>CM037013.1:8309001-9509001 GCA_020875875.1 Dioscorea alata | reverse complement strand
ACCCTTGGGAATACGACCCTCTTGCGCTCGCGTGAGAGGTTATTACTTGACGACCCGTGCACTTGCGGCCGGGGAGTCGTGTGCTAGTTCTGTAGCTAGTCGCGCGCTCGCTCATCAACCTCCTCAAAAGTGTGAAAGCCACCTTTGGCGGCCGCCTAGGAAAGGGCTAACTTAGAGGTTGAGTGAAGCTACTACTTTGTGTATATAAATAAGTCCTTGTAACAAAAGTTTGAGGAGTACTCGTTGGTTCTCTTGAGTGAATTCGCACACACTATCACATTTTCTAGTTTTTATCTTTTTTTATTCGAGTTTTTAGCTATAGCGTTGGTAACCTTATGCAATGTTCTGATTTCCCCTTACTTGTAGAATGCTTCTTTTGCATACTTTTGGTGAACCTAAGGCGGAGCACTTTCAATTGTTCTTCTGAAGTACTTTCACATTCCATTTTGCTTGAGGACAAGCAAAAGCTTAAGTGTGGGGGGATTTGATAAGTGCTCGTGTTATAGTAATGCGAAGCGTTATTATCTTGCAATGAGCATTAATTTAATCAAATTTTATCACTAAAAATTGTGCATTTGTTTACTTTTGTGCATTGTAGGGTTGTGAAGATAAAGTGAAGGAAAGGAATGAAGTTAGATCGTGTTCGCCATTGTTGGGAAGATTCTCGGACTAAGCAAGGAGCACGGCATGAGTATAGACTTGTGAGTGTGTGCCAACCTACTTTGGAGGGGCACAAAGGCAATCACATTCATAATATGTTTAACTCGGACTAACAAGGAGAACTTTACCAAATTAAGAGATTTGAAGCAATCGGCACGATCTACCGTTAATTGTGTGCCCAATTCAGCTGCCTCGATGAAGAACGACGAATTCGGGAGCATTTCGGCAAGCACTGTAGCAAAACACTGTTCATTTTCGGCCGAAATTAAGAAAACAAAAATTTCACACGGGCGTGTGGAAATTCCACACGGCCGTGTGAAATCCAGATAAGTTCAAATTTCAGCCGCGACTCAACATTATAAAAGACCGTTTTGGAGACTATTTGGGGATCTTTTTGGCTTTTCTTTGCCCTAACTTCTGGAGAAGAACGACGAGGGTTTGGAGAGGACTTCGTGGAGGTTTGAAGCGAGTCATCGGCGTCGACATCAACGTCCGACGGCGGGACAGGACCACGGCCACATCTCACACAACGTTGTTTTCATCTATGCATTCAATTTTTGTTCTTATTATTATTTTGAATGATTTGTATAGCTCCACGAGGAGCTAAACCCCTTGTCGGTATTCGGACTTGTAAAACCTAGGATTATTATGTTTCTTTGACATTGCTGTTTTGCTTTTCCATAATTGATGAATAAAATTGAGTTTCAATCTTAATTTCTCTTCTTTTATTATTGTTTTCCCTTAGCCGTGACACTAGGGTTGAGAACAATCTAGGTTATCCTTTGGAGGTGTGACAACTCCTATAGGATTAGACTACTTAGGGTTGAAGAGGGTTGAGAGGGTGAGTCGTGAGGTAGCGGAACATCCCATTTCCCCTCCAATGTGATTCTCCCTACCTCCATGTTACATGATTTATTCGCGCTCAAGATAGAGTTAGATGCTAGGAGATAAACTCCCCTAGGGCTTTATTACACAAATAACAAGGTATAGGGTTGAAGTGAATCTTAGTGTCGGGACTTAATTTAGACTAGGGTTCTCTCACCTGGACCAAAGGTTTAGAACTACACATAGGAACAAGGTTAATCACTAGCAGTCCCTAGACTTTAAAGCAATTCCACACATTGTGAGGCTTAGGTAGATAGACTCCCCTAAGGCTTAGTTGACAGGTCAACTAGGGTCAAGGGTCGTAGTGAAACCTAATGACTGGAACATAGTGTTAGGGTTAGTCACGGTTGACCTTAGGTTTGGGAACGTGTGTTTAAGGATCTCCTCGACTCAATTAACATCAATAGGAAGGTATAATAGCATTGTCTTGCACTAGAAGCATAAGTCGTGGGGGTAGCTTGTACGGATACCCATCTTCTCCCATTGCTTGCCCTACTCTTCTACTCTTACTTGCACTCTCTCATCTTCCACACTTCTCTTTTAATTCTTGCTTTTACCAATTATTCTCGCACTCACTCATTGATTTCTTTGCACACATCGTGTTAGCTAAATAGTGAATACTTATATCTCAAATCCCTATTCCCTGTGGATACGACTACCCACTCATCAAGGTATTTTATTACTTCGACAACCTGTGCACTTTCGGGCCCCTGTCAAAAGAGATTAATGATTCTTTTCCTGAGGAACACTTATACTCATTCCAGAACTCAACATCATCACATGATACTCCATGGTTCGCATACGTTGCAAATTAGTTGTCAGGGAAAATCCTTAAACAAGGGCTCGTATTCCAATAAAAGAGGAAGTTCTTTAGCGACTTGAAGAACTATTTTTGGCATGATCCATTCCTCTTTCACATATGTGCAGATCATATAGTTCGAAGATGTGTATCAAGAGAGGAAGGATGGGATATCCTTGCTCATTGTCATTCAGGGCCTGTTGGAGGACACTATGCATTAAGGAAAACTGCAGAAAAGGTTTTAGCTGCAGGTTTCTATTTGTCGACTCTCTTCCAGGACACACATCAGTTTGTTCTTCGATGTGATAATTGTCAGAGGGCAGGAAATTTATCTCGGCGGGATGAGATGCCTCAAAACCCTATGCAATTCTGTAAGGTATTCGATGTCTGGGGCATTGATTTCATGTGGCCATTTCGGAAGTCCAACGGGAACCATTACATATTAGTGCCAGTTGATTATGTCTCCAAATGGGTTGAAGCTCAAGCATTGCCGACCAATGATGCTAGAACTGTGGTAAAATTTTTGAAGAGGTTGTTTACTCGGTTTGGAACTCCGCGAATCATCATTAGTGATCGAGGGACTCATTTTTGCAACGCCCAATTAGTAAAGGTGTTGAAGCGATATGGGGTATGACACCGCCTTGCCACTCCATATCATCCGCAAACTAGTGGTAAAGTAGAAGTCACAAACAAAGAACTCAAGCGAATCTTGACGAAGTCGGTGGAACAAGGGAAGCGGGATTGGTCTGAGCGGTTGGATGATACACTCTGGGCTCATCGCACAACATACAAGACTCCAATAGGAACCACTCCATACAATCTGGTCTACGGAATGTCATGTCATCTACCCGTGGAACTTGAACATAAAGCATATTGGGCAATCAAAGCAATGAACTTCGATTTGAGAAAAGCCGGTGAACAAAGGTTACTGCATCTCAATGAGCTCGATGAATGGAGATTGAAAGCATATGAGAATGCTAGAATTTACAAGGAGAAGATTCGAAAGTGGCATGACAAGCATATCAAGTTGCCCAAAGAGTTCAAAGTAGGTGACCAAGTGCTACTATTCAATTCTCAGTTGCGAGTCTTCCCCAGAAAACTGAAGTCTAGATGGTATGGCCCGTACACAGTCACTCAAGTATCACCTCACGGGGCAGTTGAGATCACCCATCCAGAGAAGGAAACATTCAAGGTGAATGGGCATCGGTTGAAGACATACTTTGGAGGTGAGGTTTGTAACAATGACAAGGAGATATTCTTTCTTCAACCGCCGTAAGGTAAGACAGGTACGACAAGCTAAGTGACGTTAAACAAGCGCTTCTTGGGAGGCAACCAAAGGTTTTAAAGTTTTTCTAGTACTTAGTTTAGTTTTAGGTTGAATAAAAGTTTTAGTGTTGGTGTCCTGATCTTCATGTGCGTACGCTGTGATTTTATTGTGGATTGTTGACGTTTTCGTGTGCCTAAATGATTATTGACAAAGTTTGAGTCGGTTGAGCATGTTTTCATCGTATCTGGTCGTGTTTTGATGGTTTCTACAGGCTCTAACTATCATATATCTGTTTCTGAATTTTTGTGAAAGTCTGTGAATTTTTCTAACTTAACCAGAGAAAACACATGGCCGTGTGGAATTAACACATGGGCGTGTGTTACCATCTAGGGCTCAACCAGAGAAGGCACAGGGATGTGACCTTGCCCCTGTGAAAAATCTCAGAAGGGGCACACGACCGTGTGTAATTTCCACACGGCCTTGTGAAAACCTGCAGAACTTAAGCTCTCGGTTCAGAGAGTCCACAGGGGCGTGTGGATGCCCTTGTGAGTAACCCTGTGTTAAGGTACACGCCCGTGTGAAAATTCCACACGGCTATGTGAAACTCTACAGAAACCCCCTCTTTTTCCCGAGAATATACAGGGGCGTGTGGCTGCCCTTGTGAGAGAACTTATGAAAGGCACACGGGCGTGTGGCAGGTTCACACGGCCATGTGGAACACTTAGACAATTCTCGGGACAAACCAGAGAAGCCACAGGGGCGTGTGGGTGCCCCTATGGCTGGCCTTGTGTTCTTGGCCAAGTTGGGAACACGGCCGTGTGGAATTTCCACACGGCCCTGTGAAATTTTTTAGAGACCTTTTGTGTTTCTCGTGAATCAACAGGGGCGTGTACTAGCCCCTGTGGAGTCTCCTGTGAAGGCACACGGCCGTGTGGGGTAGTTTAGAGAGTAACCAAAGTGCACACAAGGGTGTATCTAAGCCCCTGTAAACCCTAATTTCAGAGGCACACGGCCGTGTGGAAATTCCACACGGCCGTGTGGATTCACAGAATTTCAAAAGCCGCACGTTTTCTTTTGGATTTCACTCGTGCCTCGATTGTTTTCACTACAAACTTCTTTCCATCTCTCTCTCTCTCTCCTTCTCCCGACCTTCTCTTGGTGATTTGCTGAGGTTTTATTTGGAGTTTTCCGGCTGATTTCAAGTTTTTTTTATTTTTCATCCACACCGACGGTAAGAACTTCAAATCCCTTTTCTTCGTTAATCTGTTCTTGATAGTTAATTGGATCTACTTACACGAATTTTACTAGCATACTTAATTCTGCAAAAGATCTGGGAAGTTTCAGAACCACTTGGGGGTATTTTGTATGAGATTTTGTCTTCACGACCATGTGTTGACTACGTCCTGAAGATCCACACGGGCATGTGAAAAATCAACATGGCCGTGTGGAATCCTGCAAGCTAATCCTCAAACAAAGTCTTGATTAGTTCTATTTTTTTTTCAGGAATGGCACCTGTACAAAAGAAAATAAGTGGGAAGAGGCCCCTTGAACCATCTACCGAATAGTTGAACTTTGCCACAAAAGAACACTATGCCAGATATGCAAGGTTGGCAAAGCTCATGTTTGGACAATCTCGATACATAGATTTGAGCTACCTAAGGCCAGCCTACTGGGGTGATGATATGGCAGACGAGATTGAAGAGCTCGTAGCAGCAGGGAATTGTAAGAGCTTGCTATCTATTCGAGATCCAGCCAACCGCTTGCTTTCTTTGGAGGTGCTCGCATCCTTTGAGTTTGACAGATCACGTAAAGGCTTGACAAGTGCAGATGCTATACAGTCCATGACTTTTTGGTATGATTATAGTATGTCGGTGATGCAGTTCTCTATTTGCATGGGTTTGTATGATGAAGCATTTACTAAGACAGAAGACTATGAGAACCTTCCGACTGACTACCCTGGTAGTTTGACCCCTCAAGGAGCTTACCGAGTGTTGTGTGAACATGGTCAATATGAGCCAGGGATATCGAAGGCTACTTGTCTATCGCGGTCAGCTTATAGATACATTCATGCCATTCTGAGTAGGTCAGTGAACGGCCGGGGTGATAGTACAGGGGTCCTTAGGCAACAGAAGCTCCTATACGTACATTCAATGGTACAGAGCGAGCCGCTCCATCTTGGTTATATTCTCGCAGATTATATGTGTCAATAAGGCAAATACACTAGGCTTGGAGCTATCTTTGCAGGACAGGCAGAGGCTGAGGCACCACCCACAGCACCGGAGCCACCTCCAATGCGTATCTTCTCTCAATCTCGAGGCCAGGATAGATTTGAATGCCTCAAGAGTGCTGTGGATATACTACAAACAGAGGTGGTCGAGCTGAGAGCCACCAAGTCCACACAGTATGCAGAGATGATGGCACTGCTTGACACGATTCAGTGATTACTTGAGCAGGCCTTGTCATCACCTTTTGTGGTCCAGCCTCGGGCCCTACTCCACCACCTTCACCAGCTCCATCAGCAGCCGATCCACCCACACCAGTAGAGCCTTCAGCAGCACCAGAGGCTACTCCACAGGTGTCACACCCCGACCAGCAGGTCTTGAGCACGATATACCGCCACGACAACCACGGGGATGTCCAACACTGCCTCAACCCTAGGTGGTCGTAGGGCTAACCTGTTCCCTAAATAATGCATCTATAATCACAATACATAACTCAACCACAAATACTTATATTACTCAACAAGGTATAGCACATTGATACTCATAACAAAGAGTACATAAGGAAAATAATAATAATAATAATAACCACCCCAAATAGAGGACACACTTCTCTAACAAAACAAGGACTAGACTGGCATACAAAGTATTTCAAGTATGGAGAAACATGATGGGGTTCATGGTATGCATTTGAATCACTCACCCGCAAGTGCACGGAGTCGCCAAGTAATACCCCTCACGTGAACACGAGGGGGTCATATTCCCAAGGGCCCGAGAATCTATTCCTACTTCCTTATCACAATGTTGTCCAACCTAATCAATCACTTGGAAGAAGGACTACAAATAATCTACTAAAGCAAAGAACATGCAAATGGCAAGTATAAACACGGAGGAAAGTATCAAGGTGAGGAAGTGGTCACGGATGAGGATTCCCTCGGGAGTTACTAAAGTGACAAGGATGCCCTAACTAGCATGCACGTGGGTGGTTTGGACCTGGAAACCGTAAATTAGACCAACCCGATGGTCACGGTGTTGGTCCCTAATCACGTACGAGTATTGGAATACGGAAGTACTTCCGCACAAATCCTTGTACGATTGCAATCGGTTTAGTGGATTTCCCCAAGCTAGGGTTGAAACACAATCAACAACAACCCTAACAATTGGAGGGGCACAAATACCCGATGGTCACGGCGTATTCGTACATGTATTCCCTTCCAAGCTTGGTGAGCCTAATACTAGGGCAATGGTCATGCAACCTAGTATTGTCTAGGAATTGATACATAGAGTTCTCATACATACCAAGGCATTCAAGAATCACCAAACAAGAATCACAAACCACACCAAATGCATAAAACTAGAACAAGCATCCAAAATACACAAGTTCACCCCCAAGGTTCACCTACATCTGGTGACCTTGGGGTTTAGTTACTCATGATCACAAAACAAGTAGAAAAATACATGAAAACAACCAAAAGCATAACAAGAACACTCCCTCAAAGGATCAAGGCCGAATGACGCTTCCCAGGACGCCACCGAAGGAGTGGCTTCCTTTGTCAATCTTCCTCTCAAATATGAATCGAAGGTGTGGACTCGCGTGTCGTGCTCTCCCCATCGTCCTCTCCTCAAGAATCACCTCCAAAACCCGGCCTCAAGCTCCCAAGGAAGGTGGTGAAGTCAAGCTCTCCCAATACCTAGGCTCTCCTCCTCTCAAAATAGACTAAAAACCCTTAAAAACAAGATCCTGTGAGTTATGCGGCCCCCGCATGCGGCCCCGCACGCGGGGAGAGAAAGTCTCCAAAAAAATCCCGAAAGTCGCGTAAATGCTACAGTGAAACTACTACAGTAAGCTGCTACAGTGAAACTACTACAGTACCATATTCGGCCTCAACAGCACCCGCATGGAACCCAGCATGGATCTCCTGACCAAGTCCTCCAAGTTTTCGTGCTACAGTGATCGCTACAGTGCCCCCCCTCCCCCCCGCGGCAACAGTGTTCTCGATGCCGATTTCTTCTAAAATTCTGTCAACGAGCTCAAAGGGGTCTCATTGGTACCTGTAACACAAAAGAAACCAATTCAGACCAAAAACGGGCGTCAACTCATAGAAAAATACGCGATATGTACGCCCAAATACATTGAAAATACGTATGTTTAGGCATTTATCAAACATCCCCACACCTAAGCATTTGCTTGTCCCCAAGCAAACACACATGAAGAACAGGGGCGCAATGATAAATGACTAAACATACGACCTCAAGCTCAACTGTAAAGTACCCCACTAGCATAGGTGGAAAGAAATCTAGAAAGTGAGCTGTACAGTGAGTGATCGAGTAATGGTAGCCCTGTTTTATCTAAAGTGCTTCCGTGAGTGTGTGCTGGCTCCCAACCTTAACCTCCACACCCTGGATTACCCCAGGGGCCCATTCACTCGACATATGGTGAGAGTGGCATGAGACAGTTAAATACATCTTCAATACTCAGTTAAGAGTCTTTTGGGTTCCTAAATAAAACTCTAGCACTTAAGTGACCATGCAAAAAGTCCCAGGGGACGAAGTAGAGATACCAAAATTCTTTTTTTTTTTTTTTTGAGTCCGACTAACATAGACTGCACAACAAATCTTTCAGAAGGATACACATGCTGATTAGGCACAAGAGCCACCCAACCTACTTAATTACAGTCTACATAGACGCATTCATACTGTACTAGCAGAGGAATACTATCATAGACTCCACTTTTTTTTTTTTTTTGTACACACTGTATCTCATGTCCCTTCATAGCTGATAAGTGCTTGTGTTATAGTATCGCGAAGCGCTATTATCTTACATTAAGCATACCTTTTATCAGGTTTTATCACTAAATGTGTGCATTTGTGTTCTCTTGTGCATTGAAGGTATTGTGGAGCCTAATTGGAGAAGAAGAATGAAATTAGGTCGCGTTCGCCAATGTTGGGATGTTCTCGGATCAAGCAAGGAACGAAGCACGTATTTGGACTTGTGGATGTGTGCCAACCTCCTTTGGAGGGGCACAAAGGCAGTCACATTCACAACAAGTCCAATCTGTGTTACTTAGGAGAATTTCGCGAAAGAAGAAGACTTGAAGCAATCGGCGCGACCTACCGTTGCTTGTGTGCCCAAGTAATGGCCTCGATGAAGAACAATGAACCCGGGAGGTGTTTCGGCAAGTTACAATCCTGTTCAGCTGAAGATTAGAGTTCCAGAGAAGTCACACGGGCGTGTGGAAATTCCACACGGCCGTGTGAACCAGTTTCCAGCCAGACAGAGAAGTTACACAGGCGTGTGGAAATTCCACACGGCCGTGTGTTTGTGCAATTTCAGCCATCCAGTGAAGACACACGGGCGTGTGGAAATTCCACACGGCCGTGTGAAGCCCCCGATAAGTCTAATTTTAAAGCCGCGATTCAACATTATAAAAGGGGATTTTTGCAACCTTTTGAGGCATCTTTCGACCTATCTTTTCCCCAACTTTCTGGAGTGCCGCTAGGGTTTCGGAGAGGATTTCGTGGAGGTTCTAGCGCGTCGTCGGCATCGATTTCGAGGTTCGACGTTTGCACAAGACCACGGCCACACCAATTCGAGGGGGTTTTTCATTGATGTCTATGTTTTATGCTTTATTTCTCACATTGATGAACATGTATAGCTCTATGAGGAGCTAAACCCCTCGTGGGGTATTCGGACTTGTAAACTTTAGGGTTTCTTATGTTTCTTTGACATTGATTATTATGCTTTCCATCGTCGATAAATAAAATTGAGTTTTTAATCTTGATTATCCTTTCATATTGTTTTCCCTTAAACGTGACATTAGGGTTGAGAGCAATCTAGGCTTTCCTTTGTAGGTGTGACAACTCCTATAGGATTAGACTACTCAAGATTAAAGAGGGTTGAGAGGGAGAGTTGTGAGGTAGCAATGTACCCCTTTCCCCTTCGATGTGATTTCTCCCTACCTCCGATTCCTTGATTTAATAGCGGTCGAAATAGAGTGAAGCAATAGATAGATAAACTCCCCTAGGGCTTAGTTACGCAAGTAATAGAGTGGAGTGTTGTAGTGAATCCTATTTGCTGGGGCTCAATCTAGACTAGGGTTCTTCCACCTGGACCAAAGGGTTAGAATTACGTATAGGAACAGGTTTAATCACTATGAATCCCTAGAGCATAATGCAACTACACATAGTGTGAGGTTTAGGCAGATGGACTCCCCTGGGGCTTAGTCATCTAGGTGACAGAGTGAAGGGTGTTGTGAATCCTAATACCGGGGCATAGTGTTGGAGTTAGTCACGGTTGTCCTTAGGTTTGGGACTGTGAGTCTTAGGATATCCTCGACTCAATTGACATCAATAGGAGAGTATAATATCATAGTCTTGCACTTGAAACATAGACCCTAGAGGTAGCTTGTCCGGATACCCCCCTTTTATTCATTGTTAGTCTTTCTCGATTTTCCTACTTGCACTTCTTTCTTCCATCTCTCTATTTAGTTTATTGCTTTGCATTATTTTCACTCATCAATCTTATTATCGATCTCCGTATTTTGCATAGCTTAATTAGTGAAATCTTATATTCTATCTCCCTATTCCCTGTGGATTCGACTACCTTCTCACCAAGGTAAATTTATTACTTCGACAAACCCGTGCACTTGCGGGATACACGCAAGGGGTCGTGTCAAGTTTTTGGCGCCGTTGCCAGGGAATAGGCGTTTTAGATATTTGTTTTTCACTATTTTAGCTATTCACTTCGCATTCTATTTCATATTTTCTTTATCTACCATCGTTCTTAGTGGTTTGCACTGACTTGATCTTAAGTACAGAAAAGAAGGGATGCTCTATGCAACTGAAATGATTGATACACTTACAGGATTAGTAGAAGAGGTGGAATAGAAATTTCAGTTGTTCACAGTACAAGCAGTTATGAGTGGTATTGGGTATGAGCAAATAATTCTCATCCCTTTCGTTGAAGAAGACACCAATGTTTATCAGTCTTGCATGGAACAGCACATGGGATGTGAATTGTATGGGGTTTTGGATGAATTTGACAGGTCTGTATCTGCTTCAAGGGAAGAGTCAGGAGAGACTCTAGAGAGAGTTCTCTCCCAGTTTGAATCATATTATCAAGAACAGAAACAGGAGGTCTTTTCAGTAGGGAAAATCGATTTAACCCGTGAAGCATGTAGTATAGAGGTTGCAGTAGAACCCCAAGATCATCTCAATAGCCAAGTTTTACAGAACAACACAGAAAGTGTAGAAGAACAAGAATCATGTCAGTTTGAAGAGATTGATCGATTGAGAGAGAACCGTTTGAGGCCGTCCATTGAAGAACCACCTGATTTGGAGTTAAAAACATTACCGCAGCACCTGGAGTATGCATATCTAGCAGACGGAATGAAACTCCCCGTTATCATAGCATCTGATCTTTCATTAGAACAGAAAGAGAAGTTGGTGAACATGTTAAAGAAGCACAGGTCTGCTATTGCTTGGAAGATTTCAGATTTGAAGGGAATAAATCCTTCGTTTTGCACACATAAAATTCTAATGGAGGATAATTTCAAGTCAGTAATTCAGCCCCAGAGAAGACTGAACCCAAACATGAAAGAGGTTGTCAAGGCAGAGGTGGTGAAGTTGTTGGATGCAGGAATTATTTATCCTATCTCTGACAGTGCTTGGGTCAGTCCAACGCAAGTGGTCCCAAAGAAAGGTGGAACGACAGTGATCAAGAATGAAAAGAATGAACTCATTCCAACCAGAACGGTCACAGGATGGAGGGTGTGTATTGACTACAGAAGGTTGAACGATGCAACCCGAAAGGATCATTTTCCATTGCCTTTCATAGATCAAATGTTAGAGCGGTTAGCTGGGCATGAGTTTTACTGTTTCCTCGACGGGATGTCAGGATATTTTCAGATCCCTATAGCCCCGGAAGATCAAGAGAAGACTACCTTCACTTGCCTCTACGGTACGTTTGCATATAGACGAATGCCGTTCGGACTTTGCAACGCACCCGCAACATTTCAACGATGTATGACTGCTATCTTTGATGACCTTTTGGAAGATATAATGGAGGTGTTCATGGATGGCTTCTCGGTGTTTGGTGACTCCTTTGATCTGTGCTTAAAAAGTTTGGAGAGAGTGCTAACAAGGTGTGAAGAAACAAACCTTGTTCTCAATTGGGAGAAGTGTCATTTCATGGTACGAGAAGGTATTGTTTTAGGACATAAGATCTCTCGGAAGGGTATAGAGGTAGACAAAGCCAAGATTGAAGTTATAGACAAGCTTCCTCCACCAGGAAATGTAAAGGGCATTCGGAGCTTCTTGGGTCATGCAGGGTTTTATAGACGATTTATTAAGGATTTCTCAAAAATCACACAACCACTAACTAAACTTCTTGAAAAAGATGCTCCATTTGATTTTGGGGAAGAATGTAAGACGGCATTCAATGTGTTAAGGGACAAATTTGTGCAAGCTCCAATTTTGATCACACCTGATTGGAATGAGCCTTTTGAGATCATGTGTGACGCAAGTGATTATGCTGTTGGAGCAGTTTTGGGGCAAAGGAAAGGAAAACAGTTTCAGCCCATTTATTATGCTAGCAAGACTCTCACGGGTGCACAAGAGAATTACACCACCACAGAAAAAGAACTGTTAGCAGTAGTGTTTGCCCTAGACAAATTCAGATCGTATCTTATCTTGTCAAGGGTGATTGTTTTTACAGATCATTCAGCTCTCCGTTACCTCATGAACAAAGCCGATGCAAAGCCAAGGTTAATTAGGTGGATATTACTGCTGCAGGAATTTGATATGGAAATAAAGGACAAGAAGGGGACTGAAAATGTGGTAGCAGATCATTTGTCTAGGCTAGAAAGGAGTCTTGTTCAAGAGCCATTGAGTAAGGAAATTAATGATTCCTTCCCGGAAGAACATCTATACTCAATCAAAGACCTAGACTCACCATCAGATGATGCGCCATGGTTCGCAGATTTTGCCAATTACCTATCCGGAAAGGTACTCAAGCAAGGGCTTACATTCCAACAAAAGAAGAAATTCTTTAGTGACCTGAAGCATTACTTCTGGGATGATCCATTCCTCTTCCGTATTTGTGCGGATCAGGTTGTTCGGAGATGTGTCTTAAGAGAAGAAGGATGGGATATTCTTGCTCATTGCCATTCCGGTCCGGTTGGAGGCCATTATGCCTCGAGTAGAACTGCCGAAAAGGTCTTGTCCGCAGGGTTCTATTGGCCGACTCTATTCCAAGATGCACACCAGTTTGTTCTTCGATGTGATAGTTGCCAAAGGGCAGGGAATCTATCGCGAAGAGACGAGATGCCTCAGAATCCTATGCAATTCTGCGAAGTTTTTTATGTATGGGGCATTGACTTCATGGGACCGTTTCCGAAATCTAATGGGAATCAATATATATTGGTGGCAGTAGACTACGTCTCTAAATGGGTCGAAGCTCAAGCTTTGCCAACAAATGATGCAAGGACAGTGGTAAAATTCTTAAAGCGGTTGTTCACTAGGTTTGGCACTCCACGAGTGATTATCAGTGATCGTGGAACACATTTCTGTAATCTCCAATTGGAAAAGGTATTGAAAAGATACGGAGTACACCATCGCCTTGCAACCCGTATCATCCACAAACAAGTGGACAAGTTGAGGTGACCAACAGAGAGCTTAAAAGGATCCTAACAAAATCTGTAGAGCAAGGGAAGCGAGATTGGTCTGAAAGGTTAGATGATACACTATGGGCCCATCGGACAGCATACAAGACTCCTGTAGGTACTACTCCGTACAATTTGGTTTATGGGAAGTCATGTCATTTACCGGTGGAGCTTGAACACAAGGCATATTGGGCAATCAAGACAATGAACTTTGATCTGAAAAAGGCCGGTGAGCAAAGGTTGCTTCATCTTAATGAACTTGACGAGTGGAGATTGAAAGCATATGAGAATGCTAGAATCTATAAGGAGAAGATCAAAAAGTGGCATGATAAACACATTAAATCACCAAAGGAATTCAAAGTGGGCGATAAAGTGTTGTTATTCAACTCGCGATTGTGGCTCTTCCCCGGAAAACTCAAATCAAGATGGTTTGGCCCGTATACTGTTACGCAAGTATTCACCCAGGGGGCAGTGGAGATCACTCACCCGGAGAAGGGTACATTTAAAGTGAATGGGCATCGGTTGAAGCCCTATTTCAGTGGAGAAGTTTGCAATGATGACAAGGAGGTATTCTTTCTCAAACCTCCGTAAGGTAAGATAGGTACGTCAAGCTAAGTGACGTTAAACAAGCGCTTCTTGGGAGGCAACCCAAGCATTTTATAGTTTTCTAGTACTTAGTTTAGGTTCGGATTGAATAAAAGTCTTAGCAATGGTGTCCCAATTTTCATGTGCATATGCTGAGTTTTCATGTGGACTTTCGATTATTTACGTGTGCCTTAACGTTAATTGACGAAGTTTGAGTCGGTTGAGTGTGTTTTCTGTAGTTTCTGGTCGTATTTTTTATGTTGTACACAGGTTCTAAGTGTTCTAAAATCGTTTCTGAAATTTTCTGAAGAGCCTGTAAAATATTTCTAAGTAAACCAGAGAAAACACACGGCCGTGTGGAATTTCCACACGGCCGTGTGTCACCATTCAGAACTCAACCAGAGAGGGCACAAGGGCGTGAACCTGCCCCTGTGAACACCCTCAGAAGGTGCACACGGCCGTGTGTTATTTCCACACGGCCGTGTGGAACCCTGCAGAACCCCAACTCTTTTTCTCGAGAGTCCACAGGGGCGTGTGTGTGCCCCTTTGAGTGCTACTGTGTCAAGGCACACGGCCGTGTGGAATTTTCACACGGCCGTGTGACAACTCTGCACAAATTCCCTTTCATCCCGAGAAACCACAGGGGCGTGTGTGAGCCCCTGTGGGAGAGCTTGTCAAGGCACACGGCCGTGTGGATTATTCACACGGCCGTGTGAAACACTTAGGTTTTTCTCGGGCGAGTCAGAGAGGCCACAGGGGCGTGTGGGTACCCCTGTGGTCGGCCTTGTGTTCTTGGCCAGGTTGGGCACACGGCCGTGTGGAATTGTCACACGGCCGTGTGGGGTAGTTCAGAGAGTGACCAGAGTGCACACAGGGGCGTGTGTTGGCCCCTGTGAACCCTAATTTCCCAGGCACACGGCCGTGTGGATGGTTCACACGGCCGTGTAAATTCCCAGAATTTCAAAAGCCACGCGTTTCTCATTTAGTTTTCAGTTGTGCCTTTGAATGCTTTCACTCTAAACTCTCTTGGACTTTCTCCGTTGCTCTCCTGACTTTCTCTGAGGATTTTTGGGGATCGTATTCGAGTTTTCCGGCCGTATTACTTTGTTTTTCATCTTCACCGCCGGTGAGACCTTCAGTTCCTTTTTCTTCGTCAATTCTTGATTCAATTGGTTCTTTTATACAATTTTGCTTTGTTTGAATGTTTACATTACATACGAGCATGCTTAGAATGAAATTAGAACGAATTTAGATGTAAATTGTGGATTTTTAGCCCCACGGCCGTGATGCTTTGCCCGTCAGAAACTCCACACAGGCGTGTGGAATTAACACACGCCCGTGTGGATTTCTGCAGATTGGTTATTTTGAACTGTTTTTGATTGTTTTCTTTTCCAATCTTACAGGAATGTCTTCAAGACCCAGGAAATTGATAGGGAAGCGTCCCCGTGAGTCCACACCTCCTCCGGCAGAGACAGAGTTCAGTATAACCGAGCATCAGGTTCGGTTCAAGCGTTTATCAGGACTCCGTTTTGGACAGACGAGATATTTGGATTTGAGTATAGTGAGGAATATTCAGGGGGTAGACAGCGTCGCAGATGAGATTGGCGAGCTGCTCTCAGTCGGTAGCGGGGAGAGATTGATGGTTATCAGGGACTCGGTGATCCGATCGCTCACGCTGGAGGTACTATCTTCATTTGAGTTTGACCGAGGGTACGACAGTTTCACCGAGGATACGACTATTCAGTTCAGAGCCCTCGGTCGACATTTCACGCTGAGTATGACCCAGTTCTCGGTGCGGATGGGTCTATATGATGAGGCATACACTGAGACAGAGGAGTACTCATTGCTCCCCACAGACTACCCGGGTACCTTGACACCGCAGCAGGCGTATAGCAGACTTTGTGGTCAGGGTCAGTACGAGCCGGGTGTCTCCAAGGCTTCATGCCTTTCTCGACCTGCCTATAGATGTCTACACGCAGTTATGAGCAGATCTATTAGTGGCAGGAGAGACAGTACTGGTGTTTTGAGTCGCCAGGAGCTTCTCTACTTGTATTCGATGGTGGAGAGTGAGCCACTCCACCTGGGGCACATTGTGGCCGACTACATTCGCCATCAGGGCCAGTACCCCAGGGTAGGAGTTATCTTTGCAGGCCCCTACATCACCAGACTTATCATTGGCATGGGGCTCAGAGATGGAGTCAGGGTAGCAGAGAAGACGAGTGTACCAGTTCCCCTGGGCACAGATACCTTGAGGATGATGGGTATGATCCGCAGAGGAGGATCAGGGACGTATACCTGGACCATACCCCAGACGGAGCAGACTCAGGGTACACAGGCAGCTTTAGAGCCACCGCCGACGGATGCACAGACCGAGGTACCCCCCACCGCGCCGGAGCCACCTCCGGTGCGGATGTTTTCACCGTCTCGAGGCCAGGACAGACTGGAGCGCCTCGAGAGCGCAGTGGGGATCCTACAGACCGAGGTGGCCGAGGTTAGGGCCACATAGATTACACAGCACCAGGAGGTGATGGCGCAGTTCCAGAGCTTGCGACAGGTCTTCGAGCAGATTGTCACCTCCTCCTCCTTCGTGGTCCGACCTCGGGTTTCTCCTCCACCACCTTCTCCCCCGACATCAGCCGATCCACCAGCAGATCCAGAGCCTCCAGCAGCACTAGAGGCCACCACTCAGCACTAGATTTTAGATTCTTTTCTTTTATTTGTCATTTCTGTATATCTTTACTTTATTTTGGACTTGTAGTACTCAGAAAGGATTCTCCTTCTGAGTATAGCTTTTATTTTGCTTTTATTTGTCATTTTATATACTCGAGTTTTATTGAGCTTTACTGAACCCTCGTTTATGTGTGCGCAGATGGTCTTGGATGTAAGGATTTTGAGGAATAGTCATTCACACGGTCATGGGATCGTTTGTGCTCCATAAACCATTGAGACTCAACTCTCAATGACCTAGCTCCATCAAACGCAACACTTGGAGTTCAGGGGAGTAATGTTTCAATTGCCACTTCCACACTAATTGCTTTTATCGTTTTCACTTATTATTGTGCTTATATGCGTACATTGAGGACAATGCACATCTTAAGTGTGGGGGGGAGTTCACATTGCACACACCTTTACTTGTGCGTTCAATTGTTTATGCTAATGTAGCCTATGGCGGTTCACCTTAGTTGTAACGGTTGTATTCTCATAGTTGAGGAGAATTTTCAACATTGTATCCTATCATGCTCTAGTTTTCACTTGAATTTTAGGGAATTTTTGCTCGAATCATCTTAGTACACAACTTACTCTTAGAATCTTTTGGAAACTCAATCTTGAAGTTTTTAAGGACAAGTTTATCATCGTTCTTAGTTTTACTTTGGAAAATGCATTTAATCTAAAAAAAAAAAAAAAAAAAAAAAAAAAAAAAAAAGGTATATGAGTTTGTAAATATTAGCTTTGTTTTGATTATGCATTTGGGGTGGAAAGAGCTACCTCCTATGATGTATGAAGCTACTCTCATAAGTCGGATACATGTTATGCCCTAATGAGAGAAAGAGCTATCTCATGGGAAGCGTGAAAGCTACTACCCCGGTAGAAAGAGCTACCTCCTCGAAAGAGTGAAAGCTACTACCCCGGTAGAAAGAGCTACCTCCTCGAAAGAGTGAAAGCCACCTTTGGCGGCCGCCTAGGAAAGGGCTACCTTCAAGGATGTGTGAAGCTACTACTTCTTCACTTATTTTTGATCTTTGTATATAAATAAGTCCTTTTTAATCAAAGTTTGAGGAGTACTCGTTGGTTCTCTTGAGTAAGATCGCACACACCAACACGTTTTTGAGTTTTTCATCCTTTTTGATTCAAGTTTTTAGCTAGAGCATTGATAACCTTATGCAATGTTTTAATTTCCCCTTACTTGTAGAATGCTTCTTTTGCATACTTTTGGTGAACCTAAGGCCAAGCACTTTCAATTGTTCTTCCCAAGTACTTCCACGTTCTATTTTGCTTGAGGACAAGCAAAAGCTTAAGTGTGGGGGGGGGTTTTGATAAGTGCTTGTGTTATAGTATCGCGAAGCGCTATTATCTTACATTAAGCATAACTTTTATCAGGTTTTATCACTAAATGTGTGCATTTGTGTTCTCTTGTGCATTGAAGGTATTGTGGAGCCTAATTGGAGAAGAAGAATGAAATTAGGTCGCGTTCGCCAATGTTGGGATGTTCTCGGATCAAGCAAGGAACGAAGCACGTATTTGGACTTGTGGATGCGTGCCAACCTTCTTTTGGAGGGGCACAAAGGCAGTCACATTCACAACAAGTCCAATCCGTGTTACTTAGGAGAATTTCGCGAAAGAAGAAGACTTGAAGCAATCGGCGCGACCTACCGTTGCTTGTGTGCCCAAGTAATGGTCTCGATGAAGAACAATGAACCCGGGAGGTGTTTCGGCAAGTTACAATCCTGTTCAGCTGAAGATTAGAGTTCCAGAGAAGTCACACGGGCGTGTGGAAATTCCACACGGCCGTGTGAACCAGTTTCCTGCCAGACAGAGAAGTCACACGGGCGTGTGGAAATTCCACACGGCCGTGTGTTTGTGCAATTTCAGCCATCCAGTGAAGACACACGGGCGTGTGGAAATTCCACACGGCCGTGTGAAGCCCCCGATAAGTCTAATTTTAAAGCCGCGATTCAACATTATAAAAGGGGATTTTTGCAACCTTTTGAGGCATCTTTCGACCTATCTTTTCCCCAACTTTCTGGAGTGCGGCTAGGGTTTCGGAGAGGATTTCGTGGAGGTTCTAGCGCGTCGTCGGCATCGATTTCGAGGTTCGACGTTTGCACAAGACCACGGCCACACCAATTCGAGGGGGTTTTTCATTGATGTCTATGTTTTATGCTTTATTTCTCACATTGATGAACATGTATAGCTCTATGAGGAGCTAAACCCCTCGTGGAGTATTCGGACTTGTAAACTTTAGTTTTTCTTATGTTTCTTTGACATTGATTATTATGCTTTCCATCGTCGATGAATAAAATTGAGTTTTTAATCTTGATTATCCTTTCATATTGTTTTCCCTTAAATGTGACATTAGGGTTGAGAGCAATCTAGGCTTTCCTTTGGAGGTGTGACAACTCCTATAGGATTAGACTACTCAAGATTAAAAAGGGTTGAAAGGGAGAGTTGTGAGGTAGCAATGTACCCCTTTCCCCTTCGATGTGATTTCTCCCTACCTCCGATTCCTTGATTTAATAGCGGTCGAAATAGAGTGAAGCAATAGGTAGATAAACTCCCCTAGGGCTTAGTTACGCAAGTAATAGAGTGGAGTGTTGTAGTGAATCCTATTTGCTGGGGCTCAATCTAGACTAGGGTTCTTCCACCTGGACCAAAGGGTTAGAATTACGTATAGGAACAGGTTTAATCACTAGGAATCCCTAGAGCATAATGCAACTCCACATAGTGTGAGGTTTAGGCAGATGGACTCCCCTGGGGCTTAGTCATCTAGGTGACAGAGTGAAGGGTGTTGTGAATCCTAATACCGGGGCATAGTGTTGGAGTTAGTCACGGTTGTCCTTAGGTTTGGGACTGTGAGTCTTAGGATATCCTCGACTCAATTGACATCAATAGGAGAGTATAATATCATAGTCTTGCACTTGAAACATAGACCCTAGAGGTAGCTTGTCCGGATACCCCCCTTTTATTCATTGTTAGTCTTTCTCGATTTTCCTACTTGTACTTCTTTCTTCCATCTCTCTATTTAGTTTATTGCTTTGCATTATTTTCACTCATCAATCTTATTATCGATCTCCGTATTTTGCATAGCTTAATTAGTGAAATCTTATATTCTATCTCCCTATTCCCTGTGGATTCGACTACCTTCTCACCAAGGTAAATTTATTACTTCGACAAACCCGTGCACTTGCGGGATACACGCAAGGGGTCGTGTCAATAGCATGTCACAATAGTTCACTTAAGGCTACAGAAAACAATGAAGGAACTCAAAAGCTCTTAACAGACTATTGAAGAAGGAATTTAACAGTCTAATGCCAAAATCATCATAATGGGTTGGTTAGAGTATACAAGGTGGGAGCAAAACACTAAAATCATAGCTATCATCGGTATTCATGCATGCAAAACAAGTAAAGTACCCCATCCCCACACCTAAAGTTGTACATTGCCCTCAATGTACATAGATCAGCAGAGTAAGGTGTGAAACATGCCAGAGAAATAAAGGAATGAGGTAAAGAAACTTCCCCAAGTAGTCGATGAGATAAACTCCAAATACGCATGAACCGGGGAAAGTTGAGGGGCGCAAGGGGCGTGGAGCTTCTACAGTGATCAGTCCTGAAAATAGAAAGGAAGCAAATCACACCCCAAGGAATAAATAGAGAGCGGGAAAAGTAAGCACGAATCAAAAACGGGAAAGTACAGTTTAGGAGGGTCAGGACCCTTGCTAACTGAAAAGTACAACAATACAAATAAACAAGTCTAAAAATAAAAACCAGTGCAAACAATAGCAAACTAAA
Source organism: Dioscorea alata (assembly GCA_020875875.1). Taxonomy (NCBI): domain Eukaryota; kingdom Viridiplantae; phylum Streptophyta; class Magnoliopsida; order Dioscoreales; family Dioscoreaceae; genus Dioscorea; species Dioscorea alata. The sequence goes on along the minus strand of CM037013.1, from coordinate 9,488,416 downwards.
AGTGGTGCTGTGAGTCTAGTGATCTGGGGGGAGTGATGGTGCAAAGCATGTGGTAGCTGTGGAGGAGGTGCCGACAGATGATGAAGCGCCGCGCATGTATGATAAGATCTCGGCCATGCTGCTCTCGATGCGGCCCTGTGATGTGGCTAAATCTCTCACTGATGCTGCCAGTACCTCCTGAGATGTCCCAAAGGTCTGCAACTGCTGACAGACCTCAATGCGGAACTCCGTGAAACTGTCCTCAAGTGATGGTCGACTCCCGCTAGGTGCTGCGTCGGGAACAGGGGCAGACTCTGAATCGGACTCAGATCCTGTCTTAGAATCCCGAGAGGTGTCACCGCTGCGCGGGAGGTGGTAAGTGTCTCCCGACCTCTCAACTATCCCAATATGAAGCATGATCGACAGACTAAGTGGCGCAACGGTGCACACAACGCTCATGCCCTGGGTGAGCTCAATCAATCCTAGGCCCCTGATAATGTGTGTAATATACGGCCCGGAAAATATAGCTCCAAGGCGAGTAGAAGTCCCCTGATGCTCAAGAAGTCTGGCAAAAAGATGGCCCAGGTGGATGGGGTACCAATGAAGGATACTGTACATCATAAGCAAATCGGTACGAGAAACCACCCCAGTAGAATCAGCGCGAAAGTTCACACTTTTGGATAGCAAGGCCTGCATGTACCTATGAACGGGGTATGCCATCATAGAAGCCTTCTTCGATGATGATGAGCGAGCAATTGACCTCCAAAGAGAACTAGGGGACACCGAGCGTGGGAAATCACGAGGTAAATTTGCGAAGTCAGAAGTTTGGGTATCCACAGTGTAGAGCCCAAGATAAATACCCAACTGGTCGTGATTGATCCTATGCCTCTTGCCGAAAGCTCGAAAAGAGATAGTACTTGTTTGGCGCGCAATGTGACCGGGACCGGTAACCTCAAATGTGCTCAATACTTCCAAAGTTAACTCTCGGTAGGTGGGCTCGTCAATTTCAAATACCTTATCCCACCCGTCATGAGAGATGGAGTCCCAGACGGTACTGTCGAGGCCTAAAGTCCTCAAGGCCTCCCAATCGATAACTCGTACTGTGCCAAACCTCCTTTTCGACAAGAACGCAAACCTTGTCTTGTGGGCCTCGGTCTTGAAGGTAGGCTCGGAAATGGGTGGTGGAGAGCTTCTCCTCACCCGCTTGGAGGCCACATATTTGGTCGGCATCCCTACAAGACAAGAGAAACATCATCAAGCCAAAAAAATATGAGAAAATTGCTTAATGAAGAACAAAGGCTGATTTTTGGCTAGTTCTACAGTAATTTCGGTGAAAAATTGGTAGAGTTTCTTCTTGTAAAAGTGATAATCTAAATGTACAAAGCTTGGAATTCAAGAGAAATAATTACAAGAAGCATTCACCATGAAATCCACCATGTTTTCCCATCATTTCAACCAACAAAAACCTTAGAATGAGTGAAAAGAAAGTATACCTTGAACTAGGGCACCAATGAGAAGATGAAGTGAAAATCGGCTTAAAGCTTGATAAAACCTTGAAAATCTTCCAAAAATTTGCTTGCTAAGATGAAGAGAGTGTTTGGATGCAAAAAGAATGAAGGAAAATGGTGGAGAGATGAAGGAGAAAAGAGAAGAAGTTTGATGAAAATTGAGTGAATAGTGAGGAAGTGGGGTGAAGAGAGGGAGAAGTAAGGGTCGGGTGACCATGCGGCCCCTTGTGCGGCCGCATGGTACCCCGCATGAGGCTCGGCAAAAATCTTGCGGCCTGCTATGCGGCCGCATAGCAGGCCGCAACCCTCTCTGGCAGGCCATGCTGCCTGCTATGCGGCCGCATAGCAGGCCGCACTGCTCTCGGGAAAAAACATGCGGCCCCTTGTGCGGCCGCATAGCAGGCCACACAAGTGCTAGGAATTCTCCAGCACAAGACTGGCTCAAAAACTCTCAAATTAACCATCGAACTCAACCTAGCACTCAAAAAATACATGAAAACAAAGCCGAAAACACTCAAAAATCATTGAAAACATAGAAATTGAAGCACCAACACTCATGGAAAAATACAATGATCATGAAACCAAGGGTGCAACATGGTAAAATAAATTAAGGAAAACGACTAAACAACCACCACAATCAAAGAAATCAACAACACTTAAACTCACAAGCACCACAAAAAATACGAAAAACACCCAAACACAACAACAACAACAACTAAGAAGAAAAAATAGATGCAATGAATTTAAAGACTTGGGTTGCCTCCCAAGAAGCGCTTTTTTAATGTCTTTAGCTCGACATGGCTTACCTCAATTCATGGTGGGACAAAGGGGTGAGAGATACCTCTAATTTTTGACGACGCATTATTACCCGGAAAATAATGTTTCAACCGGTGACCATTGACCTTGAACGTCCCATGTTGTGGATGAGAAATCTCAACGGCGCCATGAGGGAACACTTGAGTGATTGTATATGGTCCATGCTATCGTGACTTTAGTTTTCCCGAGAAAAGCTTCAACCGTGCATTGAAAAGAAGTACATGATCCCCACTTTGGAAGCACTTGGGTTGCTTAATATGTCGGTCGTGGTACTCCTTCATTTTCTCTTTATACCGGACAGAAGTTTCGTACGCCAAAGCTCGCCATTCCTCTAGCTCATTCAGTTGGAATTTTCTTTTGTGACCACAAAGATGAGGGTCAAAATTGAGTTGTTTTATCGCCCAATATGCTCTGGGATCTAATTCCACCGGCAAGTGTCATGCCTTTCCATAAACCAATCGGTAGGGCGTCGATCCAGTGGGAGTTTTGAATGCAGTTCTGTATGCCCAAAGTGCATCCTCAAGTTGGTTTGCCCAATCTTTTCAGTGGTGGTTAACAGTCTTTTCCAAGATCCGCTTCAACTCTCTGTTCGACACTTCAACTTGTCCACTTGTTTGAGGATGGTAGGCTGTCGATATTCTGTGAGATACCCCGTATCTCGTAAGAGATTTTTCGAACAGGGAGTTGCAGAAATGAGTCCTCCGGTCACTAATGATCGCCCTGGGAGGTCCAAACCGAGAAAACAATCTTCTTAGAAATTTCACAACTACCCTTGCATCACAAGACGAGTAAGCCTGAGCCTCCACCCACTTGGAAACATAGTCCACAGCAACCAGAATATATTTGTTCCCTTGGGAACTAGGAAATGGACCCATGAAATCGATTCCCCACACATCAAACACTTCGTAAGCTTGGTTCCAGGTTTGAGGCATTTCATCCCTTTTTGATAAGTTGCCCACTTTCTGGCACCTATCACAATGCTGTACCAATGACTGCGCATCCTGGAACATGGTGGGCCAGTAGAACCCAGCATTAAGTATCTTCTTAACTGTCCTGGTCCCGCCGTAGTGGCCCCCAGTAGATCCTGAATGACAGTGTAGTAGGATGTCATTACCCTCGTCCTTTGAGACGCACCTTCTCACAATCTGATCGGAGCATGTCCTGAATAGGTATGGATCCTCCCATGTATAGTGCTTCAGGTCAGCGAAGAATTTTTTTCTTTGTTGAGACGAGAGCCACTTCGGGAAGGTTTTTGCTCCCAAATAGTTCGCAAAGTCAGCGAACCACGGAGCCTCATCACTCTCAATCGCTCGTATGCTACAAAGCTACTCTCCAGGGAAGGTGTCATTTATTTCTCTTTTTTGCAAGATTCCCTCATATGGATTCTCAAGGCGTGAAAGATGGTCGGCTGCTAAATTTTCTGCCCCCTTCTTATCACTTATCTCTAAATCAAATTCTTGTAACAGTAGGACCCATCGGATTAGACGATGCTTGGAGTCAGGCTTATTAAATAGGTACTTCAATGCCGAATGATCAGTGTATACAACCACCTTGGATAGCACCAAATATGACTGAAATTTATCAAATGCAAAAACGACTGCAAGCATCTCCTTTTCAGTGGTGGTGTAGTTTTCCTGGGCATCATTCAAAGTTTTGCTTGCATAATAGACTAGATGGAAATGGTTGTCTCGTCGCTGCCCCAGTACGGCCCCTACTACAAAGTCACTTGCATCACACATTAGTTCAAACGGCAGGCTCCAGTCCGGTGAGATCATAATTGGTGCTTCCACAAGCTTCTTTTTCAAGGTGAGGAAGGCATTCATGCAATCATCATTGAATTCAAAAGGGGCATCCTTCTAGAGCAGTTTTGTAAGCGGTCGAGTAATTGATGAAAAATCCTTCACGAACCTTCGATAAAACAATGCATGCCCCGAAAAACTTCTTATTGCTTTAACTGAAGTGGGAGGAGGGAGTATTTCAATGGTTGCGACTTTTGCCCTGTCCACCTCGATCCCCTTTTTTGAGATTTTATGCCCGAGCACTATGCCTTCCTTGATCATAAAATGACATTTCTCCCAACTAAGCACCAAATTAGTTTCCTCGCATCTGTCCAAAACTCTTTCCAAATTCTTAAGACATAGCTCAAATGAATCACCGAAAACGGAGAAATCATCCATAAATACTTCCATGATATCTTCCACCATATCTTCAAAAATTGCCATCATACATCTATGAAATGTCGCCGGTGCGTTGCATAACCCGAAGGGCATACGACGGTATGAGAATGTGCCATAAGGACAGGTGAAAGTTGTCTTCTCCTGATCTTCTGGGGCAATGGGGATTTGGAAATAACCAGAAAAACCATCCAAGAAACAGTAGTAAGAATGTCCCGCTAGTTGCTCAAGCATCTGATCAATGAAGGGTAATGGAAAATGATCTTTCCTTGTGGCATCATTAAGTTTCCTGTAGTCAATGCATACCCTCCATCCTGTGACAGTCCTGGTAGGAACAAGTTCATTCTTCTCAGTAGCAATAACTGTCATCCCCCCTTTCTTTGGTACCACTTGCACCGGGCTTACCCATGCACTGTCAGAAATGGTATAAATGATACCTGCATCCAAAAGTTTAATGACTTCATTCCTCACGACCTCTTTCATATTAGGGTTGAGCCTTCGTTGGGGAATTGCCCGGGGTCGATGATCGTCCTCCATGAGAATCTTATGAGTGCAGAAAGATGGACTGATCCCCTTAATATCTGAGATTTTCCATGCGACCGCCTTTTTATGTCTTCGAAGCACATCAAGAAGCTGTTTCTTCTGCCTAACAGTAAGATCTGAAGCAATAATGACTGGGAGTTTGGACCCCCTTTCCAAGAAAGCATATTCCAAGTGCTCGGGGAGGGGCTTCAACTCTAGTTCTGGGGGTTCCTCAATTGATGACTTCTGCCTCCCATAATTCCCCAGGCTAGACTATTCAGTGTCACTACCATCCCCCACTGCTCGGCCATCAATGTCCACTACGTTGTCCACACATTGAAGCACACTTCCAATCGCACTAGCATTACTCGTAGGTACATGGGTGATTGCCTCAGAATGGCCAGCCCAAGCTTGATCTACCACACACCCTGTAGGTACCAAAGAATCGACCTGAGAAGCAACGTCGTCTCTTGGATCACGAGTGAGTGTAGCAGGTTGGTGATTTGGTGGGCACGCCTCTGTCACTGTTTGTTCCTCAATAGACTCCATAAATCGGTCAAAAATGGCCTGAGTACCCAGTTCTTCGTGAATTGCAGCGGTCGAGGCATCCCCTGGCAATCCCATCCACTGATCATTGTTAGGGTGCATCACGTCCGACCTGAATGGTGCGCAAGAAGGAGAGAAAATATGGTTCCTGTGGAAAACAATTGTAGCCCCAAATGTTAGTCGAAGCCCCAAATCAACACGCTTTAAGTTTTCAGAATATTCCTCGTGGGTCCCCGGCAACGGCGCCAAAAACTTGGTACGTGTTTGAATCGCTCACCCGCAAGTGCACGGGGTCGCCAAGTAATACCCCTCGCGCGAACACGAGGGGGTCGTATTCCCAAGGGCCCGAGAATCTATTCCTACTTCCTTATCACAATGTTGTCCAACCTAATCAATCACTTAGAAGAACGACTACAAATAATCTACTAAAGCAAAGAACATGCAAATGGCAAGTATAAACACGGAGGAAAGTATCAAGGTGAGGAAGTGGTCACGGATGAGGATTCCCTCGGGAGTTACTAAAGTGACAAGGATACCCTAACTAGCATGCACGTGGGTGGTTTGGACCGGGAAACCCTAAATTAGACCAACCCGATGGTCACGGTGTTGGTCCCTAATCCGGTACGAGTATTGGAATACGCAAGTACTTCCGCACAAATCCTTGTACGATTGCAATGGGTTTAGTGGATTTCCCCAAGCTAGGGTTGAAACACAATCAAGGACAACCCTAACAATTGGAGGGGCACAAATACCCGATGGTCACGGCGTATTCGTACATGTATTCCCTTCCAAGCTTGGTGAGCCTAATACTAGGGCAATGGTCATGCAACCTAGTATTGTCTAGGAATTGATACATAGAGTTCTCATACATACCAAGGCATTCAAGAATCACCAAACAAGAATCACAAACCACACCAAATGCATAAAACTAGAACAAGCATCCAAAATACACAAGTTCACCCCCAAGGTTCACCTACATCCGGTGACCTTGGGGTTTAGTTACTCATGATCACAAAACAAGTAGGAAAATACATGAAAACAACCAAAAGCATAACAAGAACACTCCCTCAAAGGATCAAGGCCGAATGACGCTTCCAAGGACGCCACCCAAGGAGTGGCTTCCTTTGTCAATCTTCCTCTCAAATGTGAATCGAAGGTGTGGACTCGTCGTGTCGTGCTTTCCCCGTCGTCCTCTCCTCAAGAATCGCCTCCAAAACCCGGCCTCAAGCTCCCAAGGAAAGTGGTGAAGTCAAGCTCTCCCAATACCTAGGCTCTCTTCCTCTCAAAATGGACTAAAAACCCTTAAAAACAAGATCCTGCGAGTTATGCGGCCCCCAATGCAGCCCCGCATGCGGGGAGAGAAAGTCTCCAAAAAAATCCCGAAAGTCACGTAAATGCTATAGTGAAACTGCTACAGTAAGCTGCTACAATGAAACTGCTACAGTACCATATGCGGCCTCAACAGCGCCCGCATGGAATCCAGCATGGATCTCCTGACCAAGTCCTCCAAGTTTTCGTGCTACAGCGACTGCTATAGTGATCGGTACAGTACCCCCCAGGCTCAGCAACAGTGTTTTTGATGCCGATTTCTTCTAAAATTCTGTCAACGAGCTCAAAAGGGTCTCATTGGTACCTGTAACATGAAAGAAACCAATTCAGACAAAAAACGGGCGTCAACTCATAGAAAAATATGCAATATGTACGCCTGAATACATAGAAAATACGTATGTTTAGGCATTTATCAGTTCAGCAATACATAGTGGACCCCTAATAATACATGCCAAGACATAAATAACATACATAACCCCAAAATGAGAAGACTATGGTAACTCTAGCCAAGCACTTCACGTCTTCACCCCTGCGCTGAGCTATCACCTGGGAGGAAGAAAGAGGGGGTTAGTAACTAGGTTACTCAGAGAGGGGTTAGTCACAGGATTATAGTTCAAACATGATCAAATCGCAATAAAACATCATAAAAATATTTCAATACTCAATAAGAATGAAACATGCTTTGAGTAACAAATATCTCATAAGAACATAGCTTTTCTCATTGAAATACAAATAGAGGTTCTTTGAAATCATCATGAAAACACATGCCATCTTGGACCTAGTATAAGCACAATTCTTACTGATAGTTTCAAATATCAAGATACTTGGAAACAAGTAATTCAACATTCACAAATAAACAATAATGTCCAGAATAGCCTCAAAACCCTCCGTCGCTAATGATAAGTGCTTGTGTTATAGTGACGCGAAGCATTATTATCTTACTATGAGCATCTCTTTTATCAGATTTTATCACTAAATAGTGTGCATTTGTGTATTCTTGTACATTATAGGTTTGTGGAGCCAAGTTGGAAAAGAAGAACAAAGTTAGATCGTGTTCGCCATTGTTGGGAGGTTTTCGGACCAAGAAAGGAACAAGGCACGAACTTGGACTTGTGAGTGTGTGCCAACCTCCTTTGGAGGGGCACAAAGGCAGTCACATTCACAACAAGTCTAACTCGTGTAGCCAAGGAGAACTTCACCAAGAAGGAGACTTGAAGCAATAGACACGATCTATAATTGATTGTGTGCCCAATTCAATGGCCTCGATGAAGAACAACGTATTCGGGAGCGTTTTCGTGAGTTACTTCAGCAGCACTGTAGCGTTGTCACTGTTCCAATTCACTGTAGCAAGTTACTGTGCATAGAGAAATAGGGTTCTTCCACCTGGATCAAAGGGTTAGAACTACATAGAGAAATAGGTCTTATCACTAGGAATCCCTAGAGCTTAAAGCAACCCCACGTAGTGTTAGGGTTAGGAAGATAGACTCCCCTGGGGCTTAGTTGACAGGTCAACAAGAGTCAAGGGTCGTAGTGAATCCTAATACCGGGACATAATGTTGGGGTTAGTCACGGTTGACATTAAGTTTTCGGACCGTGAGTTTAAGGATATCCTCGACTCAATTAACATCAATAGGAAAGTATAATAGCATAGCCTTTCACTAGAAGCATAAGTCCTAGAGGTAACTTGTCCGGATACCCTATCTCACCCATTGCTAGTGGAAGAACGCACCGTAAGGGGAAAGAGCCTGTGGAAGAACAATCCAAGTAAGCCAGCATAGATTCAGAAGGGTTGGAAGCTATGGCAGAACAAAACGAACAACAAAGGACGTTAGCCGATTTTGCTAGACCCGCGGTAATGGGGACCCAATCAAGCATTGTGAGGCCCCCAATTACTGCAAATAACTTTGAGTGGAAGCCATCATTCATTCAAGTGTTGCAACAGTCCGCACAGTTTAATGGGTTGGTCGACGAAGATCCCAACAACCATCTCGAGAACTTTCTTGAAGTGTGTGACATGTTGAAGATCAATGGAGTAACAGACGATGCAATCATATTGAGAGCCTTCCCATTTTCGTTGAAGGAAAAAGCGAGACATTGGTTACATTCATTACCGAGAGCATCTATTACTACATGGGAGGAGATGGCTGAGGTGTTCTTGGCTAGATACTTTCCCCCGGGAAAATCAGCGAGGCTCTGGAATGAAATCTCATCCTTCATGCAAGTGGAATTGGAGTCTCTATTCGAGACATGGGATAGGTTCAAGGAGCTCCTCCGAAAGTGCCCGCAACATGGATTCCCCGAGTGGATGATCATCCATACCTTCTACAACGGTTTGAATCCAAGCACCAAGCAACTTTTATATGCGGCTGATAAGTGTCTAAATGTAAATGTTTTAATATACGTACTCTATATACTTAGCATGTATTTTGTTAAGAATTGATGCCCGTTTTGTGCTTAATCGACTATTATTTATGTTGTAGGACACGGGGGAGCCATGAGGAGCACGAGAATACAATTTGGGCGAAAAAGGATGAAATTCAGGCGGCGCAGCACTGTAGCGTATTTACTGTAGCTGGGGCACTGTAGCACTCTTACTGTGGCAGTTGCTGTTGCACCTGAGGAGTTTTGGGCTGGAAATGATGGAAGTGCATAAGAGTAAACAGTGCATCATACGGGGCCGTATAAGGGGCCGTGAGCATCAAAAGACAGTGATTTTATACTAGGGTTCACGGCCCCCTATCCACCCCGGGATCCATTCTTCCACCCCGGGATATACCCCCACATAAGCCAATTTTTGCCTACCTATCCACCCCGGGATGGATCTATCCACCCCGGGATATTGCGGGCATATTTAAGGTTGTTTTTAGGGCACACAAGGGAGACTTTTCCTTGGCCTTTTGGGCCACCGCCACCACTTCATCTTGAGGCTTTCCGGCCACCTTTCGGCGGGGATCCAAGTGGGAAACAAGCACACATCATCACCAAGAGGGAGAGGAGCAAAGGAGAAGGAGTTGGAGTGAAGATCTAAGCCACCATTGATAAACCTTTGAAGCTTCATCCATTCAAGGGGATCAAGACCTAGAGGGAGTTTTCATTGCTTCTTTTATGTTTTTTTCTTCCTTGTATGTTGTTTAAGTGTCCCTTATCATGAGGGATTAACTTATTGTTGTGTTTGGATTTGGATGAACCCTAGGGTTTATCTTGTGTATGAACTTTGGATTGTTGCTTTTAATCTAGTTTGATGGTTGTTTGAGGTTCAATCTTTGATGCTTTCATGTCTAGAATTACATCCATGGAGAAATCCGTAATTCTTTTATGAGTTGTGCACGTAGACGTGACCTACTCACGCGCACTAGATCTAGGAGAGATTGAAAGGGGATTCTTGTGCCGACATTGCCGAGAAATTGGGTGTTGGTAGCCCTCCATTGCTAGGTTTAAGCCGAAGGATAGTAGGTTTACTCCTATTTGAGATTTCCTTGAACTCATTGCGATCATAGGTGTGTTAATCCGGAAGAAATTCCGATTGACACTCGTATGGGATTAGGGGTTAGTCGCCGAGAGATCCGGGCTAATCTACTCTCGAAGTCTCTAGGTCTCAACTATCATCATTACATCTTTAGATCATCCTAGTTCGGGCCTTAACGACAACCCTAGGTGGATTCCTTGTCCAAACACTCCCTTCTCATGCTTGTTACTCCCTTGTTTGTTCACATCCGTGTGCTAGTTACCAGGCTAGGATTAGTTTAAATTAATTTGTTTGCTTTAGTTCTTATCAACTCATATTGAATGGTAGGCTAGAAAATAGATGAAGGGTGAGTAATAGTACTTCCTTGGCCCTAGTGGAATACGACCCCTGTGTCACTCATAGGGTATTACTTGGCGATCCCGTACACTTGCGGGGATCTTTTTTCTCATCCGGCCTCCACTTGTCCTAGACTTCATTTCACCATTTCTTGAGGGATTTTGGGAGGATTTTCGGCTAGATTCGAAGGAGAGAAGAAGGGGAAGACGTTGAGAAGCTTCATAGGGCTCGCCGGCGCGGATCCGACGAGCTACGCCATCAACCCTAGTCGACATCTTCGAGGGGGTTTTTCTTGTTTTTATTGGATGGAATTGTTGTATGATGAGCTCCTTAGTTTTGTGATGTTGAACTAAACCTCCCAAGGCCGCCGGGCTCCCGGTGAACCTTGGGAGGAGACTTTGTATGAATGACCTATATTTTGCTTTAAATGAATGTGTTAGTTTGATTGTTTGGTTTTAATTCATCATCATGTTGTTCATTCTACAATGGATGGATTCCGTAGAATTGATTTTGAATGATACTTGTTTGGCGGGATGCTAGCTTGTATTAGGTCCTTTAATGAGTTAAAGAGGGTAACATGTATTAATACACCGGAGGTTCCGGGTGTTAATAGCCTCCCGCGCGATTAGGGTTAATTTAGCCGAGAGCGTGCATTAGATTAACCCTAATCAAGACTCCTTGTTCTCATTGACATCGTAGGGGTATTTTCTGGATAGAGAAACCCGTACTGGATTAGGGCTACACTACGGAGGTTCCGGGGTAGTCGACATCCGAGTCTAGCGGACCGAAACCAAGCTAACCCTAGTTTTATAATTATCTTGGTCATTCGTATTTAGTCTTCTCCCGGGGGAATCCTCGCCCGAGGCCTTCCATAATTATTGGATTCTTCATCTCTATTTTATTCCGGATTGAGTTTTATCTTATTTGCATTCCTTTACTTGTTTTTATTATTTTAATATTGCTTCAACCCTGTTTTGATCGACTAGAAAGTGACTCCCAAAAGGAAGTAATAGTAGATCTCGGGCCCTTGGGAATACGACCCTCCTCGTGAGGTTTATTACTTGACGACCCGTGCACTTGCGGCCGGGGAGTCGCGTGCTAGCTCTGTAGCTAGTCGCGCGCTCGCTCATCAAGTTTTTGGCGCCGCTGCCGGGGAACATCCGAGAATACTAGGAAAACTTTTGGATCATTGCTCTAGTCTTTTCGCTTTCATTTGTAATTATCCATCTTTTATTGTTTTTGTTTTCGTCATTTTTATATATTCACTAATATCTCTTTTGTCTTTTGTTTTCTCAGGCGTCCTGTGCATGACTCGTGCAAACCCCACTGGGTTTGTAGAGCCGAACGAAGAAATTGAACGCGTCATACACCAACGGTTGAGAGAAACTCAAGTGGGTTCCTCCTCGGGATCAGTTGATGCACCTGAATCAGTTCCTATAGCTATGGCCGAAGAGAGAAGAACTTTGTCTGACTATGAGAGGCCACAGTTTACTGGGGGAGGGTTTAGTGTGCAAGCTCCGGCTGCCAGTGCAAGTAATTTTGATTTGGCTAGACCAATCGGCATGATACAGAATTCAGTGCAGTTCGATGGCTTGGCCGATGAGGACCCGAATGAGCACCTATCCCGATTCCTCCAAATGTGCTCAACTTTCAAAGTCAATGGCCTATCTGATGATGCAGGTAGACTCCGTATTTTCCCATTCAGTTTGCGGGGCGCCGCTTACAGGTGGCTCACATCACTCGCCCCGGGTTCCATAAAGACATGGGAGGAGATGGTAAACAAGTTTATGGGCCGCTATTTTCCTCCAAGCAAGGCTGCTAGATTAAGGCAAGAGATCTCGGCCTTCAGTCAAAGAGATTCCGAAACCCTCTTTGAAGCTCATGAGAGATTTAAAGACCTCTTGAGAAAATGCCCACATCATGGTTTCGAAGCTTGGATGCGAGTACAGATACTGTATAATGGCTTGAGCTACCAGAATCGTCAACTCATTGATGCCGCAGCCGGTGGATCCTTGAGTAGCAAATACCCCGAAGATGCCGAAGAATTAATTGAGAACATGGCACGAAATGAATCACATTGGGGTTCAAGGGCAAAATTGACTCAAGCTCGAGGGGTTCATGAAATCGATAGTAAATCCGCTCAAGATGCGAAGCTCGAAGCACTAGCGAAGCAAGTGAGCTTGCTTATGTCCGAACGAACCGAGCGTTCGAGCACAAGTGTCAAGCAAGTGATGAATTGTGGAACTTGTGGAGGGGGGCATGATGTTGCTAGTTGCCCCATTTCAGTCCCCGATGTCACCCCACTCGAACATGTTGACTATGTGAATCAGGGGCAAAAATTTCAAGGAAACCCCTATGGTGGAACATACAACCCCGGGTGGAGAAATCACCCAAATTTCAATTGGGGAAATCAAGGCCAACAAAAATTTACGCAACCACCAGGGTTTCAGGCACAATCATCACAAGCACCTCCAACGGAAAGGAAATTCACTACTGAGGATGTCCTAGCTAAATACATGCAAATCACCGATGCAAGGTTGAACACACTTGAGACAACAGTGAGGAATATGCAAGCTTCAATCCAGGGCATCGAAAAACACTTGGGACAGATCGCGGCATCTATGGCGGAAAGGACACCGGGTAGTCTCCCTAGCAACACTGAGACTAACCCACGAGAACATGTGCAAGCTATCACTTTGAGGAGTGGTAGAGAGGTTGAGGTTCGGCCGACTCCTAGGCCAATTGATAACAAGGAAAAGAACGTGGTGAGAGGCACTTCCTCCGTAGGTGGGGATGAAGCTAATGACAACCATGACAATTCAATTGAACCTCCAAACAAAGAAAAAAAATTGCTAGAGCACCAACCGAAGGTCCCCTATCCGGCAAGACTCAATCGGGACAAGGAGGACACTCAATTCAAAAAATTTTTGGAGATGATCAAGCAACTTCACATCAATCTTCCACTTGTAGAAGCCTTTTCTCAAATGCCAAAATATGCCAAGTTTATGAAGGAATTGCTTACAAACAGGAAGAAACTTGAAGAAGCATCTACAGTGTCTCTAGGGGAGAGCTGTTCGGCAATTCTCCAAAGCAAATTGCCCGAAAAAATCAAAGACCCGGGTGGTCTAATTGTGGAGTGTCATTTCGGGGACTCGCTTGTAGAGAAAGCCCTTGCCGATTCCGGTGCAAGCATAAATGTTATGCCCTACAAGCTTTTCTTAAAACTGGGCCTTCAAGACTTAGAGCCGACGCGGATCACCATACAACTTGCGGACCGAACTGTTAGACGCCCGCGTGGCATTGTGAGCGATGTGATTGTGAAAGTTGGTGGTCTGGTTTTTTCCGGCTGATTTTGTCATTCTTGATGTTGATGATGCTACTGAGGTCCCCATCATTCTTGGCCGGCCTTTCCTTGCCATATCCCGTGCCCTGCTGGATATTCAAGATGGGAAAATGACCTTGCGGGCCGGGAATGAAGAAGCCACTTTTAAAATTCCCGAGGCAATGAAACACCCCAAGGAGCTTGATGACACTTCTTATGCACTTGATGATACAGAATTACTAGTTCAAGATTGTGTGCATGAGGTCCTTATGATGAACCCCCTTGATGAATTCTTACAAGATGTTGTTCTTGAGGAGGAAGAGGCACCAAAGAAGGCACAAGAAGACCCTCCTCCTATATCCCCGGTCAAGTCACAAGGGCGAAGCAAAGGAGAGCGCTCGTGGAAGCGAGCATGGAAAAAGATAACCCCCAAGGTCAACAAAGCAAGCAAGAATTTTCATGACGAGGTACACACGGCATGCTTCGTCGACCTAGGTATGCACAACATCGATTCCCTCCTCTCCTTAAATTTGCCGGTTGGATCATCATTTGCATCCATTGGGACCTCAGGTAAAACTTCTTCTTTTAAACCACCATGAGTTGAGAAACTTGAACGTCAGGCTCGTGACGCTAAACAAGCGCTTATGGGAGGCAACCCATAAATTTTTACAATTCTGTACTTTTCAATTTTCGTATTTTGGTTATGCTATGTTTGGGTTGTGAGCTCTTCACTTCATTCGTTCTTGGTATGCGTTTATCGTGTATGACATTGTTTCCTCCCCACCTCGGTGAATTCCCATTTGTTTTGTGTTTATATATGTGTATCCTTTGTCCGAGATGAGTTTTGTAACGTTTTTAATGTCGGAGACTTGCTTTGGTTTGAAGAAAGCCATTTTCTGAAAATTTACAGGGCTCTGTGCGGCCACTGTGCGGCCGCACAGAGGCCGCACACCCCTGGCAGAAGGGTGTGCGGCTGGTGTGCGGCCCGCACACCACCCGCACACCCCAGACAGAGAGGTGTGCGGCTGGTGTGCCGCCCGCACACCATCCGCACACTGGCCCCAGTTTTGCTGCTGTAATGCTCTTCCTTCCGGCTTTTCTCCACATTTTCGCGCTTGTTTTGATCATACCACATCCCTCGCATCATTTCAACATTAAAAATATTTTCAAAACTCAATTTATTTGCATACCTTCGAGGTGATTTCTTGGTTTTTAATTTCCTATCCGAATTAGATCTTCGGGGGATTATCGATGGCTTTCGATTTTGATCGCGATCGCGTTGTTTCCACTTCACTCATTTTTTCTAAACTCGTGTTCGCGCGTCTTAGCGTGTTGCCATGACTTGATCTTTATTTTTTGAGACGAAGGTCACCGTTGGAGGAGACACAGAAGACCTTGAGCGGCTTCATCAGTCCTTTCACTCCGAGAGCTCACTTTCTCTTTCATTCCTTGTTTCTTTTCTTTATTTTTTTTGTGTGGTTGATGGATGCTTGACTCGACGTCTTTTCTCCTTGTAGGTAGAACAAGACGTCCATTTTTCTTCCTCTCCACTTCGCTTGTAGCCATGGTGATGGTCACCCCGAGCTCGTGCCTTGCAAAGCTCATTACCAATTTCTCGGGGAAGTTCATGACACCACCCTCTTTATTTTCCATGCATAAATTTTTCTGTACTGCTGATCAATGTACATTGAGGGCAATGTACTGCTTTAAGTGGGGGGTGGCTATGCATGTCTGATCTTCGTTACTGGTGTCGTGAACTTGTATGAAAACTTTTGGTAATTCTTGACTTGTTGCATGATTGTAAACCTAGGATGGCGTACTTAATTGTGATTGTATTATAGCTCGAAATCATGATAAATGCTAAGCTTTTTATGACCCTGCACACTTGAGATTTTCATGTCATTCTAGGCAATTCTCGCACTATTCCCTTAGGTAGAACCCTGGACATCTAGGCGAGGAACCACAGCACTTTCGTGACCCTCTTAGTTGCTAACCCATACTAGTGGTTTCGCGCCTTGACGTGTTAGAATACCTTCTAATAGGGTTTTAAGGACCTTCTTCTTGTTCTTTTTTGCAATACGGTCGAAAAAAAAAAAAAAGGGGCAAAGTGAATAAAAACGTGGACAGTGCTCCTCTGTCCTAATAGCGAAGTAACCTGGGGTTCTGGCTCCTAACCAGAGTGTTCCTCTCGCCAAAAGCTATAAGGACATGAGCGCGTTTACATGAATGTGCAAAGCTCCAGGTAATGTGGATTTGTAGTTCATGTTAGTCCCGGAAAAGAAAAAAAAAAAAGATAAACATATTGCGTACAGAAAAATAATTTTCGACTGGTTATTGTTCGAAAATAAGAGGAAGGATCCTTACGACTCTACTAGAAGTATTTCTACCACCTCAAGGCCGTATTCCACTAGGTGGCGTGAATTGCTTCAAGAAGTGGTCCTCGGGGTCCTGTCTACCTTGTTTGGACTACAGGGCTTCGAAATAGGGGATTTGCACACACACAACACGACACGGCCAATGAATGCGTGAATGATCTCAAGTGGTCTTTGCTTAGTATTTTGAGTTTCGCTTTGGCTATGATACTTTCATCTCTTGCCCGAGGTTGTGTATTTAGTCACTTATCAGTATCCCTGGTTTTCCATGTCCGTTTGCTTGGGGACAAGCAAATGCTTAAGTAGGGGGTATTTGATAAGTGCCTAAATACATCATGTTATAGCTATGATGTTCTTGTACATTCATGCAACTTATGTGTATTTTCGATGAGTTTTTGCGCACTTGATGTTTTATTTTTCATTTCAGGGTTTCAAGGACCAAGTGCGCAAGTTTTGACCATATTCGTGTCATTCCGGGGATGATTGAAGAAGGAACGAAGAGTTGGAGCACCCTGGAAGCCGACGCGCCGCACACGAGCACATTTTTCTCGGCCGTGTGCGGCCACTGTGCGGGCTGCGCAGTGGCCGCACACCCTGGCCAGAAGGGTGTGCGACCACTGTGCGGCCCGCACAGTGACCGCACAAGAGAGACAGAGAAGTGTGCGGCCAGTGTGCGGCCCGCACACTGGCCGCACAGCACAGCCAGAAGGCTGTGCGGGCACTGTGCGGCCCGCACAGTGCCCGCACACCTTCGGGCTATATATGCTTGTTCTGAAGAGTTTTTGGGGGGATCTTTTTTCTCATCCGGCCTCCACTTGTCCTAGACTTCATTTCACCATTTCTTGAGGGATTTTGGGAGGATTTTCGGCTAGATTCGAAGGAGAGAAGAAGGGGAAGACGTTGAGAAGCTTCATAGGGCTCGCCGGCGCGGATCCGACGAGCTACGCCATCAACCCTAGTCGACATCTTCGAGGGGGTTTTTCTTGTTTTTATTGGATGGAATTGTTGTATGATGAGCTCCTTAGTTTTGTGATGTTGAACTAAACCTCCCAAGGCCGCCGGGCTCCCGGTGAACCTTGGGAGGAGACTTTGTATGAATGACCTATATTTTGCTTTAAATGAATGTATTAGTTTGATTGTTTGGTTTTAATTCATCATCATGTTGTTCATTCTACAATGGATGGATTCCGTAGAATTGATTTTGAATGATACTTGTTTGGCGGGATGCTAGCTTGTATTAGGTCCTTTGATGAGTTAAAGAGGGTAACATGTATTAATACACCGGAGGTTCCGGGTGTTAATAGCCTCCCGCGCGATTAGGGTTAATTTAGCCGAGAGCGTGCATTAGATTAACCCTAATCAAGACTCCTTGTTCTCATTGACATCGTAGGGGTATTTTCTGGATAGAGAAACCCGTACTGGATTAGGGCTACACTACGGAGGTTCCGGGGTAGTCGACATCCGAGTCTAGCGGACCGAAACCAAGCTAACCCTAGTTTTATAATTATCTTGGTCATTCGTATTTAGTCTTCTCCCGGGGGAATCCTCGCCCGAGGCCTTCCATAATTATTGGATTCTTCATCTCTATTTTATTCCGGATTGAGTTTTATCTTATTTGCATTCCTTTACTTGTTTTTATTATTTTAATATTGCTTCAACCCTGTTTTGATCGACTAGAAAGTGACTCCCAAAAGGAAGTAATAGTAGATCTCGGGCCCTTGGGAATACGACCCTCCTCGTGAGGTTTATTACTTGACGACCCGTGCACTTGCGGCCGGGGAGTCGCGTGCTAGCTCTGTAGCTAGTCGCGCGCTCGCTCATCAATCATCATACTCAACAATGGGAGCACCCTTACCAAGGATTGCCACAAGAGCCCTCCTTTCAAGAACCATGGCATCACCCCCTTCCAGTATTTCAAAGTAAACCATTTATTGGATGGGATCTCAATACACAAGATGTGCTTGAGAGATTCATGATGAATGCGGATGCTGAACCTGAAGCCTTGACTGCCGAAAATTTTAATGCCCAACCATCTCTTCAAAGCATGAAAAGCCAGATAGGAGTGTCTTCTAGTACATCAACCAAGTTGCCATACATTTTAGAAGACCTATCTGAGAATGACACTAGAAGGGAAGAGCACAAAGGTGAACTTGAGGTGGAATTGTATTTTTAGGTATTGGACGTTAAAGCAAATGATGTTGCATCAATACCTTGTGAGCAAATGATAGATGTTCCATCTCAAGGTGAAGTTGAAGAAGAAAGAGAGGAGGATGACATCATGGCCATGGACGAATGTGAGGAAGTGGAAGAAGCTCCATCGACCACATTTGAAGACGCTACTTGCCTCAACATTGAGCATTCAATAAACCAATCTTTAATCTTCAAGTGCAGAAAAGAAACTCCGGGAATTGTATTTGATGATGTGGGAAGGAAGCTTAAGCCATCCTTGAACCCACCAATGCCGGGCTTGGACAATTCCCAACCAAAAATTTTTCCTTGGCGGCCCAAGAACATTTTATGGGCAATTGAAGTTCATCACCACAGGGTTGAGAAAAAGATTGTGGATAAGTGGTTGAAGCCTCCAATTGATCCACCCATGCAAAGCTTGACAAGTTCTCAACCCAACTTGTTCCCTTGGAGACCCAAACAACACATATGGGTAGTTCAAGGATATTTAATAAGAGTCGAGGAAGAACATGTGGGTAGGAGGTGGAAACCATCCAAGGACCCATCCGTGCCAAGCTTAAATAACTCTCGACCAAAACTTTTCCCATGGAGGCCCAAGCAATTTTGTGGTGGGGTGCTCAAGGGAATTCTTGCCGGGAACAAAGAAGAAGCGGGGAGGAGGTTCAAGCCGTCTAAGGATCCGCCGAAGTTTAAATTGTACAACTCCCGGCCCAAGCTTTTCCCATGTAGGCCTAAAGGTAACATGTTCTTGGTCTCCACAAGCTTATCATCCCGGAAGGTAATTCTTTTCTTTCATGGAAGTAGCTATGCTACATGTGGCCGGGATGAACACACCCTCTTCAAGCCTCCCTAGGTAAGAATAAGGTACGTCGAGCTAATGACGTTAAACAAGCGCTTCTTGGGAGGCAACCCAAGCTTAAATTTCTTCATTTTTTTTTTTTTTTTTTTTCTTTTTGTGTTTTTAGTTGAGTGTGTTTTGTGTATTTGTGTTTCTTTCGTATTTTTGTTTGTTTGAATAAGTCCATGCTTGTTTGCCTTGTACATTTTTCTCATCATCATTTTTGTGTTTTAATTATTAACCATCTTGAGAAGCATATTTTTGATGTTATGTCATGTTTTAGATCGTGTTTTTAAGCATTTCTTTCAAGTTGGAGGTGTTCTAAATCACTTCATTGCCTTACTTAGTCAATTGGAGAAGTAATTTCTGAGTTTTTGAAGCTTCCCAGGTTCTCACGGCCTCAATGGGGCCGTATGAGAGGCCATTTTGCAAAAACCAGTGAGATTTGCCTAGGGTATACGGCCCCCCATACGGCCCATGAGGGGGGGGGATAGACACTGTTCATCCTCATCATATTACCTCTCTCTCTCTCTCTCTCTCTCTCTCTCTTCATTTCTCCTTCTTCCCACACGATTTTTTCTTTTCTTTCTCCACCGAATCTTGGCCAAATCTTCTCATTTCTTCTCCTAGATCACCTCCTAACCTCTTTGAGAAGTCGATCTAATGGTTTTCTTCGAGCTTAACTCTAGTTTTCTCAAGTTTTCATCGGTAAGCTCTTTGGTGCCCTAACTTTATATTTTTCATTTTTCTCGCATTCTTGGAGCTTTTGTGTGGATGTTTTCAAGAATTTTGCTTGATTTTGGTGGTGTGATGGTTATGGATATGGTTTCAATTGATTTTATGTAAAAATTTTTGGATTTTCATGTTTTTGGGGAGGTTCTTTCAGAGTGAACAGTACCCATACGGCCCCCATACGGCCGTATGGTTACTATTCATCATTTTACCAAATTTTTCCCCATCTTTTGCACCACATTTTGAGTTGTATTGGATTCCTCTATACTTGATTGGGTTCTTCATGGTTTGTAGGCATGTCAAGGATGAAGAAATCAGCTAGCGACCATGAAGTTATGTTTGCACCACATGGAACCACAATTTCGACGAACCTAATTCTAAAGACAAGGACTAGCATGGACACTTTGTTTTGTTGTTTTAGTCTTTATTTTTTTTTAGCTTTTGTGTTGTTTTTGTGTTTTGTATTAGTTTTTGCATGATTACTCCCCATCTCTCCTTTGTGAATTTTGTGGAATGATGTTGTGCCCTTTTTGCCTTGTAGGGCATTAAGGGAAGTTTGGTGAGCTTCTTCACATTCAATGAAGATTGGACCCGACATGTATCGCTCGCCGTACTCTATGTTCGGGTCACACATCGCTAGTTGCACAAGATAAACCGGGGAAGTTCATTTTCACCCTCCTCTATTGTTTTTGTTGGTTATATTGCCATGTTATTCATGAATAGTGTACATTGAGGGCAATGTACAACACTAAGTGTGGGGATGGGTGTATTACATGTTTAGTGGCCATATCTACATGCTAGTGTTATCAATGATGGCTTTGTTCATTCTTGTTAGATTCTTCAAGTACGAATTAATGATTGATGTGAGTTACATTTCTTTTGTTGTGCTCTATTGAATCCTGTTTCACCTCTAGTATTATTCTGTGCACTGAGTCTTTTGTTGATGCCCTGGGAATAGCCTGCTTGACTTTCTTAACTCTCTTGTATGCTTAACACATAATTTTGAGTACTTAGCCTTAGACTACTAAGTTCTATCCTTCAATGAACTCTTAAGAACTTCTAAGTCTTTTTGAGCTAGTCCTAATTTTGTAACTTGTAGTGCAGTCTAGGGTGAATATAAAAAAAAAAAAAAAAAAAAGGAGAAAATGAGTCTATGACAGTATTCCTCTGCTAGTATAGCACGAATGCGTCTATGTAGACTGTAATCAAGTAGGATGGGTGGCTCTTGTGCCTGGCCAGCATGTGCATCCGTCTGAAAGATTATTTTTGTGCAGTCTACGTTAGTCGGACTATAAAAAAAAAATGTATATACATGTAAATAAAACCCTAGTGATCTCTCAGACTGCCTACTTGAGTTCGTGAGTGGAAATGGAATTTAGTTTCAAGTATAGACTTAGAAGGATCTTATTTGTTCATTGAAGTGGCACTTAGCATTTTAAGACTTGGTACTCTGTACTTGTGGAGTGATTAGCATCTAGATCTGTACTAATTGAAGTCATAGGGCTAGGCCATGTCAGGGCAAATGAGATGAAAGATTCACTTACACTGTACAGACATATAAGAGGTGAGACAGGATCTATTTGTTGTACGTATTGACTGTAACTCAACATTTGTATATCATTATTCTATACTTGTATAATCTTGTATTCATTTGAGCCGGAGATGTACATTTAGCCACTTATCATTCCCTTTATTTTTCATGATTTGTTTGCTTGGGGACAAGCAAACGCTTAGGTGTGGGGATATTTGATAAGTGTCTAAATGTAAATGTTTTAATATACGTACTCTATATACTTAGCATGTATTTTGTTAAGAATTGATGCCCGTTTTGTGCTTAATCGACTATTATTTATGTTGTAGGACACGGGGGAGCCATGAGGAGCACGAGAATACAATTTGGGCGAAAAAGGATGAAATTCAGGCGGCGCAGCACTGTAGCGTATTTACTGTAGCTGGGGCACTGTAGCACTCTTACTGTGGCAGTTGCTGTTGCACCTGAGGAGTTTTGGGCTGGAAATGATGGAAGTGCATAAGAGTAAACAGTGCATCATACGGGGCCGTATAAGGGGCCGTGAGCATCAAAAGACAGTGATTTTATACTAGGGTTCACGGCCCCCTATCCACCCCGGGATCCATTCTTCCACCCCGGGATATACCCCCACATAAGCCAAGTTTTGCCTACCTATCCACCCCGGGATGGATCTATCCACCCCGGGATATTGCGGGCATATTTAAGGTTGTTTTTAGGGCACACAAGGGAGACTTTTCCTTGGCCTTTTGGGCCACCGCCACCACTTCATCTTGAGGCTTTCCGGCCACCTTTCGGCGGGGATCCAAGTGGGAAACAAGCACACATCATCACCAAGAGGGAGAGGAGCAAAGGAGAAGGAGTTGGAGTGAAGATCTAAGCCACCATTGATAAACCTTTGAAGCTTCATCCATTCAAGGGGATCAAGACCTAGAGGGAGTTTTCATTGCTTCTTTTATGTTTTTTTCTTCCTTGTATGTTGTTTAAGTGTCCCTTATCATGAGGGATTAACTTATTGTTGTGTTTGGATTTGGATGAACCCTAGGGTTTATCTTGTGTATGAACTTTGGATTGTTGCTTTTAATCTAGTTTGATGGTTGTTTGAGGTTCAATCTTTGATGCTTTCATGTCTAGAATTACATCCATGGAGAAATCCGTAATTCTTTTATGAGTTGTGCACGTAGACGTGACCTACTCACGCGCACTAGATCTAGGAGAGATTGAAAGGGGATTCTTGTGCCGACATTGCCGAGAAATTGGGTGTTGGTAGCCCTCCATTGCTAGGTTTAAGCCGAAGGATAGTAGGTTTACTCCTATTTGAGATTTCCTTGAACTCATTGCGATCATAGGTGTGTTAATCCGGAAGAAATTCCGATTGACACTCGTATGGGATTAGGGGTTAGTCGCCGAGAGATCGGGGCTAATCTACTCTCGAAGTCTCTAGGTCTCAACTATCATCATTACATCTTTAGATCATCCTAGTTCGGGCCTTAACGACAACCCTAGGTGGATTCCTTGTCCAAACACTCCCTTCTCATGCTTGTTACTCCCTTGTTTGTTCACATCCGTGTGCTAGTTACCAGGCTAGGATTAGTTTAAATTAATTTGTTTGCTTTAGTTCTTATCAACTCATATTGAATGGTAGGCTAGAAAATAGATGAAGGGTGAGTAATAGTACTTCCTTGGCCCTAGTGGAATACGACCCCTGTGTCACTCATAGGGTATTACTTGGCGATCCCATACACTTGCGGGGAAGCTATCAGCGGCGGTAGGAGGGACTCTAGGAAGTAAGACTCCCGATGAAGCCCGGTACCTTATTGAAGAGATGGCAATGAATAGCTATCAATGGAACACAAGGGACCAAAAGAAGGTAGCCGGAATTCATGAGGTTGATGCAGTTACATCTTTGGCGGCACAAGTAGAATCATTGAGTGAGAAGTTGGATGTTCTAACTTCACCAAGAGTTGCGGCCATCACTACTTGTAACGGTTGTGGGGGAGGTCACACTTCAAGTGATTGTCCGATTGCTATTGGAGGTGCTAGTATGGTGGAGCAGGCTGATTTTGTGGGAAATAACTATAGAAGACAAGGCCAAGGCAACCCGTATAGTGGTACTTACAATTTGGGGTGGAGGAACTACCCAAATTTCTCATGGAGCAACCAAGGACAGTCACAACAAAAGAACAACACACCACCAGGATTTCAAGGTCAACAAGCACCGAATTTAGAAAGCCGAGTGACTGGGCTAGAAGGAAAGATGACCGACCTTGAGAAAGCCCTTATGAGGTTTATTTCTTCGTTGGATGCTAGGTTCCAATCGGTGGAAGCTACACTTCGCAATCACACGGCCTCCCTACACAACTTGGAAAATCAAGTGGGGCAAATTGCGAAGACATTGGCGGAAAGACCTCAAGGTAGTTTGCCTAGTAACACGGAGACCAATCCGAGGGAGCAATTGAAGGCAATTACCTTGAGGAGTGGAAAAGAGGTCGAGAGAAATTTCCCTCTAGAAAAGACACAAGAAATACCCGAGGTAGTGGAGGTAGAGGAAGGAGCGACAAAGGAAAACGAGGTGGCATCCCCACCCTACAAGCCAAGGATCCCCTATCCTTCACGATTGAAGAATGACCAAGAAAATGAACAGTACAAGAAATTTCTGGGAATTTTCAAACAATTGCACATCAATATCCCATTTGCGGAAGCATTGGCCTAAATGCCTAAGTATGTGAAGTTCTTGAAGGACCTTTTGCCCAACAAGAGGAAATTGGAGGAAAGTGCATCCGTGATCCTTGATGCCAATTGCTCGCCGGTATTGCAAAAGAACATACCGAGCAAAAAAAAAGATCCCGGGAGTTTCATAATACCATGTAACATTGGCGACTTGGGTGAAGAGATGGCATTAGCCGACTCGGGGGCAAGTATCAATGTCATGCCCTACACGCTCTTCCAAAAGCTAGGCTTGGGCGAGCCTAGACCCACGTGGATGACACTTCAACTCGCGGACCGATCGGTGAGACATCCGAGGGGAATTGTGGAGGACGTCCTAGTAAAAGTCGACAAATACATATTTCCTGTTGACTTCGTGGTGTTGGATGTCGATGAGGATGTCGAGGTTCCTTTGATCCTTGGAAGGCCGTTCTTGCGCACTTTTAAGACTTTGATTGACATGGATGGCGGGGAGCTCACATTGCGAGTGGGAGAAGACAAGCTTACATACCGCCTCGCCGAAGCCATGAGACACTCTCTTGACTTTGATGAAACTTTATATTTTCTTGACACTACTGATGAACTAATTGATGATTATGTGCAGGAAATATTGAACTCGGATCCGTATGAAAATTGGCCGGATCAAGACATGGAGAACAAGGAAGAAGTGCTTTCACTTGGTCTAATCGAGAAGGAAGTCAAGCCGGACCCGGGAGACATCAAAAAGATGAGGAGAAGAATGAAGAGAGCAAGGAGGTGCCACACAAAAAAACCCAAGAACAATGGGGATGATCAAGAATGGAGTAAGGGTGGTTCACCCTTGTGTGGTAACAGAATTACTAACTCCCCCTCTATTCTACAAAGGTTATGTAATGCATGTTTTCAGGTTGTAGGAAAGAGGTCAACCTTCATTCATGAACCTCCATAAGGTAAGGTAGGTACGTCAAGCTAAGTGACGTTAAACAAGTGCTTCTTGGGAGGCAACCCAAGGTTTACATGTTTTTCTAGGATCTAGTTTAGTTTTAGCATGAATAATAGTCTTAGTATTGGTGTCCTAAATTTTTAATGCTTATGCTGCGATTTTATTGTGGATTATTGATGTTTTCGTGTGCCTAAATGATAATTGATGAAGATTTAGCTTGTTGAGCATGTTTTCCATGATATCTGGTCGTGTTGTGATGGTTTTCACAGGCTCTAAGCATCATAGTTATGTTTCTGAATTTTTTCCTAAGTCTGTGAATTTTTCTTAGTAAACCAAAGAAAACACACGGCCGTGTGGAATTAACACACGGCCGTCTGTTACCCATTAAGGCTCAACCAAAGAAAGGCACAGGGGCGTGACCTTGCCCCTTTGAAAACCTTTAGAAGAGGGCACACGGGCGTGTGGAATTAACACAAGCCCATGTGAAAGCCTGCAGAACCAAGCTCTCATTTCAGAGAAACCACAGGGGCGTGTGGGTGCCCTTGTGAGAAACCTAGTGCTACGGCACACGGCCGTGTGGGATTAACACACAGCCGTGTGGGATTAACATACAGCCATGTGAATACTCTGCAGAAACCCCTCTTCCTCCCGAGAATTCACAGGGGCATGTAGCTGCCCCTGTGAGAGAGCTTGTGAACGGCACACGGCCGTGTGGAGTGTTGACACGGCCGTGTGGTATACTTAGCAATTCCCGGGATGATCCAGTGAAGCCACAGGGGCGTGTGAGGTGCCCCTGTGGCTGGCCTTGTGTTCTTGGCCAGGTTGGGCACACGGCCGTGTGGAATTAACACACGGCCGTGTGAAACGTTTCAGAGACCTTCTGTGTTTCCCGTGAATCCACAGGGGCGTGGAACAGCCCCTGTGGACCTCCCTTGTGAAGGCACACGGCCATGTGTAATTAACACACGGCCGTGTGTCTAAATTCCAGAGGCACACGGCCGTGTAACATGTTCACACGGCCGTGTGAATTCCCAGAACTTCAAAAAGCCAAAGATTTTCTTTTGGAATTCACTCGTATTTCTTTCGCTTTCACTCCAAAACACTCTCTGACCTCCTCTTCCACTTTCCCAACCGTTCCTACACTCATTGAGGTTTCTTTTCAAGCTTTCCGACCGATTCCGAATTTTTCCCCATCTACACCGTTAGTAAGAACGAAAAACCCTTCTTCTTTATCATTCTGGATTTAGAACGTTCATGATAAGTATTTTGGCTATTTTACATGATTAACCTGGTTACCAATGAGTTTACAAGGGTTTTTAAGAGAATTTTTTTTGTGAGAACACAGAGTTTTGATTCTACAACCTTGCAACCATGTCCACCCGATAATCCACACGGCGTGTGGAATTTCCACACGGCCGTGTGGAACCTATCAGGGCAAATTATTATACTCAAATGATTTACTCCCTTTTACAATTCCTTTGAGGAATGGCACCTAGAAAAGAGACTAATAAACGGGCACGAGAACACTCTCCAGAACCAACCGACTTCGCCACATCTGAACACCGAGAAATATATAGAAGATTGGCGAAACTCAAGATTGGGCAATCTCGGTATTTGGACGTAGACTGTTTAAGACCAGCTGATTGGGGTAATGATATGGCAGACGAGATTGAAGAGCTTGTTGCAGTGGGAAGTTGGAAGAGCTTACTATCTATTCGAGATCCAGCGAACCGTCTGCTTACTTTGGAGGTGCTCTCATCCTTCAAGTTTGACAAAACAAGTATGGAGTTGACGAGTGCCAATTCTATAAAGTTTTAGGCATTTGGGCATGAGTACAATATGTCAGTGACACAATTTTCCATTTATATGGGGTTATATAATGAGGCGTTCACAAAAACAGAGGAGTACAAGAGCCTTCCAACTGACTATCCCGGTAGTTTGACCCCTCAAGGAGCTTACAGAGTATTGTGTGGACAACGGAACTATGAACCAGGTATATCAAAAGCTATCTATCTATCACGACCGGCTTATAGATACATTCATGCCATTCTAAGTAGGTCAATAAACGGCCGAGGCGATAGTACAGGGGTTCTTAGTCGGCAAGAGCTCCTTTACTTACATTCAATGGTACAGAAGGAGCCGCTCCATCTTGGATATATACTAGCCGAATCCATGCGTCATCAAAGTCAGTACCCCAGGCTTGGAACGATTTTTTCAGGGCCATACATCACAAGACTTATGAAGGAGATGGGTCTTCGGGCAGCGATCTGAGGGATAGAAAAGACGGTCACACCCTCACCAATCAACTTAGAAATGTTGAGACAGATGGGAATGGCAAGAAGACGTTACCAACATTACACGCTGAACTGGCCCGATGCCTTTCTACACGAGGGGACACAGGCAGTGTTAGAGCCACCACCAGAGCAGACAGAGACAGAGGCACCACCCACCACGCCGGAGCCACCTCCGGTGCACATGTTCTCCCCTTCTCGAGGCCAGGATAAGTTCGAGCGCCTTGAGAGTGCTATGGGTGTTATGCAGACAGAGCTGGCCGAGATGAGGGCCGCACAGGCAGCAGAGTTTGCAGAGTTGAGGACCACTCAGGCATCGCAGTTCGCTTAGTTATCGGCACAGCTTGCCACAGTTATACAGATGTTCGAGCGATCTGTGGTACGACCCCGCCGGGTTCCTTCACCGACTCCACCTCCGTCTCCTTCACCATCAGATCCACCAGCACCAGCAGCATCAGCAGCACCAGAGGACCCATAGCAGGACACCGATGCTGAGGCGTCATAGTTTTATTTTAGTTTATTTCACTTCTGTTGCACTTTATATTTTTCCGTTGGACTTGTAGTACCCAGAAAGGACTCTCCTTCTGGGTTTGCTTTTAGTTTTCTTTTATTTTATTCTGTCTTGAGTTGTATCTCATTATCATATCTTTATATACTCGAGCTTTGTTTTGGTTTTTCTTGAGCTATACTGAACCCTTGCGTATGTGTGCAGATGGTCTTGGATGGAAAGAATTTGAGGAATAGTCATAGGCACGGTCATGGGACCGTGTATGCTCCACAAAAACATTGAGAATCAACTCTCAATGAACCTGGCTCCATAAAACGCAACACTTGG
This sequence comes from Dioscorea alata, assembly GCA_020875875.1. NCBI lineage: Eukaryota > Viridiplantae > Streptophyta > Magnoliopsida > Dioscoreales > Dioscoreaceae > Dioscorea > Dioscorea alata. The sequence goes on along the minus strand of CM037013.1, from coordinate 9,460,007 downwards.
AGTTCAGGGGAGTAATGTTTCAATTGTCTACTTCCACACTAATTGTTGTTCATTGTTTTATTTTTATTGTGCTTGCATGCGTACATTGGGGACAATGTACATCTTAAGTGTGGGGGGGACTCACATTGCACACACCTTTACTTGCGCGTTCAATTGCTCATGCTTAGGTAGCCTATGGCGGTTCACCTTAGTTGTAATGTTTGTATTCTTAGAGTCTAGGAGAATTTTTAAACATTGTATCCTATCATGCTCTAGTTTTTACTTGAATTTTTAGGGAATTTTTTGCTCAATTACACCTTATTGCACTACTCACTCTTGAAATCTTTTGGAAACTCGATCTTGAAGTTTTTAAGGACAAGTTTATCATCGTTCTTAGTTTTACTTTGGAAAATGCATATATATATATATATATATATAAACATAGAAAAAGATGGAAAAATAAAAAAATATATATATCTGAGTTTGTGAATAGTTGTTTTTTTTTATGTATGCATTTGGGGTGGAAAGAGCTACCACCCATGAAGTATGAAGCTACTCTCATAAGTCGGATACAAGTTATGCCCTAATGAGAGAAAGAGCTATCTCATGGGATGCGTGAAAGCTACTACCCCGGTAGAAAGAGCTACCTCATCGAAAAAGTGAAAGCCACCTTTGGCGGCCGCCTAGGAAAGGGCTACCTTCGAGGATGTGTGAAGCTACTACCTCCTCTCTTATTTTTCGTATATAAATAAGTCCTTTTGAATAAGAGTTTGAGGAGTACTCATGGTTCTCTCGAGTGAATTCGCACACACTTACACGTCTTCGAGTTGTTATCCTTTTTTATTCATGTTTTTAGCTAGAGTAATGATAACCTTATGCAATGTTTTGATTTCCGCCTACTTGTAGAATGCTTCCTTTGCATATTTTTGGTGAACCTAAGGCCGAGCACTTTCAATTGTTCTTCCCAAGTATTTTCACGTTTTATCTTTGCTTGAGGACAAGCAAAAGCTTAAGTGTGGGGGGATTTGATAAGTGCTTGTGTTATAGTGGGGAGCGTATTCGGGAGCGTTTTCGCGAGTTACTGCAGCAGCACTGTAGCTCTGTTACTGTTTCAATTCACTGTAGCAAGTTACTGTACATTTTATGTTGAAGATCATGTTTCCAGAGAATTCACACGGGCGTGTGGAATTAACACACGGCCGTGTGAATCATTTTCCAGCAAGCCAGAGACTTCACACGGGCGTGTGGAAATTCCACACGGCCGTGTGAAGTAATTTTTCAGGAAGACCGAAACTTCACACGGGCGTGTGGAAATTCCACACGGCCGTGTGAAGCCCCGATAAGTTCAAATTTAAAGCCGCACTCAGCCTATTTAAAGCCCGATTGGGAGACTTTTTGAGTATCTTTTGACCTATCTTTCTCTCCAACTTCGAGAGGGTGCGGCTAGGGTTTCGGAGAAGACTTTGTGGAGGATTAGAGCACGCCAACGGCATCGTCATCGACGTCCGACGGCAGCACAAGACCACGGCCACATCACACGCGAGGGGGTTTTCATTGATGTTCTTATTTTGCAATTTATTTTACACTTTAATGAACATGTATAACTCCATGAGGAGCTAAACCCCTCGTGGGTATTTGTACTTGTAAAACCCTAGGATCATTATGTTTCTATGACATTGTTATTATGCTTTTCCATTATTGATGAATAAATTCGAGTTTCAGTTTTAATTATCTTTTGCTATTGTTCTTCCTTAGCCGTGACACTAGGGTTGAGAACAATCTAGGTTATCTTTTGGTGATGTGACAACTTCTATAGGATTAGACTACTTAAGTTTGAAGAGGGTTGAGAGGGAGAATTGTGAGGTAGCAATGTACCCCTTTCCCTTCCGGTGTTATTTCTCCCTACCTCCGTTTCCTTGGTTAATTAGCGGTTAAGATGGAGTTTTAGGGCTCAATCTAGACTAATGTTCTTCCACCTGGATCAAAGGGTTAGAACTACATAGAGGAACAGGTTTTATCACTAGGAATCCCTAGAGCTTAAAGCAATCCCACGTAGTGTTAGGGTTAGGAAGATAGACTCCCCTGGGGCTTAGTTGACAGGTCAACAAGAGTCAAGGGTCGTAGTGAATCCTAATACCGGGACATACTGTTGGGGTTAGTCACGGTTGACCTTAAGTTTTGGGACCGTGAGTTTAAGGATATCCTCGACTCAATTAACATCAATAGGAAAGTATAATAGCATAGTCTTGCACTAGAAGCATAAGTCCTAGAGGTAACTTGTCCGGATACCCTATCTCACTCATTGCTAGTCTTTCTCTTTTAACTTCTACTTGCTTTTCTCTTGTCTTTCATCTCTCTATTTACTTTCTTGTCGTTTATTCAAATTGTTTCCATAAATTCACTCATCACTCCGATTATTTCTTTTCGTACACCGCATAACTAAATAGTGAATTCTGGTGTTCTAAATCCCTATTCCCTATGGATTCGACTACCCACTCACCAGGGTAATTTTATTACTTCGACAAGGCCGTGCACTTGCGGTACACACGCAAAAGGTCATGTCAGCTAACCATGGCCTTGGTTAGGTCTAGAGCTACCAAGATGCGCGTATCTTGGCATTGGCCGCTGGGAAGTCCGTGTGGTGACTCCGAACAACCCAACTATATCCATGTCAGGGATCTAAGCTCCAACCTGATATGGCATAACCATTTTTGATAGTATTCCACGCCACCTCTATATAGGTCGGCCCGTGGAAACCATCCACTTCTTACTGCAGTAAGTTCTGGAGCTCGGCTCCCATGTTACCAACAAAGAATATAACAATAACTTTGCCCGTAGGCTCAATATATATGATGAGCGAGCGCGCGACTAGCTACAGAGCTAGCACGCGACTCCCCGGCCGCAAGTGCACGGGTCGTCAAGTAATAAACCTCACGAGGAGGGTCGTATTCCCAAGGGCCCGAAATCTACTATTACTTCCTTTTGGGAGTCACTTTCTAGTCGATCGAAACAGGGTTGAAGCAATATTAAAATAATAAAAACAAGTAAAGGAATGCAAATAAGATAAAACTCAATCCGGAATAAAATAGAGATGAAGAATCCAATAATTATGGAAGGCCTCGGGCGAGGATTCCCCCGGGAGAAGACTAAATACGAATGACCAAGATAATTATAAAACTAGGGTTAGCTTGGTTTCGGTCCGCTAGACTCGGATGTCGACTACCCCGGAACCTCCGTAGTGTAGCCCTAATCCAGTACGGGTTTCTCTATCCAGAAAATACCCCTACGATGTCAATGAGAACAAGGAGTCTTGATTAGGGTTAATCTAATGCACGCTCTCGGCTAAATTAACCCTAATCGCGCGGGAGGCTATTAACACCCGGAACCTCCGGTGTATTAATACATGTTACCCTCTTTAACTCATCAAAGGACCTAATACAAGCTAGCATCCCGCCAAACAAGTATCATTCAAAATCAATTCTACGGAATCCATCCATTGTAGAATGAACAACATGATGATGAATTAAAACCAAACAATCAAACTAACACATTCATTTAAAGCAAAATATAGGTCATTCATACAAAGTCTCCTCCCAAGGTTCACCGGGAGCCCGGCGGCCTTGGGAGGTTTAGTTCAACATCACAAAACTAAGGAGCTCATCATACAACAATTCCATCCAATAAAAACAAGAAAAACCCCCTCGAAGATGTCGACTAGGGTTGATGGCGTAGCTCGTCGGATCCGCGCCGGCGAGCCCTATGAAGCTTCTCAACGTCTTCCCCTTCTTCTCTCCTTCGAATCTAGCCGAAAATCCTTCCAAAATCCCTCAAGAAATGGTGAAATGAAGTCTAGGACAAGTGGAGGCCGGATGAGAAAAAAGATCTCCTCAAAAACTCTTCAGAACAAGCATATATAGCCCGAAGGTGTGCGGGCACTGTGCGGGCCGCACAGTGCCCGCACAGCCTTCTGGCTGTGCTGTGCGGCCAGTGTGCGGGCCGCACACTAGCCGCACACTTCTCTGTCTCTCTTGTGCGGTCACTGTGCGGGCCGCACAGTGGTCGCACACCCTTCTGGCCAGGGTGTGCGGCCAATGCGCAGCCCGCACAGTGGCCGCACACGGCCGAGAAAAATGTGCTCGTGTGCGGCGCGTCGGCTTCCAGGGTGCTCCAACTCTTCGTTCCTTCTTCAATCATCCCCGGAATGACACGAATATGGTCAAAACTTGCGCACTTGGTCCTTGAAACCCTGAAATGAAAAATAAAACATCAAGTGCGCAAAAACTCATCGAAAATACACATAAGTTGCATGAATGTACAAGAATATCATAGCTATAACATGATGTATTTAGGCACTTATCAAATACCCCCTACTTAAGCATTTGCTTGTCCCCAAGCAAACGGACATGGAAAACCAGGGATACTGATAAGTGACTAAATACACAACCTCGGGCAAGAGATGAAAGTATCATAGCCAAAGCGAAACTCAAAATACTAAGCAAAGACCACTTGAGATCATTCACGCATTCATTGGCCGTGTCGTGTTGTGTGTGTGCAAATCCCCTAGTTCGAAGCCCTGTAGTCCAAACAAGGTAGACAGGACCCCGAGGACCACTTCTTGAAGCAATTCACGCCACCTAGTGGAATACGGCCTTGAGGTGGTAGAAATACTTCTAGTAGAGTCGTAAGGATCCTTCCTCTTATTTTCGAACAATAACCAGTCGAAATTTATTTTTCTGTACGCAATATGTTTATCTTTTTTTCTTTTCCGGGACTAACATGAACTGCAAATCCACATTACCTGGAGCTTTGCACATTCATGTAAACGCGCTCATGTCCTTATAGCTTTTGGCGAGAGGAACACTCTGGTTAAGAGCCAGAACCCCAGGTTACTTCGCTATTAGGACAGAGGAGCACTGTCCACGTTTTTATTCACTTTACCCCTTTTTTTTTTTTTTTTTTTTTTTTTTTTTTTTTTTTTTTTTTTTTTTTTTTTTTTTTTTTTTCGACCGTATTGCAAAAAAAGAACAAGAAGAAGGTCCTTAAAACCCTATTAGAAGGTATTCTAACACGTCAAGGCGCGAAACCACTAGTATGGGTTAGCAACTAAGAGGGTCACGAAAGTGCTGTGGTTCCTCGCCTAGATGTCCAGGGTTCTACCTAAGGGAATAGTGCGAGAATTGCCTAGAATGACATGAAAATCTCAAGTGTGCAGGGTCATAAAAAGCTTAGCATTTATCATGATTTCGAGCTATAATACAATCACAATTAAGTACGCCATCCTAGGTTTACAATCATGCAACAAGTCAAGAATTACCAAAAGTTTTCATACAAGTTCACGACACAAGTAACGAAGATCAGACATGCATAGCCACCCCCCACTTAAAGCAGTACATTGCCCTCAATGTACATTGATCAGCAGTACAGAAAAATTTATGCATGGAAAATAAAGAGGGTGGTGTCATGAACTTCCCCGAGAAATTGGTAATGAGCTGTGCAAGGCACGAGCTCGGGGTGACCATCACCATGGCTACAAGCGAAGTGGAGAGGAAGAAAAATGGACGTCTTGTTCTACCTACAAGGAGAAAAGACGTCGAGTCAAGAATCCATCAACCACACAGAGATTGAAGACAAGAAACACGGTTTACAAGAGCAAACAAGAGTTTTTAAGCGATAGAATAAAACAACACTCAACAAACTAAGTTGTAAGGATAAGCCTTAGACAACTAGATTAATACAACAAACGCAAGCACACAAGAGACAACAATAAAAAGAACAGAAACGGAAATAGCAATAAAAAGAACAGGAACAGAGGAAAGCCTGGGAGCCTCAATCCCAGTCATCCCAGTCATCAGTAGAAGCTGGTGGTGCAGAAAATGGTGGAGAGTGGGGTTGATGCTGCAGGAGGGCCAGGATGTCCTGTTGGCCCTGAAGAAGGTTAAGTTGCCCCTGGATGATCCGAGAAATATCTTCTCCCTGACGCCGCTGTATGTCTCGCAAATCTTGTATATCACGCTGTAACTCTGCAGGGGAAACGGTGCGAGTGGAACTCGATTGAGCTTGGTCACCCTGAGGAATATCCGGTGTACTCTGGTTGTCGTCGGAATTGAGGAGGCTCTCATGAGAAACGACATAATAGGATGATCCTCGGCGCTTGATAATACCAATCGCGAGTAAGGTTTGAATCCCCAATGCAATCGTTCCCCCAACCCTCTTCATTGAACGAATACGGCCAAGAACCTGCATGCCCCTCACAAGGCGTGTGATATATGGTCCGGCGAAGGTGATGGAGGTGAGTCTTGGAGAAATTCAGTGCTTAAGAGTCAAAGATGGAGAATAGGGGCTGAAAAGAAGTCTTTGAAAGGGATAAGACTAAAGAGGACACTGAGCAAGGCAAGATGGTGGACAAGTGGCAAGAATCAGCCACTTGTCACTCGTTGGTGTGCGGGGGGCACACCAACCGCATATGATGTGTGCGGTTGGTGCGCGGCCCGCACACCCACCGCACAAGGTTCTGTCTCAAGTGTGCGGCTGGTGTGCGGGCCGCACACCAGCCGCATGGGCTTCTGTCTCAAGTGTGCGGCTGGTGTGCGGGCCGCACACCAGCCGCATGGGCTTCTGTCTGTGTCATGCGGCCACTGTGCGGGCCGCACAGTGGCCGCACAAGGCTTCAGGAAATTGGAAATTTTCACCCCTTTGGAATGCAAACAAGGATACAACAATTGCACCGACAAGATAAAATACGAGGGAGAGGAGGATTAAACTCGAGATTCTAACAAACACACAAAAACAACAAAGAAAACAAGAATACGAACAAAAAGAAAACAAAGGCTTGGGCTACCTCCCAAGAGTGCTCGTATAGCGTCGCGAGCACGAAGCATGAGTGTCCCGAATTAATGAGGTTCAAAGGGAAAGATTTTACCTGACGGATCGGGCAAAAATGAGCTCTTACCGAAATATAGCTTGAGGCGATGCCCGTTTACCTTGAACCGACCTTTCTCCGGGTGGTTGATTTCGACTACTCCCTGAGGTGAGACACTCATGACCGTGTACGGTCCTGTCCATCGCGATTTGAGCTTCCCTGGAAATAGGCGAAGTCGGGAATTGTATAGCAACACTTGATCCCCTTCCTCCAACTTCTTGCCCTGTTTTATATTTTTGTCGTGGAATTGCTTCACTTTTTCTTTGTATAATCTTGAATTCTCGTAGGACAGAACCCTCCATTCCTCAAGTTCATTCAGTTGCATCTTCCTTTTCTCCCCAACCAAGTTGAAATCAAAATTCAGGAATTTGGTGGCCCAATATGCTTTGTGTTCCAGCTCAACAGGGAGATGGCAAGCCTTGCCATAAACTAGGTGATACGGACTGCTCCTCGTAGGTGTTTTATATGCTGTACGGTAGGCCCAAAGTGCATCATCCAGATGGTCTGCCCAGTCCTTGCGATGATGAGCAACAGTTTTTTCCAAAATTCGCTTGAGTTCTCGGTTGGAAACTTCGACTTGACCACTAGTTTGTGGATGATAAGCGGTAGATGTATAATGGGAGACACCGTATCTTTTCAAGATCTTCGCAAACTGGGAATTACAAAAGTGTGCTCCTCGGTCACTGATAATTGTTCGCGGTGCCCCAAACCTCGAGAACAACCTCTTCAAGAATTGCACAACAACACGGGCATCATTAGACGGCAACGATTGAGCTTCCACCCAGCGGGATGCGTAATCCACAGCAACTAGAATAAACTTGTGCCCCCGGGAGTTTGGAAAGGGACCCATGAAATCGATCCCCCACACATCAAAAACCTCACAAACTTGGATAGCACTCTGAGGCATTTCGTCCCGGCGCGAAATGTTCCCTGCTCTTTGGCATCGATCGCAGCATTGAATATGGCTTTGTGCGTCTAGAAAAATAGTGGGCCAAAAGAATCCAGCGTCAAGAATTTTTTTAGCTGTTCGATTGGTGCTGTAATGCCCCCCGGTTGGGCCTTCATGGCAATGTTTGATAATGTGCACTCCTTCTTGTCGAGATACGCACCGCCTAACCACCTGATCGGCACAGACGCGGAACAAGTAAGGTTCCTCCCAAATATAATGCTTCAGATCAGCGAAAAATTTCTTCCTTTGTTGGTAACTAAACCACTTTGGGAGAATGCCCGCTGCCAGATAATTAGCAATGTCTGCGAACCAGGGTTGATCTTCTTCCTGAGTCACCTGAACACGAAACAGTTGTTCTTCCGGAAAGGAGTCATTGATCTCACCATCTATGGTAGATGATGAGTAGTTGTTCTCAAGTCGAGACAAATGATCAGCAGCTAAATTTTCAGCACCGCTTTTGTCCTTGATTTCCAAATCGAATTCCTGCAGCAGGAGCACCCAACGGATCAGACGCGGCTTAGCATCAGTCTTACTCAGGAGATATCGAAGTGCAGAATGATCAGTGTAAACCACAACTTTGGAAAGCACCAAATAAGGCCTGAACTTGTCGAAAGCAAAGACCACCGCAAGGAGTTCTTTTTCAGTGGTAGTATAATTTTCTTGAGCCCCCGTGAGAGTTTTGCTTGCATAATAAATAGGATGGAAATGTTTGTCTTTCCTTTGCCCCAGAACTGCTCCCACTGCAAAATCGCTAGCGTCACACATTAATTCGAATGGTAGCTCCCAGTTTGGTGCGATGAGGATAGGTGCCCGGATAAGTTGATTCTTTAGTGTAGTGAAGGCAGTCAAACACTCCGGGGTGAAATTGAACGGCACATCCTTCTCAAGGAGCTTAGTCAACGGTTTTGCAATCTTAGAAAAGTCTCTTATAAATCTCCTGTAAAACCCGGCATGCCCCAGAAAGCTTCTAATTGCCTTGACACATGTTGGAGGAGGGAGCTTCTCAATGGCAGAGATTTTTGCCTTGTCTACTTCAATGCCATCACCTGAAATTTTATGTCCCAGAACTATACCCTCCTTTACCATGAAGTGGCATTTTTCCCAGCTCAGCACCAAGTTGGTTTCCTCACATCGTTCCAGAACACGCTCCAAGTTTTTCAAACACAAGTCAAATGAGCTCCCATACACTGAGAAGTCATCCATGAACACTTCCATCGTGTTTTCAACCATGTCCTCGAAGATAGCAAGCATGCATCTCTGAAATGTGGCAGGGGCATTGCACAACCCGAAAGGCATTCTGCGGTAAGCAAATGTACCATAAGGGCAGGTGAAGGTGGTTTTCTCTTGGTCTTCAGGGGCTATGGGAATTTGAAAGTACCCGGAAAAACCATCAAGAAAGCAATAGTATTCGTGTCCGGCCAACCTTTCAAGCATCTAATCAATGAACGGAAGAGGGAAATGATCTTTGCGAGTGGCGTCATTGAGCTTTCTATAATCAATACAGACTCTCCAACCAGTGACCTGCCTAGTAGGGATAAGCTCATTCTTCTCGTTAGTCACTACTGTCATGCCCCCTTTCTTTGGTACCACCTGGGTGGGACTGACCCAAGCACTATCAGAGATTGGGTAGATTATGCCGGCGTCTAGCAGTTTGATCACTTCAGCTTTTACCACTTCTTTCATATTCGGGTTTAACCTCCGTTGCGGGAGGGCCGACGGCTTGTGGTTGTCTTCCATTAGAATTTTATGAGTGCAGAAAGATGGATTTATTCCCCGGATATCTGAAATCTTCCACGCCAACGCCCGCTTGTGCCTCTTTAACACCTTTAAGAGTTCATTCTTGTGCTCTGTTGACAGGCTAGAGGAAATTATCACTGGTAGCTTAAGATTTCCATCAAGAAATGCGTATTCAAGGTGTGGGGGTAATTCCTTCAACTCCAATTCTGGTGGTTCATCGACGGATGGCTTTAGTCTGTTCATGTTATCACGTTGTATTCTCTCAAATTCTTCCATCTCATCATCAATAGAGTTGTCAGATTCAGATTCATCTTGCACCTCGCACACAGACTGCTTAGGAGGCAAAAAAGTGGTAAACTCGTGAACTGTGGTCGGCTGCCGGTTGTGAGCTCCGTTCTGAACAGAATTTACATACTCGGCTCCACTCATGAATCGCGAAAAAAATTCGTTGTTGCTGAGAGTACAATCATCCTGATCCGTAGTCTTCAAATTAGAGCCTTCATTATGAACCAGAAACTGCCTTTTCCATTGATCCAAGTAGTGAGAAGTGGGTTCACTCAAGTATTGATCCATCGATGTGAAGGTTTAAAATGGGGTACCTGGAAATGCACAAGAGACAACGAGAGAGATATTAGTGAATATATAAAAAATGACGAAAACAAAAAACAATAAAAGATGGATAATTACAAATGAAAGCGAAAAGACTAGAGCAATGATCCAAAAGTTTTCCTAGTATTCTCGGATGTTCCCCGGCAACGGCGCCAAAAACTTGATGAGCGAGCGCGCGACTAGCTACAGAGCTAGCACGCGACTCCCCGGCCGCAAGTGCACGGGTCGTCAAGTAATAAACCTCACGAGGAGGGTCGTATTCCCAAGGGCCCGAAATCTACTATTACTTCCTTTTGGGAGTCACTTTCTAGTCGATCGAAACAGGGTTGAAGCAATATTAAAATAATAAAAACAAGTAAAGGAATGCAAATAAGATAAAACTCAATCCGGAATAAAATAGAGATGAAGAATCCAATAATTATGGAAGGCCTCGGGCGAGGATTCCCCCGGGAGAAGACTAAATACGAATGACCAAGATAATTATAAAACTAGGGTTAGCTTGGTTTCGGTCCGCTAGACTCGGATGTCGACTACCCCGGAACCTCCGTAGTGTAGCCCTAATCCAGTACGGGTTTCTCTATCCAGAAAATACCCCTACGATGTCAATGAGAACAAGGAGTCTTGATTAGGGTTAATCTAATGCACGCTCTCGGCTAAATTAACCCTAATCGCGCGGGAGGCTATTAACACCCGGAACCTCCGGTGTATTAATACATGTTACCCTCTTTAACTCATCAAAGGACCTAATACAAGCTAGCATCCCGCCAAACAAGTATCATTCAAAATCAATTCTACGGAATCCATCCATTGTAGAATGAACAACATGATGATGAATTAAAACCAAACAATCAAACTAACACATTCATTTAAAGCAAAATATAGGTCATTCATACAAAGTCTCCTCCCAAGGTTCACCGGGAGCCCGGCGGCCTTGGGAGGTTTAGTTCAACATCACAAAACTAAGGAGCTCATCATACAACAATTCCATCCAATAAAAACAAGAAAAAACCCCTCGAAGATGTCGACTAGGGTTGATGGCGTAGCTCGTCGGATCCGCGCCGGCGAGCCCTATGAAGCTTCTCAACGTCTTCCCCTTCTTCTCTCCTTCGAATCTAGCCGAAAATCCTTCCAAAATCCCTCAAGAAATGGTGAAATGAAGTCTAGGACAAGTGGAGGCCGGATGAGAAAAAAGATCTCCTCAAAAACTCTTCAGAACAAGCATATATAGCCCGAAGGTGTGCGGGCACTGTGCGGGCCGCACAGTGCCCGCACAGCCTTCTGGCTGTGCTGTGCGGCCAGTGTGCGGGCCGCACACTTGCCGCACACTTCTCTGTCTCTCTTGTGCGGTCACTGTGCGGGCCGCACAGTGGTCGCACACCCTTCTGGCCAGGGTGTGCGGCCACTGCGCAGCCCGCACAGTGGCCGCACACGGCCGAGAAAAATGTGCTCGTGTGCGGCGCGTCGGCTTCCAGGGTGCTCCAACTCTTCGTTCCTTCTTCAATCATCCCCGGAATGACACGAATATGGTCAAAACTTGCGCACTTGGTCCTTGAAACCCTGAAATGAAAAATAAAACATCAAGTGCGCAAAAACTCATCGAAAATACACATAAGTTGCATGAATGTACAAGAATATCATAGCTATAACATGATGTATTTAGGCACTTATCAATATACATCATGATAACATAATTCTCAATAAGAGACAATAAGTGTTCACAATGGTAATTCTCACTCCAAGAGTGATTGATTTGATCAAAATATCAATAATGAAACTATTTTCGTCAAAAGTGTCATAATAAGGTGTCTTTTGAAGATACACTTTGAGCATTGCATTAATAACATGAAAATCAACTTGTTTTCATATGCCTTTGTTCATCATGATAAGAACATCAATTCTCTTGAAAACACTTAGCTTAAAACATGTATTTTGAACATAGAGTTTCAAATCATAAGCAACTTATATACACTTTGCAAGAATTCAAGGAATAAGCCACTCTCATAAATCATCATGATTCTAAACATCATTCTAGGTTTTGAATAAGTTTAGCAATAAGGACTTTATAAATTCAAACAAGCAACTTAATATCAAGAAATATCATGCATGAATCATAGTCCAACTTTGGTAATTTCCCACTCACAAACTTGGCGAGCAAACGCCTCGAAATTATTTCTCCACCGGTTCTTTGTCCTTACTTGAAGCCTCACTTCCTAAAAGCCATTAAATAGCCAAACAAACAACCAAACATCATGAAACACTTGGTTAACCATGATGAAGAAAGAATACTCAAAATGGGGAATGGTTACTTCTAGGGTTTGCTAAACACCATAGCAAAGAGTTCTAGCAAGAAGAAGACCTCTCACAACTCATTAACCCAACAAGGAAAGCAAGGATGACCTAACATGGTCGGTGCTATAGTAATTCCGGGATTAGGGTTTTCAAGGTTCAAGGATTTCATGAAGTTAAAGCCATACAACTCAATAAAATTAACCCTCATAAGATTAGCCATCAAAGAGGAAGAAAAGAGACAACAATCAAGCTCTCAGAAGGGTTCATGATCAACCCTAACCATCATCATCAAAGAACAAAGAAGAAGGAACAAATGGATGAAAGCATACCTTGATCTCAAGAATGGCCAACTTGTTGATCCAAGTTTCAAGCTCAAAAACTCCTTCTAGATCAGCCTTAGAACCCCAAGAGATGATGGAGGAAGAGAGGAGAAGGAGATAGAGGAGTTTGGAAAAAAGAAATGAGGAAACAAATCTAGGAGCGGGTTTATATAAGCCAAGATGCGAACATGTGCGGGCTGTGTGTGGCCCCGCACACCAGCCACACACCCCTCTGCCTGGGGTGTGCGGTCTCTGTATGGCCCCGCACAGAGACTGCACAGCCCTCAGGAGAGCCTGTGCGGCCTGTGCACAGCTCGTATAATACTGTGCGGTCTGTGCACAGCCCATTCACCCTTAAAACTCCTCTAAAACATGACCAAAAAAAGCTCAAACACCCGACAACCAAATCCAAAGATTCGACAAAAAGATTCAAAGAAAACATAATGGGGAAACGATAACAACAAACGAGGGTAAAGAGACTGAAACTCCACATCCTACCCCCCTTACAGAAATTTTGACCTAGAAATTTCACATACCTCTAGGTTCAAACAATTGAGGGTACTTTCTCAACATCAAATCCTCTGACTCCCAAGTAACCTCTTCTACCACGTTATTCCTCCAAAGCACTTTAACCATTAGAATGACCTTTCGAAGAAGCACTTTCTCTTGGGGATCAAGAATCATCACGGATTGCACTTCAAACTTTAAATCTTCTCTCAAGTCAACTGGTGGTACTTCAAGACAATGAGATCGGTCAGGGATATACTTCTTCAACATGGATACATGGAACACATTATGAATCTTCTCCAACTCAGGCGGTAACTCCAATAGATATGCTACTGGTCCAATCCTCTCTAGGATAAAAAATGGACCTATATACCGGGGATTCAACTTTTCCCTACCTCGAAACAGAATTACCCCTTTCCATGGAGAGATTCTCAAGAACACTCTATCCCCAATCTCAAACTCCAAGAATCTTCTGCGATTGTCAGCATAGCTCTTTTGACGATCTTGGGCTGCTTTCAATCTGTCTTTTATCATATTCACTTTCTCAATAGTCTGGTCTATCAATTCCACACTCTGAAGCTTCCTTTCTCGAACTTCATCCCAACAAAGAGGAGTTCTACACTTTCTTCCATACAAAGCTTCATATGGAGCCATACCGATGCTTGCTTGGAAACTTTTGTTGTAGGCGAATTCCACCAAAGCCAGGCGTTGATCCCAACTCCCTTGGAAATCCATAACACAAGCTCTCAACATGTCTTCAAGGGTCTGAATGGTCCTCTCGGACTGACCATCTGTCTGAGGATGATACGCGGTGCTAAACTTCAGTGTTGTACCTAAAGCTTCTTGAAATCTTGGCCAAAAACGAGAAGTGAATCTTGGGTCTCGATCTGAAACTATAGAGACTGACACTCCATGCAACTTCACTATCTCATCAATGTATAAATTTGTCAATTTCTCCAAAGAATACTTCGTATACACTGCTAAGAAATGTCCTGACTTGGTTAATCTGTCCACTATCACCCACACTGCATCAAAACCACTAATAGCTCATCATTCCTAACCAAGTGACAAACTCTGCTATCTCTCTCTTCATCCCTAACCACTAATAGCTCTCCTTGATTGTTCTGTACATCTTGGTACTTCCAGGATGAACTGCATAAGCTGAAAAATGAGCTTCTTCCAAGATAGCTTTTCTGAGCTCTAAGTCTACTAGAATACAAACACGTCCTCGAAGCTCTAAGGTCCCATTTTCTCTCAATCTGAACTCACTAGGCTCGCCTGCTTGCAACTTCTGCATTCCTTGCATCAACTCTTCATCCTTGCTCTGAAGTTCCTTAATACGCTCCAACAGCGAAGGTCTCACCACAAAGCTGGCCACCAAAGCTCCGCTATCTTTAGTCTCAAGTTGCAATCTCAAACTCTTCATTGCGGAAAGTAGCTGTCGATAGGACACTCTCAAAGAAGATACTGAAGTAGACTTCCTGCTCAATGCATCAGCTACCACATTGGCTTTTCCTGGATGATAGTCAATGATCAAATCATAATCCTTGATTAATTCCAACCATCATCATTGCCTCAAGTTCAACTCATTTTGAGTGAAGAGATACTTCAAACTCTTATGGTCTGTGAAAATCTGACACTTTTCTCCAAAGAGATAATGCCTCCAAATCTTCAAAGCAAAGACCACTGCTGCCAACTCCAAATCATGGGTAGGGTAGTTCAACTCATGTTGCTTCAACTGCCTAAAAGCATAGGCCACCACCTTGCCTTCGTGCATCAACACACAACCCAAGCCCTGTCGAGAAGCATCACTGAAGACTACAAACTCTTTCCCACTTTCTGCCAAAGTAAGCACTACGCTGAAATCAAACGATCCTTCAGCATCTGAAAGCTCTTTTCACACTCATCATTCCAGGTGAACTTCATATCTTTGCGAGTTAACTTTGACAATGGCAAAGCAATCGAAGAAAATCCTTCCACAAATCTCCTATAATAACCAGCAAGTCCAAGAAAACTTCGAACTTCGGTCACGTTCTTTGGCTTTTCCCAATCAACAATGGCTTCCACTTTCTTTGGATCCACAAAGATACCTTTTCCTGACATCACATGTCCAAGGAAACAAACTTCATAAAGCCAAAACTCACACTTGGAAAACTTAGCAAATAACTGCTTCTCTCGAAGAGTTTGCAAAACAATCCTCAAATACTCAACATGATCCTCTTTTGAAGGTGAATAGACCAAAATGTCATCGATGAACACAATCACAAACTTGTCCAAATAAGGCCTGAACACTCTGTTCATCAAGTCCATGAATGCTACAGGGGCATTGGTCAAACCAAACGGCACCACCAAAAACTCATAATGGCCATAACAGGTCCGAAATGCCGTCTTTGGAACATCCTCTGACTTGATCTTCAACTGATGATACCCAAAACGCAAGTCGATCTTGGAGAACACTCTTGCTCTCGTCAACTGATCAAACAAATCATCTATCCTCAGCAATGGGTACTTGTTCTTGGTTGTCACCCAATTCAATTGTCTGTAGCCGATGCACAATCTCAAATATCCATCTTTCTTCTTCACAAAGAGAACTGGCGCACCCCAAGGTTTGTACTGAGAGCTTCAACTTGAGAATATAGCTCAATAACTGCATCAATCTCCATTTAGGCTCCTCGCAAGAAAAAGTAAGAAAAAACCAAAGAAAACAAATAAGAATGATGAAAGAATAAGAAAAGATGAAATAGAATGAATGATGAATAGCTAAAATAGCAAAATACAAATGTCTCTAAAATGCCTATTCCCCGACAACGGTGCCAAAAACTTTGACACGACCCCTTGCGTGTGTACCCTGCAAGTGCACGGGTTGTCGAAGTAATAAAATACCCTGGTGAGTCGGTAGTCGTATCCACAGGGAATAGTGTTAAAAAACAAGTGTTATCGCTATTTAGCTATGAAGGGAATCGATGATGAGAAAAGTGTATATATATAGATGTAAAAGAAAATAATAGAGTGCAAGAAGAATAATGAGGGTAGGAGAGGTACTCGATATAAAGATGGGGTACACGGACAAAGCTCCCCCTAGGACTAATGCTTCTAGTGCAAAACTTGTATTATGCTCTACAATTGACGTCTAATGACTCGTGGAAATCCTTAAGCGCACAGTGCCAAACCTAAGGTCAACCGTGACTAATCCCACACTATACCTGGCTCTAGACTTCTCAACGACACTTGACTCTCGATGACCTGTCACCTAAGCCACAGGGGAGTACCTCATACTAATGCCTAGCACCGTGTGAAATTGCATGGAGTTCTAGGGATCCCAAGTGAAAGACCCTATCCCTAATTATAGTTCTAACCCTTTGGTTCAGGTGGAAGAACCCTAATCTAAGTTAAGCCCCAGTCCTAAGATTCTCTTAACCCTTTGTAAGGGAGTTCATCTCCTAGTACTTGACTCTACTTCGATTGCGATTAACTCTTGGGATACAGAGGTAGGGAAATTCACACTGGAGGGGAAAGGGGACGTTCCGCTACCTCTCGACTCACCCTCTCAACCCTCTCCAACCTTAATTAGTCTAATCCTATAGAGGTTGTCACACCCTCAAAGGATAACCTAATAGATTCTCAATCCTAGTGTCAAGGCTAAGGGAAAATCTCATACAATCGGCATGCAAGATTGGAACTCAATAAGAAAACATCAAATTAATAAAGCATAATAAAAGTTATAGAAACACAAGCATCCTAGGGTTCACAAGTCCGAATACCCACTAGGGGTTTAGTTCTCCATGGAGCAATACAAAATCAATAAAGATTTTTGACACGACCCCTTGCGTGTATCCCGCAAGTGCACGGGTTTGTCGAAGTAATAAATTTACCTTGGTGAGAAGTTAGTCGAATCCACAGGGAATAGGGAGATAGAATATAAGGTTTCACTAATTAAGCTATGCAAAATACGGAGAACGATAATAAGATTGATGAGTGAAAATAATGCAAAGTAATAAACTAAATAGAGAGATGGAAGAAAGAAGTGCAAGTAGGAAAATCGAGAAGGACTAACAATGAGTAAAGGGGGGTATCCGGACAAGCTACCTCTAGGGTCTATGTTTCAAGTGCAAGACTATAATATTATGCTCTCCTATTAATGTCAATTGAGTCGAGGATATCCTAAGACTCACGGTCCCAAACCTAAGGACAACCGTGACTAACTCCAACACTATGCCCCGGTATTAGGATTCACAACACCCTTCACTCTGTCACCTAGATGACTAAGCCCCATGGGAGTCCATCTGCCTAAACCTCACACTGTGTGGAGTTGCATTATGCTCTAGGGATTCCTAGTGATTAAACCTGTTCCTATACGTAATTCTAACCCTTTGGTCCAGGTGGAAGAATCCTAGTCTAGATTGAGCCCCAGCAAATAGGATTCACTACAACCCTCCACTCTATTACTTACATAACTAAGCCCTAGGGGAGTTTATCTACCTATTGCTTCACTCTATTTTGACCGCTATTAAATCAAGGAATCGGAGGTAGGGAGAAATCACATCGAAGGGGAAAGGGGTACATTGCTACCTCACAACTCTCCCTCTCAACCCTCGTTAATCTTGAGTAGTCTAATCCTATAGGAGTTGTCACACCTCCAAAGGAAAGCCTAGATTGCTCTCAACCCTAATGTCACGTTTAAGGGAAAACAATATGAAAGGATAATCAAGATTAAAAACTCAATTTTATTCATCAATGATGGAAAGCATAATAATCAATGTCAAAGAAACATAAGAAACCCTAAAGTTTACAAGTCCGAATACCCCTCGAGGGGTTTAGCTCCTCATAGAGCTATACATGTTCATCAACGTGAGAAATAAAGCATAAAACATAGACATCAATGAAAAACCCCCTCGAATTAGTGTGGCCGTGGTCTTGTGCAAACGTCGAACCTCGAAATCGATGCCGACGATGAGCTAGAACCTCCACGAAACCCTCTCCGAAACCCTAGCCGCACTCCAGAAAGTTGGGGAAAAGATAGGTCCAAAGATCCCTCCAAAGGTTGCAAAAATCCCCTTTTATATTGTTGAATCGCGGCTTTAAAATTGGACTTATCGGGGGCTTCACACGGCCGTGTGGAATTTCCACACGCCCGTGTGAAGCTTCTGTCTCGGCTGAAAAATTAATTTCACACGGCCGTGTGGAATTTCCACACGCCCGTGTGACTTCTCTGTCTGGCTGGAAAATGGCTCACACGGCCATGTGGAATTTCCACACGCCCGTGTGACTTCTCTGGAACACTAATCTTCAGCTGAACAGGCTTGGTAACTTGCCGAAACGCCTCTCGGGTCCATTGTTCTTCATCGAGGCCATTATTTGGGCACACAAGCAACGGTCGGTCGCGCCGATTGCTTCAAGTCTTCTTCTTTCGCGAGATTCTCCTAAGTAACACGGATTGGACTTGTTGTGAATGTGACTGCCTTTGTGCCACTCCAAAAGAGGTTGGCACACATCCACAAGTCCAAATACGTGCTTCATTCCTTGCTTGGTCCGAGAACATCCCAACATTGGCGAACGCGACCTAATTTCATTCTTCTTCTCCAATTAGGCTCCACAATACATTCAATGCACAAGAGAACACAAATGCACACATTTAGTGATAAAACCTGATAAAATGTATGCTTAATGTAAGATAATAGCGCTTCGCGATGCTATAACACAAGCACTTATCAAACCCCCCCACACTTAAGCTTTTGCTTGTCCTCAAGCAAAATAGAACGTGAAAGTACTTGGGAAGGACAATTGAAAGTGCTCGGCCTTAGGTTCACCAAAAGCATGCAAAAGAAGCATTCTACAAGTAAGGGGAACTCAAAATATTGCATAAGGTTACCAATGCTCTAGCTAAAAAAAAACTCGAATCAAAAAGGATAAAACTCGAAAATGTGTTAGTGTGTGAGATCTTACTCAAGAGAACCAACGAGTACTCCTCAAACTTTGGTTAGAAATGACTTATTTATATACAAAAACAAAAAAAAAGTGGTGGAAGTAGTAGCTTCACACATCCTTGAAGGTAGCCCTTTCCTAGGCGGCCGCCAAAGGTGGCTTTCACTCTTTCGAGGAGGTAGCTCTTTCTACCGGGGTAGTAGCTTTCACGCATCCCATGAGATAGCTCTTTCTCTCATTAAGGCATAACTTGTATCCGACTTATGAGAGTAGCTGCATACTTCATAGGCGGTAGCTCTTTCCACCCCAAATGCATAATCAAAACAAAGCTAATATTTACAAACTCATATACTTTTTTTTTTCTTTTTCTCTTTTCATTTTTCCACTTTTTTTTTTTTTCATCTTTTTCTCTCCTTATATATGCATTTTCCAAAGTAAAACTAAGAACAATGATAAACTTGTCCTTAAAAACTTCAAGATTGAGTTTCCAAAAGATTCCAAGAGTAAGTTGTGCAATATAAGATAATCGAGCAAAAATTCCCTAAAATTCAAGTAGAAACTAGAGCATGATAGGATACAATGTTAAAAATTCTCCTAAACTATAAGAATACACCGTTACAACTAAGGTGAACCGCCATAGGCTACATTAGCATAAGCAATTGAACGCACAAGTAAAGATGTGTGCAATGTGAACTCCCCCCCACACTTAAGATGTACATTGTCCTCAATGTATGCATATAAGCACAATAATAAGTGAAAACGATAAAAGCAATTAGTGTGGAAGTGGCAATTGAAACATTACTCCCTGAACTCCAAGTGTTGCGTTTGATGAAGCTAGGTCATTGAGAGTTGAGTCTCAATGGTTCGTGGAGCACACACGATTCCATGACCGTGTCAATGACTATTCCTCAAAATCCTTACATCCAAGACCATCTGCGCACACATAAACGAGGGTTCAGTAAAGCTCAATAAAACTCGAGTATATAAAATGTAAAGCAATGAATACAACTCGAGATAAAAAGAAAAAGCAAAATAAAAGCTATACTCAGAAGGAGAATCCTTTCTGAGTACTACAAGTCCAAAATAAAGTAAAGATATACAGAAATGACAAATAAAAGAAAAGAATCTAAAATCTAAGACGCCTCAGCGTCGGTGTCCTGAGTGGTGGCCTCTGGTGCTGCTGGAGGCTCTGGGTTTGCTGGTGGATCGGCTGATGTCGGGGGAGAAGGTGGTGGAGGAGAAACCCGAGGTCGGACCACGAAGAAGGAGGAGGCGACAATCTGCTCGAAGATCTGTCGCAAGCTCTGGAACTGCGCCATCACCTCCTGGTGCTGTGTAATCTGTGTGGCCCTAACCTCGGCCACCTCGGTCTGTAGGATCCCCACTACGCTCTCGAGGCGCTCCAGTCTGTCCTGGCCTCGAGACGGTGAAAACATCCGCACCGGAGGTGGCTCCGGCGCGGTGGGGGGTACCTCGGTCTCTGTGTCCTGTGGGGGTGGCTCCAATGCTACCCGGGACCCCTCGCCCTGCTCTGTATGGGGTATAATCCAGGTATACGTCCCTGATCCTCCTCTGCGGATCATACCCATCATCCTCAAGGTATCTGTGCCCAGGAAAACTGGTACGTTTGTCTTCTCTGCTCCCCTGACTCCATCTCTGAGCCCCAGGCCAATGAGAAGTCTGGTGATGTAGGGGCCTGCAAAGATAACTCCTACCCTGGGGTACTGGCCCTGATGGCGAATGTAGTCGGCCACAATGTGCCCCAGGTGGAGTGGCTCACTCTCCACCATCGAATACAAGTAGAGGAGCTCCTGGCGACTCAGAACACCAGTACTGTCTCCCCTGCCACTAATAGATCTGCTCATAACTGCGTGTAGACATCTATAGGCAGGTCGAGAAAGGCATGAAGTCTTGGAGACACCCGGCTCGTACTGACCCTGACCACAAAGTCTGCTATACGCCTGCTGCGGTGTCACGGTACCTGCGTAGTCGGTAGGAAGTAAAGAATACTCCTCAGTCTCGGTAAATGCCTCCTCATAGAGGCCCATCCCGATCGAAAACTGGCTCATACTGAGGCTGTAATGTCGACCGAGGGCTCTGAACTGAACTGTGGTGCCCTTAGTGAAACTGCTGTACCCCCGGTCGAACTCAAACGACGCCAGGACCTCTAAGGTGAGCGGTCGGATCACCGAGTCCCGGATAACCATCAATCTCTCCCAGCTACCCACTGAGAGCAACTCGCCAATCTCATCTGCGACGCTGTCTCCCCCCTGAATACTCCTCACTATACTCAAATCCAAATATCTCGTCTTTCCAAAACGGAGTCCTGATAAACGCTCGAACCGAACCTGATGCTCGGTTATACTGAACTCTATCTCTGCTGGAGGAGGTGTGGGCTCACGGGGGCGCTTCCCTGTCGATTTCCTGGGTCTAGAAGACATTCCTGTAAGATTGGAAAAGAAAACAATCAAAAACAGTTCAAAATAACCAATCTGCAGAAATCCACACGGCCGTGTGTTAATTCCACACGCCCGTGTGGAGTTTCTGACGGGCAAAGCATCACGGCCGTGGGGTTAAAAATCCACAATTTACATCTAAATTCGTTCTAATTTCATTCTAAGCATGCTCGTATGTAATGTAAACATTCAAACCAAGCAAAATTGTATAAAAGAACGAATTGAATCAAGAATTGACGAAGAAAAAGGTACTGAAGGTCTCACCGGCGGTGAAGATGAAAAACAAAGTAATACGGCCGGAAAACTCGAACAAATTCCTTCAAAAACCTCAGAGAAAGTCGGGGAAGTGATAGAGAGGGTAGGAGAGAAGTTTAGAGTGGAGAATGAAGAGGCACAAGTGATTTCTATAAGAAAAACGCGCGGCTTTTGAAGTTCTGGAAATTCACACGGCCGTGTGAAGTAACCACACGGCCGTGTGCCTCAGAAATTAGGGTTCACAGGGGCCAACACACGCCCCTGTGCGCACTCTGGTCATTCTCTGAACTACCTCACACGGCCGTGTGTTAATTCCACACGGCCGTGTGCCTCCACAGGGCTCTACACAGGGCCACCCACATGGGCCTGTGGACTCTCGGGAAAACACAGACGCTCTCTGAAGAATTTTCACACGGCCGTGTGAAACATCCACACGGCCGTGTGCCCAACTTGGCCAAGAACACAAGGCCGTCCACAGGGGCACCTCACACGCCCCTGTGGCTTCTCTGACTCGCCCGAGAAACAATAAATGTTTCACACGGCCGTGTGCCTTGACAAGCTCTCCCACAGGGGCTCACACACGCCACTGTGGTTTCTCGGGATGAAAGGGAATTCCTGCAGAATTTTCACACGGCCATGTGGAAATCTCACACGGCCGTGTGCCGTAGCACAGTGGCACTCACAGGGGCATCCACACGCCCCTGTGGACTCTCTGGAAAAGAGTTGAAGTTCTGCGAAATTTCACACGACCGTGTGTTAATTCCACACGGCCGTGTGCCCCTTCTGAAGTTTTTCACAGGGGCAAAGTCACGCCCCTGTGTCTTCCCTGGTTGAGCTCCAATTGGTAACACACGGCCGTGTGTTAATTCCACACGGCCGTGTGTTTTCTCTGGTTTACTTAGAAAATTTTACAGACTCTCAGAAAAATTCAGAAACTCTTTTAAAACACTTAGAGCCTGTATAAACCATAAAAACACGACCAGAGACTATCGAAAACACACTCAACCGACTCAAACTTCGTTAATTAACGTTAAGGCACACGTAAATAATCGAAAATCCACATGAAAACTCAGCATATGCACATGAAAATTTGGACACCAATGCTAAGACTTTTATTCAATCCTAAAACTAAACTAGGTCCTAGAAAAACTGCAAAACACTTGGGTTGCCTCCCAAGAAGCGCTTGTTTAACGTCACTTAGCTTGACGTACCTGTCTTACCTTAGGGAGGTTCATGAGTGGAATTTGCCCTCTTCCCTATAATTTGAAAGCAAGCATTGCATAATCGTTGCAAGGTAGAGGGAGAATTATCGAGTTTGTTACCACACATGGGTGAAACACCCTTACTCCGTGAATGCTCATCCCCTTTCTTGTTGGGGTTCTTTTTGTGGCGACGTCTCGACCTCTTCAATCTCCGAAGGACTTTCTTTCTAAGCTCCTTCTCCTTCTTGATGTCTGTTTCAACTGAAACAAGCGCGAGCACTTCTTCCTCTTCAGTCTCCATGTCTTGGTCCGGCCACCCTTCATATGGATCTGGGTTAAACATATCCTGCATATATTCATCAATGCAATCATCAGTGACATCAAGATAATATAGAGCATCATCAAAATCAAGAGAATGTCGCATGGCTTCGGCGAGGCGGTAAGTGAGCTTGTCGTCCCCAACCCTAAGTGTGAGCTTTCCACCGTCCATGTCTATCAAAGCTTTGGAAGTGCGCAAGAACGGCCTCCCAAGGATCAGCGGCACCTCGACATCCTCGTCTACATCGAGCACTACAAAGTCGACCGGGAAAATGTACTTATCCACTTTCACCAACACATCTTCAACAATACCCCTCGGATGCCTCACCGATCTATCCGCAAGCTGAAGTGTCATCCGGGTAGGTCTAGGCTCGCCCAAGCCTAGCTTTTGGAAGAACGTGTAGGGCATGACATTGATGCTTGCCCCCGAGTCGGCTAGTGCCATCTCCTCACCCATATCACCAATATTGCACGGTATGATAAAACTTCCGGGGTCCTTCCTCTTGCTTGGCATATTCTTCTGTAGCACTGCCGAACAGTTTGCATCGAGGATGACGGATGCACTTTCCTCTAACTTCCTCTTATTGGTCAAGAGGTCTTTTAAGAACTTCGCGTACTTGGGCATTTGGGCTAATGCTTCCGCGAATGGAATGTTGATGTGCAATTGCTTGAAGACACCCAGAAATTTCTTGTATTGCTCATTGTCTTGGTCATTCTTCAATCGTGAAGGATAGGGAATTCTCGGCTTGTAAGGTGGGGGTGCCACCTCTTTCTCCTTTGGTGCTCCATCCTCTATTTCCACGACTTCGGGTGAGTCCTTAGTCTTCTCAAGAGGGAGATGTCCCTCAACCTCCTTACCACTTCTCAAGGTAATTGCCTTTAGTTGTTCTCTTGGGTTGGTCTCCGTATTGCTAGGCAAACTACCTTGAGGTCTCTCCGCCAAAGTCTTCGCAATTTGCCCTACTTGGTTCTCCAAGTTGTGTAGGGAGACGGTGTGATTACGAAGAGTAGCTTCCACCGATTGGAACCTTGCGTCCGAAGAAGAAACGAACCGTGTGAGGGCTCTCTCTAGGTCAGTCATCTTTCCCTCCAACCCGGTCACTCGGCTTTCTAAATTCGGAGCTTGTTGACTTTGAAATCCCGGTGGTGCACTATTTTTGTTCTGTTGTGACTGTCCTTGATTGCTCCAAGAGAAGTTCGGA
The DNA here is from genome assembly GCA_020875875.1 of Dioscorea alata. NCBI lineage: Eukaryota > Viridiplantae > Streptophyta > Magnoliopsida > Dioscoreales > Dioscoreaceae > Dioscorea > Dioscorea alata. Next base: position 9,435,343 of record CM037013.1, on the reverse strand, counting down.
TGGTTCTTCCATCCCGGATTGTATGTACCACTATACGGGTTGCCTTGGCCTTGTCCTCTATATGTGTTTCCAACAAAGTCGGCTTGCTCCACCGCACTAGTACCTCCTATGGCAATAGGACAATCACTTGAAGCATGTCCTCCTCCACAACCATTACATGTAGTTATGGCCGCAACTCTTGGTGAAGTTAGGGAGTCTAACTTCTTACTCAATGACTCGACTTGTGCTGCCAACGATGTAACCGCATCAACCTCATGAATTCCGGCAAGATTTTTCCTATCCCTTGAGTTCCATTGATAGCTATTCATAGCCATCTCCTCTACAAGGTGCCGAGCTTCACCGGGAGTCTTGCTTCCAAGAGTCCCTCCGGCCGCCGCATCTAAGAGTTGCTTTGTACTCGGATTCAACCCGTTGTAAAATGTGTGAATAATCATCCACTCGGGAAATCCATGTTGCGGACATTTGCGAAGGAGCTCTTTGAACCTGTCCCATGTCTCGAATAGAGACTCCAATTCCATCTGTACAAAGGAAGATATCTCATTCCGGAGTCTTGCAGATTTTCCCGGTGGAAAGTATCTAGCCAAGAATGCCTCGGCCATTTCCTCCCACGTAGTAATGGAGGCTCTAGGTAATGAGTGCAACCAATGCCTTGCTTTTCCTTTCAATGAAAATGGGAAGGCTCTCAATCGAATTGCATCGTCCGTCACTCCATTTATCTTCAACATGTCACACACTTCCAAGAAATTTTCTATGTGACTATTAGGGTCTTCATCGGCTAACCCATTAAACTGTGCGGACTGTTGCAACATCTGAATGAACGACGGCTTCAATTCGAAATTCATTGCTGTAATTGGGGGCCTCACGATGCTTGATTGGGTCCCCATAACTGCGGGTCTAGCAAAATCGGACAACGTTCGCTACTCGTTCTGTTCTGCCATTGTCTCTGACCCTTCTGTCTCAATATCGGCTTGATTTGATGCTTCTTGTGCAGGTTCTTTCCCTTTACGATGTGTTCTTCTTCCAATGTCTGGGTCTCCTTCAACAAGTATTGAAGGGTTCCCACGGGTCATAACCTGGAGCCGAAAACAAAGAAAAGAAAAATAAGAACAATGATAGGTAAAGAAAATATGAAATAGAATGCGAAGTGAATAGCTAAAATAGTGAAAAACAAATATCTAAAACGCCAATTCCCCGGCAGCGGCGCCAAAAACATGACACGACCCCTTGCGTGTATCCCGCAAGTGCACGGGTTTGTCGAAGTAATAAATTTACCTTGGTGAGAAGGTAGTCGAATCCACAGGGAATAGGGAGATAGAATATAAGGTTTCACTAATTAAGCTATGCAGAATACGGAGAACGATAATAAGATTGATGAGTGAAAATAATGCAAAGCAATAAACTAAATAGAGAGATGGAAGAAAGAAGTGCAAGTAGGAAAATCGAGAAGGACTAACAATGAGTAAAGGGGGGTATCCGGACAAGCTACCTCTAGGGTCTATGTTTCAAGTGCAAGACTATAATATTATGCTCTCCTATTAATGTCAATTGAGTCGAGGATATCCTAAGACTCACGGTCCCAAACCTAAGGACAACCGTGACTAACTCCAACACTATGCCCCGATATTAGGATTCACAACACCCTTCACTCTGTCACCTAGATGACTAAGCCCCATGGGAGTCCATCTGCCTAAACCTCACACTGTGTGGAGTTGCATTATGCTCTAGGGATTCCTAGTGATTAAACCTGTTCCTATACGTAATTCTAACCCTTTGGTCCAGGTGAAAGAATCCTAGTCTAGATTGAGCCCCAGCAAATAGGATTCACTACAACCCTCCACTCTATTACTTACGTAACTAAGCCCTAGGAGAGTTTATCTACCTATTGCTTCACTCTATTTCGACCGCTATTAAATCAAGGAATCGGAGGTAGGGAGAAATCACATCGAAGGGGAAAGGGGTACATTGCTACCTCACAACTCTCCCTCTCAACCCTCGTTAATCTTGAGTAGTCTAATCCTATAGGAGTTGTCACACCTCCAAAGGAAAGCCTAGATTGCTCTCAACCCTAATGTCACGTTTAAGGGAAAACAATATGAAAGGATAATCAAGATTAAAAACTCAATTTTATTCATCAATGATGGAAAGCATAATAATCAATGTCAAAGAAACATAAGAAACCCTAAAGTTTACAAGTCCGAAATACCCCTCGAGGGGTTTAGCTCCTCATAGAGCTATACATGTTCATCAACGTGAGAAATAAAGCATAAAACATAGACATCAATGAAAAACCCCCTCGAATTAGTGTGGCCGTGGTCTTGTGCAAACGTCGAACCTCGAAATCGATGCCGACGATGAGCTAGAACCTCCACGAAACCCTCTCCGAAACCCTAGCCGCACTCCAGAAAGTTGGGGAAAAGATAGGTCCAAAGATCCCTCCAAAGGTTGCAAAAATCCCCTTTTATATTGTTGAATCGCGGCTTTAAAATTGGACTTATCGGGGGCTTCACACGGCCGTGTGGAATTTCCACACGCCCGTGTGAAGCTTCTGTCTCGGCTGAAAAATTAATTTCACACGGCCGTGTGGAATTTCCACACGCCCGTGTGTCTTCACTGGATGGCTGAAATTGCAAAACACACGGCCGTGTGGAATTTCCACACGCCCGTGTGACTTCTCTGTCTGGCTGGAAAATGGCTCACACGGCCATGTGGAATTTCCACACGCCCGTGTGACTTCTCTGGAACACTAATCTTCAGCTGAACAGGCTTGGTAACTTGCCGAAACGCCTCCCGGGTCCATTGTTCTTCATCGAGGCCATTACTTGGGCACACAAGCAACGGTAGGTCGCGCCGATTGCTTCAAGTCTTCTTCTTTCGCGAGATTCTCCTAAGTAACACGGATTGGACTTGTTGTGAATGTGACTGCCTTTCTGCCCCTCCAAAAGAGGTTGGCACACATCCACAAGTCCAAATACGTGCTTCGTTCCTTGCTTGGTCCGAGAACATCCCAACATTGGCGAACGCGACCTAATTTCATTCTTCTTCTCCAATTAGGCTCCACAATACCTTCAATGCACAAGAGAACACAAATGCACACATTTAGTGATAAAACCTGATAAAATGTATGCTTAATGTAAGATAATAGCGCTTCGCGATGCTATAACACAAGCACTTATCAATTTTAAGAACATATGCATGAAAACCATAAAGAAAACCCCCTTGTAGATCGTATCGATGGTCTTGTGGAGCCGCACGTCTTCTCCAACAAATTCCTTGTCAAGCCTAGGGCACACCTCCCCCAATAGCTTTCTTTCAATGGATGTCGATGCTGATGCCATATAATTACCTCCAAAGATCTCCAAGAACCTCTCCAAACCCTAACCGAAAGCCCCACAAAAGATAGGCAGGAAATAGAAGGGGGTCCCCAAATAGATCTGAAAACGAGCTATTTATAGGCTGAAATCGGGCTGAAATCAGAGTTCCACACACCCCTGTGGATTTTCAACACGAGCTGCAGAATTTCCACACGCCCGTGTGTTAATTCCACACGACCGTGTGGAAATTCTATTTTTGCTGATTTTCGACAGACTGTGAACAGTAACTTGCTACATTGTTTTCCCTACAGGAATTAGCTACAATAACTACTATAATACTTCGCCGAAATGCTCCCGAATTCATCGTTCTTCATCGTGGCCGTTGAATTGGGTACACAATCAATGGTAGGTTATGTCGATTACTTCATTTCTCTTCATTGGTGAAATTCTCCAATCCTACACGAGTTAGACTTTTGTGAATGTGACTGCCTTTGTGCCCCTCCAGTGGAGGTTGGCACACACCCACAAGTCTAGACTCGTGCCCTGTTCCTTGCTTGGTCTGAGAACTACTCAACCATGGTGAACATAACCTATTCTTGCTTCTTTTTCTGCAAATTGGCTCCACAACCCTACAATGCACACAAGCACACAAATGCACACAAATTAATGATAAAATCTGATAAAAGTAATGCTCAATGTAAGATAATAATACTTCATATCAGTATAACACGAGCACTTATCAAACTCCCCACACTTAAGCTTTTGCTTGTCCTCAAGCAAAAATAAAACGTGAAAGTACTTGGGAAGAACAATTGAAAGTGCTCGGCCTTAGGTTCACCAAAAGTGTGCAAAAGATGCATTCTACAAGTAAGGGGAAATCAAAACATTGCATAAAGATATCAATGCTCTAGCTAAAAACTTGAATCAAAAAGGACAATAACTCGAAAATGTGTAAGTGTGTGTGAACTCACTCAAGATAACCCAAAAAGTACTCCTGAAACTCTTGTTAAAAAGAACTTATTTATATATAAAAAGAAAGGAAGTACTAGCTTCACACAACCTCTAAGGTATCCCTTTCCTAGGTGGCCGCCAAAGGTGGCTTTCACACTTTCGAGGAGGTAGCTCTTTCTACCAGGGTAGTAGCTTTCATGCATCCCATGAGATAGCTCTTTCTCTCATTAGGGCATAACTTGTATCCGACTTTTGAGAGTAGCTACATACTTCATAGGTGGTAGCTCTTTCTACCCCAAATGGATAAAACAAATTAAGCAAATATTCACAACTCATACATTTTTTTTCTTTTTCTCTTTTCCACATTTTTTTTCATTTTCCCAATTTTTTTTATATATGCATTTTCCAAAGTAAAACTAAAAGCTTACTAAGAACGATGATAAACTTGTCTTTTTGAAAACATCAGCTTGAGTTTCCAAAGGATTCCAAGAGTGAGTTGTGCAATATAAGATAATCGACCAAACATTCCCTAAAATTCAAGTGAAACTAGAGCATGATAGGATACAATGTTAAAAATTCTCCTAAACTCTAAGAATACAACCATTACAACTAAGATGAACCACCATAGACTACATGAGCATAAGCAATTGAACGCACAAGTATAAGGTGTGTACAATGTGAACTCCCCCCCACACTTAAGATATACATTGTCCTCAATGTACGCATGCAGGCACAATAAAATATATAGCAATTAAAACAATTAGTGTGGAAGTGGGCATTTGAAACATTACTCCCCTGAACTCCAAGTGTTGCGTTTGATGGAGCTAGTTTCATTGAGAGTAGAGTCTAAATGGGTTGTGGAGCACACAAGGTCCCATGACCGTGTCTATGACTATTCCTCAATTTCCTTACATTCAAGACCATCTGCACGTATATACAAGGGGGTTCAGTGATGCTCAATAAAAGTAAAATAAAACAAAAGAAACATAAAACTAGAAACGCCTCAAGCGTTGGTGTCGTCTGCTACTGGTGCCGATGTTGTTGCTGTTGTTGATAGTGATCCTGGTGCTGAAAAAGAAAGAAAAGATTGATGAAGAAAAGGAGTAAAGATGCTTGCCGATGAAATAGAAATCAAAAACTTCGAATATGGCCGGAAAATGACTTAAAAACTCTTTAAAAGGAAGAAGAGAGGGTTGGGAAGATGGGAGGAAACATCTCTTGAGTATGGAGGCATTTAGAATCGAAAAGGTACAAATAGATTTTAAAAGAAATCACAGCCTTTTGTGTTCTGCGCATCCACACGGCCGTGTGGAAATTCCACACGACTGTGTGCCTCTACTGGAATCAGTCACAGGGGAAATGACACGCCCAGTGTTTCATCTGTTTGCTTTCCAGAACATACACGCGGTCGTGTGAAAATTCCACACGGCCGTGTGCCCAACCTGGCCAAGCACAAGGCCGGCCACAGGGGCACCCACACACCCTTGTGGCCTCTCTAGATATCCCAAAAAATTCTAAGTGTTTCACACAGCCGTGTGAGAAATTCACATGGCCGTGTGCTTTTCACAGGACCTCTCACAGGGGCCGGCACACGCCCCTGTGTTTTCTCGTGATGGAAGGGAAGTCTCTGCAGAGTTTCACACGGCCGTGTAGATATTCCACACGGCAGTGTGCCATAACACATGGGCACTCACAGGGGCATCCACACGCCCCTGTGGACTCTCTGGAATGAGAGTTGAAGTTCTGCAGAATTTCACACGGTCGTGCGGAAATTCCACACGACCGTATGCCCTTTACTGGGTCGCTCACAGGGGCAGCTACACGGCCCCTGTGACACTCAGGATGAGCTCTGAGATGGTTCACACAGCCGTATAGAAATTCCACATGGCCGTGTGTTTTCTCTGGATGACTTAGAAAAATTACAAACTCTACAGAAAATTTCAGAAACACGATTATAACATTCAGAGCCTGCATAGACGATAAGAACACGACCAGAGATCCATGAAAACACACTCAAATGACCCAAAACTTCGACAATGACAATTAGGCACACTACAACACCAATAATCCATAAGAAATCATAGCACACACATAAAAAAACAAAACACCGAAACTAAGCAATTATTCATGCTAAAAACTAAACTAAAGCCTCGAAAAGCAATAAAATCTTGGGTTGCCTCCCAAGAAGCGCTTGTTTAACGTCACTAAGCTTGACGTACCTCTTTCTTACCTTATTTTCTTTTCTTTGTTTTTGGCTCCAGGTTATGACCCGTGGGAACCCTTCAATACTTGTTGAAGGAGACCCAGACATTGGAAGAAGAACACATAGTAAAGGGAAAGAACCTGCACAAGAAGCATCAAATCAAGCCGATATTGAGACAGAAGGGTCAGAGACAATGGCAGAACAGAACGAGCAGCAGCGAACGTTGTCCGATTTTGCTAGACCCGTAGTTATGGGGACCCAATCAAGCATCGTGAGGCCCCCAATTACAGCAATGAATTTCGAATTGAAGCCGTCGTTCATTCAGATGTTGCAACAGTCCGCACAGTTTAATGGTTTGGCCGATGAAGACCCTAATAGTCACATAGAAAATTTCTTGGAAGTGTGTGACATGTTGAAGATAAATGGAGTGACGGACGATGTAATTCGATTGAGAGCCTTCCCATTTTCATTGAAGGGAAAAGCAAGGCATTGGTTGCACTCATTACCGAGAGCCTCCATTACTACGTGGGAGGAAATGGCCGAGGCATTCTTGGCTAGATACTTTCCACCGGGAAAATCTGCAAGACTCCGGAATGAGATATCATCCTTTGTTCAGATGGAATTGGAGTCTCTATTCGAGACATGGGATAGGTTCAAAGAGCTCCTTCGCAAATGTCCGCAACATGGATTTCCCGAGTGGATGATTATTCACACATTTTACAACGGGTTGAATCCGAGTACAAAGCAACTCTTAGATGCGGCGGCCGGAGGGACTCTTGGAAGCAAGACTCCCGTTGAAGCTAGGCACCTTGTAGAAGAGATGGCTATGAATAGCTATCAATGGAACTCAAGGGATAGAAAGAAGGTTGCCGGACTTCATGAAATTGATGCGGTTACATCCTTGGCGGCACAAGTCGAGTCATTGAGTAAGAAGTTAGACTCCCTAACTTCACCAAGAGTTGCGGCCATAACTACATGTAACGGTTGTGGAGGAGGACATGCTTCAAGTGATTGTCCTATTGCCATAGGAGGTACTAGTGCGGTGGAGCAAGCCGACTTTGTTGGAAACACGTATAGAGGACAAGGCCAAGGCAACCCGTATAGTGGTACATACAATCCGGGATGGAAGAACCATCCGAACTTCTCTTGGAGCAATCAAGGACAGTCACAACAGAACAAAAATAGTGCACCACCGGGATTTCAAAGTCAACAAGCTTCGAATTTAGAAAGCCGAGTGACCGGGTTGGAGGGAAAGATGACTGACCTAGAGAGAGCCCTCACACGGTTCGTTTCCTCTTCGGATGCAAGGTTCAAATCGGTGGAAGCTACTCTTCGCAATCACACCGCCTACCTACACAACTTGGAGAACCAAGTAGGGCAAATTGCGAAGACTTTGGCGGAGAGACCTCAAGGTAGTTTGCCTAGCAATACGGAGACCAACCCAAGAGAACAACTAAAGGCAATTACCTTGAGAAGTGGTAAGGAGGTTGAGGGGCATCTCCCTCTTGAAAAGACTAAGGACTCACCCGAAGTTGTGGGAGTAGAGGATGGAGCACCAAAGGAGAAAGAGGTGGCACCCCCACCTTACAAGCCGAGAATTCCCTATCCTTCACGATTGAAGAATGACCAAGACAATGAGCAATACAAGAAATTTCTGGGTGTCTTCAAGCAATTGCACATCAACATCCCATTCGCGAAAGCATTAGCCTAAATGCCCAAGTACGCGAAGTTCTTAAAAGACCTCTTGACCAATAAGAGGAAGTTAGAGGAAAGTGCATCCGTCATCCTCGATGCAAACTGTTCGGCAGTGCTACAGAAGAATATGCCAAGCAAGAGGAAGGACCCCGGAAGTTTTATCATACCGTGCAATATTGGTGATATGGGTGAGGAGATGGCACTAGCCGACTCGGGGGCAAGCATCAATGTCATGCCCTACACGTTCTTCCAAAAGCTAGGCTTGGGCGAGCCTAGACCTACCCGGATGACACTTCAGCTTGCGGATAGATCGGTGAGGCATCCGAGGGGTATTGTTGAAGATGTGTTGGTGAAAGTGGATAAGTACATTTTCCCGGTCGACTTTGTAGTGCTCGATGTAGACGAGGATGTCGAGGTGCCGCTGATCCTTGGGAGGCCGTTCTTGCGCACTTCCAAGGCTTTGATAGACATGGACGGTGGAGAGCTCACACTTAGGGTTGGAGACGACAAGCTCACTTACCGCCTCGCCGAAGCCATGCAACATTCTCTTGATTTTGATGATGCTCTATATTATCTTGATGTCACTGATGATTGCATTGATGAATATATGCAGGATATGTTTAACCCGGATCCATATGAAGGGTGGCCGGACCAAGACATGGAGACTGAAGAGGAAGAAGTGCTCGCGCTTGGTTCAGTTGAAACAGACATCAAGAAGGAGAAGGAATTTAGGAAGAAAATCCTTTGGAGATTGAAGAGGTCGAGACGTCGCCACAAAAAGAACCCTAACAAGAAAGGGGATGAGCATTCACGGAGTAAGGGTGTTTCACCCATGTGTGGTAACAAACTCGATAACTCTCCCTCTACCTTGCAACGATTATGCAATGCTTGTTTTCAAATTGTAGGGAAGAGGGCAAACTCCATTCATGAACCTCCGTAAGGTAAGACAGGTACGTCAAGCTAAGTGACGTTAAACAAGCGCTTCTTGGGAGGCAACCCAAGCATTTTATAGTTTTCTAGTACTTAGTTTAAGTTCGGATTGAATAAAAGTCTTAGCAATGGTGTCCCAATTTTCATGTGCATATGCTGAGTTTTCATGTGGACTTTCGATTATTTACGTGTGCCTTAACGTTAATTGACGAAGTTTGAGTCGGTTGAGTGTGTTTTCTGTAGTTTCTGGTCGTATTTTTTATGTTGTACACAGGTTCTAAGTGTTCTAAAATCGTTTATGAAATTTTCTGAAGAGCCTGTAAAATTTTTTTAAGTAAACCAGAGAAAACACACGGCCGTATGGAATTTCCACACGGCCGTGTGTCACCATTCAGAACTCAACCAGAGAGGGCACAAGGGCGTGAACCTGCCCCTGTGAACACCCTCAGAAGGTGCACACGGCCGTGTGTTATTTCCACATGGCCGTGTGGAACCCTGCAGAACCCCAACTCTTTTTCCCGAGAGTCCACAGGGGCGTGTGTGTGCCCCTGTGAGTGCTACTGTGTCAAGACACACGGCCGTGTGGAATTTTCACACGGCCGTGTGACAACTCTGCAGGAATTCCCTTTCATCCCGAGAAACCACAGGGGCGTGTGTGAGCCCCTGTGGGAGAGCTTGTCAAGGCACACGGCCGTGTGGATTATTCACACGGCCGTGTGAAACACTTAGGTTTTTCTCGGGCGAGTCAGAGAGGCCACAGGGGCGTGTGGGTACCCTTGTGGTCGGCCTTGTGTTCTTGGCCAGGTTGGGCACACGGCCGTGTGGAATTGTCACACGGCCGTGTGGGGTAGTTCAGAGAGTGACCAGAGTGCACACAGGGGCGTGTGTTGGCCCCTGTGAACCCTAATTTCCCAGGCACACGGCCGTGTGGATGGTTCACACGGCCGTGTAAATTCCCAGAATTTCAAAAGCCGCGCGTTTCTCATTTAGTTTTCAGTTGTGCTGATAAGTGCTTGTGTTATAGTATCGCGAAGCGTTATTATCTTACATTAAGCATACCTTTTATTAGATTTTATCACTAAATGTGTGCATTTGTGTTCTCTTGTGCATTGAAGGTATTGTGGAGCCTAATTGGAGAAGAAGAATGAAATTAGGTCGCGCTTGCCAATGTTGAGATGTTCTCGGACCAAGCAAGGAACGAAGCACGTATTTGGACTTGTGGATGTGTGCCAACCTCCTTCGGAGGGGCACAAAGGCAGTCACATTCACAACAAGTCCAATCCGTGTTACTTAGGAGAATTTCGCGAAAGAAGAAGACTTGAAGTAATTGGCGCGACCTACCATTGCTTGTGTGCCCAAGTAATGGCCTCGATGAAGAACAATGGACCCAGGAGGCGTTTCGGCAAAGTACCAAGCCTGTTCAGCTGAAGACTAGTGTTCCAGAGAAGTCACACGGGCGTGTGGAAATTCCACACGGCCGTGTGTTTTGCAATTTCAGCCATCCAGTGAAGACACACGGGCGTGTGGAAATTCCACACGGCCGTGTGAAATTAATTTTCCAGCCGAGACAGAAGCTTCACACGGGCGTGTGGAAATTCCACACGGCCGTGTGAAGCCCCCGATAAGTCCAATTTTAAAGCCGCGATTCAACATTATAAAAGGGGATTTTTTGCAACCTTTTGGAGGATCTTTTCGACCTAACTTTTCCCCAACTTTCTGGAGTGCGGCTAGGGTTTCGGAGAGGATTTCGTGGAGGTTCTAGCACATCGTCGGCATCGATTTCGAGGTTCGACGTTTGCACAAGACCACGGCCACACCAACTTCGAGGGGGTTTTCATCTATGTCTATGTTTTATGCTTTATTTTCCACATTGATGAACATGTATAGCTCTATGAGGAGCTAAACCCTTCGTGGGGTATTCGGACTTGTAAACTTTAGGGTTCTTATGTTTCTTTGACATTGATTATTATGCTTTCCATCGTTGATGAATAAAATTGAGTTTTAATCTTAATTATCTCTTGATATTGTTTTCCCTTAAACGTGACATTAGGGTTGAGAGGGAGAGTTGTGAGGTAGCAATGTACCCCTTTCCCTTCCGATGTGATTTCTCCCTACCTCCGATTCCTTGATTTAATAGCGGTCGAAATAGAGTGAAGCAATAGGTAGATAAACTCCCCTAGGGCTTAATTGCGCAAGTAATAGAGTGAAGGGTTGTAGTGAATCCTATATGCTGGGGCTTAATCTAGACTAGGGTTCTTTCACCTGGACCAAAGGGTTAGAACTATTGTTGTAGGAACAGGTTTAATCACTAGGAATCCCTAGAGCATAATGCAATCCCATATAGTGTGAGGTTTAGGTAGATGGACTCCCCTGAGGCTTAATCATCTAGGTGACAGAGTGAAGGGTGTTGTGAATCCTAATACCAAAGCATAGCATTGGGGTTAGTCACGGTTGTCCTTAGGTTTGGGACCGTGAGTCTTAGGATTTCCTCGACTCAATTGACATCAATAGGAGAGTATAATATCATAGTCTTGCACTTGAAACATAGACCCTAGAGGTAGCTTGTCCGGATACCCCCTTTTACTCATTGCAAGTCCTTCTCGATTTTCCTATTTGCATTTCTTACTTTCATCCTTCTATTTAGTTTATTGTTTTGAAATACATTCATTCATTAATATCACCATTGTTTTCCATATTTCGCATAGCTTAATTAGTGAATTCTTATACTCTATCTCCCTATTCCCTGTGGATTCGACTACCTTCTCACCAAGGTAATTTTATTACTTCGACAAGGCCGTGCACTTGCGGTACGCACGCAAAAGGTCGTGTCAAGTTTTTGGCGCCGTTGCCGGGGAATAGGCGTTTTAGAGACATTTGTACTTTGCTATTTTAGCTATTCGTCATTCACTCTATTTCACCCTTTTCTTATTCTTCCGTCATTCTTATTTGTTTTCTTTTGTTTTGACTTACCTTTTCTTGCAAGGAGCCTAAATGGAGATTGATTCAATCATGGAGCTATATTCTCAAGTTGAAGCTCTCAGTACAAAGCTTGATCGAATTATTGCTTCACAACAACAAAGTAATCCATGCTACAACACATCTCATCCAAATGAAAGGAGCTACCAAAATTTTTTATGGAATAACGATGGACAACATTGGGAAGCACCTCAAGAGCAATTTCAAAAGGATGAGAGACTCGAAGAGGATGCACCTCCGTGGAAAAAAGTGCTAGACAATTTTATTGAAGCATCCGATACCTCTTGCCAAAGTATGGAAGCCACACGAAAGTGTCATGAAGCCTCCTACAACAACCTTGAACATCAATTAGGATGGATACTTGACACACTCTCCAAGGAACATGAAATATTTGAGCAAGTAACGCAAGACCCTTGTAGAGTTGATGTGGTAGTGAACGACAATAAAGAAATGAGACATAGCGAGTACGTTGCTGTAGAAATTGAAAAGAAAGAGGAAGAACATCTTGTTGAGAATTTGGATTGCTTGAAAGAACAGTGTGCTTGTGAGGAAGAAAATTTTCAAGGGGATTTGCTAGTGTCATGTTCCTTTCAAGATGAAAATACACAAGAAGAAGCAAACCCTAAAGTAATGGAACAAGCACCGCTCTTTGGGATTGATCAACTCATAAAAAGCAAGAAAGAGACTTTGGGAAGGGAAAACGATGTGGGGAGGATATTTAAACCATCCCATGACCCACCTATGCTAAGCTTGGACAATTCCCAACCCAAATTGTTTCCTTGGAGGCCAAAAGTAGGATGGTTGGACCCTCCAACAAATACTCCACCTCGGCAAGTCGATTTTTGGTTTAAAGGAAGTAGCTATGCAAGATCTTGTCGGGAGGAACACACTCTTTTCAAGCCGCCTTGAGGTAAGAAAGAGGTACGTCAAGCTTAGTGACGTTAAACAAGCGCTTCTTGGGAGGCAACCCAAGTTTTTATTGCTTTTCTAGGTTTTAGTTTAGTTTTAGCATGAATAATTGCTTAGTGTTGGTGTTTTCATTTTATTATGCGTGTGATGTGATTTCTTATGGATTATTGGTGTTGTAGTGTGCCTAATTGTGATTGTCGAAGTTTTGGGTCGTTTGAGTGTGTTTTCATGGATCTCTGGTCGAATTTTTATTGTACATGCAAGCTCTGAACGTTGTATTTGAGTTTCTGAAATTTTCTGCAAAGCTTGCAAATTTTTCTAAGTCATCCAGAGAAGACACACGGCCGTGTGGAATTTCCACACGGGCGTGTGTCACAGTTCAGAACTCATCCAGAATTTCAAAAGCCGCGCGTTTCTCATTTAGTTTTCAGTTGTGCTGATAAGTGCTTGTGTTATAGTATCGCGAAGCGTTATTATCTTACATTAAGCATACCTTTTATTAGATTTTATCACTAAATGTGTGCATTTGTGTTCTCTTGTGCATTGAAGGTATTGTGGAGCCTAATTGGAGAAGAAGAATGAAATTAGGTCGCGCTTGCCAATGTTGAGATGTTCTCGGACCAAGCAAGGAACGAAGCACGTATTTGGAGTTGTGGATGTGTGCCAGCCTCCTTTGGAGGGGCACAAAGGCAGTCACATTCACAACAAGTCCAATCCGTGTTACTTAGGAGAATTTCGCGAAAGAAGAAGACTTGAAGCAATCGGCGCGACCTACCGTTGCTTGTGTGCCCAAGTAATGGCCTCGATGAAGAACAATGAAACCGGGAGGTGTTTCGGCAAGTTACAATCCTGTTCAGCTGAAGATTAGAGTTCCAGAGAAGTCACACGGGCGTGTGGAAATTCCACACGGCCGTGTGAACCAGTTTCCAGCCAGACAGAGAAGTCACACGGGCGTGTGGAAATTCCACACGGCCGTGTGTTTGTGCAATTTCAGCCATCCAGTGAAGACACACGGGCGTGTGGAAATTCCACACGGCAATGTGAAATTAATTTTTCAGCCGAGACAGAAGCTTCACACGGGCGTGTGGAAATTCCACACGGCCGTGTGAAGCCCCCGATAAGTCTAATTTTAAAGCCGCGATTCAACAATATAAAAGGGGATTTTTGCAACCTTTTGAGGCATCTTTCGACCTATCTTTTCCCCAACTTTCTGGAGTGCGGCTAGGGTTTCGGAGAGGATTTCGTGGAGGTTCTAGCGCGTCGTCGGCATCGATTTCGAGGTTCAACGTTTGCACAAGACCACGGCCACACCAATTCGAGGTGGTTTTTCATTGATGTCTATGTTTTATGCTTTATTTCTCACATTGATGAACATGTATAGCTCTATGAGGAGCTAAACCCCTCGTGCGGTATTCGGACTTGTAAACTTTAGGGTTTCTTATGTTTCTTTGACATTGATTATTATGCTTTCCATCGTCGATGAATAAAATTGAGTTTTTAATCTTGATTATCCTTTCATATTGTTTTCCCTTAAACGTGACATTAGGGTTGAGAGCAATCTAGGCTTTCCTTTGGAGGTGTGACAACTCCTATAGGATTAGACTACTCAAGATTAAAGAGGGTTGAGAGGGAGAGTTGTGAGGTAGCAATGTACCCCTTTCCCCTTCGATGTGATTTCTCCCTACCTCCGATTCCTTGATTTAATAGCGATCGAAATAGAGTGAAGCAATAGGTAGATAAACTCCCCTAGGGCTTAGTTACGCAAGTAATAGAGTGGAGGGTTGTAGTGAATCCTATTTGCTGGAGCTCAATCTAGACTATTGATGAGAATGCGTTTGAATCGCTCACCCGCAAGTGCACGGGGTCGCCAAGTAATACCCCTCGCGCGAGCACGAGGGGGTCGTATTCCCAAGGGTCCGAGGAGCTATTCTTACTTCCTTATCACAATGTTGTTTAACCTAGCAATCACTCAAAGGAGATAATTACAAATAATCTACGGATGTATGAAAAGCATACAAATAATAAATACAAATACTGAGGGAAATCAGGGCGAGGGAATGGTCACGGATGAGGATTCCCTCGGGGGCTACTAAAGTGCTAAGGATACCCTAACTAGCATGCACGTGGGTGGTTTGGACCGGGAAACCCTAAATTAGACCAACCCGATGGTCACGGTGTTTGGTCCCTAATCCGGTACAAGTATTGGAATATGGAATTTCTTCCGCCCAAATCCTTGTACGATTGCAATGGGTTTAATGGATTTCCCCAAGCTAGGGTTGAAACACAATCAAGGACAACCCTAACAATTGGAGGGGTACAAATACCCGATGGTCACGGCGTATTCGTACATGTATTCCCTTCCAAGCTTGGTGAGCCTAACACTAGGGCAATGGTCATGCAACCTAGCACTGTCTAGGAATTGACATATAGAGTTCTCATACATATCAAGGCATTCAAGAACCACCAAACAAGGATCTCAAACCAACACACATGCATAAACTAGAAAGGAATCATCCAAAATACACAAGTTCACCCCCAAGGTTCACCTACATCCGGTGACCTTGGGGTTTAGTTGCTCATGATCACAAAGTATGCAAATAAATACATGGAAACAACCAAAAGCATAATAAGAACACTCCCTCAAAGGATCAAGGCCGAATGACGCTTCCAAGGACTCCACCCAAGGAGTGGCTTCCCTTGTCAAACTTCCTCTAAAATCCAAATCGAAGGTGTGGAGTCGTCGTCTCGTGCTCTCCCCGTCGTCCTCTCCTCAAGAATCGCCTCCAAAAGCAGGCCTCAAGCTCCCAAAGAAGGTGGTGAAGTCAAGCTTGCTCAAGGTCTAGCTCTCCCCCAAAATGACTTCCCAAAACCCTTAAAAACATCATCCAGAGCGTCATGCGGCCCCGTATGCGACCCCGCATGCGGGGAGAGAAAATCCCGAGAAAACCCGAAATCGTGTAAGTTGCTACAGTGCCAAAAACGGGTGTCAATTCATAGAAAAAATACGTAATACATACACCTGAATACATGGAAAATACGTATGTTTAGGCGTTTATCAAACATCCCCACACCTAAGCATTTGCTTGTCCCCAAGCAAACACACATGAAGAACAGGGGCACGGTGATAAATGACTAAACATACGACCTCAAGCTCAACGGTACAGCACTCCACTAGCACAGGTGAAAAGAAATCTAGAAAGTGAGTTGTACAGTGAGTGATCAAGTAATGGTAGCCCTGTTTTATTCAAAGTGCTTCCGTGAGTGTGTGCTGGCTCCTAACCTTAACCTCCACACCCTGGATTACCCCAGGGGTCCATTCACCCCACATATGGTGAGAGCGGCATTAGACAGCTAAAGACCTCTTCAATACTCAGTTAAAAGTCTTTTGAGTTCCTGAATAAAACTCTAGCACTTAAGCGACTGTGTAAGAAGTTCCAGGGGACGCACAGAGATACTTATTTACCTATTTACAAATACACACTTTTTTTTTTTTTTTTTTTTGTGAGTCCGGCTAACATAGGCTGCACAAGAAATCTTTCAGAAGGATGCACATGCTGATTAGGCACAAGAGCCACCCAACCTACTCAATTACAGCCTACATAGACGCATTCATGCTGTGCCAGCAGAGGAATACTACCATAGACTCCACTTTTTTTTTTTTTTTAACTGTACACACTGTATCTCAGTCCCTTGGACACCTGTCACACAAGTTCACTTAAGGCTACAGAAAACAAAACAAGAACTCACAAGCTCTTAAAAGAATATTGAAGAAAGAATTTAACAGTCCAATACCAAAATCATCATAATGGGTTGGTTGGAGTGTATAAGGTAGGAGCAATCATGATAGAGCGTGAGAAAGCACTAAAAATAAAACAGGGCATCATTCAAGCACAGTATAAAAATACAGCTCATTTCTATCATTCTTTTAAGCTAGGAAGTACAAAACCCTAAAATCATAGCTATCATCGGTATTCATGCATGCAAAACTAGTAAAGTACCCCATCCCCACACCTAAAGTTGTACATTGCCCTCAATGTACATGAATCAGCAGAGTAAGGTGCGAGATAAAAATATAAACATAGAAATACGGGAATGAGGTAAAGAAACTTCCCCAATTGGTCGATGAGATGAACTCCACGTGTGCCTGGACCGGGGGAAAGTTGTGAGGTGCAAGGGGCGTGAATTCTCTACAATGATTAGTCCTGAAAATAGAGAGGAAACATATCACATCCCAAGAAATAAATAGAGAGCCGGACAAGAAAGCACGAATCAAAAACGGGAAAATACAGTTTAGAAGGGTCAGGACCCTTGCTAACTGAAAAGTACAACAATACAAACCAACAAGTCTAGAAATAAAAACCATAACAAACAACAGAAAAAAAAAACTAGAGTGGTGCTGCGAGTCTAGAAATCTGGCGAGAGTGACGGCGCAAGGCACGTGGTAGCTGTGGAGGAGGTGCCGACAGAAGATGAAGCGCCGCGCATGTATGATAAGATCTCGGCCATGCTACTCTCGATGCGGCTCTGTGATGCGGCTAAATCTCGCACTGATGCTGTCAACACCTCCTGAGAGGTCCCAAGGGTCTGCAACTGCTGACGGACCTCGATGCGGAACTCTGCGAAACTCTCCTCAAGTGATGGTCGACTCCCGCTAGGTGCTGCGTCGGGTACAGGGGCGAACTCTGAATCAGACTCTGATCCTGACTCAGAATCCCGAGAGGTGTCGGGGTCATGGGAACTCGTGCCTCCACTGCGCGGGAGGCGGTAAGTGTCTCCCGACCTCTCAACTATCCCAATATGAAGCAAGATCGACAGACTAAGTGGTGCCACGGTGCTCACAATGCTCATGCCCTGGGTGTGCTCAATCAGTCCTAGGCCCCTGATGATGCGTGTAATATACGACCCGGCAAATATAGCCCCATGGCGAGTAGAAGTCCCCTGATGCTCAATAAGTCCGGCGAACAGATGGCCCATGTGGATGGGGTACCGCTGAAGAATACTGTACATAATAAGTAGATCGGTACGAGAAACCACCCCAGTAGAATCAGCGCGACCGCTCACACTTCTGGATAGTAGGGCCTGTAAGTACTTGTGAACGGGGTCGGCCATCAAAGAAGCCTTCTTCGAAGATGACGAGCGAGCAATAGACCTCCAAAGGGAACTAGGGGACACCGAGCGTGGGAAGTCACGAGGTAAAGCCCTGAGCTCTGAATCGGCAAGGGACTCATAAGTGTGAAACCCAAGGTAAATGGCCAACTGGTCGTCGGTGATCTTGTGCTGCTTACCAAAGGCTCTGAAAGTAATGGTGCTAGCCTGGCGCAAATGGGGAGCATGCCCGGAGACCTCAAATGTGCTCAACACCTCCAAGGTCAACTCCCGATAAGTGGGCTCATCGATCTCAAGAATATCATCCCATCCATCACGGGAGATGAGGCCTCGAACGGTATCATCAATGTCCAATGTCTTTAAAGCCTCCCAATCGATAACTCGCACCGTGCCAAACCTCCTCTTCGACAAAAACGCAAATCTTGCCTTGTGGGCATCATTCTTGAATGTAGGCTCGCAAACGGGTGGTGGAGAGCTTCTCCTCACTCGCTTGGAGGCCACGTGTTTGGTCGGCATCCCTACAAGACAAGAGAACATCATGAAGCCAAAAATATATGAAAAGAATGCTCAATGGAGTTAATGGGCTGAAATCTAAGTGTTGCTACAGTAATTTCGGGAAAATTTTGGAAGAGTTTCTTCTTGCGAAAGTGATGATCTAAATGTACAAAGTTTGAAATTCAAGAGAAACAATTACAAGAAGCATTCACCATGATCAACACAAAGTTTTCCCAACATTTCAACCAATCAAAACCCTAGAATGAATGAAAAAAAAAAGCATACCTTGAACTAGAGCACCAATGAGAAGATGAAGTGAAAATCGGCTTAAAACTTGATAAAACTTTGAAAACCTCCCAAGAATTTGCTTGCTAGGGATGAAGAGAGTGTTTGGATGCAAAAAGAATGAAGGAAAATGGTGGAGAAATGAAAGAGAAATGAAAAGAAGTTTGATGAAAAGTGGATGAACAGTGCTGAAATGAGGTGAATAAGAGGGAGAAGTGGGCTGGGTGACCATGCGGCCCCCTATGCGGCCGCATGGTACCCCGCATAACTCTCGGGAAAAAACGTGCGGCCTGCTATGCGGCCGCATAGCAGGCCGCATACCTCTCGGGAAAATTCATGCGGCCTGCTATGCGGCCGCATAGCAGGCCGCATGGTAGGCCGCACAAGGCCCAGGAATTTTGTTTAGCTCCGAACACTCTCAACACTCAAAAATCACATGAAAACAAAGCCGAAAACACACAAAAATCATTAAAAACATGGAGAATGAGGCACCAACACTCAAGAAAAAATACAAAGATCATGAAATCTATGGTGCAACAAGATGAAATAAATTATGGAATTCGGCTAAACAACAACCACAAGCACAAAAATCAACAAGACTCAAACTCACAAGCACCACACAAAAAATACGAAAAACACACAAACACAACAATGACAACTAAGAAGAAAAATAAATGCAATGAATTTAAAGACTTGGGTTGCCTCCCAAGAAGCGCTTTTTTAATGTCTTTAGCTCGACATGATTTATCTCAACTCAAGGTGGAACAAAGGGGTGAGAGATACCTCCATTTTTTGGTGAAGAATTGTTACCCGGAAAGTAATGTTTCAACCGGTGTCCATTGACTTTAAATGTCCCATGTTGTGGATGAGAAATCTCGATGGCGCCATGAGGGAATACTTGCGTGACCGTATATGGCCCGTGCCACCGTGATTTTAATTTCCCCGGGAAAAGTCTCAACCTCGCATTGAAAAGAAGTACATGATCCCCATTTTGGAAGCACTTAGGTTGCTTTATGTGTCTGTCATGGTGTTCCTTCATCTTCTCTTTGTACCGGACTGAAGTTTCGTATGCCAAAGCACGCCACTCCTCTAACTCGTTTAGTTGAAATTTTCTCTTGTGACCACAAAGATGGGGGTCGAAATTGAGTTGCTTTATCGCCCAATATGCTCTGTGCTCAAGTTCCACCGGCAAATGACATGCTTTTCCATAGACCAGTCGGTAGGGTGTTGATCCAGTAGGGGTCTTGAATGCAGTTCTGTACGCCCAAAGCGCATCCTCGAGCTGGTCTGCCCAATTTTTTCGGTGGTGGCTGACAGTTTTTTCCAGGATCCTCTTCAACTCCCTATTCGACACTTCAACTTGACCACTTGTTTGAGGATGATAGGCGGTTGACGTCCTGTGAGATACCCCGTATCGTTTAAGGGCTTTTTCGAACTGAGAGTTGCAAAAATGTGTTCCCCGGTCACTTATGATTGCCCTAGGAGTTCCAAACCGAGAGAATAATGTTTTTAAAAATTTCACAACCACCCTAGCATCACAAGATGAGCAGGCCAGGGCCTCCACCCACTTGGAGACATAGTCCATTGCGACCAAGATATACTTGTTGCCCTGGGAACTAGGGAATGGACCCATGAAATCTATCCCCCACACATCGAACACTTCGCAAGCTTGGTTCCAATTTTGAGGCATCTCATCACGCTTTGATAAATTACCCGCTCTCTGACACCGATCACAATGTTGCACCACTGACTGCGCATCATGGAACATGGTAGGCCAGTAGAACCCCGCATCAAGTACCTTTTTAGCTGTTCTGGTCCCACTATAGTGGCCCCCAGTAGGACCCGAATGATAATGTAACAAGATATCATGCCCCTCGTCCACTGAGACACACCTTCTCACAATTTGGTCGGAGCAAGTCCTGAATAGGAATGGATCCTCCCATGTATAGTGTTTCAGGTCGGCGAAGAATTTTTTTCGTTGTTGAGGTGTGAGCCACTTTGGGAAGGTTCTTGCCGCCAAATAGTTCGCAAAGTCAGCGAACCACGGAGCCTCATCTTGCTCAATCACTCTTATGCTGCAGAGTTGCTCCCCAGGGAAGATGTCATTTATTTCTCCTTTTTGCAAGACACCCTCATATGGGTTCTCAAGGCGTGAGAGGTGATCAGCTGCTAGGTTCTCTGCCCCGTTTTTATCTTTTATCTCCAAATCGAATTCTTGCAACAGTAGAACCCAACGGATTAGACGAGGCTTGGCGTCGGGCTTACTCAACAGGTACTTCAATGCCGAATGATCAGTATACACAATCACCTTGGATAGTAATAGATATGACCGGAATTTGTCAAATGCGAAAACAACCGCGAGCATTTCCTTCTCAGTGGTGGTGTAGTTTTCCTGAGCATCGTTCAAAGTTTTGCTTGCATAATAGACAGGATGGAAATGGTTGTCTCGTCGCTGCCCAAGTACGGCCCCCACTGCGAAGTCGCTTGCATCACACATTAACTCAAACGGCAGATTCCAGTCCGGGGAGACCATGATCGGTGCCTCCACAAGCTTCTGCTTCAGGGTGAGAAAGGCATTCATACAATCGTCATTGAACTCAAAAGGGGCATCCTTCTCAAGAAGTTTTGTAAGCGGTCGAGCAATTGATGAGAAGTCTTTCACAAATCTTCGATAAAACCCAGCGTGCCCCAAAAAACTTCTGATTGCTTTAACTGAGGTAGGAGGAGGAAGTTTTTCGATGGTTGCAACTTTGGCCTTATCCACCTCAATCCCCTTTTGTGAGATTTTATGCCCGAGCACTATGCCTTCCTTGACCATGAAGTGACATTTTTCCCAACTGAGCACCAAATTGGTTTCTTCACATCGGATCAAAACCCGTTCCAGATTTCTAAGGCAAAGCTCGAATGAGTCACCAAAGACCGAGAAATCATCCATAAACACTTCCATGATATCCTCCACCATATCCTCGAAAATTGCCATCATGCATCTCTGAAATGTCGCCGGTGCATTGCATACCCCGAAAGGCATACGACGGTATGCGAATGTGCCATAGGGACAAGTGAAGGTTGTTTTCTCTTGATCTTCTGGGGCAATGGGAATCTGAAAATACCCGGAGAGACCATCCAGGAAACAGTAATAAGAATGTCCCGCCAGTCGCTCAAGCATCTGATCAATGAAGGGTAAGGGAAAGTGATCTTTTCTCGTGGCATCATTGAATTTCCTGTAGTCAATGCATACCCTCCAACCTGTGACAGTCCTGGTAGGAACAAGCTCATTCTTTTCATTAGCAATAACCGTCATCCCCCCTTTCTTTGGTACGACCTGCACTGGGCTTACCCATGCACTGTCAGAGATGGGATAAATAATGCCTGCATCCAAAAGTTTGATGACTTCGTTCCTTACCACCTCTCTCATGTTAGGGTTGAGTCTCCGTTGGGGAATTGCTCGAGGCCTATGGTTGTCCTCCATGAGGATCTTATGAGTGCAGAAAGATGGGCTAATCCCCTTAATATCCGAGATTTTCCATGCAATAGCCTTTTTGTGTCTCTTAAGCACCTCGAGAAGTTGCTCCTTCTGCCTAACAGTGAGATCTGAGGCAATAATGACTGGAAGCTTCGACCCCTTTTCCAAGAAAGCATATTCCAAATGTTCGGGGAGAGGCTTCAACTCTAATTCTGGGGGTTCCTCGATTGATGACTTCTGCTTCCCAAAATTCCCGAGATCAAACTGTTCGGTGTCACTGTAGTCCCCCGTACCTGGGGCAACAACGCTTAACACTTCTTCCACACACTGAAGAGCATTTTCAATCACACCTGCATTGTTCTCTGGCACATGGGGATTTGCCTCTGAATATCCAGTTCGAGTTTGATCAGACACACCCTCAAGATGCAACAAAGAATCAGCAGGATACTCAACATCTCTTCTTAGCTCATGATGAAAGGATTCAGGTTGGTGGTTTGGAGAGCAGGTTTCTGTGACCGGTTGTTCCCCAATAGATTCGAAGTATTTGTCAAACACAAACTGAGCCCCTTGTTCTTTAACAAATGTAGCGGCACTGGCATCATCCGCCGTTCTTATCCACTGTTCAGTGTTGGGGCACAACTCATCCAACCAATATGGTGCATTCGAGTAAGGGTAGAATGGTTCCTGTGGATAATGATCGTAGACCCAAGTGTTAGTCGAAGCCATGGTTTAGAGAGAAAAACAAAATAAAAATGAATTGACAGAATAAATACAAGACTGATAAAAACAAACAAAATGAAATGATCAAATCAACACGTTTTAAGTTTTCCGAATATTCCTCGAAAGTCCCCGGCAACGGCGCCAAAAACTTGATGAGAATGCGTTTGAATCGCTCACCCGCAAGTGCACGGGGTCGCCAAGTAATACCCCTCGCGCGAGCACGAGGGGGTCGTATTCCCAAGGGCCCGAGGAGCTATTCTTACTTCCTTATCACAATGTTGTTTAACCTAGCAATCACTCAAAGGAGATAACTACAAATAATCTACGGATGTATGAAAAGCATACAAATAATAAATACAAATACTGAGGGAAATCAGGGCGAGGGAATGGTCACGGATGAGGATTCCCTCGGGGGCTACTAAAGTGCTAAGGATACCCTAACTAGCATGCACGTGGGTGGTTTGGACCGGGAAACCCTAAATTAGACCAACCCGATGGTCACGGTGTTTGGTCCCTAATCCGGTACAAGTATTGGAATACGGAATTTCTTCCGCCCAAATCCTTGTACGATTGCAATGGGTTTAATGGATTTCCCCAAGCTAGGGTTGAAACACAATCAAGGACAACCCTAACAATTGGAGGGGTACAAATACCCGATGGTCACGGCGTATTCGTACATGTATTCCCTTCCAAGCTTGGTGAGCCTAACACTAGGGCAATGGTCATGCAACCTAGCATTGTCTAGGAATTGACATATAGAGTTCTCATACATATCAAGGCATTCAAGAACCACCAAACAAGGATCTCAAACCAACACACATGCATAAACTAGAAAGGAATCATCCAAAATACACAAGTTCACCCCCAAGGTTCACCTACATCCGGTGACCTTGGGGTTTAGTTGCTCATGATCACAAAGTATGCAAATAAATACATGGAAACAACCAAAAGCATAATAAGAACACTCCCTCAAAGGATCAAGGCCGAATGACGCTTCCAAGGACGCCACCCAAGGAGTGGCTTCCCTTGTCAAACTTCCTCTAAAATCCAAATCGAAGGTGTGGAGTCGTCGTCTCGTGCTCTCCCCGTCGTCCTCTCCTCAAGAATCGCCTCCAAAAGCCGGCCTCAAGCTCCCAAAGAAGGTGGTGAAGTCAAGCTTGCTCAAGGTCTAGCTCTCCCCCAAAATGACTTCCCAAAACCCTTAAGAACATCATCCAGAGCGTCATGCAGCCCCTATGCGACCCCGCATGCGGGGAGAGAAAATCCCGAGAAAACCCGAAATCGTGTAAGTTGCTACAGCGCCGCTACAGTAAACTGCTACAGTCATATACGGCCTCTGCAGTGCCCGCATGCCAGACCGCATGACCTCCAGACTTAGCCATTTCGCCAAAGGGTTCGTGCTACAGTGGTTGCTACAGTACCCCCCCCCCCCCCCCCCCCCCCCCCCCGCGCTCAGAAACAGTGTTCTCGTCGCCGATTTCTTCTCAAATTCTATCAACGAGCTCGAAGGGGTCACATTAGTACCTGTAACACGAAAGAAACCAATTCAGACCAAAAACGGGTGTCAATTCATAGAAAAAATACGTAATACATACACCCGAATACATGGAAAATACGTATGTTTAGGCGTTTATCAACTAGGGTTCTTCCACCTGGACCAAAGGGTTATAATTACGTATAGGAACAGGTTTAATCACTAGGAATCCCTAGAGCATAATGCAACTCCACATAGTGTGAGGTTTGGGCAGATGGACTCCCCTGGGGCTTAGTCATTCATCTAGGTGACAGAGTGAAGGGTGTTGTGAATCCTAATACCGGGGCATAGTGTTGGAATTAGTCACGGTTGTCCTTAGGTTTGGGACCGTGAGTCTTAGGATATCCTCGACTCAATTGACATCAATAGGAGAGTATAATATCATAGTCTTGCACTTGAAACATAGACCCTAGAGGTAGCTTGTCCGGATACCCCCCTTTTATTCTTTGTTAGTCTTTCTCGATTTTCCTACTTGCACTTCTTTCTTCCATCTCTCTATTTAGTTTATTGCTTTGCATTATTTTCACTCATCAATCTTATTATCGATCTCCGTATTTTGCATAGCTTAATTAGTGAAACCTTATATTCTATCTCCCTATTCCCTGTGGATTCGACTACCTTCTCACCAAGGTAAATTTATTACTTCGACAAACCCGTGCACTTGCGGGATACACGCAAGGGGTCGTGTCAATATACCATGATCATCCCCCACTCAGAGTCTACACAGGGGGAGTAGGCAGAGGGTTCATAGGCAGTACTAGAGCCATCCCCAGGACAAGCAGAGGCTGAGGCACCACCCACAGCACCGGAGCCACCACTAGTGCATATCTTCTCTCCATCTCGAGGCCAGGACAGAGTTGAGCACCTCGAGAGTGCTGTGGGTGTACTACAGACAGAGGTGGCCGAGATGAGACCCACCTAGTCCACACAGCATGCAGAGACGATGGCACGGCTTGACACGATTCAGCGATTACATGAGCAGGCCATGTCATCACCATTTGTTGTCTAGCCTCGGGCCCCCACTCCAATACCTTCACCAGGTCCATCAGTAGCCGATCCACCCACACCAGTAGAGCCTACTGCAGTACCAGAGGCTACTCCATAGGACACTAACGCTGAGGCGTGGTAGTTTTATTTTATTTTTATTTTCAGTTGTACTTTTTATTTTCTTATTTTGGACTTGTAGTACTCAGAAAGGATCTTCCTTCTGAGTTTATCTTTTTTTTGCTTTATTTTGTCTTGAGTTGTATTTCATTTTCATACTTTTATACTCGAGCTTTATTTTGGTTTTTCTTGAGCTATACTGAACCGTTGTGTGTGTCCGCGCAGATGGTCTTGGATGTAAGGAATAGTCATAGGCACGGTCATGGGACCGTGCATGCTTCACAACCCATTGAGACTCAACTCTCATTGATCCTAGCTCCACCAAACACAACACTTGGAGTTCAGGGGAGTAATGTTTCAATTGCCTACTTCCACACTAATTGTTTATCATTGTTTTATTTTTTATTATGCTTGCATGCGTACATTGGGGACAATGTATATCTTAAGTGTGGGGGGAGTTCACTTTGCACACACCTTTACTTGTGTGTTCAATTGCTTATGCTCATGTAGCCTAATGTGATTCACCTTAGTTGCAACGGTTGTATTCTTAGAGTTTAGGAGAATTTTTAACATTGTATCCTATCATGCTCTAGTTTTACTTGAATTTTAAGGAATTTTTGCTCGATTAACCCTTATTGCACTACTCACTCTTGAAATCTTTTGGAAACTCGAACTCAAAGTTTTAAGGACTAGTTTAGTATTACTTTAGTAAGTTGTGAAGTTCTATGTAGCTAAAAAAAAAATATGAGCTTGTGAATATTAGTTTAAGCTTTGCATTTGGGATGGAAAGAGCTACCTCCTATGAAGTATGTAGCTACTCTCATAAGTCGGATACAAGTTATGGCCCGATGAGAGAAATAGCTATCCCATGGGAAGTGTGAAAGCTACTACCCCGGTAGAAAGAGCTATCTCCTGGAAAGTGTGAAAGCCAACTCTGGCGGCCGCCTTGGAAAGGGCTACCTTAGAGGTTGAGTGAAGCTACTACTTCCTTACTTGGTGTATATAAATAAGTCATTGTAACAAGAGTTTGAGGAGTACTCATTGGTTCTCTTGAGTGAATTCGCACACACTTGATAAGTGCCTAAATACATCATGTTTTAGCAATGATATTCTTGTGCTTCCGTGCAACTTGTATGTGTTTTGATGACATTTTACGCACTTGATGCTTTTATTTTCATTTCAGGGTTTTGAGAACCAAGTGCGCGAGATTAAACAGTATTTGTGTCATTTCGGGGATGATTGATGAAGAAACGAAGAGTTGGAGCACCCCGGAAGCCGACGCGCCGCACACAGGCTGGTTTTTCTTGGCCGTGTGCGGCCACTGTGCGGACCGCGCAGTGGCCGCAAGCACCAGCCAAAAGCCTGTGCGGCCTGTGCGCAAGGCCGCACACTGGCCGCACATCACAGCCAGAAGCCTGTGCGGCCTGTGTGCAGCCCCGCACACTGGCCGCACAGCACAGCCAGAAGGCTGTGCGGTCACTGCGCAGCCACGCGCAGTGCCCGCACACCTTCGAGCTATATATGGGCTCTCTCAGGGTTTCTTGGAAAAGGATGTTCTCTATCCGACCTCAACTCCACCACTCACCACTCTCATCATCTTTGGAGGTATTTGGAGGAATTCTTGGGCAGATTTGAAGGAGAGAAGAAGGGGAAGACGCGGAGAAGCTTCATAGGGCTCGCCAGCGCGGATCCGACGAGCTACACCATCAACCCTAGTCGACATCTTTGAGGGAGTTCTTCTTGTTTTTATTCGATGAATCCTTTGTATGACGAACTCCTTAGCTTTGTGATGTCGAACTAAACCTCCCAAGGCCACCGGGCTCCCGGTGAACCTTGGGAGGAGACTTTGTATGAATGACCTTGTATTAATTTGAATGAATGTGTTGGTTTGATTGTTTGGTTTTAATTCATCAATATGTTGTTCATTCTACATTGGATGGATTCCGTAGAATTGATTGTGAATGATACTTGTTTGGCGGGATGCTAGCATGTATTAGGTCAGTTGATGAGTTAAAGAGGGATACGTGTATTAACATACCGGAGGTCCCGGGTGTTAATAGCCTCCGCGCGTTTAGAGTTAATCTAGCCGAGAGTGTGCATTAGATTAACCCTAATCAAGACTCCTTGATCTCATTGACATCGTAGGGGTATTTTCTGGATAGGAAAACCCGTACTGGATTAGGACTACACTGCGGAGGTTCTGGGGTAGTCGACATCCGAGTCTAGCGGACCAAAAACCTTGCCGACCTTATTTTTATAGTTATCATGGTCTTTCTTATTTAGTCTTCTCCCGGGGGAATCCTCGCCCGAGGCCTTCCTAAATTATCGGCTTCTTCATCTCTATCTTTATTCCGGATTGAGTCTTATATTACTTTCATTTCTTTACTTGTTTTTATTACTTAAATTTGCATCAACCCTGTTTCGATCGACTGGAAAGTGACCCCCAAAAGGAAGTAATAGTAGATCTCGGGCCCTAGGGAATACGACCCTCCTTGTGAGGTTATTACTTGACGACCCATGCACTTGCAGCCGGGGAGTCACGTGCTCGCTACTTTAACGTGCCGCGTGGCCACTCACCAAGTTTTTGGCGCTGTTGCCGGGGACCACACCGAGAATACTAGGAAAACTTTTGGATCATTGCTCTAGTCATTTCGCTTTCACCTGTAATTATCCATCTTTTATTATCTTCGTTTCCATTGCTTGCATATATTCACTAATATCTCTTTTTATTTCTTGTTCATTTCCAGGTACCCCATTATAACTCTCTACGTCGATGGATCAACACTTGATCGTTCCTACTTCTTACTACTTAGATCAATGGAAAAGGCAATTTCTGGTTCACAATGGGGGTTCTAATTTAAGAACTATGGATCAAAATGTTTGCACTCTCATCAACGATGAAATTTTTTCTCAATTAATGAACAAAGCTGAATTTTTAGATTTTTCAAGAGGAGGGACTTACAACCAACAGCCGAGTACAGTTGTTGAGTACATCGGCCCTGTACAGTCTGAAGAATGTGTGTATGAGGTGAAAAGGGAATCGGAGTCTGAATCGGAAAGCTCCACAGATGAAATGGAAGAATTTGAGCGAATACAATGTGATAACATGAACAGGCTAAAGCCATCCATCGATGAGCCACCAGAATTAGAATTGAAAGAACTACCCCCACATCTTGAGTATGCATTTCTTGAGGGGAGTTCTAAGCTACCGGTGATAATTTCCTCTAGTTTGTCTGCAGAAAACAAGAATGAACTCTTAAAGGTGTTAAAGAAGCACAAGCGGGCTTTGGCATGGAAAATTTCAGACATCAGGGGGATAAATCCATCTTTCTGCACTGATAAAATCTTAATGGAAGACAACCACAGGCCGTCGGCTCTTCCCCAAAGGAGGTTGAACCTGAATATGAAAGAAGTGGTAAAAGCTGAAGTGATCAAACTGCTAGACGCCGGCATAATCTACCCAATCTCTGATAGTGCTTGGGTCAGTCCCACCCAGGTGGTGCCAAAGAAAGGGGGCATGACGGTGGTGACCAACGAGAAGAACGAGCTCATTCCTACTAGGCAGGTCACTGGTTGGAGAGTCTGTATTGATTACAGGAAACTCAATGACGCCACTCGCAAGGATCACTTCCCTCTCCCATTCATTGATTAGATGCTCGAAAGGTTGGCTGGACACGAGTACTACTGCTTCCTAGACGGTTTTTCCGGATACTTTCAGATTCCCATAGCCCCTGAAGACCAAGAAAAAACTACTTTCACCTGTCCTTATGGTACGTTTGCTTATCGCAGGATGCCTTTCGGGTTATGTAATGCCCCTGCCACATTTCAGAGATTCATGCTTGCTATCTTCGAGGATATGGTTGAAAAAATGATGGAAGTGTTCATGGATGATTTTTCTGTATACGGGAGCTCATTTGGTTTATGTTTGAAGAACTTGGAGCGTGTTTTGGAACGATGTGAGGAAACCAACCTAGTGTTGAGTTGGGAAAAATGCCACTTCATGGTAAAGGAAGGAATAGTTTTGGGGCATAAAATTTCAGGTGATGGCATTGAAGTAGACAAGGCAAAAATCTCTGCCATTGAGAAGCTCCCTCCTCCAGCATCTGTCAAGGCCATTAGGATTTTTCTGGGGCATGCCGGATTTTACAGGAGATTCATAAGAGATTTTTCCAGGATTGCAAAACCATTAACCAAACTACTAGAGAAGGATGTGCCATTCCATTTCACCCCAGAGTGCTTGAATGCTTTTACTATTCTAAAGAATCAACTTATCCAGGTACCTATCCTTGTTGCCCCAAACTGGGAACTACCGTTCGAATTAATGTGCGATGCTAGTGATTTTGCGGTGGGAGCAGTTCTGGGGCAAAGGAAAGACAATCATTTCCATCCGATTTACTTTGCAAGCAAAACTCTCTCTGGGCCTCAGGAGAACTATACTACCACTGAGAAAGAACTCCTTACAGTGGTCTTTGCTTTCGATAAGTTCAGACCTTATTTAGTGCTTTCCAAAGTGGTGGTTTACACTGATCATTCAGCACTTCGATTTCTCCTAAGTAAGACTGATGCTAAGCCACGTTTGATCCGTTGGGTGCTTCTGCTTCAAGAATTCGACTTGGAAATCAAAGATAAGCGGGGCGCTGAAAATTTAGCTGCTGATCATCTGCTTCAACAACTGCTCAACATCTACCATGGATGTCGAGATCAATGACTCCTTTCCAGGGGAACAACTTCTCCATGTTCAGGTGGTTCATGAAGAAGAGCTACCCTGGTTTGCCGACATTGCTAATTATCTCGCAGCCGGCATTCTCCCAAAGTGGTTCAGTTATCAACAAAGGAAGAAATTCTTCACTGATCTTAAGCATTACTTTTGGGAGGAACCTTTTTTGTTCCGCGTCTGTGCCGATCAAGTGGTTAGGCGATGCGTGACTCGAAAGGAAGGGATGAACATACTTATGCATTGTCATGAAGGGCCAACTGGGGGACATTACAGCACTAATCGAACAACTAAAAAAATTCTTGATGCTGGTTTCTTCTGGCCCACTATTTTTCTGGACACACAGAAGCATATTCAGTCCTGTGACCGCTGCCAAAGAGTTGGGAACATTTCACGCCGGGACGAAATGCCTCAGAATACTATTCAGGTCAGCGAAGTTTTTGATGTGTGGGGGATTGCTTTTATGGGTCCATTCCCAAACTCCCGGGGACACAAGTTTATTTTGGTCGCAGTGGACTATGCGTCTCGTTGGGTGGAAGCTCAGTCGTTGCCATCTAGTGATGCTCGTGTTGTTGTGCAATTTTTGAAGAAGTTGTTCTCGAGGTTTGGGACGCCACGAACAATTATCAGTGACCGGGGAGCACACTTTTGCAATTCTCAGTTTGCAAAGATTCTGAGGAGATACGGCGTTTCTCATTACGCATCTACTGCTTATCATCCACAAACTAGTGGTCAGGCTGAAGTTTCTAACCGAGAACTCAAGCGAATTTTGGAAAAAACTGTAGCTCATCACCGCAAAGATTGGGCAGATCATCTAGATGATGCTCTTTGGGCTTACCGTACAGCTTACAAGACGCCTACTGGAAGCAGTCCATATCGCTTGGTCTTTGGCAAGGCTTGCCATCTCCCCGTTGAGCTTGAACACAGAGCATATTGGGCCACAAAATTTTTGAACTTTGATTTCAACCTGGTGGGGGAGAAAAGGAAATTGCAACTGGATGAACTTGAAGAATGGAGAACTCTGGCCTACGAGAACTCGAGATTATACAAAGAAAAAATGAAGCAGTTCCACGACAAAAACATAAAACAAGACAAGAAGTTTGAAGAGGGGGATCTAGTGTTGCTATACAATGCTCGACTTCGCCTATTCCCCGGGAAGCTTAAATCACGATGGTCGGGACCATACACAGTCACTAGTGTGTCGGCCCAAGGAGTAGTCGAAATCCATCACCCAGAAAGAGGTCAGTTCAAGGTTAACGGGCATCGCCTCAAACCATATTTCGGTAAGAACTCGATATCGCTCGATGCATCAGGTAAACTCTTTCCTTTTGACCCACATTAACTCTAAGACACCTAGTCGTCAAGCTCATGACGCTAAACGAGCGCTCTTGGGAGGCAACCCAAATTTTTTCCGTTTGCATTTTCGGATCTTTGTCTTTTCATTTTTATTATCCTAATTTCTTGATTGTTGGAGTGTGATCAGATGCATGCTTCCTTTGCCTTTGTGATGCTTGTTTTTCAGCTCTTTTGCTTTTGGTTTTAGTTTCCACTGACTTTTTTTCACTTGGATTGGGGCCTTGTGCGGTCCATGTGCGGCACCGCACATCATCGGCACAACCTTGCCAGAACCGTGTGCGGATGATGTGCGGCTCCGCACATCAACCGCAGAGCCGCACATCAACCGCACAACATGGGCAGAACCGTGTGCGGATGATGTGCGGCTCCGCACATCAGCCGCACACTTGGTCGCGCCACCCGTCTTTTTGAGTGACAAGTGGCAAAGATGCTGCCACTTGTCCACTTCTCTTCACCCTTTTCAGCCTCCACCCGACCCATTTACCCCTCCCACTTCACAAAACCTCTCCCACTTGATGCCCTAACCTGCATCTTCCGCCTAGAAGCTCTACCCATCCTCCTTGAGCTATCTCCTCCTGATTCTTGCAAGGTTTGCCCTTCAAAACCTTTCCACTTTGTTACTCTTGTGCTTGATGTTGTTTGATTCTTTTATCTTTGAACTTAGTGATGCTAATTATTGTTGCTGTGCAAATTCCTTGTTTTTGTAAGCTTGGGTATGCCCTTACATATTGAATTCGTGTCTTCACTTTTTGTTCTCCAAATTGGTGGACTCTTTGTACGCCTTACTTCATTGCATGCTCGAAGGATTTTGTCCAAGCTTGACCCTTGCTTTCACCATTGCAGGGTTCATATCGACCTCACGTACGGCGGGGAAACGTGCGAGGGTGGGGGCGAGAACGTCACCTGATCTGCATTTCGACAACGAAACCTTTCAAGAACGCTACGACGCCCTCCGTTCCAAACCTTTTGGTCAAACTCGTGTCATCGATTGGGAAGTACTTGAACAATTGGGGCTTGCTGATGACGTACGTCAATTAGTGGGGTTTGATCATTGGCTTTCAATTCTTGATATCGATGAGCCAGTGTATCGTGAACTGACATTGGAGGTTCTTAGTACACTTGAGGTGAATGTAGCTTCTATCATGGCCGAGTGTCTTGCTCGTCATAACCAGCATCCACCTGTTGGAAGCATCTTCGCAGGACCTTACGTCACTCGTCTCATGCGCGGTTTAGGTGCTTGTCGCCGCATTCGTTCTATGGAGAGAGTCGGGGGCACAGTCGCACTCGGAATTCAGGTTCTTCGAGCTATAGGCCTTGTTCGGCGACACGGATCCACGTACACCCTTGCCCCTCACGTTGAACCTTCCTCGGATTCTGATGAAGATACCAATGCACCGGGAGCTCCACAGGGTGCACGCTCTCAGCCGCGCACTGGTCACCTCCTTACCCTCACTGAGCTACACCAGGAGCTACAGGATTTGCGCGACACGCAGCGGCAGCAGGGACAACACATCGCCAAACTTTTGCATGGACAACAGGAACTTCTCCGTGGCTAGCACAACCTCCTCGCCCTATTGCAGCACGCCCCATCTCCGGATACCTCTGCACCTCCTGCTTCCACTGAAAACTGGGACAACTGGGATTAGATCTCCCTTTTCTTTCGTTTTCCCTTTATTGTCTTTGGCGTGCTCTTCTAGTCTAGTGTGCTTGGACCTATCCTACCATTTTGTTGTGTTCTTTTACTTTGGCTTATGAACTTATTTTACTGTTTTGCAATTTCGTATTGTGTTTTGGTTTGGTGGATGTTTCTCTCGACGTCTTTTCTCTTTGCAGGTTGATCAAGATGTCCATTTATCTTCCTCTCCACTTTGCTAGTTGCCATGGTGATGGCCACCCCGAGCTTATGCCCTACAAGTATTCATTACAAATTTCTCGGGGAAGTTCACGAAACCACCCTCCTTGTTTTTAATGTACTAATTTTTCTGTGCTGCTGATTCTTGTACATTGAGGGTAATGTACTGCTTTAAGTGGGGGGTGGGTATACATGTCTTAGAGTTTTTTCGTGAACTTGTATGAAAATGTTTGATCTTGTATGAAAATGTTTGAATTGTTGCATGATTGTAAAACCTAGGATGGCTTAGCTAATTGTGATTGTATGATAGCTCGAAACCGTGATAAATGCTAAGCTCCTTATGACCTTGCACACTTGAGATTTTCATGTCATTCTAGGCATTTCTCGCACTATTCCCCTAGGTAGAACCCTGAACATCTAGGCGAGGGACCACAGCACCTTCGTGACCCTCTTAGTTGCTAACCCATACTAGTGGGTTCGAGCCTTGGCGTGTTAGAATGTCATCTAATAAAGTTTTAAGGACCTTCTTCTTGTTCTTTTTTGCAATACGGTCGAAAAAAAAAAAAAACGTGGACAGTGCTCCTCTGCCCTAATAGCGAAGTAACTTGGGGTTCTGGCTCCTAACCAGAGTGTTCCTCTTGCCAAAAGCTATAAGGACATGAACGCGTCTACATGAATGTGCAAAGCTCCAGGTAATGTGGATTTGCAATTCATGTTAGTCCCGGAAAAGAAAAAGAAAAAGTTAAGCAATTGTGTACAGAACAATAAATTTTGACCGGTATTTGTTCGATAATAAGAGGAAGGATCCTTAGGACTCTACTAGACGTATTTCTACCACCTCAAGGCCGTATTCCACTAAGTGGCGTGAATTGCTTCACGAAGTGGTCCTCGGGGTCTTGTCTACCTTGTTTGGACAACAGGGATTCGAACTAGGGGATTTGCACACACACAGCACAACACGGCCAATGAATGCGTGAATGATCTCAAGTGGTCTTTGCTTAGTATTTTGAGTTTCATTTTGGCTATGATATCATCTGTTGCCTGAGGTTGTGTATTTAGTCACTTATCAGTATCCCTAGTTTTCATGTCCGTTTGCTTGAGGACAAGCAAATGCTTAAGTGGGGGGTATTTGATAAGTGCCTAAATACATCATGTTTTAGCAATGATATTCTTGTGCTTCCGTGCAACTTGTATGTGTTTTGATGACATTTTGTGCACTTGATGCTTTTATTTTCATTTCAGGGTTTTGAGAACCAAGTGCGCGAGATTAAACAGTATTCGTGTCATTTTGGGGATGATTGATGAAGAAACGAAGAGTTGGAGCACCCCGGAAGCCGACGCGCCGCACACGGGCTGGTTTTTCTCGGCCGTGTGCGGCCATTGTGCGGACCGCGCAGTGGCCGCAGGCACCAGCCAAAAGCCTGTGCGGCCTGTACGCAAGGCCGCACACTGGCCGCACGTCACAGCCAGAAGCCTGTGCGGCCTGTGTGCAGCCCCGCACACTGGCCGCACAGCATAGCCAGAAGGCTGTGCGGTTACTGCGCAGCCCCGCGCAGTGCCTGCACACCTTCGAGCTATATATGGGCTCTCTCAGGGTTTCTTGGAAAAGGATGTTCTCTATTCGACCTCAACTCTACCACTCACCACTGTCATCATCTTTAGAGGTATTTGGAGGAATTCTTGGGCAGATTTTAAGGAGAGAAGAAGGGGAAGACGCGGAGAAGCTTCATAGGGCTCGCCGGCACGGATCCGACGAGCTACACCATCAACCCTAGTCGACATCTTTGAGGGAGTTCTTCTTGTTTTTATTCGATGAATCCTTTGTATGATGAACTCCTTAGCTTAGTGATGTCGAACTAAACCTCCCAAGGCCACCGGGCTCCCGGTGAACCTTGGGAGGAGACTTTATATGAATGACCTTGTATTAATTTGAATGAATGTGTTGGTTTGATTGTTTGGTTTTAATTCATCAATATTTTATTCATTCTACATTGGATGGATTCCCTAGAATTGATTGTGAATGATACTTGTTTGGCGGGATGCTAGCATGTATTAGGTCAGTTGATGAGTTCAAGAGGGATACGTGTATTAACACACCGAAGGTCCCGGGTGTTAATAGCGTTCCGCGCGTTTAGAGTTAATCTAGCCGAGAGTGTGCATTAGATTAACCCTAATCAAGACTCCTTGTTCTCATTGACATCGTAGGGGTATTTTGTGGATAGGAAAACCCGTACTGGATTAGGACTACACTACGGAGGTTCCGGGGTAGTCGACATCCGAGTCTATCGGACCAAAAACCTTGCCGACCTTATTTTTATAGTTATCATGGTCTTTCTTATTTAGTCTCCTCCCGGGGGAATCCTCGCACGAGGCCTTCCTAAATTATCGGCTTCTTCATCTCTATCTTTATTCCGGATTGAGTCTTATTTTACTTTCATTTCTTTACTTGTTTTTATTACTTAAATTTGCATCAACTTTGTTTCGATCGACTGGAAAGTGACCCGCAAAAGGAAGTAATAGTAGATCTCGGGCCCTACGGAATACGACCCTCCTTGTGAGGTTATTACTTGACGACCCGTGCACTTGCGGCCGGGGAGTCGCGTGCTCGCTACTTTAGCGTGTCGCGTGGCCACTCACCAACACTTACATGTTTTCGAGTTACTATCCTTTTTTATTCGAGTTTTTAGCTGGAGAAATGATAACCTTTTGCAATGTTTTGATTTCCCCTTACTTGTAGAATGCTTATTTTGTATACTTTTGGTGAACCTAAGGCCGAGTACTTTCAATAGTTATTCCCAAGTACTTTCACGTTCTATTTTGCTTGAGGACAAGCAAAAGCTTAAAGTGTGGGGGGATTTGATAAGTGCTCGTGTTATAGTAATGTGAAGTGTTATTATTTTACAATGAGCATTGATTTAATCAGATTTTATCACTAAAAAGTGTGCATTTGTTTACTTTTGGGCATTGTAGGGTTGTGAAGATAAATTGGAGAAAAAGAACGAAGTTAGATCGTGTTCGCAGTTGTGGGGAAGTTTTCGAACCAAGCAAGGAACAAGGCACGAGCCTAGACTTGTGAGTGTGTGCCAACCTTCTTTGGAGGGGCACAAAGACAGTCACATTCACAACAAGTCTAACTCGTGTAGCTTAGGAGAACTTCACCAAAAAGGAGACTTGAAGTAATCGGCACGATCTACCATTGATTGTGTGCCCAATTCAATGGCCTCGATGAAAAATAACGGATTCGGGAGCATTTCGGCGAGTAATGTAGCAACACTGTAGATTGTTGCTGTAGAAAAAACACTGTAGCAATCTACTGTTAACTTTGTGCCGAAAATCAGGATTCCAGAGAGTTCACACGGGCGTGTGGAAATTCCACACAGCTGTGTGAATTTATTTTTCAGCAACCCAGAAACTTCACACGAGCGTGTGGAAATTCCACACGGCCGTGTGAAGCCCGATAAGTCTGATTTTAAAGCTGCGACTAAACATTATAAAAGCCCGATTTGGAGACTTTTAAGATATCTTTTCGGTTTTTCTTTGCCCTAACTTCTGCGGAGGTGCGGCTAGGGTTTGGAGAGGACTTGGTGGAGGTTTGAAGCGCGTCATCGGCGTCGACATCAACGTCCAACGACGGCACAAGACCCCGACCACATCGCACACAAGGGGGTTTTCATCTATGCATTCAATTTGTGTTCTTATTATTATTTTGATGGATTTATATAGCTCCATGAGGAGCTAAACCCCTTGTGGGTATTCGGACTTGCAAATGCTAGGATTATTATGTTTCTTTGACTTTGCTATTATGCTTTTCCATTATTAATCAATTAAATTGAGTTTCAATCTTAATTTTTTCTTGATTATTGTTTTCCCTTAGCTGTTACACTAGGGTTAAAAGCAATCTAGGTTATCCTTTGGAGATGTGACAACTCCTATAGGATTAGACTACTTAGGATTGATGAGGGTTGAGAGGGTGAGTCGTGAGGTAGCGGAACGTCCCCTTTCCCCTTCGATGTGATTCTCTCTACCTCCATGTTCAATGATTTATTCGCGTTCGAGATAGAGTATAGTGATAGGAGATAAACTCATCTAGGGCTTAGTTGTTCAAGCAACTAAGTGAAGGGTTGAAGTGAATCTTAGTGATAGGGTTTGATTTTGACTAAGGTTCTTCCACCTGGACCAAAGGGTTAGGACTATATATAGGAACAGGGTTAATCACTAGGAGTCCCTAGAACTTAAAGCAATTCCACACAGTGTGAGGCTTAGGTAGATATACTCCCCTAAGGCTTTGTTGATAGGTCAATGAGAGTTAAGGGTCATAGTGAAACCTAATGACCGGAACATAGTGGTGGGATTAGTCACGGTTGACCTTAGGTTTGGGACCATGTGGTTAAGGATTTCCTCGACTTAATTAACATCAATAGGAAGGTATAATAGTATTGTCTTACACTAGATTCATAAGTCCTAGTGGTAGCTTGTCCGGATACTCATCGTTTCCCATTGCTTGTCCTACTTTTTTACTCTTACTTGCACTCTCTCACCTTCCACACTTCTATTTCAATTCTTGCTTTTATTGGTTACGTTTGTGCTCACTCATTGATTTCTGTTTACACATCGTATTAGCTACATAGCGAGTCCTTATAGCTTAAATCCCTATACCCTATGGATACAACTACAAACTCACCAGGGTATTTTATTACTTCGACAACCCGTGCACTTTCGGGCCCTTGTCAAGTTGCATGTCCCGCACCACAAGTATCATACATGCCTTCAGCCTTTTGTGCCTTCTATCGAGTGCTTCAGTGGCACTCATTGCTGGCCATATTCTCAATAAAAGCTTCAGTTTCCTCAGGCTGTTTGTTACACAAAGATCCTCCTGCTACAGCATCAATTAATTGCCTGGTTGCATAATTCAGCCCGTTACAAAACATTTGTACTCTCATCCAAGCAGGGAATCCGAGGTGAGGGCACTTACGCAGGAGATCTTTGAATCGTTCATGTGACTCAAAAAAGGTTTCACTGTCCCCTTGCCTAAAAGATGAAATCTTTTTTCTCACTCGTGCGGCCTTGCTTGGTGGGAAATAATGAGCAAGAAACTTCTCAACCATCTCTTTCCATGTATTAATTGACCCAGGGGCCAAAGAAGTAAGCCATTGATATGCTGCTCCCCTAAAAGTGAACGGAAACAACCTCAATCTTATGGCGTCGTCGGATTCTAAGTTAATCTTTAAAGTGGAACATTTCTGGAGGAAGCCGGACAGGTGGGCATGTGGGTCTTCATCGGCCAACCCATCAAATTGAATTGAAATTTTGAATCATTCCTATTGTGCTCGCATTGATTTCAAAATTATTAGTTGGTACCGTAGTCGCTTGCACACTAAATTCTTCCCCGGTGAACTGAGGCCTCTCATAATCCGACAATGTTCTTCTTGGTTAGGCTATAACGGACGGTTCACTTGACTCAACCCGGACTTGTTACTGCCTTGACCTTTCTATCACTTCTCTCAACCACTGAAGCAATGTTCACTCAATTTCGTTGTCGGGCTCAACTAAATTCGTTTGGCTTGCTCTTATCATAAGATGGGTACCTCGCAAGATAATAAGAGTTAAGACTTAGAAATTGAAGGGAAACAAGAAAATGAAAATGCAAAAGAGAAAATGGTGAAATATATACAAGGATGAAAAACATGAAACAAAACAATGGCCAAATCAACCAACTCTAAGTTTTTCGAGTATTTCTCATGGGTTGATAAGTGCATTTTATATCATGTTTCTTGCCCCCTATTATAGTCTTTTCTCTGTCCTTAAGCATATTTACTGATTGGAATTGGTGCTATTGAAGGTATTTCATTCCTTGTGTAGGAATCTGGGGCCCGAGTCAATTTTGTGTGAAACCGAGGGTGTTTCCCGCGTGTGCAGTGACCAAAGGTTCAGAACTGGATGATACGGGCATGACACACCCGTGCCCCAAGTGCTACAAGTCCCAACCTAGAGTGTAGAAGAGCTAAAATCCTGACACTGGAATGTCCCAGGCAGGACACGGTCACCACACGCCCGTGCCCTAAGTGCTGCAAATCTCAAGAATCGTTCTCTCATGAATGACACGGGCACGATGCCTAGTTCACGGTCGTGTGCTAGGTAATACGGGGGACCCACTCCTGTACCCCAACTGCTGTAAATCTCAGGAGTTTCACCCTAGGATTTCCAAGAAGAGTTCATGGTCTGAACACGCCCGTGTCCAGACTGTGTCGGGCCCCGAATAAGCATTTTTAACTCCAGAAATTAGGGTTCTTTCTCATATTTTGTTCAGGGATTCATCTCTCCACCGGGAGGACATTGATGAGATCGAAGATCAAGCTTCACCAAACCACCTAAGGAAATCAAGGACTAGTAGAAAGCATTGCAAAAGGTGGAGAGTTGGCGCAAGGACACTACAAGGGAGGACATCTTGAGTATTGAAGGGGATTCTTTCTCTCTTTCTTTGTTCCATCTTTTGCCTCACCTTGTGTACCTGCCCTCGGGGGCTAACTGGACATAGTGCCTTGGTTATGGACAATCGTCAGACTGTATTGCTTATAAACTCATTGTATTTGACTATGGAGTTCTAATTGATGCTTGTGTTTAATCTTGTATTGCATAACTGTAGTGTGTTTGGAGTGCATAGTTGTTAGGTTGTCCTAGCAAAACTACAGTGTATCTACGAACACATAGATGCAATATGGCTATTGAGCACACACGAACGTTATTGGAATGTATCGAGGTAGTCAACTAGGATGAGATAGTATGTACGAGTCATTGGAGACTTCCTAAGGGATTTACTCTTGTGATTGCTGAGTACTTAGTACTAATCTCCTCCATTATCACCACCATAACATTTTATTCATTGTTGTTATGATCACATACCTTTTCTATTTGTTTCACTAGACATCAAAGGATCAATGAGTACTTTAAGTACAGTTCCCTAAGGTTCGACAACCCTACTCTTAATTGAGTACCACTTTATTACTTCTTGCGACCCGTACACTTGCGGAGAGCGCATCAAGTTTTTGGCGTCGTTGCCGGGGAACTTGTCACTTTTAGGAAAATTAGGAATTTGGTGATCTAGTGTGTGAATATTTGTTTGCAATTTTTCATTATTATTTCTTATTTCACTTTTGATTTGGTTCTTGATTTCCCTGTGAACTCATAGTGCTTACTTTGTGCGCAGGCACCGTTGTATGACCCGTGGGAGTACATCATCCCCACTACTGAACCCTGATCCAGAAATTGAGAGAAATTTCAGAAGAAGACTTCGACAAGTACATCTGAGTGAATCAAGGTCAGTTGAAATTAGTATGGAAGTCAATCAAGAACAGGAAATGGCCGAAAACCAACAACAGAGTATCTCAAATTTTACCAGGCCAAACTTTGAAAGAACGTGGTCGAGTATTGTTCGACCACCTGTCGTGGCCAACAACTTTGAATTGAAGCCTAATTTTATTCAGTGGTTACAACAGAAGTGTCAGTTTGATGGGTTCCAGGATGAAGACCCTTACGAGCACCTTCGAAAATTTTTAGAAATTTGACACACATGTAAGATGAACAACGTCACTGAGGATGCCATCTGTCTAAGATTGTTCTCATTCTCCTTTAGAGGAAGGGCTAAGCAATTGATTACTGATAAACGTCTAAATGTATGTATTTTATATATATACGTGCGCATGCTTTTCATATTTTGTTTATGATTCGATGCCCTTTTGTGGTCTAAATTGTTTTATTTCGTGTTTCAGGTACATTATGTGCTTTGGTGACCCTAACGACACGATTTGAGCGAAAATCTGCACCGAAACTGTCGTTTTAGGGTCATGAGTACTGTAGCATTACTGTAGCTGCCCGAAGCGCGAAGAGTTGGAAGGAGAATGAAGTCTGGAAACCCTCACGGGCAGGCTCACGCCCGTGAGGTCATCCGCGAGCAGTACTGTGCAAAATCACAACTTTGTGGTTTCTTGTAGCCCGTATTACAGGCTCCCTCATGGGCCGTATTTGGACCGTGAGGCCACCCGTGAGCTTGCCCGAACTCATCTTTTAAAGGACTTTGCCTTGGGTTTTCAAGGGCATCTTGAGTTTTCTTCTTAGGGCCTCTCACCACCACCTTCGAATTGAGGAAGAAGAAGCTCTTGGAGGGCGATCTAGGCAAGGATTTGGTGAGGAGAGCAAGGTTTTGGGAAGATTCTACATCCTAGGGCTTTTATTTGGAGGTTGAAGACTAGGGAAGCCACCCCTTGGAGTGGCGTCTTTGGAAATTCTCCGGCCTTCATCCTTTGAGGGAGTTCTTCTCATGCCTTTGTTGGTTGTTTCCATGCATTTATTGTTGTATTTAGTGAACATGAGCGCTTAAACCCCAAGGTCACCGGATGTAGGTGAACCTTGGGGGTGAACTTGTGATGTTTTTGATGATTTTGTTCTATTTATTGTTTGTGTCTTGTTTGTGATCCATTGTTTGGTGTTTTACATGCTTGGTATGTATGAGAACTCTATGTATCAAAAGACTTAGGAAATGCTTGGTTGCATGACCATTGCCCTAGTGTTAGACTCACCAAACTTGGAAGGGAAATACATATAAATATGCCGTGACCATCGGGTATTTGTACCCCTCCACTCCTAGGGTTTAGTACTCTTTTGTATTGTAACCCTAGTTTGAGAAAACCACTTCACCCTTTGCATTCGTAGGGGTAATCTTGGGCGGTATACGTACCGTATCCAATACCCGTACCGGATTAGGGGTCGACTTCCGTGACCATCGGGTTGGCCTAGTCTAGGGTTTTCTCGGTCTAATTAGCCACTTGCATGTTAGTTCAAGCATCCTACTCACTTTAGTAGCCCCTAAGGGAATCCTTATCCGTGACCACGCCTAGCCCGATTTTACCCCGTATCTTGCCCTCGTTTGTTAGCTTTGGGTATTTATTTATCTAGCTTCTTTGCATTATATTCACAATCTTGAGTTGTATCGGTCAAACAACATTGTAAAAGGGAAGTAAGGGTAGCTTCTCGGGCCCCAGGGAATACAACCCCTGTGTCACGCACAGGGTATTACTTGACGACCCATTCACTTGCGGGATAGCACTCATCAATTACTTTATTACCCGTGGGTTCTCTCAAGGATTGGAAACAAGTTACAGATAGTTTTCTAGCATGGTACTTCCCTCCGGCGAAAATCACAAAGCTAAGAAGCGATATGTCCTCTTATCACCAATTTGAGTCAGAATCCTTGTACGACACTTGGGAAAGGTATAAGGAATTGTTGATAAAGTGTCCTCCACATGGAATTGTTGAGTTGATGCAGATTCAAATTTTTTATAATGGGTTAAGCAACGCCACTAAGCAAATGCTCTATGCCGCCAAAGGAGGATCTTTGTGCAATAAACAGCCCAGTGCCACCTTCACTTTGATTGAGGAGATGGCCAGTAACGGGTACCAATGGAGCACTGAACGTAGA
Organism: Dioscorea alata; assembly: GCA_020875875.1. Classification (NCBI taxonomy): domain Eukaryota; kingdom Viridiplantae; phylum Streptophyta; class Magnoliopsida; order Dioscoreales; family Dioscoreaceae; genus Dioscorea; species Dioscorea alata. Next base: position 9,392,267 of record CM037013.1, on the reverse strand, counting down.
AAGCCGGCAAAATCAGCTGGTATCTATCAAGTGGATGCCGTTACAACACTTGCGGCTCAAGTCGAGGCTATTGCTAAGCGGCTTGATTCCATGCACATACCTCCTCTGAGCTTTAGACCTTCTTGCAGTTCTCCACACCTAAGCGTTTGCTTGTCCCCAAGCAAACAAATCATGAAAAATAAGGGGACAGATAAGTGGCTAAATGTATTATCTCCGGCTCGGATAAATATAAGATTCTACAAGCAACGTAAAATGATATATAGATGTTGAGTTACAATCAATAAGTACAACAAAAAGATCATGTCTCACCTCTTATATGTCTATGCAGTGTAAGTGAATCTTTTATCTCATTTGTCCTTTCTTGGTCTAGCCTACTGACTTCAATTAGTACAGCTCTAGATGCTAATCACTCCACATACAAGAATACTGGGTCTTAAAATGCTAAGTGCTACCTCAGTGAACAAGTAAGATCCTTCTAACTCCTGAATTTGAAACTAAATCCCTATTCTTCTCAAAACATCAAGTAGGCAGTCTAAGTGATCACTAGGGTTTTATTTACATGTATATTCACGTTTTTTTTTTCGAGTCCGCCTAACATAAACTGCACAAAAATCTTTCTGGAGGGTGCACATGCTGGTTAGGCACAAGAGCCACCCAACTACTCGATTACAGTCTACATAGACGTATTCATGCTTCATTAGCAGAGGAATACTGACAAAGACTCATTTTTTTTTTTTTTGATATTCACCCTAGATCATGTCTTTAGACTACACTACTAGTTACAAAACTAGGACTAGCTCAATAAGGCTTAGAAGTTCTTAAGAGTTCATTGAAGGATAGAACTTAGTCTTCTAAGGCCAAGTACTCAAGGTTGTGTGTTAAGCATACAAGAGAGTTAAAGTAGTCAAGTTGGCTATTCCTAGGGCATCAACAAAAAATTCAGTGCACAAGACAATACTAGAGGTGAAACAGGATTCAATAGAGCACAAAAATATGTACCTCACATCAATCATTAGTTCATGCTTGAAGAATCTAACAAGAATGAACAAAGCCATCATTGATAACGCTAGCTTGTAAATATGGCCACAATATATGTAATACACCCATCCCCACACCTAGTGTTGTACATTGCCCTCAATGTACACTAATCATGGATAACATGGCAATATAATCAATGAAAACATTAGAGGAGGGTGAAAATGAACTTCCCCGGTTTATCTTGTGCAACTAGCGATGTGTGACCCGAACATAGAGTACGGCGAGCTATACATGTCGGGTCCAATCTCCATTGAATGCGGAGAAGCTCACCAAATTTTCCTTAATGCCCTACAAGGCAAAAAGGGCACATCATCATTCCACAAAATTTACAAAGGAGAGACGGGGAGTAATCATGCAAGAACTAAAACAAAACACAAAAAGAACACAACAAGAACGAACACAAACATAACAAACAATTAACAAAAGAAAAACAATGGAACAAAACATCATCCAAGCAAGTCCATGCTTATTCAATATCATGATGCCCAATTCTCTCTTATTGCAAGTGTTGCAAAGGGATAAAAAGATGATACAATAGTAGACCCAAATACAAGAAAATCAAGGGTACTCATGATGGAGTGTGAAAGAATTCAAGAAATGCTACAGTAACTCCCAAAAAAAAAATTGCAAGAGCTCCCCTTGTACATGGAGCATAAAAAATTCTTACAAAGCTTTCAAATTACTCCAAAAAATCACAAAAACAACAAACAACCAATCTCCCACAACATTGTCATCCATTCAATTTGAAAAATAGGAGAGAGGAAGAAGAAACATTCATGACCAACACCTAGGGTTTAGAAAGGGGTACCTTAGAGGATAGGTGAAGATGATGGCAAAACTCACAATAAACCATGCAAATTAGGTCCGTGGGAGTAGGAGATTCGTGTAGAGGAAGAAAAATGAAGAAAAACGGTGAAAGAATGAGGGAAAACGGATGAGAAATGAGAGAGTTATGAAGAAAATGGTGAGGATATAGGTCCAGGAACCGTGGCATACGGCACCTCTCACGGCCGTGAAGGGGGCCGTATGGCCTAGGCCATTTTCACTGGAATTCTGTCACTGCCCATATACGGGCGTGAGGGGGGGCGTGAGAGCTAAGCAAACTTCATTAGAATTGTCTCACGGCCCTCCAAACGGCTCCCTTAGGACCGTGAGGACCTGGAAAAATCAGGAAATCTTTCAAAAGCAGCCCAAAACAACCAATGAAGGTCATGAAGTGATTAACAACACCTCCTACTTGAAAGTAATGCGTAAAAACTCGATCTAATGAATGGCATAACATCAAAAACATGCTTCTCAAGATATTTATCAATTAAAGCACAAAAGCAACGATGAGAAAAATACACAAGGAAAACAAGCATGGACTTGAAGGAAACACAAACATACAAACCACATTCAACTAAAAACACAAAAAGAAGAAAATGAAGAAATTTAAGCTTGGGTTGCCTCCCAAGAAGCGCTTGTTTAACGTCATTAGCTCGACGTACCTTATTCTTACCTAAGGAGGTTTGAAAATAGTGTGTTCATCCCGGCCAGAAGTTGCATAAGAACTACCAAGAAATACGAAACATACCTTCCGGGATGATGCAAATTTGGAGGCAAAGCATGAGCTACCTTTTGCCCTCCACGGAAAAAGCTTGGGCAGGGAGTTCTGCAATTTAAACTTAGGCGGATCCTTGGTTGATTTGAGCATCCTCCCCGCTTCGTCTTTGTTCCCGGCAAGAATTCCTTTGAGTACCCCACCACAAAGTTGCTTGGGCCTCCATGGAAAAAGCTTTGGTCGAGAGTTATTCAAGCTCGGCACAAGTGAGTCCATGGATGGTTTCCACCTCCTACCCACATCTTCTTCCTCAACCCATGTAGAATTGCCTTGAACTACCCATAAGTGTTGTTTGGATCTCCAAGGGAACAAATTTGGTTGAGAACTTGTCAAGCCTTGCATGGGTGGATCAATTGGAGGTTTTATCATCCTATCCACAATTTTTTTCTCAATCCCTCTTGAATAGTCAACAATTGCCCACAAAATTTGTTTAGGCTGCCAAAGAAAAATTTTTTGTTGGGAATTGTCCAAGCCCAGCATTGGTGGGTTCAAGGACAGCCTTAACTTCCTACCCGCATCTTCAAATACAATCCCCGAAATTGTCTTTTTGCAGTTGAAAATTAAAGATTGGTTTGTTGAATGATCAATGTTGAGGCAAGTAGTGTCTTCAAATGTGGTCGATTGAGCTTCTTCCACTTCCTCACATTTTTCTATTGCCATGCTGTCATCCTCCCCTCTATCTTCTTCAACTTCACCTTGAAGTGGAACATTAATTATTTGCTCACAAGGTATTGAGGGTATCACAATTGCTTCCTCAACCTCCAACACCTCAATATCAACTTCCACCTCAACTTCACCCTTGTTCTCTTCCCTTCTAGTGTCATTCTCAGATAGGTCTTCTATGGTGTGTGGCAACTTGGTCGATGTACTGGAAGATACTCCTATCTGGCTTTCCATGCTTTGAAAAGAAGGCTGGGTATTAAAATTTTCGGTATTCAAGGCATCAAGTTCACCATCCGCATTCATCATGAATCTTTCAAGAACATCCTGTGTATTGAGATCCCATCCAATAAATGGTCTACTTTGAAAGACTGGAGGGTGGTAATGCCATGGTTCTTGAAAGGAGGGCTCTTGTGGCAATCCTTGGTAAGGGTGCTCCCAATGTTGAATATGATGATGTGTTGAAAAATTTTGGTGCACTTGCCAATATGGATAGTTGTCATTATTGTGTGGATTGCACTGGCGTGCTTTCATGGCAAGGAACTTTTCTATCTTCTCTTCAAGTGCAAAAATTTTAGCGGCCAACAACTTTTCTTGGAAATCCATGGCACTGTGTAAATAATCAAAATAAATAAATAAATAAAAACAATAAGCTAACAAAGAAAATAAGCAAAAGTAAAATAAATAAATATGCACAAAACGGTAAAAGACACATACAAAGACAAATATTTACAAAGCAAATGACTAGAGCAATAGACTATGAGCTTTCCTAATATTCCTTGAATGTCCCCGGCAACGGCACCAAAAACTTGATTGCTTCCCCGCAAGTGTACGGGATCGCCAAGTAATACCCTGTGAGTGACATAGGGGTCGTATTCCACTGGGTCCAAGGAAGTACTATTACTCACCCTTCATCTATTTTCTAGCCTACCATTCAATATGAGTTGATAAGAAATAAAGCAAACAAATTAATTTAAACTAATCCTATGGCCTGGTAACTAGCACACGAATGTAAACAATCAAGGGAGTATCAAGCATGAGAAGGGTGTGTTTAGACAAGGAATCCACCTAGGGTTGTCATTTAGTCCAGAACAAGGATGATATAAAGATGCATTAATGATAGTTGAGACCTAGAGACCTCCTAAGTAGATTAGCCCCGATTTTTCGGCGACTAACCCCTGATCCCATACGAGTGTTAATCAAAATCTCTCCGTATTAACCCACCTACGATCGCAATGAGCTCCTTGAAGTCTCTAATAGGAGTAAACCTACTATCCTTCGGCTTAAACCTAGCAATGGAGGGCTACGGGCACCCAATTTCTCGGCATGTCGGCACAAGAATCCCCTTTCAATCTCTCCAAGATCTAGTACACGTGAGTAGGTCATATCTACGCATACAACTCATAAAATAATTACGGATTTCTCCACAAATGTAATTCTAGACATGAAAGCATGAAAGATTGAATCTCAAACAACCATCAAACTAAATTAATAACAACATCCAAGGTTCATACACGAGATTAACCCTAGGGTTCATCCAAATCCAAACACAACGACAAGTTAATCCCTCATGACAAGGGATACATGAACAACATACAAGGAAGACAAAAACATAAAAGAAGCAATGAAAACTCCCTCTAGGTCTTGATCCCCTTGAATGGATGAAGCTTCAAAGGTTTATCAATGGTGGCTTAGATCTTCACTCCAACTCCTTCTCCTTTGCTCCTCTCCCTCTTGGTGATGATGTGTGCTTGTTTCCCACTTGGATCCCCGCTGAAAGGTGGCCGGAAAGCCTCAAGATGAAGTGGTGGCGGCGGCCCAAAAGGCCAAGGAAAAGTCTCCTTGTGTGCCCTAAAAACATCTATATATATTCCCGCAGTATCCCGGGGTGGATAGATGGATCCCGGGGTGGATAGGTAGGAAAAGACAAGGCAAAACTTGTCTCATGTAGGGGTGTATCCCGGGGTGGATAGATGGATCCCGGGGTGGATAGGGGGCCGTGAACTCTAGTACAAAATCACTGTCTTTTGATGCTCACGGCCCTTTATACGGCCCCGTATGCTGCACTGCTCACTTTTATGCACTTCCATCATTTTCAGCCCAAAACAACTCAGGTGCAACAGTAATTGCTACAGTAAATACACTGCAGTGCTCCAGCTACAGTGCTGCGACGCCTGAATTTCATCCTTTTTCGCCCCAAATTGTATTCTCGTGCTCCTCATGGCTCCCCCGTGTCCTACAACATAAATGATAGTCGATTAAGCATAAAACGGGCATCAATTCTTAACAAAATACATGCTAAGTGTACAAAATACATATATTAAAACATATACATTTAGACACTTATCAGTATCTATCAAGTGGATGCCGTTACAACACTTGCGGCTCAAGTCGAGGCTATTGCTAAGCGGCTTGATTCCATGCACATACCTCCTCTGAGCTCTAGACCTTCTTGTAGTTCTCTGGGTCCTTCTGGTGAGATACTTTGCCCTCCATCATCTGATTCGGGGACAGGACCAGTAGAGCAAGTCGACTATGTGGGGCAAAATCATAGATTTCAGAGCAACCCATATAGTAACACCTACAACCCCGGATGGAGGAATCATCCAAATTTTTCTTGGTCGAGTTAGTCTGGGCAAGGGCAAAGAGAACCACAAGAGCAACATGCTCTTCCTCCATCGCAAGCACATTCGTCGCCTGCCTCTTCATCATCAAAACCAACCCCCGACCTCACTAGCATGATGGCAAAGTTCATCAAGAGTACAGAATCCCGTTTTTCTAGCAATGAGGAGATGATTAGGAACACCAATGTAACAATCAGAAACTTGGAGCACCAGATGGCCCAATTGTCGAAATTGGTTGAAGAAAGGTTGCTGGGATCTCTCCCAAGAAACACAGTGGTGAATCCTAGGGAATCTTTAAAGGATGTACAGTTAAGAAGTGGGAAACAAGTGCAAAACCCTGTCGAGAAGCTCCCTACAAAAGAACATGTTAGCCCCACTGTGGTTGTAGAACTGGAGGCCACAATTAGGGAGCCGGGTAAGGAGAAGGAGCCAGCTATGGAGTACCAACCAAAGGTTCCCTACATGGTGAGACTTCAAAAGGTGAAGTATGATGAGAAATTCAAAAAAATCCTAGATGTGTTCAAAACCCTATGCATCAATGTTCCCTTCGTTGAGGCTCTTGCACAAATGCCAAAATATGCAAAGTTCCTCAAGGAGTTGCTCACGAACAAGAAGAAATTGGAAGAAGTGTCATCCATGACACTTAGTGAAGTATGTTCGGCTCTTATTTGTAACAAGCTCCCTAAGAAAGAAAAGGATCCAGGTGGGTTCATTATTCCTTGCACTATCGGGGGACTTGTAGACGAAAAAGCCCTTGCAGATTTTGGGGCAAGTATTAATCTCATGCCCTACAAAATTTTTCAGAAACTGGGTCTCGGGGAGCCAAGGGCCACCAACATGACACTTCAGCTTGCTGATAGGTCCGTCCGGAAACCGAAGGGGATTATTGAGGATGTGTTAGTCAAGGTTGACAAGTTCATCTTTCCGGTGGACTTTGTGATTCTTGATATTGATGACCGAGTTGAGGTGCCATTGATCTTGGGCCAGCCGTTTCTTGCAACATCTATGGCGTTGATTGATGTACAGGATGGCCAAATGACGCTTCGTGTGGGGGATGAAGAAGTCGTTTTTAAGCTTAAGTATTCAATGCGACACTCCATAGATTTTGATGACACATGCTGATGACTTGACCGCAAGCGCACGGGTCACCAAGTAATACCCCTTACCCACGCGCGAGGGGGTGGTATTCCCTGCGGTCCCAAGAGCTGCTATTACTCCCCTCTAGATGACACTGTCTAGTCTACCAAATATAGATTTGAAACAAGATAAGAAAGATAACAAAAGAGAAAACTATAAACAAGTGGACTAAGACTCACCACATAAGCATACTAAGGAAGCAAGTAACAATGAAAGTTCGAGGTCCCCTGGCGAGGATCCCCTCGGGACTACTAAAGCTAGAAGGATACTCGAATTACACAGGTAAAGGTGGTTAGGCCAAGAGATGTCCAAAGGTAGGTCACCCCGATGGTCACGGTGATAACCCCTAATCCGGTATGAGTATTGGAATACGGAATAACTTCCGCCCAAATCCTCACACGATTGCATTAAGACTAGGGAAATCCCATATTAAGGTCAAACACAACATCTAGGCACAACCCTAATAGTTGGAGGGGGTACAAATACCCGATGGTCACGGCGTATTCGTACATGTATCCCTTCCAAACTTGGTGTGTCTAATACTAAGGCGATGGTCACGCAACCTAGTATAACCTAGAAATCGATACACAGAGTTCTCATGCATACCAATACATCAAAGTGCACCAAGCTTCAACCATAAACCACACAAATACCATACATGTAAATCAAGTATTCATACAAGCAAGTTCATCCCAAGGTTCACCGGATGCCTGGTGACCTTGGGAGTCTAGTTCATCATCAACAATAGAGAGAGTATAGAAAACAAGAAATACAACAAAAAGCTCATAAAACTTCCCCTAAGATGAAGACTAGGAGGTGGTGATGAGAATCCGACGGATCGACGCCGACGAACTCCTAGATGTGCTCCTTGAAAGATCCTTCTTCTCCCCTTGATTTGCCCTTCAGATCTGCCTTCTCCAACCCCTTGAAGCCTACGAAGATGATGGTGGAGAAATGGTGGCTAAAGACAACAAGAAGAATGCCCAAAAAGCCTTTAAAACCTAATTTCGGGATGCTATGCGGCCTCCTATGCAGCCCCGCATGCCGGGAGAGAAAGTTTCCGAGAAATCCCGAAAATCGCGTAAGTTGATACAGTGTCCGCTACAGTAAACTGCTACACTAGAATTGCTACAGTAATGCATGCGGCCTCCACTGCGCCCGCATGGTTGCCCGCATGATTTTCCTGACTAAGCCATTCTTCAAGTCTTCGTGCTACAGTGGTTGCTACAGTGCACCCCGGCTCTGAAATTGTGTTTTTGATGCCGATTCTTCTCCAATTCTGTCCTCGAGCTCGCCAGGTCCTCATTGGTACCTGTAACACGAAAGAAACCAATTCAGACCAAAAACGGGCGTCAACTCATATAAAAATACGCAATACATATGCCCGAATACGTAGAAAATACATATATTTAGGCGTTTATCAAACATCCCCACACCTAAGCATTTCCTTGTCCCCAAGCAAACACACATGAAGAACAGGGGCACGATGATAAACGACTAAACATACGACCTCAAGCTCAATTGTAAATGACCCCACAAGCGTAGATAGAAGGAAAGACAGATAATGAGTTGTTCTGGTTGCAACTGGGTAAGGATAGTCATGTTTCATCTAAAGTGCACCTGTGAGTATGTGCTGACTTCCAACCTCAACCTCCATACCATGGATCACCCGAAGGTGTCCAATCATTCCACACACAATGAAGTCGGCATTAATATGTTAAAAACACCCTCAATACCCAGTTAAGAGTCCTTCGAGTCCTGAATAAAACTTTGGCTCTTAAGTGGCTATGCAACAGGCTCCAAGGGATACAGACAAGATACATTATTCTTTACTTACATATATACATAGTTTTTTTTTTTCTGAGTTCGACTAACGTAGACTGCACAAAAATCTTTCAGACGGATGCACATACTGGCCAGGCATAAGAGCCACCCATCCTACTTGATTACAGTCCACATAGATGCATTCATGCTGTAATAGCAGAGGAATACTGTCATAGACTCCACTTTTTTTTATTATTATTTTTTTTATGTATAAATTGTATCTCGTATCCCCCGGTATAAAACCTGTTAAACAAACTCACTTAAGGCGAAAGAAAATAACAAAGGACCTCAAAAGCTCTTAAAAAGGCATTGAAAGTAGACTTTAACAAATTAATGTCGAAAACATTGTAATGGGTTAGTTGGAGTGTATGAGGTGGAAGTACATGTGTAAAAGTCTGTCAGTACACTAAAAATAAAGCAGGACATCATTTAGGCACAATAATGAAATACAACTCATAACTGTCAACCCTTAATGCTAGGAAATCCTAATCTAGGTATCATTACTATCATAGGTAGAACAAGCATGCAATTACAAAGAAATTTTCAAAGTTCACGAGAAAAACCAAATCCACCCCCCACTGAAAGATGCACATTGCCCTCAATGTGCCTAAGCGATAACATGCAATAGTATAGACAATAAAAACATGGTAGGAGGGTTTCGTAAACTTCCCCGAGTCTCAAATAATGGGTCTTGAAGTCCATGAGATCGGGGTGACCACCAAAGCTTCATGGTAGATATAGGAGACGGGAAGTGTGCTTGATGTCCAAATTCCACCCTGCAAGGTAGAAAAGAACATCAACTCAAGGCATCCATCACTCACCCAAAAAAAAAAAAGATACAACAAGAAACAAGAACACACATAAACACTCAAGCAAACAACTAACATAACAAAAACAATTAAACAAGAGATAATCCAAGCAAGTTCTTTGTGCAATCAAGATCATGAAGTCCAATTCCTTTTATTGCAAGTGTTGTAGGAAGTTTACAATGATGCTACAAATGAACAAATAAATTCAAGAGAAATTTCAACCCAAAGTTACTGTAGCAGAGTCTTAAAAGTGGTAGAGTTTCCCCTTGTTTTTTAATACAAAAAATTTACAAATAATGTTTCAAAATACAAGTAAATCAATGATTTCACATTCATACAACATTCGCCAAAGTTTGAAGCAAGAAAAGCATGAAAATCAAGAAAAAGAAACAAGTTTGCTTAAAAACACAAGTTAGGGCTTCAAAGCTTGAATCGGCAAAGATCGGTGAAGATGACGGAAAAAATCCCAATAAATCATGCAAATTATGTCCTTGGAAGTAGGAGATCCGTGTAGAGGAAGAAAAATGGAGAAAAACGGTGAAAGAATGAGGGAAAACGGATGAGAAATGAGAAAGTTATGAAGGAAATGGTGAAGGGGTACCCATTATAAAGTTCATCCCGAGAGTCAATGCGGGCACTTGTGCGGCCGCACAAGGGGCTGCATCACTCTCTGGATGCCTATGCGGCCTGCTATGCGGCCGCATAGCAGGCCGCACCACTCTCTGGATGCATATACGGGCTCATGTGCGGCCAATAAACGGGCGGTTTCCACTTTTTGCATCAAATACTCATCCAAACACCCCAAAATCACATAAAAACAATGCCGAATTCACCCACAACACCCAAAACATGATAATTGATGCATGAAGATGAATGATAAGACAAAGAACTCACAAGTACCATGAACAAACACAAGTAAAAAAATTATGAAAAATGACTAACTAACCACAATCACACACTTGAAAACAAAGAACATTCAAGCAACCAAACACACCAAAATACGAAAAACACACATGCAATAAATTTTTATGCTTGGGTTGCCTCCCAAGAAGCACTTGTTTAACGTCATTAGCTCGACGTGTTTTACCTCAAGGGGGCTTGAAGACGGTGTGTTCCTCCCGGCTAGAAGTGGCATAAGAACTACCAAGAAAAGTGAAGCGTACCTTCTGGGATGGTGTCAAAGTGGAGACCAAGCATGAGTTACCTTTTGGCCTCCATGGAAAAAGCTTGGGCCGGGCATTGCATAATTTAAACCTTGACGGATCCTTGGATGGCTTGAACCTCCTCTCCGCCTCTACTTTGGTCCCGGCTAAATTTCCTTGGAGCATCCATACAGCATGTTTTGGCCTCCAAGGGAGTAAGTAAGGCTGAAAAAATTTCAAACTCGGCATGGGTGGGTCCTTGGGGGGGGGGGGGTGTAAACCTCCTACCCACATCTCCTTCTTCAACCAATGTCAATCTTCCTTTAATTACCCACAAGAATTGTTTGGGCCTCCAAGGAAATAGTTTTGGTTGGGACGTGCCTAACCTCGGCATAGGTGGGTCATTGGATGGCTTCAACCCCCAACCCACAATTTCTTTTGTCCCAAGTGGTTCTTTCTTGTGCTTGGTTTTCTTGTTAGATTTTATGCAAACGGCTTGCTCAAGTGCTATCAATGGTGCTCTTTTGACTCCTTCAACCTCGAATATACCAAAGTTCTCTTCCTTTTCATTATAGGTTGTAGTTGGGCCTTCCATTACTGGTTCACGAATTTGTTGTTCAACCCGCCTCTCTAGCTTGTGGAGAGATGCTTGCACAGCCGAAAGTGCGGCATGAACGACCTCAAATCTAGCTTCATATTCGGCATCAAGGACCGATTGTTGTTCAGATTGGGCCCTAGCAAGATGTCCAACCTGGCTCTCAAGAGAAGGAATAAAGGCTTGTACATTCCTTATAATTGTGCCGAATTCATAAAACCTTTTTTCTATCATCTCAAACTTTGGCTCCGTGGTGATCATGAATCGTGCCAAGACCTCCTCAACAGTATATCTCTTTTCTTGTGATGTTCCATGGTTAGAACTTGGAGGGCAATTTTGAGCTTGCATTTGTCAAGAATAGTGTACCTCACACAAAAAAGAAAAAAAACACAAAGTGAAACTGATAAGTGCTTGTGTTATAGTGACGCGAAGCATTATTATCTTACTATGAGCATCTCTTTTATCAGATTTTATCACTAAATAGTGTGCATTTGTGTATTCTTGTACATTGTAGGTTTGTGGAGCCAAGTTGGAAAAGAAGAACAAAGTTAGATCGTCTTCGCCATTGTTGGGAGGTTTTCGGACCAAGCAAGGAACAAGGCACGAACTTGGACTTGTGAGTGTGTACCAACCTCCTTTGGAGGGACACAAAGGCAGTCACATTCACAACAAGTCTAACTCGTGTAGCCTAGGAGAACTTCACCAAGAAGGAGACTTGAAGCAATCGGCACGATCTACCATTGATTGTGTGCCCAATTCAATGCCCTCGATAAATAACAACGTATTCGGGAGCGTTTCGGCGAGTTGCTGTAGCAACACTGTAGCTTTGTTACCGTCCCAATTTACTGTAGCAAGTTACTGTGCATTTTCTGCCGAAGATCAAGTTTCCAGAGAATTCACACGGGCGTGTGGAATTAACACACGGCCGTGTGAATCATTTTCCAGCAAGCCAGAGACTTCACACGGGCGTGTGGAAATTCCACACGGCAGTGTGAAGTAATTTTTCAGGAAGACAGAAACTTCACACGGGCGTGTGGAAATTCCACACGGCCGTGTGAAGCACCCGATAAGTTCAAATTTAAAGCCGCACTCAGCCTATTTAAAGCCCTTCATCTATTTTGTAGCCTACCATTCAATATGAGTTGATAAGAAATAAAGCAAGCAAATTAATTTAAACTAATCCTATGGCCTGGTAACTAGCACACGGATGTAAATAATCAAGGGAGTATCAAGCATGAGAAGGGTGTGTTTGGACAAGGAATCCACCTAGGGTTGTCATTTAGTCCAGAACAAGGATGATATAAAGATGCATTAATGATAGTTGAGACCTAGAGACCTCCTGAGTAGATTAGCCCCGATTTCTCGGTGACTAACCCCTGATCCCATACGAGTGTTAATCGGAATCTCTCCGTATTAACCCACCTACAATCGTAATGAGCTCCGTGAAGTCTCTAATAGGAGTAAACCTACTATCCTTCGGCTTAAACCTAGCAATGGAGGGCTACCATCATCCAATTTCTCGTCGTGTCGGCACAAGAATCCCCTTTCAATCTCTCCAAGATCTAGTACACGTGAGTAGGTCACATCTACGCATACAACTCATAAAAGAATTACAGATTTCTCCACAAATGTAATTCTAATCATGAAAGCATGAAAAATTGAATCTCAAACAACCATCAAACTAAATTAATAACAACATCCAAGGTTCATACACGAGATTAACCCTAGGGTTCATCCAAATCCAAACACAACGACAAGTTAATCCCTCATGACAAGGGATACATGAACAACATACAAGGAAGACAAAAACATAAAAGAAGCAATGAAAACTCCCTCTAGGTCTTGATCCCCTTGAATGGATGAAGCTTCAAAGGTTTATCAATGGTGGCTTAGATCTTCACTCCAACTCCTTCTCCTTTGCTCCTCTCCCTCTTGGTGATGATGTGTGCTTGTTTCCCACTTGGATCCCCGCTGAAAGGTGGCCGGAAAGCCTCAAGATGAAGTGGTGGCGGTGGCCCAAAAGGCCAAGGAAAAGTCTCCTTGTGTGCCCTAAAAACATCTATATATATCCCCGCAGTATCCCGGGGTGGATAGGTAGGCAAAGACAAGGTGAAACTTGTCTCATGTGGGGGTGTATCCCATGGTGGATAGATGGATCCCGGGGTGGATAGGGGGCCGTGAACCTTAGTACAAAATCACTGTCTTTTGATGCTCACGGCCCCTTATACGACCCCGTATGATGCACTGTTCACTCTTATGCACTTCCATCATTTCCAGCCCAAAACTCCTCAGGTGCAACATCAACTGCTATAGTAAATACGCTATAGTGCTCCAGCTACAGTGCTGCAACGCCTGAATTTCATCCTTTTTCGCCCAAATTGCATTCTCGTGCTCCTCATGGCTCCCCCGTGTCCTACAACATAAATGATAGTCGATTAAGCACAAAACGGGCATCAATTCTTAACAAAATACATGCTAAGTGTACAAAATACGTATATTAAAACATATACATTTAGACACTTATCAAATATCCCCACACCTAAGTGTTTGCTTGTCCCCAAGCAAACAAATCATGAAAAATAAGGAGACAGATAAGTGGCTAAATGTATTATCTCCGGCTCGGATAAATATAAGATTCTACAAGCAATGGAAAATGATATATAGATGTTGAGTTACAATCAATAAGTACAACAAAAAGATCCTGTCTCACCTCTTATATGTCTATGCAGTGTAAGTGAATCTTTTATCTCATTTGCCCTTTCTTGGTCTAGCCTACTGACTTCAATTAGTACAGCTCTAGATGCTAATCACTCCACATACAAGAATACTGGGTCTTAAAATGCTAAGTGGTACCTCAATGAACAAGTAAGATCCTTCTAACTCCTGAATTTGAACCTAAATCCCTATTCTTCTCAAAACATCAAGTAGGCAGTCTAAGTGATCACTAGGGTTTTATTTACATGTATATTCACGTTTTTTTTTTTTTTCGAGTCCGCCTAACATAGACTGCACAAAACTCTTTCTGGAGGGTGCACATGCTAGTTAGGCACAAGAGCCACCCAACTACTCGATTACAGTCTACATAGACGCATTCATGCTTCATTAGCAGAGGAATACTGACATAGACTCATTTTTTTTTTAATATTCATCCTAGATCATGTCTTTAGACTACACTACTAGTTACAAAACTAGGACTAGCTCAATAAGGCTTAGAAGTTCTTAAGAGTTCATTGAAGGATAGAACTTAGTCATCTAAGGCCAAGTACTCAAAGTTGTGTGTTAAGCATACAAGAGAGTTAAAGTAGTCAAGTTGGCTATTCCTAGGGCATCAACAAAAAATTCAGTGCACAAGATAATACTAGAGGTGAAACAGGATTCAATAGAGCACAAAAATATGTACCTCACATCAATCATTAGTTCATGCTTAAAGAATCTAACAAGAATGAACAAAGCCATCATTGATAACACTAGCATGTAAATATGGCCATAATATATGTAATACACCCATCCCCACACCTAGTGTTGTACATTGCCCTCAATGTACACTAATCATGGATAACATGGCAATATAATCAATGAAAACATTAGAGGAGGGTGAAAATGAACTTCCCCGGTTTATCTTGTGCAACTAGCAATGTGTGACCCGAACATAGAGTACGGCGAGCTATACATGTCGGGTCCAATCTCCATTGAATGTGGAGAAGCTCACCAAATTTCCCTTAATGCCCTACAAGGCAAAAAGGGCACATCATCATTCCACAAAATTTACAAAGGAGAGACAGGGAGTAATCATGCAAGAACTAAAACAAAACACAAAAAGAACACAACAAGAACAAACACAAACACAACAAACAATTAACAAAAGAGAAACAATGGAACAAAACATCATCCAAGCAAGTCCATGGTTATTCAATATCATGATGCCCAATTCTCTCTTATTGTAAGTGTTGCAAAGGGATAAAAAGATGATACAATAGCAGACCCAAATACAAGAAAATCAAGGGTACTCATGATGGAGTGTGAAAGAATTCAAGAAATGCTACAGTAACTCCAAAAAAAATTTGCAAGAGCTCCCCTTGTACATGGAGCATAAAAAATTCTTACAAAGCTTTCAAATTACTCCAAAAACCCACAAAAACAACAAACAACCAATCTCCCACAACATTGTCATCCATTCAACTTGAAAAATAGGAGAGAGGAAGAAGAAACATTCATGACCAACACCTAGGGTTTAGAAAGGGGTACCTTAGAGGATAGGTGAAGATGATGGAAAAACTCCCACAAATTCCTGCAAATTTAGTCCTTGGAAGTATGAGAATCGTGTATAGGAAGAAAAATGAAGAAAAACAGTGAAAGAATGATGGAAAACGGATGAGAAATGAGAGAGTTATGAAGAAAATGGTGAAGATATAAGTTCAAGACCCGTGGCATACGGCCCCCCCATACGGCCGTGAAGGGGGCCGTGAGCCGTAGGCCATTTTCACTGGAAATTTGTCACGGCCCCATATACGGCCGTGAGACACAAGCCAAACTCACTGGAATCGTCTCAAGGCCCTCCAAACGGGGCCCCCTTAGTGCCGTGAGGACCTGGAAAAATCAGGAAATCTTTCAAAAGCAGCCCAAAACACCCAATGAAGGTCATGAAGTGATTAACAACACCTCCTACTTGAAAGTAATGCGTAAAAACTCGATCTAATGAATGGCATAACATCAAAAACATGCTTCTCAAGATATTTATCAATTAAAGCACAAAAGCAACGATGAGAAAAATACACAAGGAAAACAAGCATGGACTTGAAAGAAACACAAACATACAAACCACATTCAACTAAAAACACAAAAAGAAGAAAATGAAGAAATTTAAGCTTGGGTTGCCTCCCAAGAAGTGCTTGTTTAACGTCATTAGCTCGACGTACCTTATTCTTACCTAAGGAGGCTTGAAAATAGTGTGTTCATCCCGGCCAGAAGTTGCATAAGAACTACCAAGATATACGAAAGATACCTTCCGGGATGATGCAAATTTGGAGGCAAAGCATGAGCTACCTTTTGGCCTCCACGGAAAAAGCTTGGGCCAGGAGTTGTGCAATTTGAACTTAGGCAGATCCTTGGTTGATTTGAGCATCCTCCCCGCTTCTTCTTTGTTCCCGGCAAGAATTCCTTTGAGTACCCCACCACAAAGTTGCTTGGGCCTCCATGGAAAAAGCTTTGGTCGAGTGTTATTCAAGCTCGGCACAAGTGGGTCCATGGATGGTTTCCACCTCCTACCCACATCTTCTTCCTCGACCCATGTAGAATTGCCTTGAACTACCCATAAGTGTTGTTTGGGTCTCCAAGGGAACAAATTTGGTTGAGAACTTGTCAAGCCTTGCATGGGTGGATCAATTGGAGGTTTTATCATCCTATCGACAATTTTTTTCTCAACCCCTCTTGAATAGTCAACAATTGCCCACAAAATTTGTTTAGGCCGCCAAGGAAAAATTTTTGGTTGGGAATTGCCCAAGCCCGGCATTGGTGGGTTCAAGGATGGCCTTAGCTTCCTACCCACATCATCAAATACAATTCCCGGAATTTTCTTTCTGCACTTGAAAATTATCGATTGATTCATGAAATGGTTAAAGTTGAGGAAAGTAGTGTCTTCAAATGTAGTCGATTGAGCTTCTTCCACTTCCTCACATTTTTCTATGGCCATGTTGTCATCCTCCCCTCTATCTTCTTCAACTTCACCTTGAGTTGGAACATCTATCATTTGCTCACAAGGTATTGAGGGTATCACAATTGCTTCCTCAACCTCCAACACCTCAATATCAACTTCCACCTCAACTTCACCCTTGTTCTCTTCCCTTCTAGTGTCATTCTTAGATAGGTCTTCTATAGTGTGTGGCAACTTGGTCGATGTACTGGAAGATACTCCTATCTGGCTTTCCATGCTTTGAAAAGTAGGCTGGGCATTAAAATTTTTGGTATTCAAGGCATCAAGTTCACCATCCGCATTCATCATGAATCTTTCAAGAACATCCTGTGTATTGAGATCCCATCCAATAAATGGTCTACTTTGAAAGACTGGAGGGTGGTAATGCCATGGTTCTTGAAAGGAGGGCTCTTGTGGCAATCCTTGGTAAGGGTGCTCCCAATGTTGAATATGATGATGTGTTGAAAAATTTTGGTGCCCTTGCCAATATGGATAGTTGTCATTATTGTGTGGATTGCACTGGCGTGCTTTCATGGCAAGGAACTTTTCTATCTTCTCTTCAAGTGCAAAAATTTTGGCGGCCAACAACTTTTCTTTGAAATCCATGGCCCTGTGTAAATAATCAAAAAATAAAATAAAAACAATAAGCTAACAAAGAAAATAAGCAAGAAGTAAAATAAATAAATATGCACAAAATGGTAAAAGACACATACAAAGAAAAATATTTACAAAGCAAATGACTAGAGCAATAGACTATGAGCTTTCCTAATATTCCTTGAATAGTCCCCGGCAACGGCGCCAAAAACTTGATAGCTTCCCCGCAAGTGTACGGGATCGCCAAATAATACCCTATGAGTGACACAGGGGTCGTATTCCACTGGGTCCAAGAAAGTACTATTACTCACCATTCATCTATTTTCTAGCCTACCATTCAATATGAGTTGATAAGAAATAAAGCAAACAAATTAATTTAAACTAATCCTATGGCCTGGTAACTAGCACACGGATGTAAACAATCAAGGGAGTATCAAGCATGAGAAGGGTGTGTTTGGACAAGGAATCCACCTAGGGTTGTCATTTAGTCCAGAACAAGGATGATATAAAGATGCATTAATGATAGTTGAGACCTAGAGACCTCCTGAGTAGATTAGCCCCGATTTCTCGGTGACTAACCCCTGATCCCATACGAGTGTTAATCAGAATCTCTCCGTATTAACCCACCTACGATCGCAATGAGCTCCGTGAAGTCTCTAATAGGAGTAAACCTACTATCCTTCGGCTTAAACCTAGCAATGGAGGGCTACCATCACCCAATTTCTCGGCGTGTCGGCACAAGAATCCCCTTTCAATCTCTCCAAGATCTAGTACACGTGAGTAGGTCACATCTACGCATACAACTCATAAAAGAATTACGGATTTCTCCACAAATGTAATTCTAGTCATGAAAGCATGAAAGATTGAATCTCAAACAACCATCAAACTAAATTAATAACAACATCCAAGGTTCATACACAAGATTAACCCTAGGGTTCATCCAAATCCAAACACAATGACAAGTTAATCCCTCATGACAAGGGATACATGAACAACATACAAGGAAGACAAAAACATAAAAGAAGCAATGAAAACTCCCTCTAGGTCCTGATCCCCTTGAATGGATGAAGCTTCAAAGGTTTATCAATGGTGGCTTAGATCTTCACTCCAACTCCTTCTCCTTTGCTCCTCTCCCTCTTGGTGATGATGTGTGCTTGTTTCCCACTTGGATCCCAGCCGAAAGGTGGCCGGAAAGCCTCAAGATGAAGTGGTGGCGGTGGCCCAAAAGGCCAAGGAAAAGTCTCCTTGTGTGCCCTAAAAACATCTATATATATCCCCGCAGTATCCCGGGGTGGATAGATGGATCTCGGGGTGGATAGGTAGGCAAAGACAAGGCAAAACTTGTCTCATGTGGGGGTATATCCCGGGGTGGATAGATGGATCCCGGGGTGGATAAGGGGCCGTGAACCTTAGTACAAAATCACCGTCTTTTGATGCTCACGGCCCCTTATACGGCCCCGTATGATGCACTGTTCACTCTTATGCACTTCCATCATTTCCAGCCCAAAACTCCTCAGGTGCAACATCAACTGCTACAGTAAATACGCTACAGTGCTCCAGTTACAGTGCTGCAATGCCTGAATTTCATCCTTTTTCGCCCAAATTGCATTCTCGTGCTCCTTATGGCACCCCCGTGTCCTACAACATAAATGATAGTCGATTAAGCACAAAACGGGCATCAATTCTTAACAAAATACATGCTAAGTGTACAAAATACGTATATTAAAACATATACATTTAGACACTTATCATGGACTTTGTGGAGGATTGGAGCACGCCAACGGCATTGTCATCGACATCCGACCGCAGCACAAGACCATGGCCACATCACACGCGAGGGGGTTTTCATTGATGTTCTTATTTTGCAATTTATTTTACACTTTGATGAACATGTATAGCTCTATGAGGAGCTAAACCCCTCGTGGGTATTCGGACTTGTAAAACCCTAGGATCATTATGTTTCTATGACATTGTTATTATGCTTTTCCATTATTGATGAATAAATTTGAGTTTCAGTTTTAATTATCTTTTGCTATTGTTCTTCCTTAGCCGTGACACTAGGGTTGAGAACAATCTAGGTTATCTTTTGGAGGTGTGACAACTCCTATAGGATTAGACTACTTAAGATTAAAGAGGGTTGAGAGGGAGAGTTGTGAGGTAGCAATGTACCCCTTTCCCTTCCGGTGTGATTTCTCTCTACCTCTGTTTCCTGGGTTAATTAGCGGTCAAGATAGAGTTTTAGGGCTCAATCTAGACTAGGGTTCTACCACCTGGACCAAAGGGTTAGAACTACATAGGGGAACAGGTTTTATCACTAGAAATCCCTAGAGCTTAAAGCAATCTCACATAGTGTTAGGGTTAGGAAGATAGACTCCCCTAGGGCTTAGTTGACTGGTCAACAAGAGTCAAGGGTCGTAGTGAATCCTAATACTGGGACATAATGTTGGGGTTAGTCACGGTTGACCTTAAGTTTTGGGACTGTGAGTTTAAGGATATCCTCAACTTAATTAACATCAATAGGAAAGTATAATAGCATAGTCTTGCACTAGAAGCATAAGTCCTAGAGGTAACTTGTCCGGATACCCTATCTCACCCATTGCTAGTCTTTCTCTTTTAACTTCTACTTGCTTTTCTCTTGTCTTTCATCTCTCTATTTACTTTCTTGACGCTTATTCTAATTGTTTCCATAATTTCACTCATCACTCCGATTATTTCTTTTCGTACACCGCATAACTAAATAGTGAATTCTTGTGTTCTAAATCCCTATTCCCTGTGGATTCGACTATCCACTCACCAGGGTAATTTTATTAGTTCGAGAAGGCCGTGCACTTGCGGTACACACGCAAAAGGTCGTGTCAAGTTTTTGGCGCCGTTGCCAGGGAATAGGCGTATTTTTAATACTAGTTTTTGCTACTTTAGTTATTCACTTCGTTGTCTATTTCACACTTTCTTTATCTATCACCGTTCTTATTTTTCTTTTCTTTGTCTTGATTTCAGGTTATGCCCCATGGGAATCGTTCGATTCTTGTTGAAGGAGACCCGGACACTGGTAGAAGAATGCACCGTAAGGGGAAAGAGCCTGTGGAAGAACAATCCAAGCAAGCCAACATAGATTCAGAAGGGTCGAAAGCTATGGCAGAACAGAACGAACAACAAAGGATGTTAGCCGATTTTGCTAGACCCGCGGTAATGGGGACCCAATCAAGTCTTGTGAGGCCCCCAATTACCGCAAATAACATTGAGTTGAAGCCGTCATTCATTTAAATGTTGCAACAGTTTGCACAGTTTAATGGGTTGGCCGACGAAGATCCCAACAACCATCTCAAGAACTTTCTTGAAGTGTGCGACATGTTGAAGATCAATGGAGTAACAAACGACGCAATTAGATTGAGAGCCTTCCCATTTTTGTTGAAGGGAAAAGCGAGACATTGGTTACATTCATTAGCGAGAGCATCAATTACTACATGGGAGAAGATGGTCGAGGCGTTCTTGGCTAGATACTTTTCCCCGGAAAAATCAGCGAGGCTCCGGAATGAAATCTCATCCTTCATGCAAGTGGAATTGGAGTCTCTATTCGAGACATGGGATAGGTTCAAGAAGCTCCTCCGAAAGTGCCCGCAACATGGATTCCCCGAGTGGATGATCATCCATACCTTCTACAACCGGTTGAATCCAAGCACCAAGCAACTTTTAGATGCTGCGGCAGGAGGGACTCTAGAAAGTAAGACTCCCGATGAAGCCCGTCACCTTATTGAAGAGATGGCAATGAATAGCTATCAATGGAACACAAGGGACCGAAAGAAGGTAGCCAGAATTCATGAGGTTGATGCAGTTACATCTTTGGCGGCACAAGTAGAATCATTGAGTAAGATGTTGGATGTTCTAACTTCACCAAGAGTTGCGGCCATCACTACTTGTAACAGTTGTGGCGGAGGTCACACTTCAAGTGATTGTCCGATTGCTATTGGAGGTGCTAGTACGGTGGAGCAGGCTGATTTTGTGGGAAATAACTATAGAGGACAAGGCCAAGGCAACCCGTACAGTGGTACTTACAATTCAGGGTGGAGGAACCACCTAAATTTCTCATGGAGCAACCAAGGACAGTCACAACAAAAGAACAACACACCACCAGGATTTCAAGGTCAACAAGCATCGAATTTAGAAAGCCGAGTGACCGGGCTAGAGGGAAAGATGTCGATGAGGATGTCGAGGTTCCTTTGATCCTTGGAAGGCCGTTCTTGTGCACTTCTAAGGCTTTGATTGACATGGATGGCGGGGAGCTCACATTGCGAGTGGGAGAAGACAAGCTTACATACCGCCTCGCCGAAGCCATGAGACATTCTCTTGACTTTGATGATACTTTATATTTTCTTGACACTACTGATGAACTAATTGATGATTATGTGCAGGAAATATTGAACCCGGATCCATATGAAGATTGGCCGGACCAAGATATGGAGAACAAGGAAGAAGTGCTTTCACTTGGTCTAATCGAGAAGGAAGCCAAGCCGGACCCGGGAACCATGAAAAAGATGAGGAGAAGAATGAAGAGTGCAAGGAGGCGCCACACGAAAAAACCCAAGAACAATAGGGATGATCAAGAACGGAGAAAGGGTGGTTCACCCTTGTGTGGTAACAGAATCACTAACGCTCCATCTATTCTACAAAGGTTATGTAATGCATGTTTTCAGGTTGTAGGAAAGAGGTCAACCTTCATTCAAGAACCTCCGTAAGGTAAGCCAGGTATGTCAAGCTAAGTGACGTGACACACCCCTTGCGTGTGTACCCCGCAAGTGCAAGGGTTGTCGAAGTAATAAAATACCCTGGCGAGTGGGTAGTCGTATCCACAGGGAATAGTGTTCAGAAATAAGTGTTATCGCTATTTAGCTATGATGGGAATCGATGATGAGAAAAGTATATATATATAGATGTAAAAGAAAATTAAAAGAGTGCAAGAAGAATAATGAGGGTAGGAGAGGTAATCGATATAACGATGGGGTAACCGGACAAAACTCCCCCTAGGATTAATGCTTCTAGTGCAAAACTTGTATTATGCTCTGCAATTGATGCCTATTGAGTCGAGGATATCCTTAAACACACGGTCCCAAACCTAAGGTCAACCGTGACTAACCCCAACACTATGTCCCGGCAATAGGATTCACTTCAACCCTTCACTCTGTTACTTACGTAACTAAGCCCCAGGGGAGTATATCTACCTAAGCCTAACACTACGTGGAATTGCTTTAAGCTCTAGGGATACCTAGTGATAAAACCTGTTCCTATGTGTAGTAGTTCTAACCTTTTGGTCTAGGTGGAAGAACCCTAGTCTAAATTAAGCCCCAGTGCATAGGATTCACGTCACCCCAAAGCCTTGGGGGAGTTTATCTACCTAATACTTCACTCTATTTCGACAGCTAATAAATCAAGGAATCCGAGGTAGGGAGAAATCACACTGGAAGGGAAAGGGGTACATCGCTACCTCACAACTCTCCCTCTCAACCCTCTTAAATCTTAAGTAGTCTAACCCTATAGGAGTTGTCACACCTCCAAAGGATAACCTATATTGCTCTCAACCCTAGTGTCATGGTTAGGAGAAAACAATAGAAAAAGATAATTAAAATTGAAACTCAATTAAATTCATCAATAAAGAAAGCATAAAAGTTATTGAAACAATATCATCCTAAGGTTTACAAGTCCGAATACCCACTAGGGTTTAGTTCTCCATGGAGCAATACAAAATCAATAAAGAGATTAAGAACATATGCAATAAAACCATAAAGAAAACCCCCTTGTAGATCGTATCGATGGTCTTGTGGAGTCGCACGTCTTATCCAACGAATCCCTTGTCAAGCCTAGGGCACACCTCGCCGAATCGATGTCGACGAAAGCTCCCCCAATAGCTATCTTCCAATAGATGTCGATGTCGATGCCGATGCCGTATAATCGCCTCCAAAGACCTCCAAGAACTTCTCCAAACCCTAGCCAAAAGCCCCCCAAAAGATAGGTGAGGGATAGAAGGGGGGGTCCCCAAATAGATCTGAAAACGGGCTATTTACAGGCTGAAATCGGGCTGAAATCGGAGTTCCACACGCCCCTGTGGATTTTCCACACGGGCTGCAGAATTTCCACACGCCCTTGTGTTAATTCCACACGGCCGTGTGGAAATTCTGTTTTGCTAATTTTCGGCGGGCTGTGAACAGTAACTCTCTACAGTTTTTGCTGCAGTACTTTTGCTACAATACACGGTCGTGTGGAATTTCCACACGCCCGTGTGAAGTTTCTGGCTTGCTGGAAAATTAATTCACACGGCTGTGTGGAATTTCCACACGCCCGTGTGAACTCTCTGAAATCCTGATTTTCGGCAGAAAGTGAACAGTAGCTTGCTACAGTACTCGTGAATTCATCATTCTTCATCGAGGCCGTTGAATTGGGCACACAATCAACGTTAGATTATGTCGATTACATCATTTCTCTTCATTGGCAAAGTTCTCCAATGCTACACGAGTTATAGACTTTTGTGAGTGTGACTGCCCTTGTGCCCCTCCAATGGAGGTTGGCACACACCCACAAGTCTAGACTCGTGCCTTGTTCCTTGCTTGGTCCGGGAACTCCTCAACAATGGCGAACATAATCTATTCTTGCTTCTTTTCTCATTAATTCGTCTCCACAACCCTATATGCACAAAAGAACACAAATACACACATTTTAGTCATAAAATCTGATTAAATCAATTCTCATTACAAGATAATAACACTTCGCATTACTATAACACGAGCACTTATCAAACTCACCCACACTTACGCTTTTGCTTATCCTCAAGCAAAAATAAAATGTGAAAGTACTTGGGAAGAACAATTGAAAGTGCTCGGCCTTAGGTTCACCAAAAGTATACAAAAGAAGCATTCTACAAGTAAGGGGAAATTAAAACAATGCATAAGGTTATCATTGCTCTAGCTAAAAACTCGAAAATGTGTTAGTGTGTGCGATTTCACTCAAGAGAACCAACGAGTACTCCTCAAATTTTTGTTAGAAAGGACTTATTTATATATAAAAACAAAACTAAAGAGAGAAGGAAGTAGTAGCTTCACACATCCTTGAAGGTAGCCCTTTCCTAGGCGGCCGCCAAAGGTGGCTTTCACACTTTCGAGGAGGTAGCTCATTCTACCAGGATAGTAGCTTTCACGCATCCCATGAGATAGCTCTTTCTCTCATTAGGGCATAACTTGTATCCGACTTATGAGAGTAGCTATATACTTCGTAGGTGGTAGCTCTTTCCACCCAAAATGCATAAATAAAATAAAGCAAATATTCACAAACTCATTTTTTTTTTCTCTTTTCCATATTTTTTTTCATTTTTTTCATCTTTTTCAATTTTTTTTTCTTTTATATGCATTTTCCAAAGTAAAACTAAGAATGATGATAAACTTGTCCTTAAAAACTTCAAGATTGAGTTTCCAAAAGATTCCAAGAGTGAGTTGTGCAATATAAGATAATCGAGCAAAAATTCCCTAAAATTCAAGTAGAAACTAGAGCATGATAGGATACAATGTTAAGAATTCTCCTAAACTCTAAGAATACAACTGTTGCAACTAAGGTGAACCCCCATAGGCTACATGAGCATAAGCAATTGAACGCACAAGTAAATGTGTGTGCAATGTGAACTCCCCCCCACACTTAAGATGTACATTGTCCCCAATGTACGCATGCAAGCATAATGAAAAGTAAGCAATGAAAATAATTAGTGTAGGGGTAGGCAATTGAAACAATACTCCCCTGAACTCCAAGTGTTGCGTTTGGTGGAGCTATGTTCATTGAAAGTTGAGTCTCAAAGGGTTGTGGAGAACACACGGTCCCAGGACCGTGTCTATGACTATCCCTCAGTTTCCAAACATCCAAGACCATCTGCACGTATACACAAGGGGGGTTTAGTGAAGCTCAACAAAAATCTAATAAAATCTAAAGAAACATAAAGATAAAGACGCCTCAAGCGTCGGTGTCATCCGCTCTGCGATCTCCGGTGCTGTCGTCGGTGCTGATACTAGTAGACCTGGTGCTGAAAAAGAAAAGAAAAGATTGACGAAGAAAAGGAGAAAAGATGCTTACCGACAAAATGGAAATCAAAAACTTGAATATGGCCGGAAAACAACTTAAATACTCCTTAAGTAGACGAAGAGAAGGTTGGGAAGACGGGAGGAAGAATCCCTTAAGTGTGGAGGCATTTAAAATTGAAAAGACAAAAAGATTTTAAAATTAAATTATAGCCTATCGTGTTCTGTACATCCACACGCCCGTGTGCCTCCACTGGTAGGGTTCACAGGGCCAGTCACACCCTCCTGTGTTTCCTCTGTTGCCTCTAAACGCACACACACGGCCGTGTGGAAATTCCACACGGCTGTGTGCCCAACCTAGCCAACCACAAGGCCGGCCATAGGGGCACCCACACGACCCTGTGGCCTCTCTGGAGATCCCGAAAAACTCTAAGTATTCCACACGGCAGTGTGGAACATCCACACAGCCGTGTGCCTTTCACAAGCTCTCTCACAGGGGCTGCCACACGCCCCTATGTTTTCTGGGATGGAAGGGAATTTTCTGCAGAATTTCACACGGCCGTGTGAACTTGCCACACGGCCGTGTGCCTTAACACATGGGCACTCACAGGGGCACCCACACGCCCCTGTGGACTCTCTGGAATGAGAGATGAAGTTCTGCAGAATGTCACACGGCCGTGTGAGACATCCACACGGCCGTGTGCCCTTCACTGGGTCACTCACAGGGGCACCCACACGGCCCCTGTGATGCTCGGGATGAGCTCTGAGATTAGTCACATGGCCATGTGGAAACACGGCCGTGTGTTTTATCTGGACGACTTAGAAAAATTACAAACTCTACAGAAAATTTCAGAAACACGATTATAACATTTAGAGCCTGCGTAGATGATAAGAACACGACCAGAGATCCATTGAAACACACTCAAACGACCCAAAACTTCGACAATCACAATTAGGCACACTAAAACACCAATAATCCATGAGAAAATCACAGCACACGCATTATAAAATGAGAACACCAACACTAGGCAATTATTCATACTAAAAACTAAACTAAAGCCTAGAAAAGCAATAAAAACTTGGGTTGCCTCCCAAGAAGCGCTTGTTTAATGTCACTAAGCTTGACGTACCTCTTTCTTACCTTAAGGCGACTTGAAAAGAGTGTGTTCCTCCCGACAAGAACTTGTATAGCTACTTCCTTTGAACCAAAAATCGACTTGCCGGGGTGGAGTATTTATTGGAGGGTCCAACCATCTTCCTTTTGGCCTCCAAGGAAACAATTTGGGTTGGGAATTGTCCAAGCTTAGTATAGGTGGGTCATTGGATGGTTTAAATATCCTCCCCACATCTTTTTCCCTTCCCAAAGTCTCTTTCTTGCTTTCTATGAGTTGATCAATCCCAAAGAATGGTACTTGTTCCATTACCTTAGGGTTTGCTTCTTCTTGTGTATTTTTATCTTGGGAAGAACATGACACTAGCAAATCCCCTTGAAAATTTCCTTGCTCACAAGCACCATCTTCATTCAAGCAATCCCAATTCTCCAAATAATTTTCTTCTTTTTCCTCTTCAATTTCTACAACAACATACTCGGTCTGCCCCGTTTCCTCATTATCGTTCAATACCACATCATCTCTAAAAGGAATTTGCGTTGCTTGCTCAAACACTTTATTTTCCTTGGAGAGTGTGTCAAGTATCCATCCTAATTGATGCTCGAGGTTGTTATAGGAGGCTTCATGACACTTTCGCATGGCTTCCATACTTTGGCAAGAGGCATCAGATGCTTTAAAAAAGTTATCTAGCTCTTTTTTCCACTGAGGTTCATCCTTTTCAAGTACCTCATCCTTTCAAAATTTCTCTTGAGGTGCTTCCCAATGTTGTCCATCATTATTCCATGAAAAATTTGGGTAGCTCCTTTCATTCGGATGATATGTGTTGTAACATGGATTGCTTTGTTGTTGTGAAGCAATAATTCTATCAAGCCTTGTATTGAGAGCTTCAACTTGAGAATATAGCTCAATGATTGCATCAACCTCCATTTAGGCTCCTTGCAAGAAAATGTATGACAAAACAAAAGAAAGAAAATAAGAATGACGGAAGAATAAGAAAAGGTGAAATAGAATGAATGATGAATAGCTAAAATAGCAAAGTACAAATGTCTCTAAAACTCCTACTCCCCGGCAACGCCGCCAAAAACTTGACACACCCCTTGCGTGTGTACCCCGCAAGTGCACGGGTTGTCAAAGTAATAAAATACCCTGGTGAGTGGGTAGTCGTATCCACAGGGAATAGTGTTCAGAAACAAGTATTATCGCGATTTAGCTATGATGGGAATCGACGATGAGAAAAGTATATATGTATAGATGTAAAAGAAAAATAAAAGAGTGCAAGAAGAATAATGAGGGTAGGAGAGGTAATAGATATAACGATGGGGTACCCGGACAAAGCTCCCCCTAGGATTAATGCTTCTTGTGCAAAACTTGTATTATGCTCTACAATTGATGCCTATAGGGTCGAGGATATCCTTAAACACATGGTCCCAAACCTAAGGTCAACCATGACTAACCCCAACACTATGTCCCAGCAATAGGATTCACTTCAATCCTTCACTCTGTTACTTGTGTAACTAAGCCCCAGGGGAGTATATCTACCTAAGCCTAACACTACGTGGAATTGCTTTAAGCTCTAGGGATTCCTAGTGATAAAACCTGTTCCTATGTGTAGTAGTTCTAACCTTTTGGTCCAGGTGGAAGAACCCTAGTCTAAATTAAGCCCCAGTGCATAGGATTCATGTCACCCCAAAGCCTTGGGGGAGTTTATCTACCTAACACTTCACTCTATTTCGACCGTTAATAAATCAAGGATTCCGAGGTAGGGAGAAATCACACCGGAAGGGAAAGGGGTACATTGCTACCTCACAACTCTCCCTCTCAACCCTCTTAAATCTTAAGTAGTCTAACCCTATAGGAGTTGTCACACCTCCAAAGGATAACCTAAATTGCTCTCAACCCTAGTGTCACGGTTAGGGAAAACAATAGCAAAAGATAATTAAAATTGAAACTCAATTAAATTCATCAATAAAGAAAGCATAATAAAAGTTATTGAAACAAAATCATCCTAGGGTTTACAAGTCCGAATACCCACTAGGGTTTAGCTCTCCATGGAGCAATACAAAATCAATAAAGAGATTAAGAACATATGCAATAAAACCATAAAGAAAACCCCCTTGTAGATCGTATCGATGGTCTTGTGGAGTCGCACGTCTTCTCCAACGAATCCCTTATCAAGCCTAGGGCACACCTCGCCGAATTGATGCCGACGAAAGCTCCCCCAATAGCTATCTTCTAATAGATGACACGGCCATGTCGAAATTCTGTTTTGCTGATTTTCGGCGGGCTGTAAAAAAGCTACAGTGCTCCTACAGTACTCGCCGAAATGCTCCCGAATTCATCGTTCTTCATCGAGGCAGTTAAATTTGGCACACAATCAACGTTAGATTATGTTGATTATTTCATTTCTCTTCATTGGCAAAGATCTCCAATGCTACATGAGTTACAGACTTTTGCGAGTGTGGCTGCCCTTGTGCCCCTCCAATGGAGGTTGGCACACACCCACAAGTCTAGACTCATGCCTTGTTCCTTGCTTGGTCCGGGAACTCCTCAACAATGGTGAACATAACCTATTCTTGCTTCTTTTCTCATTAATTCGTCTCCACAACCCTATATGCCCAAAAGAACACAAATACACACATTTTAGTGATAAAATCTGATTAAATCAATTCTCATTGCAAGATAATAACACTTCGCATTATTATAACACGAGTACTTATCATGACTTTAAACAAGCGCTTCTTGGGAGGTAACCCAAGGTTTACATGTTTTTCTAGGATCTAGTTTAGTTTTAGCATGAATCAAAGTCTTAGTATTGGTGTCCTAAATTTTTAATGCTTATGCTGCGATTTTATTGTGGATTATTGATGTTTTCGTGTGCCTAAACGATAATTGATGAAGATTTAGCTTGTTGAGCATGTTTTCCATGATATTTGGTCGTGTTTTGATGGTTTATACAGTCTCTAAGCATCATAGTTATGTTTCTGAATTTTTTTTTCCTAAGTCTGTGAATTTTTCTAAGTAAACCAGAGAAAACACACGGCCGTGTGTTACCCATTAGGGCTCAACCAGAGAAAGGCACAGGGGCGTGACCTTGCCCCTGTGAAAACCTTCTGAAGGGGGCACACGGGCGTGTGGAATTAACACACGCCCGTGTGACAGCCTGCAGAACCAAGCTCTCATTTCAGAGAAACCACAGGGGTGTGTGGGTGCCCCTGTGAGAAACCTAGTGCTACGGAACACGGCCGTGTGGGATTAATACATGGCCGTGTGAATACTCTGCAGAAACCCCACTTCCTCCCGAGATTTCACAGGGGCATGTGGCTGCCCCTGTGAGAGAGCTTGTGATTGGCACACGGCCGTGTGCAGTGTTCACACAGCCGTGTGGTATACTTAGCAATTCCCAGGATGATCCAGTGAAGCCACATGGGCGTGTGAGGTGCCCCTGTGGCTGGCCTTGTGTTCTTGGCCAGGTTGGGCACACGGCCGTGTGGAAGTAACACACGGCCGTGTGAAAAGTTTTAGAGACCTTCTGTGTTTCCCGTGAATCCACAGGGGCGTGGACCAGCCCCTGTGGACATTTCCACACGGCCGTGTGAATCCCCAGAATTTGAAAAGCCGCGCGTTTTCAGTTAGAATTCACTCGTACCTATTAGTTCTAACACTCTAACCGACTCCCCGACTTTCCCCTGTGATTTTTCAACCTTCTCTGAGTTTTTCAAGGGATTTATTTGGAGTTTTCCGGCCGATTTAAAGTTTTTCTTCGTCCACATCGTCGGTAAGAACTTCAAACCCTAAAATCTTCTTCAATCCTTGATTTGATTGGTTCTTATTGCTTATTTCGCTTGTATTGAATGATTAGACCATAGGCGAACATGCTTAGAAGAAATCTAGAACGAATTAGAATGTAAAACGAAAATTTTATCTCCCACGGCCATGAGGCTCTATCCACCCGATGATCCACACGGGCGTGTGGAATTAACACACGCCGTGTGGATTTCTGCAGATTGAGTTTTTGAACTGATTTTTTACTGGTTTCTTTTGCAATTTGGCAGGTATGTCTTCTAGGTTTAAGAAGTCAGCAGGGAAGCGTCCGCGAGAGGCTACTCCACCTCATGAGGAGATGGAGTTTGAAATACCGGAGCACAGGGAGAGATTCAAGAAACTCTCGGCACTTCGATTTGGGCAGTCCCACTACCCAGACTTGAGTATGTTAAGAGATATACAGGGGGGCGACGCTGTAGTGACCGAGGTTGAGGAGTTGCTGGTAGTAGGTAGTTGGGACCGACTACTATCGATCAGAGAGCCAGCGACTCGAACACTCACCCTCTAGGTCTTGTCGAGCTTTGAGTTCAACCGAGGGTACGATAGCTTCACAAATGGTGAGACGATCCAGTTTCATGCCCTCGGTAGACACTTCAGCTTGAGTATCACTCAGTTCTCGATCGTGATGGGCCTGTACGATCAGGCATTCACTGAGACAGAGGAGTACGCATTATTGCCCACCGATTATCCAGGGACCCTCACACCACAGAGGATTACAGGACCTTGTGTGGGGATGGCCAGTACGAGCCTGGGGTTTCGAAGGCGACTTTTCTTTCCCGGCCAGCGTACAGATACATTCATGCCATCTTGAGCAGGTCGATCAGTGGCAGAGGGGACAGTACAGGGGTATTGAGCAGACAGGAGCTTCTATATTTACATTCCATGGTACAGAGCGAGCCACTCCACCTGGGGCACATTCTAGTCGAGTACATGCGCCACCAGGGCCAGTACCCCAGGGTTGGAGTCATCTTTGCAGGTCCCTACATCACACACCTCATCATAGGCTTGGGACTTAGAGATGGGGTGCGTGGGGCCGAGAAAATCACTACAACAGCCCCACTTACCAGAGATACATTGCGACTGATGGGGATGGTCCGCAGAGCAGGACCAGGAGTCTATACACTGATCATCCCCCACTCAGGATCTACAGAGCCAGATCAGACAGAGGTGACACAGGCAGCGATAAAGCCATCCCCGGAGCACACAGAGGCCGAGGCACCACCCACAGCACCGGAGCCACCTACAGTGCGTATTTTCTCCCCTTCTCGAGGCCAGGACAGGTTCGAGCGCCTCGAGAGTGCTATGGATGTTATGCAAACAGAGCTGGCTGAGATGAGAGCCGCACAGGCAGCAAAGTTTGCAGAGTTGAGGACCACTCAGGCATCGTAGTTCGCTCAGTTATCGGCACTGCTTGCCACGGTTATACAGATGTTCGAGCGATCTGTGGTACGACCCCGACGGGTCCCTTCACCGACTCCACCTCCATCTCCATCGCCATCAAATCCAGCAGCACCAGCACCAGCAGTAGCACCAGAGGACCCATAGCAGGACACCGACACTGAGGCGTCATAGTTTTATTTTAGTTTATTTCACTTCTGTTGCACTTTATATTTTTCTGTTGGACTTGTAGTACCCACAAAGGACTCTCCTTATGGGTTTGCTTTTAGTTTTTGTTTATTTTATTCTGTCTCGAGTTGTATCTCATTATCATATCTTTATATACTCGAGCTTTGTTTTGGTTTTTTCTTGAGCTATACTGAACCATTGCGTATGTGTGCAGATGGTCTTCGATGGAAGGAATTTGAGGAATAGTCATAGGCACGGTCATGGGACCGTGTATGCTCCACAAAAACATTGAGACTCAACTCTCAATGAACCTAGCTCCATCAAACGCAACAGTTGGAGTTCAGGGGAGTAATGTTTCAATTGTATACTTCCACACTAATTGTTGTTCATTGTTTTATTTTTATTGTGCTTGCATGCGTACATTGGGGACAATGTACATCTTAAGTGTGGGTAGGGGATTCACATTGCACACACCTTTACTTGCGCGTTCAATTGTGCATGCTCAGGTAGCCTATGGCGGTTCACCTTAGTTGCAACCTTTGTATTCTTAGAGTCTACGAGAATTTTTTAACATTGTATCCTATCATGCTCTAGTTGTTACTTGAATTTTTAGGGAATTTTTGCTCGATTACACCTTATTGCACTACTCACTCTTGAAATCTTTTGGAAACTCGATCTTGAAGTTTTTAAGGACAAGTTTATTATCGTTCTTAGTTTTACTTTGGAAAATGCATATATATATATATATATATATAATAAAAATGAAAAAGAGAACAAGATGGAAAAATGAAAAAAATAAAATAAAATATGAAAAAGAAAAGAAAGAGAAAAATCTGAGTTTGTGAATAGTTGTTTTCTTTTATGTATGCATTTGGGGTGGAAAGAGCTACCACCCATGAAGTATGAAGCTACTCTCCTAAGTCGGATACAAGTTATGCCCTAATGAGAGAAAGAGCTATCTCATGGGATGCGTGAAAGCTACTACCCCGGTAGAAAGAGCTACCTCATCGAAATAGTGAAAGCCACCTTTGGTGGCCGCCTAGGAAAGGGCTACCTTCGAAGATGTGTGAAGCTACTGCCTCCTCTCTTATTTTTCGTATATAAATAAGTCCTTTTGAATAAGAGTTTGAGGAGTACTCGTGGTTCTCTTGAGTGAATTCGCACACACTTACACGTCTTCGAGTTGTTATCCTTTTTTATTCATGTTTTTAGCTAGAGTAATGATAACCTTATCCAATGTTTTGATTTGCCCTTACTTGTAGAATGCTTCCTTTCCATATTTTTGGTGAACCTAAGGCCGAGCACTTTCAATTGTTCTTCCCAAGTATTTTCACGTTTTATTTTTTGCTTGAGGACAAGCAAAAGCTTAAGTGTGGGGGGATTTGATAAGTGCTTGTGTTATAGTGACGCGAAGCGTTATTATCTTACTATGAGCATCTCTTTTATCAGATTTTATCTCTAAATAGTGTGCATTTGTGTATTCTTGTACATTGTAGGTTTGTGGAGCCAAGTTGGAAAAGATGAACAAAGTTAGATCGTGTTCGCCATTGTTGGGAGGTTTTCGGACCAAGCAAGGAACAAGGCACGAACTTGGACTTGTGAGTGTGTGCCAACCTCCTTTGGAGGGGCACAAAGGCAGTCACATTCACAACAAGTCTAACTCGTGTAGCCTAGGAGAACTTCACCAAGAAGGAGACTTGAAACAATCGGCACGATCTACCATTGATTGTGTGCCCAATTCAATGCCTCGATGAAGAACAATGTATTCAGGATCGTATGAAATTCCAGACTTAGCTGTTTAGGGTTTAGGGTTTATGCTATAGTACCTGCTGCAGTAACTCTGCTATAGGAGCTGTATGCGGGCAGTCCAGCGCCCGTATGAAATTCCAGACTTAGCTGTTTCGCTAAAATTCTCGTGCTACAGTGATGCTACAGTACCAGGGCCTCGAAAATGGTGTTTTCTTTGCCGATTTCTTCTAAAATCTCGTTGTCGAGCTCCCCACGGTATCTTTTGTACCTGTAACACGAAATAAACCAATTTAGACCGAAAACGGGCATCCACACATATAAAAATACTCGAAAAATATGTGAACATACATAAATAATACGTACAGTTAGGCGTTTATCACGGGGTCCCCAAATAGATCTAAAAACGCGCTATTTATAGGCTGAAATCGGGGTTCCACACGCCCCTGTGGATTTTTCACACGGCCCTGTGGAAAAATCAGAATTTCTACAGTAACTGCTACAGTACTTCACCAAAATGCTCCCGAATTCATCATCGAGACCATTGAATTGGACACACAATCAACGGTAAATCACGTCGCATCTTCACCTGAAACTTGATGACTTGACCGCAAGCACGAGGGGGTCATATTCCCAAGGGCCAAGAAACTACTATTACTTCCCCTTCATCTATTTCCTAACCTAGCAATTTGATTATCAAGTAATAATTACAAAATGGAGAAAGAAATAACTATAATGAAATCCGGGCTACTACTACACACATTTAGCAAACAAGGCAGAATCAAACATGCGAAGGCGTGAACCTTAATTAGGGATTTCCCTAGGCGCATTGCAATCGTGTGAGGATTTGGGCGGAAGTGATTCCGTATTCCAATACTCGTACCCGATTAGGGGTTATCACCGTGACCATCGGGGTGACCTACCTTTGGACATCTCTTGGCCTAACCACCATTGCCTATGTTATTCGAGTATCCTTCTAGCTTTAGTAGTCCCGAGGGGATCCTCGCCCGGGGACCTCGAACATTCATTGTTACTTGCTTCCTTAGTATGCTTATGTGGTGAGCCTTAGTCCATGTGTTTATAGTTTTCTATTTGTTATTCTTCTTATCTTACTTTTATCATACAATTGCTAGGTTAGGAAATAGATGAAGGGAAAGTAATAGTAGTTCCTTGGCCCTTGGGAATACGACCCCCTCGTGCTTGCGCGAGGGGTATTACTTGGTGACCCGTGCGCTTGCGGACACTCATCACCCCGCCCGTCTACTTGTTGCCCATCTTTTGGGGGGCTTTTGGCTAGGGTTTGGAGAGGTTCTTAGAGATTTTTGGAGGTGATTATATGGCATCGGGATCGACATCCTTTGGAAGAGAGCTATTGGGGGAGCTTTTGTCGGCACCGATTCGGTGAGGTGTGCCCTAGGCTTGACAAGGGATTTGTGGACAAGATTATGCGGCTCCACAAGACCATTAATACGATCTACAAGCGGGTTTTCTTTATGGTTTTCATGCATATGTTCTTAATCTCTTTATTGATTTTGTATTGCTCCATGGAGAGCTAAACCCTAGTGGGTATTAAGACTTGTGAACCCTAGGATGTTTGTGTTTCTATAACTTATTTTATGCTTTATTAATTTGATTTTTTTCTTATTGAGTTCCAATCTTGCATGCCTATTGTATGAGATTTTCCCTTAGCCGCGACACTAACGTTGAGAATCTATTAGGTTATCCTTTGAGGATGTGACAACCCCTATAGGATTAGACTACACAAGGTTGGAGAGGGTTAAGAGAGTGAGTCGAGAGGTAGCGGAATGTCCCCTTTCTCCTCCGATGTGAATTTCCCTACTTCCGTGTCCCAAGAGTTAATCACGATCAAAATAGAGTTAAGTACTAGGAGATGAACTCCCTTGCAAAGGGTTGAGTGAATCCTAGGACTGGGGCTTAACTTAGATTAGGGTTCTTTCACCTGAACCAAAGGGTTAGAACTATAATTATGAATAGGGTCTTTCACTTAGAATCCCTAGAACTCCATGCAACTTTACACAGTGCTAGGCATTAGTATGATGTTCTCCCATGGGGCTTAGGTGACAGGTCATCGAGAGTCAAGGATCGTAGAGAAGTCTAGAGCCGGGTATAGTGTGGGATTAGTCACGGTTGACCTTAGGTTTGGGACCGTGTGCTTCAGAATTTCCATGACTCATTAGACATCAATTAGAGGGTATAATACTAGTTTCGCACTAGAAGCATTAGTCCTAGGAGGAACTTTGTTCGGGTACCCCACCTTTATATCGATTACCTCTCCTATCTCTATTGTCCTGCTTGTATTATTTTACTTTTTTTTCTATATATATAAATATATATATATATATATATATATATATATATATATATATATATATATATATATATGACACACCCCTTGCGTGTGTGTACCGCAAGTGCATGGGTTGTCGAAGTAATAATTACCCTGGTGAGTAGGGTAGTCGAATCCACAGGGAACAGGGCTACTAGTACTAACTTATTCTCTGCAATCTAGCCTAATGACCAATGTGATTTTGTGGTGATCTAGTGTGCATAGAAATTAATACCAGAGATGAATAGGCGAAGGGTAAATAAAGGGAGATCTTAATCAATGAAGATGAGATACCCGGGCAATGCTCCCCCTAAGTTCTATCATGAAGTGCAAGACTAACTAAATGCTTTTAAACTGAGTTCTATGAGTCGAGGCAATCCAAGAATAATCGGTCCCTGCCTCCAGGCCACCGATACTAGTCCCCTACGAGATCCCGGCGGAGAAATCACGCAATCTCAACACCTTACATCCCATATGACCGCAATGAACTTTAGGGAAACCTAAGAGTGAAACCGATTCCTAAAATTAGATCTAACCCTACTTCTAGGTGAAAGATCCCTAACCCTCTAAAAGGTCCCGGCGGAGAAATCTCTCAATCTCACGCCTCACACCAAATATGGTTGCATAGATCTTAGGGAATACGGAGATAGGAAACACTGAATCGGAAGGGAAAGGGGGCACTCCACTATCTCATGACTCACCCTCTCAACCCTCTTCAATCTCATATGTTCTAACCCTAATGGAGACCTCTCTCTCACTAAGGTAACAAATCAAGCATACCAAACAACCATACGAATCAATAAGGCATGCAAGCAATGATAAAACGAGATTGAAACTCAAATAAACTCGGACTTAAAAGAAAGCATAAAGAAAGTCAATACATGAATCAAAACCTAGGGTTCACATGCCCAGGTATCTACTAGGGTTTAGCCCTCCATGGGGCTTATTACAAAGCAAAACATAACACAATGAAAAGCAATGTAAACCATGGAAGTAAACCCCCTTGAAGTCGTGATGATGGCCTTGATGGGTCGCTCAACGTCTTGAAGGATCCTTCTCCGAAGCTAGGTCGCCAATGACTCCCTCGATGCTATGACGGAGGAAAGAACTATCAAAGTTGGTGAAGAACGGCACTCCAATTCGGCAAAGACCTCCTCCTCAAACCCTAGCCACTTTGCCTCTCAAAAGCCACACAAAAGATACAAAAAGAATCGGCAAAAAGGGCTATTTATAAGTCTGAAACGCGCCAGTCACGTGTCTTCACATGACCACATGAGATCCCACGCGGTCGCGTGGGCTGCAGAATTCCCACGCGGTCGCGTGGGATTTTGACGCGGTCGCGTGAACAGTAATTCTGCTACAGTACTGTTGCATTGAAATGCACAGTGATTTGCTACAGTACTCTCCATAAACACGATCCAAACTCTCTCATCTTGAGGCCACATGGTCGGGCACACGTCCATGTGGTGAGTTATAAGACTTCTCCTCCTTCGAACCATCATTTGAAAGCTTTAGTTATCTTCACACGAGTTGGGACATGAAGGTATGACTGCCTTTGTGCCCTTCCATCACACAAATCATCTTGAATTCTTCAGGAAGTTGGCACACACCCTCATGTGCATGATCCCCTCTTGTGCCTTGACACTTGTGTTGTACAAAAGCTCCCAACAATACGTCTTTATAACCCATCTTTGCTTCCTTTTCCTCCTTTAACACTTCCACAACCTAATTGCATAAAAGAACACCAAAATACAGTTTATGAGACATAATCCATGGTAAAATGATGCTCAATGTATGTAAAACAAGTAGGTAAAACATGTATAATCAAGGACTTATCAATATACATATATATATATATATATATATATATATATATATATATATATATATATATATCACCATCGATTGCTTTCATTGCTAAATAACGATAACACTTGTTTCTGAACACTATTCCCTGTGGATACGATTACCCACTCACCAGGGTATTTTATTACTTCGACAACCCGTGTACTTATGGGGTACACACGCAAGGGGTGTGTCATGTTTTTGGCGCCGTTGCCGGGGAATAGGCGTTTTAGAGACATTTGTACTTTGCCATTTTAGCTATTCATCATTCATTCTATTTCACCTTTTCTTATTCTTCCGTCATTCTTATTTGTTTTCTTTTGTTTTGTCTTACTTTTTCTTGCAAAGAGCCTAAATGGAGATTGATCCAGTCATTGAGCTATATTTTCAAGTTGAAGCTCTAAGTAAAAAGGTTGATAGAGTTATTGCTTCACAACAACAAAGAAATCCATACTACAGCACATATCATCCAAATAAAAGGAGCTACCCAAACTTCTTATGGAATAGTGATGGACAACATTGGGAAGCACATCAAGAGCAATTTCCAAAGGATGATGTACTTGAAGAGGATGCACCTCCGTGGAAAAAAGTACTAGCTAACTTTGTTGAAGTGTCTGATGCCTCTTGCCAAAGTATGGAAGCCACACGAAAATGTCATGAAGCCTCCTATAACAACCTTGAACATCAATTAGAATGGATACTTGACACACTCTCCAAGGAAAATGAAGTGTAGAAGAGCTAAAATCCTGACACTAGAGTGTCCTAGGCAGGACACAGTCACCACACGGCCGTGCTCCAAGTGCTGTAAATCTCAGTAGACGTTCTCTCATGCACGACACGGGCACGGTGCCTAGTTCACGGTCGTGTGCTAGATAACACGGGGGGCCACACGCCTGTGTCCCAACTACTGTAAATCTCAGGAGTTTCACCCCAGGATTTTAAGAGAAGAGTTCACGGTTTGAACACGCCCGTGTCCAGACCGTGTCGGGCCCCGAATCAGCTTTTTTAACTCCAGAAATTAGGGTTCTTTCTCATCTTTTGTTCGGGGATTCGTCTCTCCACCAGGAGGACATTGATGAGATCGAAGATCAAGCTTCACCAAACCACCTAAGGAGATCAAGGACTAGTAGGAGGCATTACAAGAGGTGGAGAGTTGGCGCAAGGACACTACAAGGAAGGACATCTTGAGTATTGAAGGGGGTTCTTTCTCTCTTTCTTTGTTCCATCTTTTGCCTCACCTTGTGTACCTGCCCTCAGGGGCTAACTGGCCATAATACCATGGTTGTGGACAATCATCAGACTGTATTGCTTAGAAACTCATTGTATTTAACTATGGAGTTCTAATTGATGCTTGTGTTTAATCTTGTATTGCATAACTGTAGTGTGTTTGGAGTGCATAGTTGTTAGGTTGTCCTAGCAAAACTACAGTGTATCTACGAACACATACATGCAATATGGCTATTGAGCACACACGAATGTTATTGGAATGTAGCAAGGTAGTCAACTAGGATGAGATAGTGCACCCGAGTCATTGGAGACTTCCGAAGGGATTTACTCTTATGATTGCTGAGTACTTAGTCCTAATCTCCTCCATTACCTTTTATTCATTGTTGTCATGATCACATACCTTTTCTATTTTTTCACTAGACATCAAAGGATCAACAAGTACTTTAAGTACAGTTCCCTAAGGTTCGACAACCCTACTCTTAATTGAGTACCACTTTATTACTTCTTGAGACCCGTACACTTACGGAGAGCGCATCATGGGTCCCCAGCAACGGCACCAAAAGCTTGGTGCGAGTGCCGCAAGCACACAGCGTCGCTAAGTAATTCCCCTCACACACGCACGAGGGGTTCGTATTCCCAAGGGCCCGGGAATCTACTCTTACTTCCTCTTTGTATGATAGTTTGGCCGATCAATTCATGTTTTGTGAAAAGAAAGATGAAAATACAATTAAAGTGCTAATTAAATGCTCTTAGGTGGAGGCAATAATCGGAGGGTAAAACAATGCAAGGAAAGGGTCACGGATTAGGATTCCCAAGGGGGCTACTAAAGTGTGAAGGTTGCCCTAACTAGCATGCAAATAGGAAGTTTGGACCGAGAAACCCTAAATTAGACCAACCCGATGGTCACGGAAATTGGTCCTAAATCCAGTACAAGTATTCAGTACGGAATTCCTTCCACTCAAATCCTCTCACGATTACAATGAGAATGATAGGTTTCTCAAGTTAAGGTCAAGACACAATGAAGGTCAACCCTAACAATGGAGAGGTACAAATACCCGATGGTCACGGCGTATTTGTACATGTATCCCTACCAAGATTGGTGAGCGTAATACTAGGGCAATGGTCATGCTTCCTAGCATTTTCTAGAAATTGATATACCGACTTCGCATGCATACCAAGCAATCAAATACACCAAACAAGGTTCACAAACAAGTCCCAAATGCATAAAACAAGTCAAGCAATCATTATACACAAGTTCACCCCCAAGGTTCATCTACATCCGGTGACTTTGGGGTTTTAGTTGCTCATGGGTGTAAAATACTCAAGAAAATACATAGAAACAACCAAATACAATAATGAGGACACTCCCTTAAAAGATAGAGGCCGAATGACGCTTCCAAGGATGCCACCCAAAGAGTGGCTTCCTTTGTCGATCTACCTCTCAAATGCGGATCAAAGAGGTGGATCTCGTCATATGTTGCTCTTCTCATCGTTCTCTCCCCAGAAATGGCCTCCAACGGCTGCTCCTAGCTCGGATTTGAAGGTGGTGGCAAGTATTCTCAAGAACTAGGGCTTCTCTTTCAAGAAAATGAACACAAAACCGTTAAAAAGCTATCTTCAGAATGCCATGCGGATTGGCAAGCGATCAGCATACGGGCACTGTAGCTCCCTGAATTTTGTGTAAGTTGCTGTAGTGGAGTGCTACAGTAATAATACTGCAATAACTCTGCTACATGACTGTATGCGGCCATTTATGCTCCCGTATAAGTGCCTGCATGGAATTCCAGACTTAGCTGTTTCTCCAAATTTTCGTGCTACAGCGCTGCTAATATGGATCCACACATATAAAACAATTTATACGGAAATGGGCATTCACACATATAAAAATACTCTATTTATACGCAAACATACATGAATAATATGTACAATTAGGCGTTTATCAAGGGTACAC
This sequence comes from Dioscorea alata, assembly GCA_020875875.1. Lineage (NCBI taxonomy): Eukaryota > Viridiplantae > Streptophyta > Magnoliopsida > Dioscoreales > Dioscoreaceae > Dioscorea > Dioscorea alata. The sequence continues at coordinate 9,350,894 of CM037013.1, read as the reverse complement.
TCCTCATACAAAACATGGACTAAACTGGAAATACAAAGTATTTTAGATAAAAGAGACATAATAGGGTCCTACAACACATAGTGGATCCCTGATAATACATGCCAAGGAATAAGAACATACACAACTCAAAATAAGAGGACAAACTTGATTCTTGCCAAGCACTTCATGCCTTCACCAATACGCTGTGCTATCACGTGGGAGGAAGAAAGAGGGGGCGAGTAACTAGGTTACTCAGTGAGGGGTTAGACATAGGACTATAGCTTAAGAATGATCAAATAGAAATAAAACATCATAAAGATATTTCAATTTTCAACAAGAACAAAAATACTTTGAGTAACAATTATCACATAAGAACATAGCTTTTCTTATTGAAGTACAAATAAAGGTTCTTTGAAATCAACAAGAAAACACATGCCATCCTGGACCTAGTACAAGCACAATTCTTATTAATAGTTTCAAATATTAAGATACTTAGAAACAAGTAATTCAACATTCACAAATAAACAATAATGTCCAAAATGCCCTCAAAACTCTCCGTCGCTAACCATGGCCTTGGTTAGCTGTGGAGCTACCAAGATTCGAGTATCTTGGCATTGGCCACTGGGAAGTTCATGTGGTGACTTCAAACAACCCAACTATATCCATGTCAGGGATCTATGCTCCCACCTGACATGGCATAACCATTTTGACAGTATTCCACACCACCTCTATATTGGTCGGTCAGTGGAAACCATCCACTTCTTATTGCAGCAAGGACTGAAGCTCGGCTCCCATGTCACCATCTATAATTTAAATAATAACTTAGCCCGTAGGCTCAATATATACATCATGATTACATAATTCTAAATAAGAGATAATAAGTGTTCACAATTGCAATTCTCACTCCAAGAGTGATTAACTTAATCATAACATTGGTAAAGAAATCATTTTTCATTGAAAGTGTCATACAAAGATGTCTTTTGAAAACACATTTCAAACCTTGCATTAACACAATGAAAATAAACTTGATTTCACATGCCTTTTGAACATCATAATGGAAACACCAAATCTTTTTAAAATGCATAATTGAAGCATATATTTCGAACATAAATTTCCAAAACACAAGTAATATATATACTTTGAAAATATCCATAAAATATGCCAATTCATAAATCATCATGAATCTAAACTTCAATTAAAGCTTTCAAAGAGATTTAGCAATAAGAAGTCTGTAATTCAAAGCAAATAACTCAAATATCAAAATAAGCATCATGCATGAGTCATAGTCCACTTTGGTAAATTCCCACTCACAAACATGGCGAGCAAAATGCCTCGGGGTTACTTCTCCACCGGGTCTTTGTCCTTACTCGAAGCCTCACCTCCTAGAAGCAATCATACAACCAAAACAAGCAACTAAACATCACCAAACACTTGATTAACTAAGATGAAGAAAGAATGCTCAAAATTGGGAATGGTTGCTTCTAGGGTTTGCTAAACACCATAGCAAGAAGTTCTAGCAAGAAGAAGGCCTCTCATAACTCCTAAAACCAACAAGGAAGGCAAGAATGATGATAAGTGCCTAAATACATCATGTTTTAGTTATAAAATTTGTATACTATCATGCAACTTGTATTTATTTTGATGACATTTCATGCGTTTGATACGTTTATTTTTGTTTCAGGGCTTCGTGGGCAATTGTCATGATGAAGATATGTATTTGAGTTGTTCCAGAGGGAAATGAGGAAGAAAGGAAGTTGTTACAGGCTCTGGCTGCCAAGAGACGCACGTGTAATGCTCACATTGAGCATGTGTGCGGCCACAGTGCGGCCCCGCACAGTGGCCGCACACCTCCTCCAAAAGCCTGGGTGGCCAGTGTGTAGGGCCGCACACTGGCTGCGCACCACAGCCAGAAGCTAGTGTGCAGGTGACATGATCTTTTGCGTGTGTATCACAAGTGCACAGCCTTGTCGAAGTAATAAAATTACCCTGGTGAGTGGGTAGTCGAATCCACAGGGAATAGGGATTTAGAACACAAGAATTTACTATTTAGTTATGCGGTGTGCGAAAAGAAATAATTGGAGTGATGAGTGAATTTACGGAAACAATTAAAATAAACGACAAGAAAGTGAATATAGAGATGAAAGACAAGAGAAAAGCAAGTAGAAGTTAAAAGAGAAAGACTAGCAATGGGTGAGATAGGGTATCCGGACAAGCTACCTCTATGACTTATGCTTCTAGTGCAAGACTATGCTATTATAGTTTCCTATTGATGTTAATTGAGTCGAGGATATCCTTAAACTCACGGTCCCAAAACTTAAGGTCAACCGTGACTAACCCCAACATTATGTCCCGGTATTAGGATTCACTACGATCCTTAACTCTTGTTGACCTGTCAACTAAGTCCCAGGGGAGTCTATCTTCCTAACCCTAACACTACATGAGATTTCTTTAAGCTCTAGGGATTCCTAGTGATAAAACTTGTTCCTCTATGTAGTTCTAACCCTTTGGTCCAGGTGGAAGAACCCTAGTCTAGATTGAGACCTAAAACCCTATCTTGACCGCCTCGCGTGTGATGTGGTCGTGGTCTTATGCTGCCGTCGGATGTCGATGACGATGCCGTTGGCGTGCTCCAATCCTCCACAAAGTCCTCTCCAAAACCCTAGCCGCACCCTCTAGAAGTTTGAGAGAAAGCTAGGTCCAAAAGATTCTCAAAAAGTCTCCCAATCAGGCTTTTAATAGGCTGAGTGCGGCTTTAAATTTGAACTTATCGGGGTTTCACACAGCCGTGTGGAATTTCCACACGCCCGTGTCAAGTTTCTGTCTTCCTGAAAAATTACTTCACACAGCCGTGTGGAATTTCCACACGCCCGTGTGAAGTCTCTGGCTTGCTGGAAAATGATTCATATGGCCGTGTGTTAATTCCACACGCCCGTGTGAATTCTGTGGAAACTTGATCTTCAGCAGAAAATGCACAGTAACTTGCCGAAATGCTCCCAAATATGTTGTTCTTCATCGAGGCCATTGAATTGGGCACACAATCAATGGTAGATCGTGCCGATTGCTTCAAGTCTCCTTCTTGGTGAAGTTCTCCTAGGCTACACGAGTTAGACTTGTTGTGAATATGACTGCCTTTGTGCCCCTCCAAAGGAGGTTGGCACACACTCACAAGTCCAAGTTCGTGCATTGTTCCTTGCTTGGTCCGAAAACCTCCCAACAACGGCGAACACGACCTAACTTTGTTCTTCTTTTTCCAACTTTGCTCCACAAACCTACAACGTACAAGAATACACAAATGCACAATATTTAGTGATAAAATCTGATAAAAGAGATGCTAATAGTAAGATAATAACGCTTAGCGTCACTATAACACAAGCACTTATCAAATCCCCCCACACTTAAGCTTTTGCTTGTCCTCAAGCAAAAATAAAACGTGAAAATACTTGGGAAGAACAATTGAAAGTGCTCGGCCTTAGGTTCACCAAAAATATGCAAAGGAAGCATTCTACAAGTAAGGGGAAATCAAAACATTGCATAAGGTTATCATTACTCTAGCTAAAAACATGAATTAAAAAGGATAACAACTCGAAGACGTGTAAGTGTGTGCGAATTCACTCAAGATAACCAACGAGTACTCCTCAAACTTTTGTTAGAAAGGACTTATTTATATACAAAGACCAAAACTAAAGAGAGAAGGAAGTAGTAGCTTCACACATCCTTGAAGGTAGCCCTTTCCTAGGCGGCCGCCAAAGGTGGATTTCACACTTTCGAGGAGGTAGCTCTTTCTACCGAGGTAGTAGCTTTCACGCATCCCATGAGATAGCTCTTTCTCTCATTAGGGCATAACTTGTATCCGACTTATGAGAGTAGCTACATACTTCATAGGTGGTAGCTCTTTCCACCCCAAATGCATTGACACGACCTTTTGCGTGCGTACCGCAAGTGCATGGCCTTGTCGAAGTAATAAAAGTTACCCCGGTGAGTGGGTAGTCGAATCCACAGGGAATAGTGTTTAGAAACAAGTGTTAATCGCTATTTAGCTATGATGGGAATCGATGATGAGAAAAGTATTTATATATAGATGTAAAAGAAAATAAAAGAGTACAAGAAGAATAATGAGGGTAGGAGAGGTAATCGATATAAAGATGGGGTATCCGGACAAAGTTCCCCCTATGACTAATGCTTCTAGTGCAAAACTTGTATTATGCTCTACAATTGATGCCTATTTGAGTCGAGGATATCCTTAAACACACGGTCCCAACCCTAAGGTCAACCTTGACTAACCCCAACACTATGCCCCGGCATTAGGATTCACTACGACTCTTGACTCTCGTTGACCTGTCAACTAAGCCCTAGAGGAGTATATCTACCTAAGCCTCACACTACGTGGGATTGCATTAAGTTCTAGGGACTCCTAATGGTAAAACCTGTTCCTATGTGTAGTTCTAACCCTTTGGTCCAGGTGGAAGAACCCTAGTCTAGATTAAGCCCCAGTGCGTAGGATTCACTTCAACACTTCACTCTGTTACTCGCGTAACTAAGCCCCAGGGGAGTTTATCTACCTAGCACTTCACTCTATATCGACCGCTAATGAATCAAGGAAATGGAGGTAGGGAGAAACCACACCGGAGGGGAAAGGGGTACATCGCTACCTCACAACTCTCCCTCTCAACCCTCTCCAACCTTGTGTAGTCTAATCCTATAGAGGTTGTCACACCCTCAAAGGATAACCTAATAGATTCTCAACCCTAGTGTCACGGCTAAGGAAAAATCTCATACAATCGGCATGCAAGATTGGAACTCAATAATAGAACATTAAATTAAGAAAGCATAATAAAAGTCATAGAAACAATATCATCCTAGAGTTTACAAGTCCGAATACCCACTAGGGTTTAGCTCTCCATGGAGCAATACAAAGTCAATAAATAGTTTAAGAACATATGCATGAAAACCATAAAGAAAACCCCCTTGTAGATCGTATCGATGGTCTTGTGTAGTCGCGTGTCTTCTCCAACGAATCCCTTGTCAAGCCTAAGGCACACCTCGACAAATCAATGCCGATGAGAGCTTCCCCAATAGCTTTCTTCCAAAGGATGTCGATGTCGATGCCGTTTAATCGCCTCCAAAGACCTCCAAGAACCTCTCCAAACCCTAGCCGAAAGCCCCCCAAAAGATATCCCAGTGATAGAAGGGAAGGTCCCCAAATAGATATGAAAACGGGCTATTTATAGGCTGAAGTCGGGCTGAATTCGGGCTGAAATCAGACTTCTGTGAAAATCCAGAAATTCCACACGCCCGTGTGTTAATTCCACACGGCCGTGTGGAAATTCTGGAATCGTGATTTCTCGGCACCTGTGACCAGTGTTTTTGCTACAGTATTCCAGCTACAGTACGCGTCCGTGTGGAATTTCCACACGCCCGTGTGAACTCTCTGGAATTTTGAATTTCGGCAGAATATGAATAGTAGCTGCTACAGTATTTATCTACAGTATTGTACTGCAGTGCCTGCTACAGTATTTCTCCGAAATACTCCCGAATCGATCGTTCTTCATCGAGGCCGTTGAATTGGGCACACAATCAACGGTAGATTATGTCGATTACTTCATTTCTCTTCATTGGCGAAGTTCTCCAATGCTACACGAGTTATAGACTTTTGTGAGTGTGACTGCCCTTGTGCCCCTCCAATGGAGGTTGGCACACACCCACAATTCTAAACTCGTGCCTTGTTCCTTGCTTGGTCCGAGAACTCCTCAACAACGGCGAACATAACCTATTCTTCCTTCTTTTTCTCTAGATCTTCTCCACAACCCTTCAATGCACAAAAGTAAACAAATGCACACTTTTTAGTGATAAAATCTGATTAAATTAATGCCCATTGCAAGATAATAACACTTCGCATTACTATAACACGAGCACTTATCAAATCCCCCCACACTTAAGCTTTTGCTTGTCCTCAAGCAAAATAGAACGTGAAAGTACTTGGGAAGAATAATTGAAAGTGCTCGGCCTTAGGTTCACCAAAAGTATGCAAAAGAAGCATTCTACAAGTAAGGGGAAATCAAAACATTGCATAAAGTTATCATTGCTCTAGCTAAAAACTCGAATCAAAAAGGAAGAAAAACTCAAAAATGTGTAGTGTGTGTGAACTCACTCAAGACAACCAACGAGTACTCCTCAAACTTTTGTTAACAAGGACTTATTTATATACAAAAAAAAAAAAAAAAAAATAGTGGTGGAAGTAGTAGCTTCACACATCCTTGAAGGTAGCCCTTTCCTAGGCGGCCGCCAAAGGTGGCTTTCACTCTTTCGAGGAGGTAGCTCTTTCTACCGGGGTAGTAGCTTTCACGCATCCCATGAGATAGCTCTTTCTCTCATTAGGGCATAACTTGTATCCGACTTATGAGAGTAGCTGCATACTTCATAGGCGGTAGCTCTTGCCACCCCAAATGCATAATTAAAACAAAGCTAATATTTACAAACTCATATATTTTTTTCTTTTTTTCTCTTTTCATTTTTCCACTTTTTTTTTTTTTCATTTTCATCTTTTTTTTTTTCATATTTTTCTCTCCTTATATATGCATTTTCCAAAGTAAAACTAAGAACAACGATAAACTTGTCCTTAAAAACTTCAAGATTGAGTTTCCAAAAGATTCCAAGAGTAAGTTGTGCAATATAAGATAATCGAGCAAAAATTCACTAAAATTCAAGTAGAAACTAGAGCATGATAGGATACAATGATATGTATTCTCCTAAACTATAAGAATACACCATTGCAACTAAGGTGAACCGCCATAGGCTACATGAGCATAAGCAATTGAATGCACAAGTAAAGGTGTGTGCAATGTGAACTCCCCCCCACACTTAAGATGTACATTGTCCTCAATGTACGCATGCAAGCACAATAAGAAGTATAACAATCAAAACATAATGTGTGAAGGTGGGCAATTGAAACAATAATACTCCCCTGAACTCCTAGTGGTACATTTGATGGAGCTATGTTCATTGAGGGTTGAGTCTCAACGGGTTGTAAAGGACACACGGTCCCATGACCGTGCCTATGACTAGTACTCAAATTCCTTGTATCCAAGACGATCTGCACATACACAAGGGGGTTCAGTGAAGCTCAATAAAAGTAAAATAAAACAAAAGAAAAAAAATAAAGCTAAAAATGCCTCAAGCGTCGGTGTCGTCCGTTCTTCGATCTCCGGTGCTGCTGTCGGTGCTGATACTGGTGGATTTGGTGCTGAATAAGAAAAGATTGACGAAGAAAAGGAGAAAATATGCTTACCGACAAAGTGAAAATCAAAAACTTCGAATATGGTCGGAAAACAACTTAAAAACTCCTTAAATGGACAAAGAGAGGGTTGGGAAAATGTGAGGAAAACATCCCTTGAGTATGGAGGCATTTAGAATTGAAAAGGCAAAAGAATATTTTAAAATTAAAAACAACCTATCATGTTCTGTACATCCACACGGCCGTGTGCCTCTACTAGAAGGGTTCACAGGGGCAGTCACACCCCCATGTGTTTCCTCTGTTTGCTTTCCAGAACATACACACGGCCGTGTGGAAATTCCACACGGCCGTGTGCCCAACCTGGCCAACACACGGCCGGCCACAGGGGCACCCACACGCCCCTGTGGACTCTCTGGATCCCAAGAAAATCATCTAAGTGTTCCACACGGCCGTGTGGAATTTCCACACGGCCGTGTGCCATGCAGACGCTCACCCACATGGGCACTCACACGTCCCCTGTGAGCCTCTAGATGAAGTTCTTGTTCTGCAGAACATCCACACGCCCGTGTGGAATTTCCACACGGCCGTGTGCTATAAACATGGGCACTCACAGGGGCACTCACACTGCCCCTGTGTCTCTCGGGATGGAGAGTTGTAGCTCTGCAAAGATCCACACGGCCGTGTGCCTTCATATGGTCGTTCACAGGGGCAATCACACGCCCCTGTGTCTTCTCTGGATGAGTTCTGAACTGTGACACACGCCCGTGTGGAAATTCCACACGGCCGTGTGTCTTCTCTGGATGACTTAGAAAAATTTACAAGCTTTGCAGAAAATTTCAGAAACTCAAATACAACGTTCAGAGCTTGCATGTACAATAAAAATTCGACCAGAGATCCATGAAAACACACTCAAACGACCTAAAACTTCGACAATCACAATTAGGCACACTACAACACCAATAATCCATAAGAAATCACAGCACACGCATAATAAAATGAAAACACCAACACTTAGCAATTATTCATGCTAAAACTAAACTAAAACCTAGAAAAGCAATAAAAACTTGGGTTGCCTCCCAAGAAGCGCTTGTTTAACGTCACTAAGCTTGACGTACCTCTTTCTTACCTCAAGGCGGCTTGAAAAGAGTGTGTTCCTCCCGACAAGATCTTGCATAGCTACTTCCTTTAAACCAAAAATCGACTTGCCGAGGTGGAGTATTTGTTGGAGGGTCCAACCATCCTACTTTTGGCCTCCAAGGAAACAATTTCGGTTGGGAATTGTCCAAGCTTAGCATAGGTGGGTCATGGGATGGTTTAAATATCCTCCCCACATCGTTTTCCCTTCCCAAAGTCTCTTTCTTGCTTTTTATGAGTTGATCAATCCCAAAGAGCGGTGCTTGTTCCATTACTTTAGGGTTTGCTTCTTCTTGTGTATTTCCATCTTGAAAGGAACATGACACTAGCAAATCCCCTTGAAAATTTTCTTCCTCACAAGCACACTGTTCTTTCAAGCAATCCAAATTCTCAACAAGATGTTCTTCCTCTTTCTTTTCAATTTCTACAGCAACGTACTCGGTATGTCTCATTTCTTTATTGTCGTTCACTACCACATCAACTCTTGCGTACGTACCGCAAGTGCACAGCCTTGTCGAAGTAATAAAAGTTACCCCGGTGAGTGGGTAGTCGAATCCACAGGGAATAGTGTTTAGAAACAAGTGTTAATCGCTATTTAGCTATGATGGGAATCGATGATGAGAAAAGTATTTATATATAGATGTAAAAGAAAATAAAAGAGTACAAGAAGAATAATGAGGGTAGGAGAGGTAATCGATATAAATATGGGGTATCCGGACAAAGTTCCCCCTATGACTAATCCTTCTAGTGCAAAACTTGTATTATGCTCTACAATTGATGCCTATTTGAGTCGAGGATATCCTTAAACACATGGTCCGAATCCTAAGGTCAACCGTGACTAACCCCAACACTATGCCCCGGCATTAGGATTCACTACGACTCTTGACTCTCGTTGACCTGTCAACTAAGCCCTAGAGGAGTATATCTACCTAAGCCTCACACTACGTGGGATTGCATTAAGTTCTAGGGACTCCTAGTGGTAAAACCTGTTCCTATGTGTAGTTCTAACCCTTTGGTCCATGTGGAAGAACCCTAATCTAGATTAAGCCCCAGTGCGTAGGATTCACTTCAACCCTTCACTCTGTTACTCGCGTAACTAAGCCCCAGGGGAGTTTATCTACCTAGCACTTCACTCTATCTCGACCGCTAATGAATCAAGGAAACGGAGGTAGGGAGAAACCACACCGGAGGGGAAAGGGGTACATCGCTACCTCACAACTCTCCCTCTCAACCCTCTCCAACCTTGTGTAGTCTAATCCTATAGAGGTTGTGACACCCTCAAAGGATAACCTAATAGATTCTCAACCCTAGTGTCACGGCTAAGGAAAAATCTCATACAATCGGCATGCAAGATTGGAACTCAATAATAGAACATTAAATTAAGAAAGCATAATAAAAGTCATAGAAACAATATCATCCTAGGGTTTACAAGTCCGAATACCCACTAGGGTTTAGCTCTCCATGGAGTAATACAAAGTCAATAAATAGTTTAAGAACATATGCATGAAAACCATAAAGAAAACCCCCTTGTAGATCGTATCGATGGTCTTGTGTAGTCGCGTGTCTTCTCCAAAGAATCCCTTGTTAAGCCTAAGGCACACCTCGACAAATCAATGCCGATGAGAGCTTCCCCAATAGCTTTCTTCCAAAGGATGTCGATGTCGATGCCGTTTAATCGCCTCCAAAGACCTCCAAGAACCTCTCTAAACCCTAGCCGAAAGCCCCCCAAAAGATATCCCAGTTATAGAAGGGGAGGTCCCCAAATAGATATGAAAACGGGCTATTTATAGGTTGAAGTCGGGCTGAATTCGGGCTGAAATCGGACTTCTGTGAAAATCTAGAAATTCCACACGCCCGTGTGTTAATTCCACACGGCCGTGTGGAAATTCTGGAATCGTGATTTCTCGGCACCTCTGACCAGTGTTTTTGCTACAGTATTCCAGCTACAGTACACGGCCGTGTGGAATTTCCACACGCCCGTGTGAATTCTCTGGAATTCTGAATTTCGGCAGAATGTGAATAGTAGCTGCTACAGTATTTATCTACAGTATTTTACTACAGTGCCTGCTACAGTATTTCTCCGAAATACTCCCGAATCGATCGTTCTTCATCGAGGCCGTTGAATTGGGCACACAATCAACGGTAGATTATGTCGATTACTTCATTTCTCTTCATTGGCGAAGTTCTCCAATGCTACACGAGTTATAGACTTTTGTGTGTGTGACTGCCCTTGTGCCCCTCCAATGAAGGTTGGCACACACCCACAAGTCTAGACTCGTGCCTTGTTCCTTGCTTGGTCCGAGAACTCCTCAACAACGGCGAACATAACCTATTCTTCCTTCTTTTTCTCTAGATCTTCTCCACAACCCTTCAATGCACAAAAGTAAACAAATGCACACTTTTTAGTGATAAAATCTGATTAAATTAATGCCCATTGCAAGATAATAACACTTCGCATTACTATAACACGAGCACTTATCATGCATACATAAAACAAAGAAACTATTTACAAACTCATATTTTTTCTCTTTTTTTTTTCATATTTTTCTCTCCTTATATATTCATTTTCCACAGTAAAACTAAGAACAATGATAAACTTGTCCTTAAAAACTTCAAGCTTGAGTTTCCAAAAGATTCCAAGAATAAGTTGTGCAATAAGGTGTAATCGAGCAAAAATTACGTAAAAATTCAAGTAAAAACTAGAGCATGATAGGATACAATGTTTAAAAATTCTCCTAGTCTCTAAGAATACAAATGTTGCAACTAAGGTGAACCGCCATAGGCTACCTGAGCATGAGCAATTGAACGCACAAGTAAAGGTGTGTGCAATGTGAATCCCCCCCCAACACACACACACACACTTAAGATGTACATTATCCCCAATGTACGAATGCAAGCACAATAAAAATAAAGCAATGAACAACAATTAGTGTGGAAGTAGACAATTGAAACATTACTCCCCTGAACTCCAAGTGTTAAATTTAATGGAGTTAGGTTCATCGAGAATTGAGTCTCAATGTTTTTGTGGAGCATAAACGGTCCCATGACCGTGCTTATGACTATTCCTCAAATTCCTTCCATCTAAGACCATTTGCACACATACGCAAGGGTTCAGCATAGCTCAAGAAAAACCAAAATAAAACTCGAGTATATAAAAATATGAAGATGAAATACAACTCGAGACAGAATAAAATAAACGAAACTAAAAACAAATCCAGAAGGAGAGTCCTTTCTGGGTACTACAAGTCCAACAGAAAAATATAAAGTGCAATAGAAGTGAAATAAACTAAAATAAAACTACGACGCCTCAGCATCGGTGTCCTGCTGTGGGTCCTCCGGTGCTGGTGCTGGTGCTGGTGCTGGTGGATATGATGGTGATGGAGACGGAGGTGGAGTCGGTGAAGGGACAAGGCGGGGTCGTACCACAGATCGCTCGAACATCTGTATAACCGTGGCAAGCTGTGCTGATAACTGAGCGAACTGCGATGCCTGAGTGGTCCTTAACTCTGCAAACTCTGCTGCCTGTGCGGCTCTCATCTCGGCCAGCTCTGTCTGCATAACACCCACAGCACTCTCGAGGCGCTCGAACCTGTCCTGGCCTCGAGAAGGGGAGAAAATACGCACTGGAGGTGGCTCCGGTGCTGTGAGTGGTGCCTCGGCCTCTGTGTGCTCCGGGGGTGGCTCTAACGCTGCCTGTGTCCCCTCTGTCTGATCTGGCTCTGTAGATCCTGAGTGGGGGATGATCAATGTATAGACTCCTGGTCCTGCTCTGCGGACCATCCCATCAGTCGCAATGTATCTCTGGTAAGCGGGGCTGATGTAGTGATCTTCTCGACCCCGCGCACCCCATCTCTGAGTCCCAAGCCTATGATGAGGCGTGTGATGTAGGGACCTGCAAAGATGACTCCAACCCTGGGGTACTAGCCCTGGTGGCGCATGTACTCGGCTAGAATGTGCCCCAGGTGGAGTGGCTTGCTCTGTACCATGGAATGTAAATATAGCAGCTCCTGTCTACTCAATACCCCTGTACTGTCCCCTCTGCCACTGATCGATCTGCTCAAAATTGCATGAATGTATCTGTACGCTGGCCGGGAAAGAAAAGTCGCCTTCGAAACCCCCGGCTCGTACTGGCCATCCCCGCACAAGGTCCTGTAAATCCTCTGTGGTGTGAGGGTCCCTAGATAATCGGTGGGCAATAATGAGTACTCCTCTGTCTTAGTGAATGTCTGATCGTACAGGCCCATCACGATCGAGAACTGAGTGACACTCAGGCTGAAGTGTCTACCGAGGGCACGAAACTAGATCGTCTCGCCATTTATGAAGCTATTTTATTCTCGGTTGAACTCAAAGCTCGACAAGACCTCGAGGGTGAGTGACACACCCCTTGCGTGTGTGTACCGCAAGTGCACGGGTTGTCGAAGTAATAATTATACCCGGTGAGTAGGGTAGTCGAATCCACAGGGAACAGGGCTACTAGTACTAACTTCTTCTCTGCAATCTAGCCTAACGACTGATGTGATTTTGTGGTGATCTAGTGTGCAAAGAAATTAATACCAGAGATGAATAGGCAAAGGGTAAATAAAGGGAGATCTCAATCAATGAAGATGAGATACCCGGGCAATGCTCCCCCTAGGCTCTATCATGAAGTGCAAGACTAACTAAATGCTTCTAACCGAGTTCTATGAGTCGAGGTAATCCAAGAATAATCGGTCCCTGCCTCCAGGCCACCGACACTGGTCCCCTACAAGGTCCCGGCGGAGAAATCGCTCAATCTCAACACCTCACACCCCATATGACCTCAATGAGTTCTAGGGATACCTAAGAGTGAAACCGATTCCTAAAATTAGATCTAACCCTACTTCTAGGCGGAAGATCCCTAACCCCCTACAAAGGTCCCGGCGGAGAAATCTATCAATCTCACGCCTCACACCCCATATGGTTGCATAAAACTTAGGGAATACGGAGATAGGAAACACTCAATCGGAAGGGAAAGGGGACACTCCTCTATCTCAAGACTCACCCTCTCAACCCTCTTTAACCTTGTATGTTCTAATCCCTAATGGAGACCTCTCTCTCACCAAGGAAACAAATCAAACATACCAAACAACCATATGAATCAATAAGGCATGCAACCAATGATTAAACAAGATTAAAACTCAAATAAACTCGGACTTAAAAGAAAGCATAAAGAAAGTCAATACATGAATCGAAACCTAGGGTTCACATGCCCAAGTATCTACTAGGGTTTAGCCCTCCATGGGGCTTATTACAAAGCAAAACATAACACAATGAAAAGCAATGTAAACCATGGAAGAAAACCCCCTTGAATTCGTGATGATGGCCTTGATGGGTCGCTCAACGTCTTGAAGGATCCTTCTCCGAAGCTAGGTCGCCAATAACTCCCTCGATGCTATGACGGAGGAAAGAACTATCAAAGTTGGTGAAGAACGGCCCTCCAATTCGGCAAAGACCTCCTCCTCAAACCCTAGCCGCTTCGCCTCTCAAAAGCCACACAAAAGATACCAAAAGAATCGGCAAAAAGGGCTATTTATAAGCCTGAAACGCGTCAGTCACGTGCCTCCACGTGACCACGTGAGATCCCACGCGGTCGCATGGGCTGCAGAATTCCCACGCGGTCGCGTGGGATTTTGACGCGGTCGCGTGAACAGTAATTCTGCTACAGTACTGTTACAGTGAAACGAACAGTGATTTGCTACAGTACTCTTCATAAACACGATCCAAACTTTCTCATCTTGAGGCCACATGGTCAGGCACACGTCAATGTGGTGAGTTATAAGACTTCTCCTCCTTCGAACCATCATTTGAAAGTTTTAGTTATCTTCACACGAGTTGGGACATGAAGGTATGACTGCCTTTGTGCCCTTCCATCACACAAATCATCTTGAATTCTTCAGGAAGTTGGCACACACCCTCATGTGCATGATCCCCTCTTGTGCCTTGACACTTGTGTTGTACAAAAGCTCCCAACAATACGTCTTTATAACCCATCTTTGCTTCCTTTTCCTCCTTTAACACTTCCACAACCTAATTGCATAAAAGAACACCAAAATATAGTTTATGAGACATAATCCATGGTAAAATGATGCTCAATGTATGTAAAACAAGTAGGTAAAACATGTATAATCAAGCACTTATCAGTGAGTGCTCGAGTCGCTGGCTCTCTGATCGATAGTAGTCGGTCCCAACTACCCACTGCCAACAACTTCTTAACCGCGGTCGCTACGGCCTCGCCCCCCTATATATCTCTCAACATACTCAAGTCTGGGTAGCGAGACTGTCCAAATCGAAGTGCCGAGAGTTTCTTGAATCTTTCGCTGTGCTCTGGTAGATCAAACTCCATCTCCTCGGGAGGTGGAGTAGCCTCTCGCGGATGCTTCCCTGCTGACTTCTTAGACCTAGAAGACATACCTGCCAAATTGCAAAAGAAACCAGTTAAAAATCAGTTCAAAAGAACAATCTGCAGAAATCCACACGGCCGTGTGGAATTTCCACGCGCCCGTGTGGAGCTTCTGGCGGACAGAGCCTCACGGCCGTGGGTCTAGAAATCCAAAATTTACATTCTAGTTTGTTCTAATTCATCCCTAAGCATGTTCACACACATAATAAACATTTAAAACAAGCGAAATCATCCAAAGAACGAATCAAATTAAGAATTGATGAAGAAAAGAGGGAGGGAGAGCTTACCGACAGTGTGAAGTGAAAAACCATGGAAATCGGCCGGAAAACTGCAATAAAATCCTTCAAAAGGCACAGAGAAAGTCGGGGAAGTAGTAGAGTGGGTAGGAGAAGAGTTTGGAATGAAAATGTCAAGAGGCACGAGTGAAAACTAAAAGAAATCGCACGGCTTTTGAAGTTCTGGGAATTCACACGGCCGTGTGGAAATTCCACACGGCCGTGTGCCTCTGAAATTAGGGTTCACAGGGGCCAAGACACACCCCTGTGTGCACTCTGGTCATTCTCTGAACTACCCCACGGCCGTGTGCCTTCACAAGGGAGGTCCACAGGGGCTGGTCCATGCCCCTGTGGATTCACGGGAAACACAGAAGGTCTCTGAAACCTTTCACACGGCCGTGTGCCCATCCTGGCCAAGAACACAAGGCCAGCCACAGGGCACCTCACACACCCCTGTGGCTTCACTGGATCATCCCGGGAATTGCTAAGTATACCACACGGCCGTGTGAATACTCCACACGGCCGTGTGCCGTTCACAAGCTCTCTCACAGGGGCAGCCACATGCCCCTGTGAATTCTCGGGAGGAAGTGGGGTTTCTGCAGAGTATTCACACGGCCGTGTGTTAATCCCGCACGGCCATGTGCCGTAGCACTAGGTTTCTCACAGGGGCACCTACACGCCCCTGTGGTTTCTCTGAAATGAGAACTTGGTTCTGCAGGCTGTCACACGGGCATGTGTTAATTCCACACGCCCGTGTGCCCCCTTTTGAAGGTTTTCACAGGGGCAAGGTCACGCCCTTGTGCCTTTCTCTGGTTGAGCCCTAATGGGTACCACACGGCCGTGTGTTAATTCCACACGGCCGTGTGTTTTCTCTGGTTTACTTAGAAAAATTCACAGACTTAGGAAAAAATTCAGAAACATAACTATTATGCTTAGAGCCTGTGAAAACAATCAAAACATGACCAGATATCATGGAAAACATACTCAACCGACTTAAACTTCGTCAATTAACAGTAAGGCACATGAAAGTCAACAATCCACACTAAAAATCGCAACACATGCATTAAAACTTCAGGACACCAAAACTAAGACTTTTATTCAATCTAAAACTAAACTAGATCCTAGAAAATCATGTAAACCTTGGGTTGCCTCCCAAGAAGCGCTTGTTTAACGTCACTTAGCTTGACATACCTTGCTTACCTTATGGAGGTTGAAGAAAGAATATCTCTTTATCATCATTACAAACCTTGCCGCCAAAGTATGGTTTCAGCCGGTGTCCGTTTACTTTGAACGTGCCCTTCTCCAGATGAGTAATCTCAATTGCACCATGGGGTGATACTTGAGTGACTGTATATGGGCCAAACCATCTAGTCTTTAGTTTTCCGGGGAAGAGTCGCAACCGGGAATTGAATAGTAGAACTTGATCACCGACTTTGAACTCTTTAGGTATTTTGATATGCTTGTCATGCCACTTCTGAATCCTCTCCTTGTAAATTCTAGCATTCTCAAATGCTTTCAACCTCCATTCATCGAGCTCATGAAGATGAAGCAGTCTTCGTTCACCCGCTCTTCTCAAATCGAAGTTCATTGCTTTGATTGCCCAATATGCTTTATGCTCAAGTTCCACTGGTAAATGACATGACTTTCCATAAACTAGATTATAAGGAGTAGTTCCTATGGGCGTCTTGTATGCTGTGCGATGGGCCCAGAGTGTGTCGTCCAACCGTTCCGACCAATCCCGCTTTCCTTGTTCCACAGACTTCGTCAAAATCCTCTTGAGTTCTCTATTAGTGACTTCTACTTGATCACTAGTCTGGGGATGATATGGAGTGGCAAGGCAGTGACGTACCCCGTATCGTTTCAATACCTTTTCTAATTGGGCGTTGCAAAAGTGGGTCCCTCGATCACTAATGATGATTCGCGGAGTTCCAAACCGAGTGAACAACCTCTTTGAGAATTTCACCACAGTTCTAGCATCATTACTCGGTAATGCTTGTGCTTCGACCCATTTGGAGACATAATCAACTGCCACTAATATATATTGGTTCCCGTTAGACCTTGGAAACGGCCCCATGAAATCAATGCCCCAAACAACAAATATCTCACAAAATTGCATAGGATTCGGAGGCATCTCATCCCGGCGAGACAAATTCCCTGACCTCTGACAATTATCGCATCGAAGAACAAATTGGTATGCATCATGAAAGAGGGTTGGCCAATAGAACCCTACTTGATGCATAATGGCCCCCAACTGGTCCTGAATGACAATGAGCAAGGATATCCCATCCTTCCTTCCTCGAAACGCATCTCCGAACAATATGATCTGCACAGATGCGGAAAAGGAATGGGTCGTCCCAGAAATAGTTCTTCAAATCACTAAAGAACTTTTTCTTTTGTTGCAATGTGAGCCCTGGCTTGGGGACTTTTCCTGACAAGTAATTAGTAAAATCTGCGAACCACGGTGTATCACCTGATGATGTTAATTCTTGAATTGAATGTAAGTGTTCTTCCGGGAAGAAGTTATTGATCTCCTTACTTGTTGGCTCTTGCCCAATGCTCCCTTCCAGCCGTGACAAATGATCTGCCACTACATTTTCAGTTCCCTTTTTATCCTTTATCTCCATGTCAAACTCCTGTAAAAGTAATATCCACCGAATCAATCTTGGTTTTGCATCGACTTTGTTCATGAGGTAACGGAGAGCTGAATGATCTGTAAATATAATGACCTTTGACAAGATAAGATATGGCCTGAACTTATCGAGAGCAAATACTACTGCTAATAATTCTTTCTCTGTAGTAGTATAATTCTCCTGTGCATCTGTGAGAGTCTTGCTTGCATAATAGATGGGTTGGAATTGCTTGCTCTTCCTTTGTCCCAGAACTGCTCCTACAGCGTAATCATTAGCATCACACATGAGCTCAAAAGGTTCATTCCAGTCAGGGGTAATCAAGATTGGAGCTTGAACTAGTTTTTCTTTTAGCACATTAAAAGTTGTTGCACAATCTTTCCCAAAATCAAATGGAGCATCTTTTTCGAGAAGTTTAGTCAACGGTTGAGTGATTTTCGAGAAATCCTTGATGAACCGTCTATAGAAACCTGCATGTCCCAGGAAACTCCGAATTCCCTTAACATTCATTGGTGGAGGAAGTTTCTCTATGACTTCGATTTTTGCCTTGTCCACCTCCATACCCAAATGGGAAATCTTGTGTCTGAGAACAATGCCTTCTTGAACCATGAAATGACATTTCTCCCAGTTTAGCATAAGATTTGTCTCGTTACATCTTATCAGCACTCTTTCCAAATTTCTTAAACATATGTCGAAGGAATCACCAAACACAGAGAAATCATCCATAAATACTTCCATTATGTCTTCGACAAGATCATCGAAAATAGCAGTCATACACCTTTGGAATGTAGTAGGTGCGTTGCGTAATCCGAACGACATTCGTCTATATGCAAAAGTCCCGTAGGGACAAGTGAAAGTTGTCTTCTCTTGGTCTTCCGGAGCAATAGGGATCTGAAAGTACCCTGACATCCCATCTAGAAAACAGTAAAATTGATGCCCTACCAATCGCTCCAACATTTGATCAATGAAAGGTAAAGGGAAGTGGTCTTTACGGGTGGCATCATTCAGTCTTCTGTAATCAATACAAACTCTCCACCCTGTGACCGTTCTGGTTGGGATGAGTTCGTTCTTTTCATTCTTGATTACTGTCATCCCATCTTTTTTTCTGGACCACCTGTGTTGGGCTTACCCAAGCACTATCGGAGATGGGATAAATGATCCCTGCATCTAATAATTTGACCACTTCCGCTTTTACGACTTCCTTCATGTTCGGGTTTAGTCTTCGTTGAGGTTGGATCATTGATTTGAAATTGTCATCCATTAAAATCTTGTGCGTACAGAATGAAGGGTTTATACCTTTTAAGTCTGCAATTTTCCACGCCAAGGCAGACTTATGCTTTTTCAACACATTCACCAATTTGTCTTTTTGCTCCAAGGAGAGATTCGATGCTATGATCACGGGCAACTTCATCTCTTGTGCCAAAAATGCATATTCCAAGTGTTTTGGAAGTGTTTTCAACTCCAAATCAGGTGGCTCATCGATGGATGGTCGAAGCCGATCTCCAATTGATCTGCCAATCTCTTCAAATTTTGTAGTTTGTTGTTCATTACTGTACCCTGAAACCTTCTCCAAATCACATTCCTTAGGTTGGTCCTGGTGTTCCATTCTAATCCCCAATTCACAAACTTCCTCTATCAGGTCTATAATACCCATTGAAAAGGCCTCTTGTTTGTGCTCAAAATAACCTGATTCAAACTGTACAAGAACGTTCTCAAGGGTTTCTTCTGTGTCACCATTTGCAAAAGCTAGAGCTGATTTATCAAATTCGTCCAACACACTGCCCAATTCATAATTCATATTCTGCTCCTTGCAAAACTGATCAATACTATCCACTATTTTTGTACAAGGTTGTCTCACTGATTGCCCATACTCAATATAATTCGGAAATGGTTGTGCGATAAACAACTGCATTTTCTGCTCCACTTCCTTGACTAATCCTACGAGTGTATCAAAAGCTTCGCTTGTGTTAAACATTCCCTCGGTAAACTGAAATTAAAAAGAAAAGAATTGGTGCAAATAGTGGTAGATAAAGAAGGTGTGAAATAGATAACGAAGTGAATAACTAAAGTAGCAAAAACTAGTATTAAAAATACGCCTATTCCCCGGCAACGGCGCCAAAAACTTGACACGACCTTTTGCGTGTGTACCGCAAGTGCACGGCCTTGTCGAAATAATAAAATTACCCTAGTGAGTAGGTAGTCAAATCCACATGGAATAGGGATTTAGGACACAAGAATTTACTATTTAGTTATGCGGTGTACGAAAAGAAATAATTGGAGTGATGAGTGAATTTACGGAAATAATTAAAATAAATGACAAGAAAGTAAATAGAGAGATGAAAGACAAGAGAAAAGCAAGTAGAAGTTAAAAGAGAAAGACTAGCAATGGGTGAGATAGGGTATCCGGACAAGCTACCTCTAGGACTTATGCTTCTAGTGCAAGACTATGCTATTATAGTTTCCTATTGATGTTAATTGAGTCGAGGATATCCTTAAACTCACGGTCCCAAAACTTAAGGTCAACCGTGACTAACCCCAACATTATGTCCCGGTATTAGGATTCACTACGACCCTTGACTCTTGTTGACCTGTCAACTAAGTCCCAAGGGAGTCTATCTTCCTAACCCTAACACTACGTGGGTTTGCTTTAAGCTCTAGGGATTCCTAGTGATAAAACCTGTTCCTCTATGTAGTTCTAACCCTTTGGTCCAGGTGGAAGAACCCTAGTCTAGATTGAGACCTAAAACTCTATCTTGACTGCTAATTAACCAAGGAAACGGAGGTAGGGAGAAATCACACCGGAAGGGAAAGGGGTACATTGCTACCTCACAACTCTCCCTCTCAACCCTCTTCAGTCTTAAGTAGTCTAATCCTATAGGAGTTGTCATACCTCCAAAAGATAACCTAAATTGTTCTCAACCCTAGTGTCACGGCTAAGGAAGAACAATAGCAAAAGATAATTAAAACTGAAACTCGAATTTATTCATCAATATTGGAAAAGCATAATAACAATGTCATAGAAACATAATGATCCTAGGGTTTTACAAGTCCGAATACCCACGAGGGGTTTAGCTCCTCATGGAGCTATACATCTTCATCAAAGTGTAAAATAAATTGCAAAATAAGAACATCAGTGAAAACCCCCTCGCGTGTGATGTGGTCGTGGTCTTATGCTGCCATTGGACGTCGATGACGATGCCGTTGGTGTCACTACAAGAAAACATAAGCATTACTGACGGAAATTTTCCAACGGAATTTTTTCCGTTGGTAATATCAATATCATTGACGGAATTTGTGACGGAATTCCAACGAACAATTTTTAACACCTCAGAACATATTAGTGACGGAATATAGTTTTATCACCAACGGAAAAATCCGTCGGTGATAGTTTCCGTCAGAAATTCCGTTGGTGAAAAGAATTAATTCTATTTTTATGATTTAAAAGTAGTTGTTATATATTAGGGACGAAATTAGAATTTATCACCGACAGAATTTTGAATTATCACCAACAGAATTAATTATTATTACCGACGGATTTTTTTTGCTTTCATCAACGGAAAATATTATTTGACCACCAACGTATTACATGTTACCGGTACACTATTTAAATCTATTCATTATTATTATTAACAATATTAATACTTGTGATTTTTTTTGTATGAGTTGGTACTTGTGATTTAAGTTAGTTTTTTTAATCATAATTTTTTGTTTATTATGTTTACCATGTCCTTTAAAATTTCTTTCCTGATTTTTTGGTTTTATTTAAAAGTCTTAGTTGCTATTATAAATAAAACAACAAGATAAAATTTTTAATAAGGAAAAGGAAGGATTGCGTTAAATCTTTTTTAATATTAAAGGAATGCAAGGAAAGAAGAACGAATAATAAAAATTTTAAATACTTAATATCATATAATAATTTTAAAATCTATAACTATTTATACATAATAAAAAGAATAAAAGGAATAATTATTTCCTTTTTTTAATTAAAATAATAAAAGGAATAAGTAAATCTTATCTATAAGTATTTTAGGGTTTTGTTAATGGTGTATGTATGTCTGTGTGTAGGGTCAAGTTTCATGTGAAGGGCTCAATCTCTTCATAGGAAGAGCAGGTCCCACTTTTTATTTTAGCTTTCTATGTGTGTTGTTATTTCATGGCTAAAGTGTATGCTTCTTTTACTGACAAGCCACTAAGAACCCCCACCCCGGTCTTGTCTAAAAGTTATCTTCTACTTGGCACTAGCTATTGAGTTATGCTATGCTAATAAGAGGACTGGTTTGCATGGCCACTAGGCTAAGGAAGAAGGTTTTCTTTTGATAGTCTCAAAAAGGAAGCTTAGGGTTTGGTGGGGGGCTTTCTTTCTAGTTTTCCACCCTTTTATCATCACGGTCTTATTTTGGTATCATGTTGTTCTTCTGACTTTGTGGATTAGAAGCCCTGTTATAACCAGTTTTCACTGCAGAAATAACCAGCCCATTTCTATAGATTTTTCAGCCCAGTACTGTAGCAGACCGTTACTGTAGCAGCACGAATTTCTCTTAAAAACCCTTCTCTTTTCTTCTTCTTCTTTCCTTGCTTTCTTTGGCCGAACCCTAGCCCTTCTCTTGGATTTTCCGGCGAGCTTTTCCGGCGAACTAAAACCTCCATTCTCCTCCTCACATCCTCTTGAATACGGTAAGCCTTTATTTCAACCTTTTCTTTCCGTATTTTCTTGTATTTTCTTGTTTTTAGAGAATTTTGAAAACCTAGAATAAGTTTTGGATTTTCTACTTGATTGTGGATGTTTTTGAGCTTAAATTGAAGCCCTTGAGGTTGTGATTCTTTGTGGTGGATTATTGTATAGAAAATCTCATTGTTTGATGTTGTATTTGGGAGAATACACTTGTTTAAGGCCGGGTTTTACTGTAGCACCCGAGGTTACTGTAGCACCGGCAATCCTTAGTCGTTTCTTTAATTTCTTTGGATTAGATTGTAGCTATAATCCTTAGGAATTCATTGGTAACCTTTAGATCTAGCTTTGAGCCCAACCCTAGGATTAATTTAGGGTTGTTTGCTAGAAAACCTAGGATTTTATATTAACAAGTATTTGTGTTTTCTTGTACTTTGGCAAGGAGAAGAAGTCTTGGCTCGAGGCAAAGGAGTAGCCGAGGGTTAGCTTGCGGGGAAGAGAGTCACCAATTCTGTGAGTGGGTTTATTTAGCATAGCTTTATTTGAAGAATACCGATAGCTAGACTTGATCATACTTACATTTATATATATATATATATATATATATATATATATACTTATATCATGATTCAAGTACAATTTCTTTGATTTATACGGGCTTGGCATTTTGGTGAATGATGGTGGCATTGAATGAAATCTTGAATGTTTTATTTAGTATTTGACTTGGTAATGCTTGATTTGATGTTAATACACTTCAAGGAGTTGTGAAATTTTGGGTTTTGTGTAAAACCTGAGATTTGTTGTGGAAATAATTGATTTTGTGAAATCCGGGGTTTGAAACTCATTTCAAATGGTTGAAGGAAAATGATTTCCTGTGTTGCTTCTTGTATTGAGTTTTGTTTATCGCTTGGTGTTTTAAAGCTTGAGCTTCCTTTGTATTCTTTTATTATTTCCTCGTGGAGATGTGAAGGTGTTGGTAATTGTTGGGTATTTGTTGGCAATGGTGTTTTTCATGGACTTGTGTTATTGTTGGGTTTGTGTGGTGATGCCCTACTACGGTAGGCGGTCCCCACGGCCAGCCTGTTGAGGTGGCGTGGTAGACCGGATTATTTACTACGAGGGCCAGGTTCAGGTGGGAGTGTAGAGCCCTGACTGGATATTCATCGGGTAGCCGGAGTCACCAACCGGTGAACCGATGGGTCAACGTCAAAGACATGAGTACTTTGACGGCTCTGAACCTAGCCATGGCCACGGCGAAGGTTTAGAGAGTTTTCTAGACCACATTATGCTGGGTGAGTGTTGGGTATTGCTTTATACTAAATTTGAGATTTATCCAGTGTATTTCTTTTGTAGTATTATCTTGAATGTGCGGTGAGGGGGCGAAGCCCAGCTGTTGCTTTTAGGAGGACAGTCTCTCACATATTTGAGTTGCTACCCGTATTTTGATTATTTATTTCAAAACCTTGGCATTATGTTGTTTTACTTCTTTTAAAGATTTCCATGATGTGTGCTGATGTTTCTAAACTAGTATTGCTTTTAGTAAAGTATTTATGTTGGTAATTTATTATTATTATTGTTATTATTATTATTATTATTATTATTTTACTATTGTTGTTGTTGCTGGTATGTTTTCTTTTAGAGTTGTGCTAACCCCCCTCACTGAGTAACTGTGGTTACTCATCCCCTCTTTTCTCTTCCAAGTCTGTTTGCAGGTAGTAGGTGCGACGGTGTGGCAGTGTGCTGGGCATTTGCTGCTATCTTTTCTATTGTACTTCCTTCAGTTCATGTATGTTTGTTGTCATGGAACATGTTGTTTGGCTTGTGGATCCACTAGTGTGTAGAAAACCCTGTTGCATGTTTGGTGTTTCATCATTTCCTACTGTTATGCTTATTACTTCCTTGTGTACTTGGAAACCTCTGTACCTTCTGTATTTCGCTGTAATAGCTGTTGTTGTTGTTGTTACTCATGTTATGTATTGTTAGCCTTTATTCAATATCTGCAAGAGATATTGTTGAATTCCAGGTGTATTTGTTAGCCTTGCGGCGTCACGAGGGCTGAGTGGCGGGGTATCCCTCCTCGGGATCGCCGCGGCGGTTGTCGCGTCCTGTGGGCCCGCGGGTCGGGGCGTGACAATTTTATTGGTATCAGAGCTAGTGGTTTAGATTGATAACCGTAGCCTGTTCTTGTTGTTGACTGCCTTCTGTAGTAACTAGTGGATCCAGTTAGAATTGAGCATGTAGCATTGTTGCATGTAGGAATTGATTTTGAAAGTTGTTTTGGTGTCCTTTTCAGTGAAAATGCCAGCACAACGCCCGCGCACGCGCAGTGGAGCAGTTGCTCCTACTGTTGAGCCTACTACTGCACCACCTAGAGGTGGACGGCGTGGAGTGCCATCTCCACCGTCCTCTCCTTCACCGCCTAGGCAGGAGGCCAGTTCAAGGCATGCACCTGCTGTAGCAGCGTCGGTGCACGCTCCAGGAATGCCTGAACCTGTGCCTCAAGCCCCAGTGCCCGAGTTAGCTCCGTCTCCAGATGCGATGCAGGCCTTCAGAGCATATTGGGACAATCAGGATAGGCAGCCGACCTATCAGGAGTTCAGAGACTTCATGAGTTTCTGGAGCATGTATGGAGGGTCTGTACCGACTGCGCAGCCACCAGTTTCAGTACCGCCCCAAATGCAGTCAGTTCCCGTAGTCCCTGCAGAGGACAGTAGGACCAGTCAGAGCTTGTTCCTGTCCAAGCTCCTGAAGGAAGTCCGACAGTTAGGCTGCAGTTCCTTTGATGGCACGAGTGACGCTCTGGTGGCCAAAGAGTGGTTAAAGCGGGTGATAGCTACTTTTGACGACATGGTTCTAGAAGAAGAGTTGCGGCTCAAGGTCGCTACGAGGTTACTTGATGGCAGAGCCAGAGTTTGGTGGGAGAGTTTGAAAGGCCGTTCCCCCGTTGTCTTGAGTTGGTCAGATTTTCAGAGAGAATTTGACGAGGAATACTACACTTGTTTCCACAGAGACCAGAAGAGGCAGGAGTTCATGCAGTTGACCCAAGGTAGCAGATCTGTGACAGAGTATGAGACAAAGTTAAAGGACCTAGCAAACTTTGTACCCGAACTGGTAGGTTCTGAGGAAGTTCTGTGTTCGAAGTTTGAGGCCGGATTGAACCTCAACGTCCGAGAGAGGATGTCGGTTACAGGAAACCAGAGCTTTAAGGAAGTCTTACAGTTGGCCCTTCGAGCAGAAAAGTTGGTTATGGAAGGCAGACAAGTCCGAGAAAGCATGAGTAAGAGAAGAGGTGCAGAAATGAGTCAACCCTCGAAGAAGAGCAGAGGTGAGAGTTCGTCTGTTGGTGCACCTTCAGTTGGTTTCTTCAAGACCCCACCAATCCAGACCAGTGGACAGCAGAGTTCAGTACCTTCAGGTAGTGTATCAGGAACAAGATCAGTAGGAACTATGCGACAGTGTTGGAATTGCCATAAGTTCCATGAGGGACGGTGTCGAGAACCGCGCAGATGTTATCAGTGTGGACAAGTGGATCACATCAAGACGCAGTGTCCACTTTTGACCGGCGGGGGACCTACACCAGGACTTAATCCAGGACGTCCTACTCAGTCTAGAAGTTCTCAGCCCGCGACTCAGGCACAGACTACCGCTACTAGATCCGTAGCAGCGAGCAATATCCCTCAGTCAGGAGGATCGCGTGCGCAGACTAGATCTCAAACCAGAATCTTTGCCCTGACTAACGAGGAGCCCAAGTGTGAAGTGGACATGAACCCAGGTACAATATCTATCTTTCAGCTTGATGCATGTGTATTGTTAAACTTTGAGTATTAGAGGTCTTTTGTTAGGTAAGGAAATTTCGAGGGCGAAATTTCTTAAGGGGGGTAGAATGTTATAACCAGTTTTCACTGCAGAAATAACCAGCCCATTTCTATAGATTTTTCAGCCCAGTACTGTAGCAGACCGTTACTGTAGCAGCACGAATTTCTCTTAAAAACCCTTCTCTTTTCTTCTTCTTCTTTCCTTGCTTTCTTTGGCCGAACCCTAGCCCTTCTCTTGGATTTTCCGGCGAGCTTTTCCGGCGAACTAAAACCTCCATTCTCCTCCTCACATCCTCTTGAATACGGTAAGCCTTTATTTCAACCTTTTCTTTCCGTATTTTCTTGTATTTTCTTGTTTTTAGAGAATTTTGAAAACCTAGAATAAGTTTTGGATTTTCTACTTGATTGTGGATGTTTTTGAGCTTAAATTGAAGCCCTTGAGGTTGTGATTCTTTGTGGTGGATTATTGTATAGAAAATCTCATTGTTTGATGTTGTATTTGGGAGAATACACTTGTTTAAGGCCGGGTTTTACTGTAGCACCCGAGGTTACTGTAGCACCGGCAATCCTTAGTCGTTTCTTTAATTTCTTTGGATTAGATTGTAGCTATAATCCTTAGGAATTCATTGGTAACCTTTAGATCTAGCTTTGAGCCCAACCCTAGGATTAATTTAGGGTTGTTTGCTAGAAAACCTAGGATTTTATATTAACAAGTATTTGTGTTTTCTTGTACTTTGGCAAGGAGAAGAAGTCTTGGCTCGAGGCAAAGGAGTAGCCGAGGGTTAGCTTGCGGGGAAGAGAGTCACCAATTCTGTGAGTGGGTTTATTTAGCATAGCTTTATTTGAAGAATACCGATAGCTAGACTTGATCATACTTACATTTATATATATATATATATATATATATATATATATATATATATACTTATATCATGATTCAAGTACAATTTCTTTGATTTATACGGGCTTGGCATTTTGGTGAATGATGGTGGCATTGAATGAAATCTTGAATGTTTTATTTAGTATTTGACTTGGTAATGCTTGATTTGATGTTAATACACTTCAAGGAGTTGTGAAATTTTGGGTTTTGTGTAAAACCTGAGATTTGTTGTGGAAATAATTGATTTTGTGAAATCCGGGGTTTGAAACTCATTTCAAATGGTTGAAGGAAAATGATTTCCTGTGTTGCTTCTTGTATTGAGTTTTGTTTATCGCTTGGTGTTTTAAAGCTTGAGCTTCCTTTGTATTCTTTTATTATTTCCTCGTGGAGATGTGAAGGTGTTGGTAATTGTTGGGTATTTGTTGGCAATGGTGTTTTTCATGGACTTGTGTTATTGTTGGGTTTGTGTGGTGATGCCCTACTACGGTAGGCGGTCCCCACGGCCAGCCTGTTGAGGTGGCGTGGTAGACCGGATTATTTACTACGAGGGCCAGGTTCAGGTGGGAGTGTAGAGCCCTGACTGGATATTCATCGGGTAGCCGGAGTCACCAACCGGTGAACCGATGGGTCAACGTCAAAGACATGAGTACTTTGACGGCTCTGAACCTAGCCATGGCCACGGCGAAGGTTTAGAGAGTTTTCTAGACCACATTATGCTGGGTGAGTGTTGGGTATTGCTTTATACTAAATTTGAGATTTATCCAGTGTATTTCTTTTGTAGTATTATCTTGAATGTGCGGTGAGGGGGCGAAGCCCAGCTGTTGCTTTTAGGAGGACAGTCTCCCACATATTTGAGTTGCTACCCGTATTTTGATTATTTATTTCAAAACCTTGGCATTATGTTGTTTTACTTCTTTTAAAGATTTCCATGATGTGTGCTGATGTTTCTAAACTAGTATTGCTTTTAGTAAAGTATTTATGTTGGTAATTTATTATTATTATTGTTATTATTATTATTATTATTATTATTTTACTATTGTTGTTGTTGCTGGTATGTTTTCTTTTAGAGTTGTGCTAACCCCCCTCACTGAGTAACTGTGGTTACTCATCCCCTCTTTTCTCTTCCAAGTCTGTTTGCAGGTAGTAGGTGCGACGGTGTGGCAGTGTGCTGGGCATTTGCTGCTATCTTTTCTATTGTACTTCCTTCAGTTCATGTATGTTTGTTGTCATGGAACATGTTGTTTGGCTTGTGGATCCACTAGTGTGTAGAAAACCCTGTTGCATGTTTGGTGTTTCATCATTTCCTACTGTTATGCTTATTACTTCCTTGTGTACTTGGAAACCTCTGTACCTTCTGTATTTCGCTGTAATAGCTGTTGTTGTTGTTGTTACTCATGTTATGTATTGTTAGCCTTTATTCAATATCTGCAAGAGATATTGTTGAATTCCAGGTGTATTTGTTAGCCTTGCGGCGTCACGAGGGCTGAGTGGCGGGGTATCCCTCCTCGGGATCGCCGCGGCGGTTGTCGCGTCCTGTGGGCCCGCGGGTCGGGGCGTGACAAGCCCTCTCTTCGACCTAGGGTTTCGTTTTCCCATCCTCTGGCTCTAAGGTATTAGATTTCCTCCCCTTTTCTCTTTCTAGATTTCGTTGCATCTCTATGCTTAGCTCCGTATTTCTATTCCTAGATCTCAAAGATGGTTTTTCCCCTATTTGATTGTTTGGAACGGTTGATTTCCATATTTTTTTTTTTTTAGAAATAGGTGATCCATTGGAGCTTTTGACTCGTGGGATGCTTGATTGATGTAGGGCTCCATTTTTTTTTTTACTAATTGTTTGATTTCGTGGTTTTATGGAGGATTTGCACAGGCGGGGAGCAGAAACACATCGATCTCAATGAAAACCCAATTCTGTGAATCATAACTTGATGGTACAATCCTAACCAGTTCCAATGCATACAATCAATCTCTAGCAATTGATGTTCATTATCCTCTTTTGAATATTCTGGATCTTCTATTTCTAAAGGTGTGTTTCATGTCACTGTATGTGGTTTATGAATTTTAATTTTAATATAGTGTTCATATAATCTTCTATCAGCCTTTAAAAGGGAAATATAATTTAACCAGAGAAATAACGGAAAGAATGAATGGTTGAATTTTGCGTTATTATTATCATATGAAACTTAGGTCAATGCTAAAGTTATTGCCATGCTTATTCACAGTCAAATCTATCTTGATAAACATATAAAAGCAGAGAGAATGAATGTCTTTTGGTGAATATACTTTTACTTTGACTACATTGATGCATGAAAAGTGGAGTTTATATAGCTTTTGTTCTTCTTGTGTTGAACTGTTAGTCTATTATATATCTATAGTCATGTAAAATCACTTAGTTATATATTATATTTTAAACCTTGAAGTTCTTAAACTTATGATATACTTTAATCAGGGAGCTCATGTATGTCTAAATCCCATATATATATATTAAAGAGTTTGGTTTAATATTGAATATTGTAGGTTAACCTACAATATTCAATATTAAACCAAACTCTTTAATATATATATATAGTGTCTAGGATTCTCCATTTGTAGTAGTGGTGTGCTTTGCTGGTGTGCTTGTTTTATTGCTGGTTATGTGGTTATGTACTTAAGAGCATGAGCCTGAGAATCATACAAAGGAATATCATTGTATTAATTTCCATAAGCATCCTAGAATTTAAGAGTTCCAAGCCATAAAAGATGTTACTAGTGGATTGATAGAAAATTGCTATTATATATGCTTGATAAATAACTGATAGCTAATAAAGTTTCAATTAGATTATGACTTTGTTTGGCTATTATAGTGAGTTAGATCTTGGAAAGATTTACAACCATTTACTTGAAAAGGTCCACACAACAAAAAATTAATACACCTAAAAATATAACTTTCATTGTATTTGGTTGGATGAATCTATCATGCACTTGATAGATGGTGGTCATATATAACATAAATAAAAGTTTGTATTATATGTTGATAAATTTGGTCTTATGTTGTTCATACATTTGGCTTCAATTAAATTAAATGTGCTTATTAATATTGTGGAGAGTTCATTTCAAGCTTATGTTTGCTTTTTAAATGTTAGATTCTCATGTTATAAATACCAAGTACTTATTTATGTTGTGTAATATTAATTTCAAGCTTATGGTTGCAATATTCGGGCATTTTCTTATCTCATACAGTATTAATTCCGAACTTTTATTTAACAGGTCAGATTCATGCTAATAGTTGTGATGTTGAGTGTTTATTTATATTGTATAACTCTAGTTTCAAATGTATTGTGTTGTTTAAGGTTAAATTTAAATTGAAAGATGTAATGTTGAATTCAACCTCCTCTTTTTGGCTTTTTAGTATTAAATAAAATGGCATTATTTTATTAATTTTTATGTGATTTTGTTTGAAGGCCGTAAGGGACTTGCAATTTAAGTTAACAAATACAATAACATATATATCAATTAAGAAAGTAAGATGATAACATTCTCATACAAGATTCAGTTATATTATAATTCTTAAGTAAATAATATAAGCATAACATCATAACTTTTCCAAAAACATCAATGAACACAAAATATCAATAGGTGATAAACATCACTACAGGTCTGGGTGGCTGACTAATTCCTAGTTTAATTAAGCATGGGTCACACTCAAGGCCCAACTCCCAGATTTCACAAAACAATGGAAGTCCTCTCCACTTTAATATTATAATTATACCTTTTTGTATTTTTTTCTTTTGTAATTATTATTATTATCATTGTATTAATTTAACCAGTCTGGGTGGCTGACTAATATGAAACCACTTTGTAGTTGTTGTGGCATTGTGAACAGATGGATCCAGCTGCATAAAAATATTAATGGCGGCAAGTTAATTCAACCTCCTGAAAGTCATTTAGGCTTATTAATTATTATTAAACTCAACAAATGGGTTGTAACTTTTGTACTCACTCTCTTAAAAAGTTCACTCTCCTTTCTCTATGTTTGAAGTTAAGCTGAGAAAAGCTGGCAATGACTTTCGTTAGTCTTTTGTTTGGACTTTGTAATAGATTTTTTCAATTTTAGAATTGATGTATATTTACAACTTTTGATGCTTTTGTAAGTAGGAAAATTTAATTGATGATAGTGATTTAAAAAAATATTTAAGTACTAACTATCTTTAAAATTTTGAATTCAATGGTAGTGCTTAGTTTGGGTTTTATTTTTTAATTTATTCGAATTTATTTTGATTATATGTCAAAGGAAATCATGTATTAATTAAGTTTAATTTTCAAAAATTAATTTTTTTGTAAACGACAAACTACTATGATGATTTTCTGTAGCCTTTAACATAGTGTGATGGTTTTTTAGGTCCTAAATTAGCATTTCAAGTACAGAGGTTGATCAAGCATATTCAAAATTTGAATCTTGTCATCTACGCAGACACTAGATTGTAGTTTAAAGTTGCCGGAGGTATGGATGTTTCGACAACACACATTTATTGCTATTTTGGGTGACCATCTACATAATCTGATAATGTGTGTGGTTTTCTCTTCTTCCTCAGTCTTAGGTATTTGTTGCTATCTGAGGAACCCATCTGTGATTCAAGGTATGTTTAAGTATTTGTTTTATTATTATTTTTGGTATTTTCCATTTAGCATGCAATGCATGTAAAGTGTGTTTTCACGAATGCAAGTGTAAATGTATGCTCGTCTAGATATGCAGTTTCTTTCCTATATGAGACTTTTTGCACTATTCCGTAGGGTATTTCCAAAAAATGTATTTCATATTTTGCCTTAAAAAATCTGATAAAATGATTGATATTTCATA
Organism: Dioscorea alata; assembly: GCA_020875875.1. Classification (NCBI taxonomy): domain Eukaryota; kingdom Viridiplantae; phylum Streptophyta; class Magnoliopsida; order Dioscoreales; family Dioscoreaceae; genus Dioscorea; species Dioscorea alata. The sequence continues at coordinate 9,319,032 of CM037013.1, read as the reverse complement.
AGAGATGAAATTAAGTCACTACGGCTATTAAAGAGCAAGAAACATTACTATCAAATATTATTAATCTAAACATTACTTCATGGTGTTTTAAATCATTTAGGATTTTACAATGGCTAAAGATGGATATTGGGCATGTGCTCGTTTAGACGATAATGGATATATCACGGACCAATATATGGGAGCAGTTGAAGTGTACATAACTTTTGCAATGAACGAGCAATGGTTTACTAGTGGTGATAGAATTAGATGCCCATGTTTGAAATGTCAAAAGCATTCATTTCTTAAACACGATGATGTGCGCCGACACTTATACTATACCGGTTTTTGCAATGATCCATTGTCTGGTGTTGGGCAATCATCCAAAGTTAGAGTGGAAGTTGGACATGAATACAATGTGGAAGTTGAAAATCCATATGCTAATATGGTTAGGGATGCTTTTTACACTAATGTTGATCATAGCTGGAATTGTGATGGTGGGTCAATGTCTATGGATCCTGAACCTAGTTTAAGGCCATCATCCTTTTTTTCTCTATTGAATGATGCTGATGAACCAGTGTGGCCTGGTTGTACAAAACACACGACACTATCGGCATTGTCACAATTGTTAAATTGCAAATCTGAATTCAACATTAGTGAAAACTGTTTCAATCGTCTAATGGTCATCATAAAGGGTATACTACCAGAGAATAACAACTTGCCCGAGAATTATTATCAAATGAAAAAGAAGATGGCAGCATTTGGCCTTCGATATGTCAAGATTGATGTATGTGACAACAATTGCATGTTGTTTAATAGAGAATTTGAAGAGTTGGAATACTGCTCGGTATGTGGTCATCCTCGATACAAATCAAGTAATACAAGTGAAAGACGGGTCTCAAAAGTTCCTTATAAGATTTTGCGATACTTTCCACTTATACCTAGGCTTCAGAGGCTTTTCATGTTAAAGAAAACATCAAAGAATATGACATGGCACGCACATAATCGAAGTTCTCCAACAGAGTTACATCACCCTGCTGATGGAGAGGCATGGCAACACTTCAATCGTACACATGAGTCTTTTTCTAGTGAAGCGAGGAATATCCGATTAGGATTATGCACAGATGGGTTTGCTCCTTTTAAACAAGGTGCGAGACCCTACTCTTGTTGGCCAGTAATGCTAGTGATATACAATTTACCTCCTTGGCTATGTATGAAGCAACCATATTTATTCCTTAATATGATAATTCCGGGGCCAAATAGTCCATCGCAGAACAGATGTATTCTTGAGACCTTTAATAGATGAGTTGCTAATTTTGTGGCAGTTTGGTGTTCGAACTTTTGATAATTATAGGCAAGATCATTTTTTACTGAGGGCAGCATTAATGTGGACAATTAGTGACTTTCCTGCATATGGTATGTTATCTGGATGGAGCACTCATGGAAAATTATGTTGTCCTTATTGTATGGCAAATTTGAAGTCATTCAATCTAAAACATGGCAGAAAACCATGTTTTTTTTATTGCCACAGACAGTTCTTGCCTCCCGATCATCCTTTTCGAAGACAAAGAGATAAATTCAGAAGGAGAGTCGATCATGATCCTCCTATTGAGATATTATCGGGTGAAGAAATCTTGAGAGATATTGATAGCTGCCCAGATTTGACATATGGCACCAAATGTCCAGTACAAAAACCAAGGGGTTATGGGTCGACTCACAATTGGACAAAGAAGAGCATTTTTTGGGAGTTACCATACTGGCATACAAATTTAATTCGTCATAATTTGGATGTCATGCACATTGAGAAAAATGTTTTCGAAAATATATTCAACACCATGATGGAAGTTAAAGGCAAGACAAAAGATAATATAAAGGCTCGGTTGGATATAGAAGAGTACTGCAAACGACCAGCTTTGCATTTGGTGGAAAGGAATGGAAAAACACTCAAGCCAACGGCTTCATATGTTTTAGCGAAGGAGGATCGATATAGGGTGTTCAAGTGGGTGAAACAGCTTCGACTACCTGATGGCTTTGCATCCAATATAGGGAGCTATTTTAACTTGGAAGAAGGCAAGGTCTATACAATGAAAAGTCATGATTGCCATGTGTTTATGCAACGATTGCTTCCTATTGCCTTTCGTGATTTGGTGCCCACCCCAATCTGGGATGCAATTACTGAGCTTTCCAATTTCTTCCGAGATATTTGCTCCACCAAAATAAGAATTGATCATATGGTGTTGTTACGGAGAACTATCATCGAAACAGTTTGCAAATTAGAGAAGGTCTTCCCATCCGGCTTTTTCGATTCAATGGAGCATCTAGTAATCCACCTTCCTTACGAGGCTGAAGTTGGTGGACCAGTCCAATATCGTTGGATGTATGTGTTTGAAAGGTATACTAATATGTACATTTACAATCTTTACCGAGCTCAAGTGTTTTTGGCTTCATTACACTAGTAATTTTAATTAGTTATGATATGTAGGTTTCTACATCAATTAAAGAAGAAAGTGAAAAACCCAGCTTGTGTTGAAGGGTCTATATGTGAAGCATATATCATTGAGGAAATTTCATCATTTTGTGCCTTATACTTCGAAGAGGATGTCGAAACAAGATTTACTCGACCGCCACGTAATGATGATGGAGGTGAAGTAGATCCCATGGGACGTCTTTCAATTTTCAATCATCTTGGACGACCCTTGGGACCTAAAAAAAACAATACTCGATATCTGACAGCGAATGAGTACTTGGCTGCAGAATTATATGTTCTGATGAATTGTGAAGAAATGATTCCATTTATTGGGTGAGCAATATTTATTTTATTGCTCAACTTCCACTTTTTTGGGAAAATATTGTTTACAATATTTTGTTTATTTCACATGATTAAGGACATTCGATGAAATGGTAAGGAGGAATAACCCACGTGTTACTGATAAAGAATTGGAGAAAACACGAGAGACCACATTTACATCATGGTTTAAGCAATATGTATGTATCAAACTATGAGTCTTCCTTTATCATTTTATTTGTCATCTTGTAAGAAATTTTTGAAAATCGATATTTCTACTAGGTTGAAGAGAATTGTTCCGAAATTGATCGTCATATTACTCAACTCGCTCATGGTCCATCACGTATGGTGAACTGCTATAAAGGTTACTTTGTCAATGGTTTCAAGTTTCATACTAAAGAATATAGCGGTCATCGGTCGACAATGAATTGTGGTGTATGTGTGAAAGGAAATTGTTATAATGATTATGATAGGGACTTTTATGGTGTCTTGCTAGATGTAATTGAGTTGGAGTATTTCGGGGAAAGAAACCGCCTTGTACTTTTTAAATGCCATTGGTTTGATACAGAGAAAGGAGTTCGGGTGGATCCTCGCCATGGGCTTGTGGAGGTTAATTATAAATCAGTACTTGGAAGTAATGAACCATTTGTATTAGCTGCACAGTGTTACCAAGTTTATTACTGTCCTTATCCCTCGGCAAGTCCTCATCGGCGGAATTGGTGGGCTGTGTTCAAAACCAAGGCAAGAAGTAGGTTTCACTTTAACCCCAATCAGCAAGAAGTACCTGATTTAAATGAAGGGGTTTATCAAGATGTTGAAGTGTTTAGACCATTAAATGCCTTACATTCAGAAGAAATTGACAATGAAATAGAGATTTGTCACGGTGGTATTGAAGAAGTTCATGATGACGAGGAGGAGGAAGGAGAAGAGGAATGTGAAGTAGAAGAAACGGAAGAAGAAGATGAAGAAGAAGAAGAAGCAGATAAAGATGAAGATGAAGAAGAAGATGAAGATGATGACGATGATGACGAAGACGATGATGATGATGATGATGATGATGATGATGATGCAATTAATGATGACTATGATTGCTAAGAACAATCAACTAGCCTATTAGCTGAAGATCATTAAATATTACATACTTTTGGTCAAACTTATCCCTAGGGTTTCTTATTGTTAATACTTTCTACTATGATATTGGTGCACTTGTAGCAAAGATCAACTTTTCTTGTTATATATATGTCTATTGCCTTCATTTTTCTCTTATGACTTCATTTTAATTCTCTCACAAGTTATCTTAAACACTTATCATATTTCAGTTATAATTATATTTTTACTTTACTCAAGCAAATTTCCTAGTGATTTTCATTATTGCTTCCCAAAATTAGAACAAAAAAAATTAAATCACTATTGATGAAAATTGTGTTTTGGGAAGCGGAAATATTTATGTCTCTATCTCCTATATCATTGTCATGCATTATATATGTCGGATCTATCTACAATTGTGTTGATGTACTTGTTAAAAGCTTTTTATGTCCATTATTATCACTTTCTTACAATTACACTTAACATGCACTTGTTTCTTACTAAGATGGTGATATTCTTGCTCTATTACAGACATCATGCATCGATCAAAAGCTAAGAAAAAATCCAAGACAAAGAAATCTTTGGAAGCAAATGCAACTAAGGATCTTCCAAGTCAAGTGGCATGGGAAGGATGGTTCAGACCGCATCAATCGTCCTCACAAAGTCCACAAGAGATGAACCAACCTATTCTTGCGCAATTGCCAACCAACGAAGATGAAGAAACACAAGATCTTACTATAGCAGCTAATGAAAATCATGATGATGACACCACTAAGAGAAATGAAAACAAACGCCCAAGAGGTCCTAACAAAGAAATACCCGCACCGGCAAATCGAAATGAGCGAAAGTTGGTTCATATTTTACATGATGAGTAAGTTGACTGTTTAATTTATTTATTTGTGCTTAAGTCATACTTGAGTAATATTTTTTTTTCTTATGATGATAGGAAATTTGTTGACCCTAAAATTGTTAGAACAATTACAAAGTGTATCCAAGTACACTTCAACGATGCATGGCCAACATGGAAAAAAGTTCCTGAAGCTATCAAAGATGGGATGTGGGCAAAATTTGAGGTGGTTTTTCCTCTCTTTTTTGCATAACTTTGATTGTTGCTCTATGGAAATGGTGCCTAGATCTATTAATAAGAAATTTGTTATATATGACATATTTCCTATAATATATTTGCCATTAATGATTTATGCCATTAGTTTTGAGTGTTTGAAGATGTTCATGCCTCCATTATACAGCTTATTTTCCTTTCTAAGCAAAACTTTTATTAAGCCATGATCACTTTCTTTTGCATCAATCAATCCTATCTTGTGCATGACATTCAATAAATCAAAGAAAAAAAATACTCAAGTTTGATTCATGCTCTTATTTTTACAATATAACAAACAATTTCTCATGCTCTTTACATTCAATGAATCAAAAATACATTCGTGATTTGAGTGCAATTGCAATTGAAATTCTGAATTCTTACATGACTTTATTAGTATCTTCATTTTCTTATTCAATGCCAAATTTAATTCTAAAATTTTTTATGTTTTAGGGTTTTTTTCTTAATCCTTAATTCATGTTTACATAATAACATTTTTTATTAGTCAGTTACTTAGGAAACAATGTTATTTGGAGTTTTTTGTAGTGTTAATGTTTAACATATGTATTAAAGAAATCTCTTTGACAAATTATGTATGTGCATGTGTAATGTTTATGTTTGTATTTTCTTCAAACATTATCCTTTTAATTTTCCAATATGATATTAATTTGATAGGGAAAATTTATGTGGCCTATTGAGAAAACAAAAGTTGTGAGAACAATTTGGGAGACTACGTGCAAGGAACGGTTGCGTGGTATGTTGGAAGAAGAAAGGAAGCGGGCAATGAGACATTTCGGTGTTAGTGATATTTCAAAGTGCAAAGGTTACAATGTAGGTTGGATTCGAGTGGACATTTGGGATCGATTGGTTAGTGATGTGTGGACTAGTAATGCATGGAAAAATCGATCAATTATTGGCAAGCAAAATAGGATGACTGAGAAAGATGGAAGCATCACCAAGCATACCGGTGGATCGATCCCTTTTATGGTTCATGCGGAGAGGATGGTATGCACATAATTTATATTTTAAATTTTACTTGCAAGTGTTTTATAGTCTCTTATTTAATATCTTCATGTAGGAAAAAGAACTAAAACGAAAACCAACCTATGGAGAATTGTTCAACCGCACCCACAAACGTGAGAAAGGTCAAGGTGATTTTGTTGATCATAAGTCCAAGAATGTCAGTGTAAGTGTATGCCCATAATAATATGCACTTTCTATCCTATATATATGAGACTTCTTTGATTAAATTTTATGATACGATAATTCTTAGTTTGATAGTTTTTAGTTTAATGCTATCAGATTGACAATATATTTGAAGACTTGCCTTCAATCATTCTTGTTATTAATTTTATGAAATTCTTGACATTGTAACAATGGCTATTATTATTGAATGTGAAATAGGAGCATCTGAAATTGTAACAATTTTGAGACTTGAAGGCTTCTCCATAACATCTATCTTGGCTCATTATTTCTGAAATTGTTGAATGTATGTCTTGTTGAAAATTTCAGAGGTAAACATACAGTCCACAATGTATTTCTGGTAATTGTTCTTCATGCTGATGAATGTTACCTGATAAACACCTAAATGTACGTATTATTCATGTATGTGTATGTATAAATAGAGTATTTTTGTATGTGTGGATGCCCGTTTTCGGTCTAAATTGGTTTATTTCGTGTTACAAGTACAAAAGTTACCGTGGGGAGCTCGACAACATGATTTAAGGAGAAATTGGCAAGAAAAACACTATTTTCGAGCCCGACTGTAGCGGAACTGTAGCAACCACTGTAGCACGAACACTTGAAGAAACGGCGTGGTCTGGAGGTTCATGCGGGCTACCATGCGGGCGCATAGCAGGCCGCATATGGTACTGTAGCAGTTCTACTGTAGCAGAGGAACTGTAGCAAGATTACTGTAGCGGCTTACGCGATATTCGGAATTTCTCTTAAACTTTCTCTCCCCGCATGCGGGGCCGCATGGGAGGCCGCATAGCATCCCGAAATTAGGTTTTAAAGGCCTTTTTGGCATTCTTCTTGTTATCTTTTTGGCCACCATTCTCCTCCATCATCTTCTTGGACTTCAAGGCTACGGGAGAAGGCATTTTTGAGGAGCAAATCGAAGGGAGAAGAAGATCACACACTCAAGGGCGAGCATCTAGGAGCTTGTTGGCGTGGATCCTTCAAGTTCTCATCACCATCTTCTTCTAGTCTTCATCTTAGGGGAGTTGTTATGAGCTTTACTTTGTATTTCTTGTTTTGTAGGCATTCTCCTTTGTTGATGATGAACTAGACTCCCAAGGTCGCCGGGCATCCGGTGAACCTTGGGATGAACTTGCTTGTTTGGATACTTGATTTATATGTATGGTATTTGTGTGGTTTGTGGTTTAAGTTTGGTGTATTTGAATGCCTTGGTATGCATGAGAACTCTGTGTATCAATTTTTAGGTAATACTAGGTTGCATGACCATTGCCCTAGTGTTAGACTCACCAAGCTTAGAAGGGATACATGTACAAATACGCTGTGACCATCGGGTATTTTGTACCCCTCCAACCATTAGGGTTGAGCCTAGATATTGTGTTTGACTCTAATTTGAGATTTCCCTAGGCCCTTAGCAATCGTGTGGGGATTTGGGCGGTAGAAATACCGTAGCGGTGGAAATTCCGTATTCCAATACCCATACTGGATTAGGGGTCATCACCGTGACCATCGGGGTGACCTATCTTTGGATGTCTCTTGGCCTAACCACCTTTGCCTGTGTGATTCGAGTATTCTTCTAGCTTTAGTACTCCCGAGGGGATCCTCGCCCGCGGCCTCGTTCATTTATTGCTCATTGTTTCCTTAATGCGCTTGTTTGGTGTGCCTTAGATCACTTGTTTATAGTTTTATCTTTTGTTTGTTTCCTTATCTTATTTTAAATCTATATTTGGTAGACTAGACAGTGTCATCTAGAGGGAAGTAATAGCAGCTCTTGGGACCCCAGGGAATACGACCCCCTCGCGCGTGCGTGAGGGGTATTACTTGGCGACCCGTGCACTTGCGGTCAAGTCATCATTACCAAATTAAGACTGAAGCCTTTGTAACATCAATCTTGGTGGTGTATTAGTTTCTACATAATATTTGTTTCTTATTCTATTGTTCTTACAGTTGGATGTTTAAAGATTTTGCCATTTTTTATTTCTTGGTGAGTGAAAAATGTTTATATGTACATGCAAAACATTTTTTAGTCACATATATATAGCTTCATGTCTAATTTGTTTGTTATATGTTGAACTAATTTGTTTGTTATTTCTTATAGGAAACTTATACTTCTTCAATGAGTCAAAAGTATGGTTCTGATGAAGCCAATCATCCCGAGTTTGACCCAGAAGTTTGGTGTGATGCAATTGGAGGGCGAGAAACTACACGCACTCATTTCTATGGGTTTGGAATCACGCCACGTGGCAAGAATTTCGTATCTACTTCCATCAATGTTGGAGATGCATCATACTCGGCTTGTAGTCGTCTGGCTCATGAACGTGAACAAACTCCATTTGAAGTTGACAATTTACGGGAAGAAGTGACACTTGTGAAAGACAGAATAATGAACTTAGAGGATAAAGTAGAGAAGCAAGCGAGCGATACGGCGGATATCAAGAAGTATCTTGAACAATTGATGGAGATGTTTAATCCTGCACGTATGTTTACAAATGCTTCAATGGGACCTTCTCAGCCTACATCTTAGGCTAAAGACACTGTTGGACCACCATTTTGGATATTAAACAGATTGATATATGCTATATGTATGGTACTGTTGCTTTATATATGTTTAGTACTTGTTAAGACTTGTTAATTATCAATGATGTATGTTCACTAATTATGGTACATGAAATTAATTACATGTATTTGATGGAATTTAATATTGTGTGTTTCACATATGAAATTTCTTATATGTATTGCTACAGGGAATTAAAGCAGGATAATTATAATTAATAATATGATACAAGACCTTCAGTAACGGAATTCATTTGAATGTAAAGGGACTGATCCGCGGGTGATATTGTTTTAGTGACGGAATTCCGTGGCAAAAGCGAGCATCTGTGACGGAATTTGTTTGGTGGTAAAGAGTCTTAATTACATAATTCCGTTGGTGATAATTAGTTTGTGACGAAATTTCGTGGGTAATACACTACATTAGTGACGGAATTCCGTTGGTGTTAAAAATCTTTACTGACGGAATTCCGTGGGCGAAGTGAGTATATTTGTGACGGAATTCCGTCGGTGATATACACTATTAGTGATGGAATTCGTTTGGTGGTAAAGAGCCTCAAATACCGAATTTGTGGGTGATAATTTTTTAGTGACGGAATTCCGTTGGTAATACACCTCATCAGTGATGGAATTTCATTGGTGTTAAAGATCTTTAACGACGGAATTCCGTGGGTAAAGTGAGTACATTTGTGATGGAATTCCGTCGGTGATATACACTATCAGTGATGGAATTCGTTTGGTGGTAAAGAGACTCAAATACCGAATTCCGTGGGTGACAAGTTTTTAGTGACGTAATTCCGTTGGTAATACACCTCATCAGTGACGGAATGTCGTTGGTGTTAAAGATCATTACCGACGGAATTCCGTGGGTGAAATGAGAAAATTTGTGACGGAATTCCGTCGGTGATATCTATTTTCTTATCATTAATTTCAGTTTTTATTTTGGCTTTACTGACAGAATATTCCGTCGGTGATGCTCTAGCATCACACACGGAAAAAAAAAATTTCCAACGGAATGTCATCAGCGACACCAATTTTTCCAACGGACCTTTCCAACGAACATTTCCGTCACTGAAGATTATCAGTGACGGAATTGTAGTTTTTAGTGACGGAAAATTCCGTCACTGATGCGCCTGTTTTCTTGTAGTGTGTGCTCCAATCCTCCACAAAGTCCTCTCCAAAACCCTAGCCGCACCCTCTCGAAGTTTGAGAGAAAGCTAGGTCCAAAAGATTCTCAAAAAGTCTCCCAATCGGGCTTTTATAGGCTGAGTGCGGCTTTAAATTTGAACTTATCGGGGCTTCACACGGCCGTGTGGAATTTCCACACGCCCGTGTGAAGTTTCTGTCTTCTTGAAAAATTACTTCACACGGGCGTGTGGAATTTCCACACGCCCGTGTGAAGTCTCTGGCTTGCTGGAAAATGATTCATACGGTCATGTGTTAATTCCACACGCCCATGTGAATTCTGTGGAAACTTGATCTTCAGCAAAAAATGCACAGTAACTTGCCGAAACGCTCCCGAATATGTTGTTCTTCATCGAGACCATTGAATTGGGCACACAATCAATGGTAGATCGTGCCGATTGCTTCAATTCTCCTTCTTGGTGAAGTTCTCCTAGGCTACATGAGTTAGACTTGTTGTGAATATGACTGCCTTTGTGCCCCTCCAAAGGAGGTTGGCACACACTCACAAGTCCAAGTTCGTGCCTTGTTCCTTGCTTGGTCCGAAAACCTCCGAACAACGGCGAACACGACCTAACTTTGTTCTTCTTTTTCCAACTTGTATCCACAAACCTACAACGTACAAGAATACACAAATGCACACTATTTAGTGATAAAATTTGATAAAAGAGATGCTAATAGTAAGATAATAACGCTTCTCGTCACTATAACACAAGCACTTATCAGCAGGGCCGCACACTAGTCGCACAACACAGCCAGAAGGCTGTGCGGCCACTGTGCGGCCCCGCACTGTGCTCGCACCACCTCGGGGATATATAAATGATAAACGCCTAACTAGACGTATTATTTATGTATATTTGCGTATTTATCTAGTATTGTTATATGTGTGGATACCCGTTTTCGGTCTAAATTTGTTTATTTCGTGTTACAGGCATAGAAGATACCGTGGGGAGCTCGACAATGTGATTCTAGAAGAAATTTGCAGGGAAAAGGCAATTTTGGAGCCCGGTACTGTAGTAGCATTGTAGCAGCACTGTAGCACAAAAACTTTGGCGAAACGGCTAAGTCTGGAGGTTCATGCGGGCACCCATACGGGCGCATAACTGACCGCATATAGTCCTGTAGCAGCTTTACTATAGCAGAGCTACTGTAGTAGGGGGCTACTATAGCATTTTACTGTAACACTCACTGCAGCAACTTACACAAAAATTCAAGAGACTACAGTGCCCGTATGCGGACCGCATACCAGGCCGCAAGGCATCCCGAGAATGAGTTTTTAAGGCTTCGAAGTTCATTTTCTTGGAGGAGGGAGCCCGGTCTTGAGCATACTTGCCATCATCTTCAAATCAGAGCTAGGAGCAGCCGTTGGAGGCCATTTCTAGGGAGAGAACGACAAGGAGAGCGACATACGACGAGATCCACCTTCTTGATCCATAGTTGAGAGGAGAATCGACATGGGAAGCCACCCCTTTGGTGGCGTCTTTGGAAGCATCATTCGGCCTCTACCTTTTGATGGAGTGTTCTTGTCATTGTATTTTGTTGTTTTCATGTATTTCCTTGAGTATTTTGTATTTATGAGCAACTAAACCCCAAAGTCACCGGATGTAGGTGAACCTTGGGCGTAAACTTGTGTAGAATGCTTGTTTGAATAGTTTTATGCATTTGGGACTTGTTTGTGAACCTTGTTTGGTGTATTTGATTGCTTGGTATGCATGAGAACTCTGTGTATCAATGTTTAGAAAATGCTAGGAAGCATGACCATTGCCCTAGTATTAGGCTCACCAAGCTTGGTAGAGATACATGTACGAATACGCCGTGACCATCGGGGTATTTGTACCCCTCCATTGTTAGGGTTGACCTTGTTTGTGTCTTCTCCCTAACTTGAGAAACCTATCATTCTCATTTCAATTGTGTGAGGATTCGGGCGGTAGGAATTCCGTACTCGATTCTTCTACCGGATTAGGGACCAATTTTCGTGACCATCGGGTTGGTCTAATTTGGGGTTTCTCGGTTCAAACTGCCCATTTGCATGCTAGTTAAGGCAACTTCCGCACTTTAGTAGCCCCCTTGGGGATCCTCATCCGTGACCCTCTCCTTACATTGTTCTTACCCTCCGATTATTGCCTCCGCCTTAGAGCACTTCATTTGCATGTTAATTGTCTTTTTACTTTTCTTTGCACAACACTCAAATTGATCGGCCAAACAATCATACGAAGAGGAAGTAAGGGTAGATTCTAAGGCCCCTTGGGAATACGACCCCCTCACGCGTGCGTGAGGGGTATTACTTGGCGACCCCGTGCACTTGCGGGTTGTTTATCAAGTTTGTGGATCCGTTGCAGGGGACCCACGAGAGATATCCGGAAAACTTAGAGTTGCTTGATTTGGCCATTGTTTTGTTCATGTTTTTCATCATTGTATATATTTCGCCATTCTTTCTTTTGCATTTTCATTTCCTCGTTTTCTTCAGTTTCTAAGTTTTGGCTCTTGTTATCTTGCGAGGTACCCATCTTATGACAAGAACGAGTCAAGCAAATTTAGTTGAACCCGACGACGAAATCGAATGAACTTTGCATCATAGATTGAGAGAAGTAACGGAAAGTTCAAGGCAACAAGAAATTCGGGTTGAATCTAGTGAACCATCCGTGATGGCCAAATCGAGAAGAACTTTGTCAGATTATGAAAGGCCTCAATTTACCAGGGAAGAGTTTAGTGTGCAAGCGCCTACGGTGCCAACTAATAATTTTGAAATCAAGGTGAGCACCATAGGAATGATTCAATATTCCGTTTAATTCTATGGGTTGGCCGATGAAGACCCACATGCCCACCTATCCCGTTTCCTCCAAATATGCTCCACTTTAAAGATTAATTCAGTGTCTGACAAAGACCCACATGTCCACCTATCCCGCTTCCTCCAAATATGCTCCACTTTCATGATTAATTCAGTGTTCGACAACGCCATAAGATTGAGGTTATTCCCATTCAGTTTGAGAGGAACGGCATATTGATGGCTTACGTCTTTGGCCCCTGGATCGATCACCACATTGAAGGAGATGGTCGAGAAGTTCCTTGGCCGTTATTTTCCATCAAGCAAGGCTGCACGACTGAGGCAAGAAACATCATCATTTAGGCAGGGGGATCCAAAAACACTCTTCGAGGCCAACGAACGGTTCGAGGATCTTTTGCGTAAATGTCCTCACCACGGGTTCCCCGCGTGGATGGGAGTGCAGATGTTCTGTAATGGGTTGAACTATGCAACAAGACAACTAATTGATGCTGCAGCAGGAGGATCTCTGAGTGCTATGTTACCTGAGGAAGTTGAAGCTCTTATTGAAAATATGGCCAGTAATGAGTGCCACTGGAGTACTCGATAGAAAGCACCAAAGCCTGCAGGCTTATATGAGGTGAAAGAGAATATTGCATTAACTACTAAGGTCGAGGCCTTGATGAAGAATCTCTCAGGCAACAACACCTTAGTCAATTCGTTAGCACATAAAGTTGAACAATTGATGCTTGGGTCTAGTTCCACTCCTAAAGCGGTGATGTCATGTGACACTTATGGTACGGGGCATGCAACATCTCAATGCCCTATATTCATTGCCCCATCGGCACCTGTGGAGAGTGTGGACTATGTTGAAGGGGGCCCTAGAGGACCGGGGAATCAATATGGCAACACTTACAACTCGGGATGGAGGAGTCACCCAAACATGTCATGGGGCCAAGGGCAAGCACAGCAGAGACCCCCACCATCTCAAGTAACCCAATACCAAGCACCTCCGCAACAAGAGAGGAAGTTCACTACCGAGGAAATTTTGGCCAAATTCACGATCAATATAGAAGCAAGATGTCAGAGCACCGAGAAAAGACTTGATGAGCTTGGCACCGTACTGAGGAATGTACAAGCCTCCATCCAATCTCTTGAAAACCAAGTTGGACAGCTTGTCAGGGCCCAATCTGATCATCCTTCGGGCAGCTTGCCGAGTAACACTGAGAACAACCAGAGGGAGCATCTAAAAGCTGTTACATTGAGGAGTGAGAAGCAGTTGGAGGCAAGAGCTGAGTGGAGCCCAAGTGCTTCTAATAATAGGGTAACCGCACTAGAAGACCCTGACCTAAGAAATGATGGTAGTGATTAGGGTAAGAAGAAGTACAAGGAAGATGTTCACCAATCCCCCATTCGGAAAGAAAAGGAGTACAAGCCCGTTGTGCCTTACCCATCAAGACTGAAACAAGATAAGGAGGATGCCCAATTTAAAAAATTTTTGAACATATTCAAGCAACTCCACATCAACATCCCATTGGTTGAGGCCTTATCCCAAATGCCCAAGTACGCCAAATTTATGAAGGACCTCATCACGAATAAAAGAAAATTGGAAGAATTGGATTCTGTGACTCTGACAGGGAACTGCTCTGCTTTGATTAGAAAGAAACTGTCAAAAAAACTCATTGATCCCAGTAGTTTCATTATTCCATGTGTGCTTGGCGATGGAATACAAGAAAATGCATTGGCCGACTCGGGGGGTGAGCATTAATGTGATGCCGTATAAGTTATTTCTGAAGTTGGGGTTGGAAGATTTGAGACCCACACGCATGACCCTACAACTTGCAACTGTTCAATGCGAAGGCCACGAGGGGTAGTCGAAGATGTTCTTGTTAGGGTTGATAAACTAATCATTCCGGTGGACTTCGTTATACTAGATGTGGATGATGATGTGGAGGTTCCCATAATTCTTGGCCGCCCTTTCCTTAACACATCCGGTGCTTTAATTGATGTTAAGGGTGGTAAGATGACTCTAAGAGTGGGAGATGAGCAAGTGATCATCACTCTCCCTGAAGCAATGCGGCACACACTCGATCACGTTAATAGTTTGTATTTCTTGGACAAAACTGATGTGATTATTTCTGATTGTGTGCAGGAAGTCTTAGCTGTGAACCCACTTGATGAAATTTTGGGTAAGCTTGGGGGTGAAGAAATTGAAGAAAACGATGCCCCGCCTTCACTAATACAACATGTTGCACAAGTTGTGTGTGAGTCTCCACCACATGACAAAGAGAAGAAAACCATGAAGATGTTGTGGAGAAAGACAAAGAAAAAGCTAAGGAAAGAAGACAAGGGCACAACAATGTTACCCGAGGAGGTAGACAGCTTAATTTTTGAGAATCAGGGAAAATTCAAGCTCTTTTCATGCCTTTCGATGAATTTCTCGGGGAACAACATCTCACACAAGGTTCGAGGTAATTCGACTTCCTTTGATCCACCATGATGATGAGGTAAGAGACATCGAGCTAAAGACGTTAAACAAGTGTTAGTGCTAGTTCCTTTGATCCACCATGATGATGAGGTAATTCGACTTCCTTGCTAGTTCATTTTCGTATTTTTAGTTTGTGTGTTCATGTGTTTTTCGTATTTTTGAAGTGTTAGTGCTTGTTGTTCTTTGAATTTTAAGTGTGTAATTGTGGTTGTTTAGCTATCTTTCTCAATTTTTTTGATCATGATCTTCAATGGTTGTCATGTGCTCTTTAATTTTTGATTCATTGTGACGCATCAAACTTCATGTTCTTAATGGTTGTTAGTGATTTAGGCTTTGTTTTCATGAGTTTTTTTGGATGTTTGGATGAGTCTTTGAGGAGAAATCTGGAAAACGGTCATTTCTTGACCGCATACACGCATGTATATGCATCCAGAGACTCGTGCGGATGACCATGCGCTCGCACGAGTACCCATCTTGCCCAACCCGAGACTCATGCGGGCGACTATGCGCCCGCATGAGCGCTCGGTATACCCAACCCGAGACTCATGCGGGCAACCATGCACCCGCATGAGCTCTCGGCATTGGCAACCCGATGCTCATGCGGCCAACCATGCGGGCGCATGGCTGGCCGCATGGTTGGCCGAGTGCCTTAACCCCTCTCTTCACTCCATGTTCTCACTATTCACTCATTTTCTCATCTTCTTCTTCTCATCTCCTCTTCATTTCTCCATCATTTTCCTTCATTCTTTTTGGACTAAAAATCTCTCCTCATCCTAGAAAACAAATTTTTGGAAAATCTTTGATGTTTTATCGAGTTTTTAGCCGGATTCCACTTCATCCTCACTTTGGTGCCCTAGCTTGAGATAAGCTCCATAACTCTTCATTTCTATGGTTTTTCTTGGTATTTTTGGGCTGAAATTCTTGGGAATATTGTTGTGAATGCTTCTTATGAATGTTTTCCTTGATTCTAAAGCTTTGTAGACTTGGGTTGCTACTTTTACAAGGAGAGACTCTCGCCAAATTTTCCCGAATTACTGTAGCAATACTTAGAATTAAGCCCATTAACTCCATTGAGCATTCCTTTCATATATTTTTGGTTTGATGAAGCTTGTATGGTCTTGTAGGGATGCCAACTAAGCATGCGGCTTCAAAACCAGCCTGGAGGAGCTCTCCACCGCCCGCCCACGAGCCAAGATTCACCGATGATGCCCATAAGACCCGTTATGCGCAATTGTCGAGAAAGAACTTTGGTATTGTCAGCAAGATTGATTGGGAAACTTTGAGGGTTTTGAGCCAAGATCATACCATCCGGGAATACATATCGCAAGGTGGTTGGGACAAAGTTTTTGAGATCGAAGAACCCATCTACAAGGAGATCACATTAGAGATACTTAGCTCAATCGAGGTGTATAGTCCGCACCCCTTCACCTGACAAGTCAGCCATGTATCCTTTACGGCATTCAGCAAGAAGCACAAGATTTCTCAGGACCAGTTAGGGGTTTATCTTGGACTCTACACAGATGAGGACATTCACACTTCTGAGTTCAAGGATTTACCTTGAGATTTCCCGCGCCCAATCAACCATAAATCCTTCTGGAAGTCCATCGCTTGCACGTCATCAATGAAAGCTTCCACGATGACGGACCTAGCTCATAGATACATTCAGGCTTTGTTATCCAGGAGTGTGAGCGGTTGATCTGATTCTACCGGGGTAGTGACACGTACCGACTTGCTTATGCTTTACAGCATCTTTAAGCGCTACCCCATTCACCTGGGTTATCTTTTTGTTGAGTTTCTTGCCCACCAAGGGACCTCGACACGTCTCGGGATGATTTTTGCTGGCCCATACATTACACGTCTGATTAGGGGCCTTGGTTTAGTTGAGCTCACCCGGGGCATGCGAGTTGTGGGGGCCATTGTCCCGCTTGGAGTGCCGACCTTACTTGCTATGGGGATGGTCGTGAGATCAAGGACCACATATCTGCTTAAACGCCCGGCAGGTGGAACATCACGGGACCCTGGGACCTCACGGGATTCTGAGGCAGGATCTGACTCCGAGTCGAAGTCTACTCCCGAACCTGAGCCCGATACCGGAGCCAGTACATCTTCTCTTGAGGGCAGGTTCGCAGAGTTTCGCCTCGAGGTTCAGCAGCAGTTGCAGACACTAGAGAATGGATAGAGCCGCATCGAGAGCAGTGTTGTAGAGATCCTCACATTCCTGCACATCTCATCTTCATCTGCCGGTACTTCATCCGCCACGACCACACGTATGGCGTCACCACCTCCAGCGTATCATTAGACTTATGACACCGACTTTCAGTCTTTATTTTACCTTTCATGTTGTTTGTATTTTGTTTGCACTCAGACTTATTTTGGTGTTTGTTGTACTGTTTAGTTAGTTAGGGTTTCGACTTACTAAACTATTTCTTTTTATCTAGTTTGGATTTTATCTGTTCACTCTCCTTATTTATTTTTCGATTCATGATGAATTTCCTCTTGTTTTTAAGACTGATCATTGAGGATGCTTCACACTTCATGGCCCTAGTGACTTACCCCTGTCCGTGTTCACTTTGGATTCACTGCATCAACTAATTGGGGAAGTCTCCTTGCTTCATCTCCTTATTTCTTAATGCATACCTATCACCCTGTTCTGCTGATTCATCTAC
The DNA here is from genome assembly GCA_020875875.1 of Dioscorea alata. NCBI lineage: Eukaryota > Viridiplantae > Streptophyta > Magnoliopsida > Dioscoreales > Dioscoreaceae > Dioscorea > Dioscorea alata. The sequence goes on along the minus strand of CM037013.1, from coordinate 9,301,245 downwards.
ATTAGGGACAATGTACGATTCTAGGTGTAGGGATGGAGTGCTTTACCCTTATTGCATGCTTGTTCTACCTATGATAGCAATGACACTTAGTTTAGGACTTCCTAGCATGAAAGGTTGACAGTTATGAGTTGTATTTCATTATTATGCCTAAATGATGTCCTGCTTTATCTTTAGTGCACTGACAAATTTTTGCACATTTACTTCCACCTTATACACTCCAAATAACCCATTACAATGTTTTTTGCATTAAATTGCTAAAGCTTACTTTTAATGCCTTTTTAAAATCTTTTGAGGTCCTTTGTTGTTTTCTTTGGCCTCAAGTGAGATTGTTTAATAGGTTTTATACCAGGGGATACGAGATACTTGTTTGTAAAGAAAAAAAATGTAGTCTATGACAGTATTCCTCTGCTAGTATAGCACGAATGCATCTATGTGGACTGTAATCATGTAGGATGGGTGGCTTTTGTGCGTGGCCAGCATGTGCATCCGTCTGAAAGATTTTTGTGCAGTCTACATTAGTCGGACTCAGAAAAAAAAACAAAGAAAAAAAACTATGTATATATGTAAGTAAAAAAAAAAATAAAGTATCTTGTCTGTATCCCTTGGAGCCTATTGTACAGCCACTCGAAAGCCAAAGTTTTATTCAGGACCAGAAGGACTCTTAACTGGGTATTGAGGGTGCTTTTAACAGATTAATGCCGACTGCATTGTGTGTGGAGTGATTGGACACCTTTGGGGTGATCCATGGTATGGAGATTGAGGTTGGAAGTCAGCGCACACTCACCAGTGCACTTTAGATGAAACAGGACTATCATTACACAGTTGCCAACAAAACAACTCATTATCTGTCTTTCCTTCTATCTATGCTTGTGGGGTCCTTTACTGTCGAGCTTGAGGTCGTACAGTTAGTCGTTTATCTTCTTGCCCCTGTTCTTCATGTTTGTTTGCTTAGGGACAAGCAAACGCTTAAATGTGGGGATGTTTGATAAACGCCTAACTAGACATATTATTCATGTATATTTGCATATTTATCGAGTATTATTATATGGGTGGATGCCCGTTTTCGGTCTAAATTGGTTTCTTTCGTGTTACAGGTACAGAAAAAACTATGGGGAGCTCGACAATGTGATTCTAGAAGAAATCGGCAGGGAAAAGACCATTTTTGAGCCCTTGTACTATACCAGCACTGTAGCATGAGAACTTTGGCAAAACGACTAAGTTTGGAGGTTCATGCGGGCACCCATACGGGCGCATAACTGACCACATACAACCCTGCAGCAATAGTACTGTAGGAGGTTTACAGTAGCAGGGCAATGTAGCATTTTACTATAGTACTCACTACAGCAACTTACACAAAATTTGGGGTGCTATAGTGCCCGTATGCGGACCGTATGCCAGGCCACATGGCATCCCGAGAATGAGTGTTTATGGCTTGGAAGTTCATTTTCTTGTAGGAGGGAGCCCTAGGTCTTGAGCATACTTACCACCATCTTCAAATCGGAGCTAGGAGCAGCCGTTGGAGGCCATTTCCGGGGAGAGAACGACGAGGAGAGCGAGATACGATGAGATTCATCTTCTTGATCCATAGTTGAGAGGAGAATCGACACGAGAAGCAACCCCTTTGCTGGCGTCTTTGGAAGCGTCATTCGGCCTCTACCTTTTGAGGGAGTGTTCTTGTCATTGTATTTGGTTGTTTTCATGTATTTCTGATAGGATCCCCGAAAGTACACGGGTTTGTCGAAGTAATAAAAGTTACCCCGGTGAGAGGGTAGTCGAATCCACAGGGAATAGGGAGTTAGAATACGAGATTTCACTATTAAAACTATGCGAAGTACGGAAAAGTATTAATCGATTTATGTGTGAATTGCGAGAACAATTATACTAAAGACAGGAAATTAAATAGAGAAAGGTGAAAGATTAGAAATCGCAAGAAAAGAGATTAAAGAGGATTTATCAATTAATGAAGTGGGGTATCCGGACAAGTTATCTCTAGGATCTATGCTTCTAGTGCAAGACTATGCTATTATACCTTCCTATTGATGCTAATTAAGTCGAGGAAATCGTTAGACTCACGGTCCCAAACCTAAGGTCAACCGTGACTAACCCCAACACTATGCCCCGGTATTAGGATTCACAACAACCCTTCACTCTATCGCTCGCACGATTAAGCCCCAGGGGAGTACATCTACCTAAACCTCACACTACGTGGGATTGCATTAAGTTTTAGGGACTCCTAGTGATTAAACCTGTTCCTATGTGTAGTTCTAACCCTTTGGTCCAGGAGGAAGAACCTTAGTCTAGATTAAGCCCCAGTGCATAGGATTCACTTCAACCCTTCACTCCGTTACTCGCGTAACTAAGCCCCATGGGAGTTTATCTACCTAGCACTTCACTCTATCTTGACCGCTATTAAATCAAGGAAACGGAGGTAGGGAGAAATCACACCGGAGGGGAAAGGGGTACATCGCTACCTCACAACTCTCCCTCTCAACCCTCTTCAATCTTAAAGAGTCTAATCCTATAGGAGTTGTCACACCTCCAAAGGAAAACCTAGATTGCTCTCAACCCTAGTGTCACATCTAAGGGAAAACAATAGCAAGATAAAATTAAGATCGAAACTCAATTCTTATTCATCAATAATGGAAAAGCATAATAACAATGTCAAAGAAACATAATAACCCTAGAGTTTTACAAGTCCGAATACCCACAAGGGGTTTAGCTCCTCATGGAGCTATACATGTTCATCAATGTATATAATAAAACAAGAAGTAACGACATAGATAAAAAACCCCCTTGCGTATGGTGTGGCCGTGGTCTTGTGCGGCCGTCGGACGTCGATGACGATGCCGATGACGCGCTCCAAACCTCCACGAAGTCCTCTCCAAAACCCTAGCCGCATTCTCCACAGTTGAGAAGAAAATTAGGTCAAAGATCGTCTCCAAAGAGTCTCCAAATCGGGCTTTTATAATATGGAGTCGCGGCTTTAAATTTGCTGAAATCGGGGTTTCACACGGCCGTGTGGAATTTCTACAAGCCGGTGTGAAAATTCTGGAAAACTGATTTTCGGCGACTGCGAACAATAACTTGTTACAGTGTTTCGCTACAGTATTTTGCTACAGTACTGCTACAGTATTGTGTCGAAACACTCCTGAATTCGTCGTTCTTCATCGAGCCCGTTGAATTGGGCACACAATCAACGGTAGATCGTGTCGATTGCTTCGAATCGCCTAATTGGTGAAGTTCTCCTTGTTGGCATGAGTTAGACTTATTGTGAATGTGACTGCCTTTGTGCCCCTCCAAATGAGGTTGGCACACACCCACAAGTCTATGCTCACGCCTTACTCCTTGCTTAGTCCGAAAATCTTCCCAACAACGCTAAACACGACCTAACTTCGTTCCTTTCCTTCATTTTATTTTCACAACCCTACAATGCACAAAAGTAAACAATTGCACACTTTTTAGTGATAAAATCTGATTAAATTAATGCTCATTGTAAGATAATAACACTTCGCATTACTATAACACGAGCACTTATCAATTTCCTTGAGTATTTTGTATTTATGAGCAACAAAACCCCAAGGTCACTAGATGTAGGTGAACCTTGCGGGTGAACTTGTGTAGAATGCTTGTTTGATTAGGTTATGCATTTGGGACTTGTTTGTGAACCTTATTTGGTGTATTTGATTGCTTGGCATGGATGAGAACTCTGTGTGTCAATGTTTAGAAACTGCTAGGAAGCATGACCATTAGCCTAGTATTAGGCACACCAAGCTTGGTAGGGATACATGTACGAATATGCCGTGACCATCGGGTATTTGTACCCCTCCATTGTTAGGGTTGACCATGTTTGTGTCTTCTCCCTAACTTGAGAAACCTATCATTCTCATTGCAATCGTGTGAGGATTCAGGCGGAAGGAATTCCGTACTCAATACTTGTACTGGATTAGGGACCAATTTCCTTGACTATCGGGTTGGTCTAATTTAGGGTTTCTCGGTCCAAACTGCCCATTTGCATGCTAGTTAAGGCAACTTCCGCACTTTAGTAGCCCCCTTGGGGATTCTCATCCGTGACCCTCTCCTTACATTGTTCTTACCCTGCGATTATCGTCTCCGCCTTAGAGCACTTCATTTGCATATTAATTGTCTTTTTACTTTTCTTTGCATAACACTTAAATTGATCGGCCAAACAATCATACAAAGAGGAAATAAGGGTAGATTCTTAGGCCCCTTGGTAATATGACCCCCTCGCGCTTGCACGAGATGTATCACATCGCGACCCCGTGCACTTGCGGGTTGTTCATCAATAAGGCAGCTCTTTGACACGACCTTTTGCGTGTGTACCGCAAGTGCACGGCCTTGTCGAAGTAATAAAATTACCCCGGTGAGTGGGTAGTCGAATCCACAGGGAATAGGGATTAAAAATATGAGAAATTGCTATTCAGTCGTACGATATATGAGAAAACAATAATCGGAGTGATAAGTGGATTTATGGAAATTAGAATAAAAGCAAGGGAAATGAATAGAAAGATGAAAGAAAGAAAAGTGCAAGTAAAGAGTAAAAGAGAAAGACTAGCAATGAATGAAAATAGGGTATCCGGATAAGTTACCTCTAGGACTTATTCTTCTAGTGCAAGACTATGCTATTATACTTTCCTATTGATGTTAATTGAGTCGAGGAAAATCCTTAAACACACGGTCCCAAACCTAAGGTCAACCGTGACTAACCCCAGCACTATGTCCCGGCAATAGGATTCACGTCAACCCTTCACTCTGTTGATTGCTCAACTAAGCCCCAAGGGAGTATTTCTACCTAAGCCTAACACTACATGGAATTGCTTTAAGTTCTAGGGACTCCTAGCGATAAAACCTGTTCCTATGTGTAGTAGTTCTAACCCTTTGGTCCAGGTGGAAGAACCCTAGTCTAAATTAAGCCTCAGTGCATAGGATTCACGTCACCCCAAAGCCTTGGGGGAGTATGTCTACCTAACACTTCACTCTATTTCGACCACTAAATAAATCAAGGAATCGGAGGTAGGGAGAAATCACATCGGAAGGGAAAGGGGTACGGTGCTACCTCACAACTCTCCCTCTCAATCCTCTTCAATTTTAAGTAGTCTAATCCTATAGGAGTTGTCACACCTCCAAAGGATAACCTAGATTGTTCTCAATCCTTGTTTCACTGCTAAGAGAAAACAATAGCAAAAGATAATTAAAATCAAAACTTGAATTTATTCATCAAAATTGGAAAAGCATAATAACATTGTCATAGAAACATAATTATCCTAGAGTTTTACAAGTCCGAATACCCACGAGGGGTTTAGCTCCTCATGGGGCTATACATGTTCATCAATTTATGAAAGAAAGCACAAACTAAAGACATCAGTGAAAACCCCCTCGCGTATGGTGTGGCCGTGGTCTTGTGCGGCCGTCGAACGTCGGTGACGATGCCGATGGCGCACTCAAATCCTCCACAAAATCCTCTCCGAAACCCTAGCCGCACTCTCCAGAAGTTGAGAAGAAAGATAGGTCCAAAGATGCCCAAAAAGTCTCCAAATCGGGCTTTAAATAGGCTGAGTGCGGCTTTAATTTTGAACTTATCGGGGCTTCAGACGGCCGTGTGGAATTTTCACACGCCCGTGTGAAGCTTCTGTCTTTCCTGAAAAATTACTTCACATGGTCGTGTGGAATTTCCACACGCCCGTGTGAAGTCTCTGGCTTGCTGGAAAATATTTCACACGGCCGTGTGTTAATTCCACACGCCCGTGTGAACTCTCTGGACTCCCGATCTTCGGCAGAAAATACACAGTAACTTGCTACAGTGGATTGGTACAGTAACAAGCTACAGTAACTTGCCGAAATACTTCCGAATACGTTGTTCTTCACCAAGGCCATTGAATTGGGCACACAATCAATGGTAGATCGTGTCGATTGCTTCAAGTCTTCTCTTTGGTAGAGTTCTCCTAAGCTACACAAGTCGGACTTGTTGTGAATGTGACTGCCTTTGTGCCCCTCCAAAAGGAGGTTGGCACACACTCACAAGTCCGGGCTTGTGCCTTGTCCTTGTTTGGTCCGAAAACTCCCCAATAACGGCGAATACGATCTAATTTCGTTCCTATTCTCCAAATTAGCTCCATAAACCTACAATGCGCAAAAGTAAACAAATGTACACTATTTAGTGATAAAATCTTATTAAATTAATGCTTATTGCAAGATAATAATGCTTCGCATCATTACTACACGAGCACTCATCAAATCCCCCCACACCTAAGCTTTTGCTTGTCCTCAAGCAAGATAGAACGTGAAAGTACTTGGGAAGAACAATTGAAAGTGCTCGGCCTTAGGTTCACCAAAAGTATGCAAAAGAAGCATTCTACAAGTAAGGGGAAATCAAAATATTGCATAAGATTACCAATACTCTAGTCAAAAACTCGAATCAAAAAGGATAATAACTCGAAAACGTGTAAGTGTGTGCGAGTTTTCACTCAAGAGAACCAACGAGTACTTCCAAAACTCTTGTTATAAGGACTTATTTATATACACAAAGTAAGGAAGTAGTAGCTTCGCTCAACCTCTAAGGTAGCCCTTTCCTAGGTGGCCGCCAAAGGTGGCTTTCACACTTTCGAGGAGGTAGCTCTTTCTACCAGGGTAGTAACTTTCACGCTTCCCATGAGATAGCTCTTTCTCTCATTAGGGCATAACTTGTATCTGACTTATGAGAGTAGCTTCATACTTCATAGGAGGTAGCTCTTTCCACCCCAAATGCACAAATAAAAGCTATAATAATATTCACAAGCTAGGTTTTTTTTTTTTTTTTTTTTTAGCTACATAAGACTTCACAACTTACTAGAGTAGTACTAAACTAGTCCTTAAAACTTCGAGCTCAAGTTTCCAAAGATTTCAAGAGTGAGTAGTGCAATGAGTTGTAATCGAGAAAAAAATTCCTAGAAATTCAAGTAAAAACTAGAGCATGATAGATACAATGTTAAAAATTCTCCTAGACTCTAAGAATACAACCGTTGCAACTAAGGTGAACCGTCATAGGCTACATAAGCATAAACAATTGAGCCCACAAGTAAAAGTGTGTGCAATGTGAACTCCCCCCCACACTTAAGATGTACATTGTCCCCAATGTACACATGTAAGCACAATAATGAATAAACATTTAAAAACAATTAGTGTGGAAGTGGGCAATTGAAACATTACTCCCCTGAACTCCAAGTGTTGCGTTTGATGGAGCTAGGTCATTGAGAGTTGAGTCTCAATGGTTTGTGGAGCACACACGGTCGTTGATCGTGCCTATGATTATTCCTCAAATTCCTTACATCAAAGACCATCTGCGCACACATACACAAGGGTTCAGTATAACTCAATAAAACCTAAAATAAAGCTCGAGTATATAAAGATATGATAATGAGATACAACTCGAGACAAAACAAGAGAAAAATAAATGCAAACCCAGAGGGAGAGTCCTTTCTGGGTATTATAAGTCCAACAGAATATGAAAATAAAAGTGCGACAAAAGTGAAATAAAATAAAACTACGACGCCTCAGCGTCGGTGTCCTGCTGTGGATCCTCTGGTGCTGCTGCTACTGCTGGGACTGGTGGATCTGATGCTGATGGAGATGGAGGTGGAGTCGGTGAAGGGACTCGTCGAGGTCGCACCACTGATCGCTCGAACAACTGTATCACTGTGGCAAGCTGTGCCGATAGCTGAGCGAACTGCGATGCCTGAGTGGCCCTCAACTCGGCAAACCCTGCTGCCTGTGCGGCCCTCATCTCGGCCAGTTCTGTCTGCATAATACCCACGGGAGTATTTCTACCTAAGCCTAACACTACGTGGGGTTGCTTAAAGCTCTAGGGACTCCTAGTGATTAAACCTGTTCCTATGTGTAGTAGTCCTAACCCTTTGGTCCAGGAGGAAGAACCGTAGTCTAAATTAAGCCCCAGTGCGTAGGATTCACGTCATCCCAAAACCTTGGGGGAGTTTGTCTACCTAGCACTTCACTTTATTTTGACTTCTAATAAATCAAGGAATCGAAGGTAGGGAGAAATCACAATGGAAGGGAAAGGGGTATGGTGCTACCTCACAACTCTCCCTCTCAACCCTCTTCAATTTTAAGTAGTCTAATCCTATAGGAGTTGTCACACCTCCAAAGGATAACCTAGATTGTTCTCAATCCTTAGTGTCACGGCTAAGAGAAAACAATAGCACAAGAAATCTAAAATTGAAACTCCAATTTATTCATCAATTAATGGAAAAGCATAATAACAATGTCAAAGAAACATAATTATCCTAGAGTTTTACAAGTCCGAATACCCACGAGGGGTTTAGCTCCTCATAGAGCTATACATGTTCATCAATGTATGAAATAAAACACAAACTAAAGACATCAATGAAAACCCCCTCGCGTATGGTGTGGCCGTGGTCTTGTGCGGCCGTCGAACGTCGGTGACGATGCCGATGGCGCGCTCCAATCCTCCACAAAGTCCTCTCCAAAACCCTAGCCGCACTCTTCAGAAGTTCGAGAGAAAGATAGGTCAAAAGATGTCTCAAAAAGCCTCCCAATCGGGCTTAAAATAGGCTGAGTGCGGCTTTAAATTTGAAGTTATCGGGGCTTCACACGGCCGTGTGGAATTTCCACACGCCCGTGTAAAGTTTCTGTCTTCCTGAAAAATTAATCCACACGGCCGTGTGTTAATTCCACACGCCCGTGTGAAGTCTCTGGCTTGCTGGAAAATTAATTCACACGGGCGTGTGATAATTCCACACGCCCGTGTGAAGTCTCTGTCTTGCTGGAAAATTACTTCACACGGCCTTGTGTTAATTCCACACGCCCGTGTGAATTCTCTGGAATCATGATTTTTGGCAGAGGTGCACTGACACACCCTTTTGCGTGTGTGTACCGCAAGTGCACGGGTTGTCGAAGTAATAATTACCCCGGTGAGTGGGTAGTCGAATCCACAGGGAACGGAAGTACTAGTAATGACTGATTCTTAGTTATCTAGTCGAAACAATAATATGGAGCAATTGAATGTAATATGTAAAATAAGAAAATCGCAAGAAAGAAAACAAATAAAAGGAAAAGATAAAGGAGATCTCAATCAATGAAGATGAGATACTCGGGCAATGATCCCCCTAGGTTCTATCATGAAGTGCAAAACTAACTAAATGCTTCTAAACCAAGTTCTATGAGTCGAGGTAATCCAAGAACAATCGATCCCTGCTTCCAGGCCACCGATACTAGTCCCCTACAAGGTCCCAGCAGAGAATTCACTCAATCTCAACACCTCACACCCTATATGACCGCAATGAGTTTTAGGGATACCTAAGAGTGAAACCGATTCCTAAAATTAGATCTAACCCTACTTCTAGGCGAAAGATCCCTAACCCCTTACAAAAGTCCCGGCGGAGAAATCTATCAATCTCACACCTCACACCCCATATGGTTGCATAAAACTTAGGGAATACGGAGATAGGAAACACTTAATCGGAAGGGAAAGGGGACACTCCTCTATCTCAAGACTCACCCTCTCAACCCTCTTTAATCTTGTATGTTCTAATCCCTAATGGAGATCTCTCTCTCACCAAGGAAACAAATCAAGCATACCAAACAACCATACGAATTAATAAGGCATGCAAGCAATGATTAAACAAGATTAAAACTCAAATAAACTTGGAATTAAAAGAAAGCATAAAGAAAGTCAATACATGAATCGAAACCTAAGGTTCACATGCCCAAGTATCTACTAGGGTTTAGCCCTCCATGGGACTTATTACAAAGCAAAAGATAATGAAGTAAAAAGCAATGCAATCCATGAAAATAAACCCCCTCAAATTCGTGATGATAGCCTTGATGAATTGTTCAACGTCTCGAAGGAACCTTCTCCGAAGCTAGGTCACCAATGGCTCCCCAATGCTATCTCGTCGAAAGATCTATCGAAGTTGGTGAAGAACAACTCCCAATATCGCCAAAGACCTTGTCCTAGAAACCCTAGCCGCTCTTGCCTTCAAACGTGCGAAAAAAGTTATAAAAGAATCGGCGAGAAGGGCTATTTATAAGCCTGAATCGCGCCAACTGCGTGTCTTCACGCGACCGCGTGAGATCCCACGCGCTCGCGTGGGCTGCAGAATTTCCACGCGGTCGCGTGAGATTTTGACGCGGTCGCGTGAACAGTAATTTTGCTACAGTATTGCTACAGTGAAATGAACAGTGTTTTGCTACAGTACTCTTCATGAGCATGATCCAAACTCTCTCATATTGAGGCCACATGGTCGGGCACACGTCCATATGGTGAGTTATAAGATTTCTTCTTCTTCGAATCATCATTTGAGAGCTTTAACTATCTTCACACAAGTTGGGACATGAAGGTGTGACTGCCTTTGTGCCCTTCCATCACACAAATCATCTTGAATTCTTAAGGAAGTTGGCACACACCCTCATGTGCATGATCCCCTCTTGTGCCTTGACACTTGTGTTGTACAAAAGCTCCCAACAATACGTCTTTATAACCCATCTTTGCTTCCTTTTCCTCCTTTAACACTTCCACAACCTAATTGCATAAAAGAACACCAAAATACACTTTATGAGACATAATCAATGGTAAAATGATGCTCAATGTATGTAAAACAAGTCGGTAAAACATGTATATTCAAACACTTATCAAACTCCCCCACACTTAAGCCTTTGCTTGTCCTCAAGCAAACTTAACCATAAACTCATGAAAAGCAAAGAGAAGTGCTTGGCCTTAGGTTCACCAAGAGGGTACAAGAATAAAATTCTAAAACCATGGAGGAAACCAAACATTAGATGAAACAATCAATACTCTAGCAAATAATCCAATCAAAAATGAAGTACTAAAGTCCGAAAGCGTGTGTGTGTGAAGACTCAACTCATGTCAACACTATATCCACTACTCAAAGTTCTTATTAGCAATGGGACTTATTTATAAACAAAAAGAATAGGAAGTAGCTTCACACATCCTCGAAGGTAGCCCTTTCCCGAGATGCCTCTCGAGTGGCTTTCACACTTTCGAGGTGGTAGCTCTTTCTGCCGAAGGTGGTAGCTTTCACACATCCTATTAGATAGCTCTTTCTCTCATTAGGGCATAACAAGTATCCGACTTATGAGAGTAGCTTCATACATCATAGGTGGTAGCTCTTTCCACCCCCTATGTACAAACAAACTAAAATTCTGAATTTTTCTGAATTTTCTGATTTTTTTTTTTTTTTTTTTTTTTTTTTTACATACTCAAATCAAACTAACACTAGATAATCCCGCAATTATGAACTAGAGTAAGTTTCCATAGGTTTAATAAGTGAGCAAAGTGCATTAAAGAGCAATCGGACAAAAATTTCAAGGAAATTGGATAAAAACTAGAGCATGATAAAACCTAATGTTTACAACCTCCAAAAATTAAGAATTTAACTCTCAACCCTAAGGTGAACCTTCATGGGCAACATGAGCATGATCATGAAAACACAAGTAAAGACCATGTATAAGGTGAACCCTCCCCCACACTTAAGATGTACATTGCCCTCAATGTACACGTGTAAGCACAGTAAAAATATAAGCAATAAAAACATGATGTGGGTAAAGATGCAATTAAAACAACACTCCCCTGAATTCCTTATTGATTGATTTGTGAAGCTAACTTGAAGGTGTGTTGTTGGTCCACTGGGTTGTGAAGCTCACACGACCAAGTCACATGGTTGTGCGTATGACAAAAACATCATCATCATCACTCTCAAGGCCATCTGCACGGATTTAAGGGGTTCAGTGAAGCTCAATAAAATATAAAAGTATACGAGTTCATAATGATATAACACTGAAACATAAACTCGCAACGAAAGCTAAAATATGAAGATAACTCTCAGAAGGCATAACCTTTCTGAGTATACAAGTCCACACAAAATAAGATAATGCAAGTAAAATAAAGAAAAACAAAAACTAAGAGAAAATCCCATGAGTGAAAACGCTTCAAGCATCAGCGTCTGGTGGTGCTGCTGGTGTTGCTGGGGAATCCGACTCAGTCTCAGCGTCCAGAGTCTGCTGAATCTGGTCAAGGCGCTGCATGATCCGCGCCTGGTTCTCGAGGATGGTGGCGACTGCAGCCTCGAGTCGAGCCAGTCGCTCATGTACTCGATCTGAGGATGTACTAGGGTCCACTGATGAAATCGGTGCTGCTGGAGTGGCTGTGGGCTCTGCGGGAGGTGGTGCGTCTGGAGTCTCAGCAGACTCGTCATCATCGGATGACACCTCTACCAATGCATATCCATCTGATGCTGTACGTCGCACTACTCCCATCAGTCGGAGAGTGACTAGCCCCAAAGGTGACGGCTACAGTGAAATGAACAGTGTTTTTGCTACAGTAACTTGCTACAGAGATTTGCTACAGTAACATGTATATTTCACTGTAAGTTACTCCGGTAAAACATGTATATTCAAACACTTATCATGCACAGTAACTTGCTACAGAGATTTGCTACAGTAACAAAAAGCTACAGTGCTGCTGCAGTAACTCTCCGAAATGCTCCCGAATACTTTGTTTCTTCATCGAGGCCATTGAATTGGGCACACAATCAATGGTAGATCGTGCCTATTGCTTCAAGTCTCCTTCTTGGTGAAGTTTTCCTAAGCTACACGAGTTGGACTTGTTGTGAATGTGACTGCCTTGGTGCCCCTCCAAAGGAGGTTGGCACACACTCACAAGTCTAACCTCGTGCCTTGCTCCTTGCTTGGTCCGGAAACCTCCCAACAATGGTGAACATGACCTAACTTCGTTCTTCTTTTCCAACTTAGCTCCACGAACCTACAATGCACAAGAATACACAAATGCAAACTATTTAGTGATAAAATCTGATAAAAAGTATGTTCAATTGTAAGATAATAACGCTTCGCGTTACTACAACACAAGCACTTATCAAATCCCCCCACACTTAAGCTTTTGCTTGTCCTCAAGCAAAATAGAATGTGAAAGTACTTGGGAAGAACAATTGAAAGTGCTCGGCCTTAGGTTCACCAAAAGCATGCAAAAGAAGCATTCTACAAGTAAGGGGAACTCAAAACATTGCATAAGGTTACCAATGCTCTAGCTAAAAACTCGAATCAAAAACGATGAAAACTCGAAAATGTGTTAGTGTGTGCGATCTTACGCAAGAGAACCAACGAGTATTCCTCAAACTTTGGTTAGAAAGGACTTATTTATATACAAAAACAAAAAATAGTGGTGGAAGTAATAGCTTCACACATCCTTGAAGGTAGCCCTTTCCTAGGCGGCCGCCAAAGGTGGCTTTCACTCTTTCGAGGAGGTAGCTCTTTCTACCGGGGTAGTAGCTTTCACGCATCCCATGAGATAGCTCTTTCTCTCATTAGGGCATAACTTGTATCTGACTTATGAGAGTAGCTGCATACTTCATAGGCGGTAGCTCTTGCCACCCCAAATGCATAATTAAAACAAAGCTAATATTTACAAACTCATATATTTTTTCCCTTTTTCTTTTTTCCATATTTTTTTTTTCATTTTTCAAATTTTTTTTTTAATGCATTTTCCAAAGTAAAACTAAGAACGATGATAAACTTGTCCTTAAAAACTTCAAGATTGAGTTTCCAAAAGATTCCAAGAGTAAGTTGTGCAATATGAGAATATCGAGCAAAAAAATTCCTAAAATTCAAGTAGAAACTAGAGCATGATAGGATACAATGTTAAAAATTCTCCTAAACTCTAAGAATACGAATGTTGCAACTAAGGTGAACCGCCATAGGCTACATGAACATGAACAATTCAACGCACAAGTAAAGGTGTGTGCAATGTGAATTCACCAAAAGCATGCAAAAGAAGCATTCTACAAGTAAGGGGAACTCAAAACATTGCATAAGGTTACCAATGCTCTAGCTAAAAACTCGAATCAAAAAGGATGAAAACTCGAAAATGTGTTAGTGTGTGCGATCTTACTCAAGAGGACCAACGAGTACTCCTCAAACTTTGGTTAGAAAGGACTTATTTATATACAAAAACAAAAAATAGTGGTGGAAGTAGTAGCTTCACACATCCTTGAAGGTAGCCCTTTCCTAGGCGGCCGCCAAAGGTGGCTTTCACTCTTTCGAGGAGGTAGAACTTTCTACCGGGGTAGTAGCTTTCACGCATCCCATGAGATAGCTCTTTCTCTCATTAGGGCATAACTTGTATCCGACTTATGAGAGTAGCTGCATACTTCATAGGCGGTAGCTCTTGCCACCCCAAATGCATAATTAAAACAAAGCTAATATTTACAAACTCATATATTTTTTCTCTTTTTCTTTTTTCCATATTTTTTTTCATTTTTCAAATTTTTTTTTTAATGCATTTTCCAAAGTAAAACTAAGAACGATGATAAACTTGTCCTTAAAAACTTCAAGATTGAGTTTCCAAAAGATTCCAAGAGTAAGTTGTGCAATATGAGAATATCGAGCAAAAAAATTCCTAAAATTCAAGTAGGAACTAGAGCATGATAGGATACAATGTTAAAAATTCTCCTAAACTCTAAGAATACGAATGTTGCAACTAAGGTGAACCGCCATAGGCTACATGAACATGAACAATTGAACGCACAAGTAAAGGTGTGTGCAATGTGAATTCACCAAAAGCATGCAAAAGAAGCATTCTACAAGTAAGGGGAACTCAAAACATTGCATAAGGTTACCAATGCTCTAGCTAAAAACTCGAATCAAAAAGGATGAAAACTCGAAAATGTGTTAGTGTGTGCGATCTTACTCAAGAGGACCAACGAGTACTCCTCAAACTTTGGTTAGAAAGGACTTATTTATATACAAAAACAAAAAATAGTGGTGGAAGTAGTAGCTTCACACATCCTTGAAGGTAGCCCTTTCCTAGGCGGCCGCCAAAGGTGGCTTTCACTCTTTCGAGGAGGTAGAACTTTCTACCGGGGTAGTAGCTTTCACGCATCCCATGAGATAGCTCTTTCTCTCATTAGGGCATAACTTGTATCCGACTTATGAGAGTAGCTGCATACTTCATAGGCGGTAGCTCTTGCCACCCCAAATGCATAATTAAAACAAAGCTAATATTTACAAACTCATATATTTTTTCTCTTTTTCTTTTTTCCATATTTTTTTTCATTTTTCAAATTTTTTTTTTAATGCATTTTCCAAAGTAAAACTAAGAACGATGATAAACTTGTCCTTAAAAACTTCAAGATTGAGTTTCCAAAAGATTCCAAGAGTAAGTTGTGCAATATGAGAATATCGAGCAAAAAAATTCCTAAAATTCAAGTAGAAACTAGAGCATGATAGGATACAATGTTAAAAATTCTCCTAAACTCTAAGAATACGAATGTTGCAACTAAGGTGAACCGCCATAGGCTACATGAACATGAACAATTGAACGCACAAGTAAAGGTGTGTGCAATGTGAATTCACCAAAAGCATGCA
Organism: Dioscorea alata; assembly: GCA_020875875.1. Lineage (NCBI taxonomy): Eukaryota > Viridiplantae > Streptophyta > Magnoliopsida > Dioscoreales > Dioscoreaceae > Dioscorea > Dioscorea alata. The sequence goes on along the minus strand of CM037013.1, from coordinate 9,285,816 downwards.
AAAGAAGCATTCTACAAGTAAGGGGAACTCAAAACATTGCATAAGGTTACCAATGCTCTAGCTAAAAACTCGAATCAAAAAGGATGAAAACTCGAAAATGTGTTAGTGTGTGCGATCTTACTCAAGAGGACCAACGAGTACTCCTCAAACTTTGGTTAGAAAGGACTTATTTATATACAAAAACAAAAAATAGTGGTGGAAGTAGTAGCTTCACACATCCTTGAAGGTAGCCCTTTCCTAGGCGGCCGCCAAAGGTGGCTTTCACTCTTTCGAGGAGGTAGAACTTTCTACCGGGGTAGTAGCTTTCACGCATCCCATGAGATAGCTCTTTCTCTCATTAGGGCATAACTTGTATCCGACTTATGAGAGTAGCTGCATACTTCATAGGCGGTAGCTCTTGCCACCCCAAATGCATAATTAAAACAAAGCTAATATTTACAAACTCATATATTTTTTCTCTTTTTCTTTTTTCCATATTTTTTTTTCATTTTTCAAATTTTTTTTAATGCATTTTCCAAAGTAAAACTAAGAACGATGATAAACTTGTCCTTAAAAACTTCAAGATTGAGTTTCCAAAAGATTCCAAGAGTAAGTTGTGCAATATGAGAATATCGAGCAAAAAAATTCCTAAAATTCAAGTAGAAACTAGAGCATGATAGGATACAATGTTAAAAATTCTCCTAAACTCTAAGAATACGAATGTTGCAACTAAGGTGAACCGCCATAGGCTACATGAACATGAACAATTGAACGCACAAGTAAAGGTGTGTGCAATGTGAATTCACCAAAAGCATGCAAAAGAAGCATTCTACAAGTAAGGGGAACTCAAAACATTGCATAAGGTTACCAATGCTCTAGCTAAAAACTCGAATCAAAAAGGATGAAAACTCGAAAATGTGTTAGTGTGTGCGATCTTACTCAAGAGGACCAACGAGTACTCCTCAAACTTTGGTTAGAAAGGACTTATTTATATACAAAAACAAAAAATAGTGGTGGAAGTAGTAGCTTCACATATCCTTGAAGGTAGCCCTTTCCTAGGTGGCCGCCAAAGGTGGCTTTCACTCTTTCAAGGAGGTAGCTCTTTCTACCGGGGTAGTAGCTTTCACGCATCCCATGAGATAGCTCTTTCTCTCATTAGGGCATAACTTGTATCCGACTTATGAGAGTAGCTGCATACTTCATAGGCGGTAGCTCTTGCCACCCCAAATGCATAATTAAAACAAAGCTAATATTTACAAACTCATATATTTTTTCTCTTTTTCTTTTTTCCATATTTTTTTTTCATTTTTCAAATTTTTTTTTAATGCATTTTCCAAAGTAAAACTAAGAACGATGATAAACTTGTCCTTAAAAACTTCAAGATTGAGTTTCCAAAAGATTCCAAGAGTAAGTTGTGCAATATGAGAATATCGAGCAAAAAAATTCCTAAAATTCAAGTAGAAACTAGAGCATGATAGGATACAATGTTAAAAATTCTCCTAAACTCTAAGAATACGAATGTTGCAACTAAGGTGAACCGCCATAGGCTACATGAACATGAACAATTGAACGCACAAGTAAAGGTGTGTGCAATGTGAATTCACCAAAAGCATGGAAAAAAAGCATTCTACAAGTAAGGGGAACTCAAAACATTGCATAAGGTTACCAATGCTCTAGCTAAAAACTCGAATCAAAAAGGATGAAAACTCGAAAATGTGTTAGTGTGTGCGATCTTACTCAAGAGAACCAACGAGTACTCCTCAAACTTTGGTTAGAAAGGACTTATTTATATACAAAAACAAAAAATAGTGGTGGAAGTAGTAGCTTCACATATCCTTGAAGGTAGCCCTTTCCTAGGCGGCCACCAAAGGTGGCTTTCACTCTTTCGAGGAGGTAGCTCTTTCTACCGGGGTAGTAGCTTTCACGCATCCCATGAGATAGCTCTTTCTCTCATTAGGGCATAACTTGTATCCGACTTATGAGAGTAGCTGCATACTTCATAGGCTGTAGCTCTTGCCACCCCAAATGCATAATTAAAACAAAGCTAATATTTACAAACTCATATATTTTTTCTCTTTTTCTTTTTTCCATATTTTTTTTTCATTTTTCAAATTTTTTTTAATGCATTTTCCAAAGTAAAACTAAGAACGATGATAAACTTGTCCTTAAAAACTTCAAGATTGAGTTTCCAAAAGATTCCAAGAGTAAGTTGTGCAATATGAGAATATCGAGCAAAAAAATTCCTAAAATTCAAGTAGAAACTAGAGCATGATAGGATACAATGTTAAAAATTCTCCTAAACTCTAAGAATACGAATGTTGCAACTAAGGTGAACCGCCATAGGCTACATGAACATGAACAATTGAACGCACAAGTAAAGGTGTGTGCAATGTGAATTCCCCTCCGCCCCCACACTTAAGATGTACATTGTCCCCAATGTACGCATGCAAGCACTATAAACAATAAAACAATGAAAGACAAATAGTGTGGAAGTTGCAATTGAAACATTACTCCCCTGAACTCCAAGTGTTGCGTTTGATGGAGCTAGGTCATTGAGAGTTGAGTCTCAATGGTTTGTGGAGCACACACGGTCCCATGACCGTGCCTATGACAATTCCTCAATTTCCTTAAATCCAAGACCATCTGCACACATACGCAAGGGTTCAGTATAGCTCAAGAAAAACCAAAATAAAGCTCGAGTATATAAAGATATGATAATGAGATACAACTCGAGACAAAGTAAAGGAAAAAATAAAAGCAAACCAAGAAGGAGAATCCTTTCTGAGTACTACAAGTCCAACAAAATAAGAAAATAAAAGTGCAACAAAAGAAAGATAAAATCTACGACGCCTTAGCGTCGGTGTCCTGATGTGTATCCTCTGGTGCTGCTGCTGCTGGTGCTGCTGGAGATGGAGGCGGAGTCCGTGAGGGGACCCGTCGGGGTCGCACCACAGATCGTTCAAATAACTGGATCACTGTGGCAAGCTGTGCCGACAAGTGAGCGAACTATGATGCCTGAGTGGCCCTCAACTCGGCAAACCCTGCTGCCTGTGCGATCCTCAGCTCTGCTAACTCCTGCTGCATGATACCCACAGCACTCTTGAGGCGCTCGAACCTGTCCTGTCCTCGAGATGGAGAAAAGATACACACTGGAGGTGGCTCCGGTGTTGTGGGTGGTGCCTCGGCCTCTGCTCCTGCCTCTGTGTCCACTGGTGGTGGATCTAACACTGCCTGGGAGCCCTCGGCCTGCTCTGTCTGGGGAATGGTCCATGTATAGACTCCTGGCCCTGATCTGCGGATCATCCCCATCATCCTCAGTGTATCTGCGCCCAGAGGGATCGGTACACTAGTCTTCTCTGCCCCTCGCACTCCGTCTCTGAGACTCGTCCCTATCAGGAGTCTCGAAATGTAGGGTCCTGCGAAGATCACTCCAACCCTAGGGTACTGGCCCTGATGGCGCAAATACTCTGCTAAGATGTGCCCTAGGTGGAGTGGTACCCTCTGAGCCATCGAATATAGATAAAGAAGCTCCTGCCGACTCAGAACCCCAGTGCTATCACCCCGGCCACTCACTGATCTACTCATAATGGCATGTAAATATCTGTAAGCCGGGCGAGATAAACACGTGGCCTTTGAGATCCCTGGCTCATATTGGCCTTCTCCGCATAAATCTCTGTATGCCCTCTGCGGAGTAAGACTGCCCGGGTAGTCTGTAGGAAGATCCCTGTACTCCTCGGTCTGTGTATAGGCCTCATCGTATAGCCCCATATGGATAGAAAACTGGGTCAAGCTGAAGCTGAAATGCTGGCCTAATACCCTGAACTGAATCGTTTGAGGAGTAGAAAAGTCGCTGTATGATCTGTCAAACTCGAATGAGGCCAGAAACTCCAGTGTAACTCCTCGAATGGCTGGATCTCTAATCCTCAGTAGTCTCCTCCAGCCACCCACCGAGAGTAGCTCCTCAACCTTCTCGGCAATACCGTCACCCCCCTGGATCTCTCTGATAATGCTGAGGTCGGGGTATCGTGACTCTCCGAAACGGAGTGTGGATAATCTATCAAACCTGGTCTGGTGCTTAGTTGTACTGAACTCTGTCTCCTCTGGAGGGGGTGTGGGCTCACGGGGTCGCTTCCCAGCCGCCTTCTTGGACCTGGAAGTCATATCTGCGAGATTGAAAAGAGAATTGATGAAAAACATTAAAATAGAACAATCTGCAGAAATCCACACAGCCGTGTGTTAATTCCACACGCCCGTGTGGACCATCGGGCGGACAGAGCATAACGGCCGCGGGGCTAAAATTCCAAAATTTTCAATCTAATTCGTTCCAATTCTTTCCTAAGCATACTCGCATACTCATTAATCATTCAATATAGGCGAAATCATCAAAAAGAACGAATTAAGTTGAGAATTGACGGAGAAAAAAGCTTTGAAGTCCTTACCGACGGAGTGGATGAAGAAATATTAAGAATCGGCCGGAAAACTCTAATAAAAGCCTTAAAAATCCTCTGAGATGATCGGGGAACTAGTGGAGAGGGTAGGAGAAGAGTTTAGAATGAAAATGGAAGAGGCACGAGTGAAAACCAAAAGAAATCGCACGGCTTTTGGAGTTCTGGGAATTCACAGGGCCGTGTGTTAATGCCACACGGCCGTGTGCCTCTGAAATTAGGGTTCACAGGGGCCAACACACGCCCCTGTGTGCATTCTATTCACTCTCTGGGTTACCCCACACGGCCGTGTGTTAATTCCACACGGCCGTGTGCCTTCACAAGGATATCTACAGGGGCTGGTACACGGCCCTGTGGATTCTCGGGAAAACACAGAAGTTCTCTGAAAAATTTCACACGGCCGTATGCCCAACCTGGCCAAGAACACAAGGCCAGCCACAGGGGCACACCACACGCCCCTGTGGCCTCTCTGACTTGCCCGAGAAACCTAAGTGTTTCACACGGCCGTGTGAATAATCCACACGGCCGTGTACCTTTCACAAGCTCTCCCACAGGGGCACCCACATGCCACTGTGTTTTCTCGGGAAGAAAGTGGGTTTTCTGCAGAGTTTCACACGGCCGTGTGCCTTAGCACAAGGCCGGTCACAGGGGCATCCACAAGCCCCTGTGGACTCTCTGGAAAAGAGTTGAAGTTCTGCGAAATTTCACACGGTCGTGTGTTAATTCCACACGGCCGTGTGTCCCTTCTGAAGTTTTTCACAGGGGCAAAGTCACGCCCCTGTGTCTTCTCTGGTTGAGTCCCAATTGGTAGCACACGGCCGTGTCTTAATTCCACACGGCCGTGTGTTTTCTCTGGCTTACTTAGAAAATTTTACAAACTTCTCAGAAAAATTCAGAAACTTTTGTATAACACTTAGAACCTGTAAAAATCATAAAAACACGACCAGAAACCACATAAAACACACTTAACCAACTTAAACTTCATCAATTATCGTTAAGGCACACGTAATTCATCAAAAACCCACAAGAAAATTGCAACGAAACACATGAAAAATTCAAGACACCAAAACCAAGACTTTTATTCAATCTAAAGCTAACTAGGTCCTAGAAAAACTGTAAAACCTTGGGTTGCCTCCCAAGAAGCGCTTGTTTAACGTCACTAAGCATGACGTACCTGGCTTACCTTACGGAGGTTGAAGGAAAATATTTCTTTGTCGTTGCTACAAACCTTTCCCCAAAGTATGGTTTCAGCCGGTGTCCGTTTACCTTGAACGTGCCTTTCTCCGGATGAGTAATCTCAATTGAACCTTGGGGTGATACCTGAGTGACTGTGTACGGGCCAAACCATCTAGTCTTTAACTTTCCGGGGAAGAGTCTTAATCGGGAGTTGAATAGTAGAACTTGGTCACCGACCCTGAATTCCTTAGGTAATTTGATATGCTTGTCATGCCATTTTCGAATCTTCTCTTTGTAAATTCTGGCATTCTCATATGCTGTCAATCTCCATTCATCGAGCTCATTAAGATGAAGCAGCCTCTGTTCACCAGCTCTTCTTAAGTCGAAGTTCATTGCTTTAATTGCCCAATATGCTTTATGTTCAAGTTCTACGGGTAGATGGCATGACTTGCCGTAGACTAGATTATACGGAGTGGTGCCTATGGGCGTCTTGTATGCTGTGCGATGGGCCCATAGTGTGTCATCCAACCGTTCTGACCAGTCTCGCTTTCCTTGTTCCACAGATTTGGTCAAGATTCGCTTGAGTTCTCTATTGGTGACTTCCACTTGACCACTAGTTTGAGGATGATATGGAGTGGCAAGGCGGTGGCGTACCCCGTATCTTGTCAACACTTTTTCTAATTGGCCATTACAAAAGTGGGTCCCTCGATCACTAATGATGATTCGCGGAGTTCCAAATCGAGTGAATAACCTTTTTAAGAATTTCACCACCGTTCTAGCATCATTACTTGGCAATGCTTGTGCTTCAACCCATTTGGAGACATAGTCAACTGCTACTAGTATGTACTGGTTCCCGTTAGACTTTGGAAACGGTCCCATGAAATCAATGCCCCAGACATCGAATACCTCACAGAATTGCATAGGATTTTGAGGCATCTCATCCCGCCGAGATAAATTTCCAGCCCTCTGACAATTGTCACATCGAAGAACGAACTGGTGTGCATCGTGAAAGAGAGTTGGCCAATAAAATCCTGCCGCCAAGACTTTTTCAGCGGTCCTACTTGATGCATAATGGCCTCCAACTGGCCCTGAATGACAATGAGCAAGGATATCCCATCCTTCCTCCCTCGATACGCATCTCCGAACTATATGATCTGCACAAATACGAAAGAGGAACGGATCATCCCAGAAGTAATTCTTTAAATCACTGAAGAACTTCTTCTTTTGTTGGAATTTGAGCCCTTGTTTGAGCACCTTCCCTGATAGATAGTTAGCAAAATCCGCAAACCATGGAGTGTCACCTGATGAAGTCGATTTTTGAATTGAATACAAGTGCTCCTCCGGGAAGAAGTCATTAATTTCCTTGCTTGATGGCTCTTGTCCAATGCTACCCTCTAACCGTGACAAGTGATCTGCCACTACATTTTCGGTTCCCTTCTTATCTTTTATCTCCATATCAAACTCCTGTAGGAGCAGTATCCAACGGATCAATCTTGGTTTCGCATCAACTTTGTTCATGAGGTAATGGAGACCTGAATGGTCTGTGAATACAATAACTCTTGATAAAATGAGATATGATCTGAACTTATCGAGTGCAAACACCACCGCTAACAATTCCTTCTCTGTGGTAGTGTAATTCTCTTGTGCATCTGTGAGAGTCTTGCTTGCGTAATAGATGGGTTGGAATTGCTTACCTCTCCTTTGCCCCAAAACTGCTCCAACTGCATAATCACTAGCATCGCACATCAGCTCAAATGGTTCATCCCAATTCGGGGTGATTAGAATCGGAGCTTGAACCAGTTTTTCTTTTAAGACCTTGAAAGCTACTGCACAATCTTCCCCAAAGTCAAATGGAGCATCTTTTTCGAGAAGCTTGGTCAACGGCTGAGTGATCTTTGAAAAATCCTTAATGAACCGCCTGTAAAAACCTGCATGCCCCAGAAAACTTCGGATTCCTTTAACGTTTGTCGGTGGAGGAAGTTTATCTATGACTTCTATTTTTGCCTTATCCACCTCCATACCCACACTGGAAATTTTGTGACCGAGAACGATACCTTCTTGAACCATGAAGTGACACTTCTCCCAATTTAGCATGAGATTTGTCTCCTCACATCTTATCAGCACTCGTTCCAAGTTTCTTAAGCATATATCGAAGGAGTCACCAAACACAGAGAAATCATCCATGAATACCTCCATTATGTCTTCAATAAGATCATCAAAAATAGCAGTCATACAGCGTTGAAATGTAGCAGGTGCATTACATAACCCGAACGGCATTCGTCTGTATGCAAATGTTCCATATGGACAAGTAAAAGTCGTCTTCTCTTGATCTTCCGGAGCAATAGGAATTTGAAAATATCCTGACATTCCGTCTAGAAAATAGTAAAACTGATGCCCGGTCAATCGTTCCAGCATTTGATCAATAAAAGGCAACGGAAAATGATCCTTTCGGGTTGCGTCATTCAACCTTCTGTAATCAATGCAAACTCTCCATCCCGTGACTGTTCTAGTTGGGATGAGTTCATTCTTCTCATTCTTAATTACTGTCATCCCACCTTTCTTCGGAACCACTTGAGTTAGGCTTACCCAAGCACTATCGGAAATTGGATAAATAATTCCTGCATCCAGGAGTTTCACCACCTCTGCCTTCACAACCTCTTTCATGTTTGGATTCAGTCTTCTTTGAGGTTGGATTACCGTTTTGAAGTTATCCTCCATTAAAATCTTATGTGTGCAGAATGAGGGGTTTATTCCTTTTATGTCTGCGATTTTCCATGCTAACGCAGACTTGTGTATTTTCAACACGTTCACCAGTTTATCTTTTTGCTCCCGAGAAAGATTTGATGCTATAATCATGGGCAACTTCATTTCTTCTACCAAAAATGCATATTCTAAGTGCTCTGGAAGTGTTTTCAACTCTACATCGGGTGGCTCATCGATGGATGGTCGAAGTCGGTCCCCCTTTAGTCTGTCAATTTCTTCGAATTTAGTATCTTGTGGTTCATTGACGCAACCTGAGACCTTCTCTAGATCATACCCCTTGAGTTGGTCCTGGGACCCCAACCTAACCCCCAACTCACAAGCCTCCTCTATTAGGTTTGGGATCCCCATTGAAAAGACTTCTTGCTTATGTTCCCAATAACCTGATTCAAACTGTGTGAGAACCTTTTCAACGGTTTCTTCTATGTCACCATTTGACGAAGCTAGAGCTGATTTATCGAATTCGTCCAACACACTGCCCAATTCATAATTCATGTTCTGCTCCTTGTAGAACTGATCGATACTATCCACTATTTCCGTGCAAGGTTGCCTCACTGATTGATCATACTCAGTATAACTTGGATATGGTTGGGCGAGAAACAACTGCATTTTCTGCTCCACTTCCTCAACTAGGCCCACAAGTGTATCAAAAGCTTCGCTTGCGTTAAACATTCCCTCGGTAAAACTGCAATTAGCGAAGAAAGAATTGTTGAGAATAGTGATAGATAAAGAAAGTGTGAAATAGTCAACGAAGTGAATGACTAAAATAGCAAAAACAAGTATAAAAAATACGCCTATTCCCCAGCAACGGCGCCAAAAACTTGACACGACCTTTTGCGTGCGTACCGCAAGTGCACGGCCTTGTCGAAGTAATAAAAGTTACCCCGGTGAGTGGGTAGTCGAATCCACAGGGAATAGGGATTTAAAATACGAGAAATTGCTATCCAGTCGTGCGATATACGAAAAGAAACAATGATCGGAGTGATAAGTGAATTTATGAAAATTAGAGTAGATGCAAGGCAAGTAAATAGAAAGATGAAAGAGAGAAAAGTGCAAGCAACGAGTAAAAAGAGAGAGACTAGGAATAAGTGAGAATAGGGTATCCGGACAAGTTACCTCTAGGACTTATGCTTCTAGCGCAAGACTATGATATTATACTTTCCTATTGATGTTAATTGAGTCGAGGAAAATCCTGAAACACACGGTCCCAAATCTAAGGTCAACCGTGACTAACCCCAACACTATGTCCCGGCAATAGGATTCACGTCAACCCTTCACTCTGTTGACTGCTCAACTAAGCCCCAGGGGAGTATTTCTACCTAAGCCTAACACTACGTGGGGTTGCTTAAAGCTCTAGGGACTCCTAGTGATTAAACCTGTTTCTATGTGTAGTAGTTCTAACCCTTTGGTCCAGGAGGAAGAACCGTAGTCTAAATTAAGCCCCAGTGCGTAGGATTCACATCACCCCAAAACCTTGGGGGAGTTTGTCTACCTAGCACTTCACTTTATTTTGACTTCTAATAAATCAAGGAATCGGAGGTAGGGAGAAATCACAATGGAAGGGAAAGGGGTATGGTGCTACCTCACAACTCTCCCTCTCAACCCTCTTCAATTTTAAGTAGTCTAATCCTATAGGAGTTGTCACACCTCCAAAGGATAACCTAGATTGTTCTCAATCCTTAGTGTCACGGCTAAGAGAAAACAATAGCACAAGAAATCTAAAATTGAAACTCCAATTTATTCATCAATTAATGGAAAAGCATAATAACAATGTCAAAGAAACATAATTATCCTAGAGTTTTACAAGTCCGAATACCCACTAGGGGTTTAGCTCCTCCTGGAGCTATACATGTTCATCAATGTATGAAATAAAACACAAACTAAAGACATCAATGAAAACCCCCTCGCGTATGGTGTGACCGTGGTCTTGTGCGGCCGTCGAACGTCGGTGACGATGCCGATGGCGAGCTCCAATCCTCCACAAAGTCCTCTCCGAAACCCTAGCCGCACTCTCCAGAAGTTCGAGAGAAAGATAGGTCAAAAGATGTCTCAAAAAGCCTCCCGATCGGGCTTAAAATAGGCTGAGTGCGGCTTTAAATTTGAAGTTATCGGGGCTTCACACGGCCGTGTGGAATTTCCACATGCCCGTGTGAAGTTTCTGTCTTCCTGAAAAATTAACCCACACGGCCGTGTGTTAATTGCACACGCCCGTGTGAAGTCTCTTTCTTGCTGGAAAATTAATTCACACAGGCGTGTGTTAATTCCACACGCCCGTGTGAAGTCTCTATCTTGCTGGAAAATTACTTCACACGGCCGTGTGTTAATTCCACACGCCCGTGTGAATTCTTTGGAATCATGATTTTTGGCAGAGATGCACAGTAACTTGCTACAGTAATTCGCTACAGTAACAAACCTACAGTGCTGCTACAGTACTCTCCGAAATGCTCCCGAATACTTTGTTTCTTCATCGAGGCCATTGAATTGGGCACACAATCAATGGTAGATCGTGCCTATTGCTTCAAGTCTCCTTCTTGGTGAAGTTTTCCTAAGCTACACGAGTTGGACTTGTTGTGAATGTGACTGCCTTTGTGCCCCTCCAAAGGAGGTTGGCACACACTCACAAGTCTAACCTCGTGCCTTGTTCCTTGCTTGGTCCGGAAACCTCCCAACAATGGTGAACACGACCTAACTTCGTTCTTCTTTTCCAACTTAGCTCCACGAACCTACAATGCACAAGAATACACAAATGCACACTATTTAGTGATAAAATCTGATAAAAAGTATGTTCAATTGTAAGATAATAACGCTTCGAGTTACTACAACACAAGCACTTATCACCCTGCCTCTGTATCCACTGGGGGTGGCTCTAACGCTGCATCGGAGCCCTCGGCCTGCTCTAACTGGGGTATGATCATAGTATAGACTCCCGGCCCTGATCTGCGGACCATCCCCATAAGTCTCAATGTCTCTCTGGTGAGCGGGGCTGGTGTACCGATCTTCTCGGCCCCGCGCACCCCATCTCTGAGTCCCAGGCCTATGATGAGGCGTGTGATGTAGGGACCTGCGAGGATGACTCCAACCCTGGGGTACTGGCACTGGTGACGCATGTACTCGGCTAGAATGTGCCCCAGGTGGAGTGGCTCACCCTGTACCATGGAGTGTAAGTATAGCAGCTCCTGTCTGCTCAGTACCCCTGTACTGTCCCCTCGGCCACTGATAGACCTGCTCAGGATGGCATGAATGTACCTGTACACTGGCCGGGAAAGAAATGTCGCCTTCGAAACCCCTGGCTCGTACTGCCCATCCCCGCACAACGCCCTATAGATCCTCTGAGGTGTCAGGGTCCCCGAATAATCAGTGGGCAGTAATGCGTACTCCTCTGTCTCGGTATATGCCTGATCATACAGGCCCATCACAATCGAGAACTGGGTAACGCTGATGCTGAAGTGTTGACCAAGGGAACGAAACTGGATCGTCTCGCCATTAGTGAAACTATCATACCCTCGGTCGAACTCGAATGTCGATAAGTGATTGCTCGAATTGCTGGCTCTCGAATAGATAACATTCGACCCCAACTGCCTACAGCTAGCAACTCCTCCACCTCTGTGGCTATGGCATCGCCCCCCTGTATGTCTCTCAATACGCTCAAATCTGGGTAGCACGACTGTCCAAATCGAAGTGCCAAAAGTTTCTTGAACCGTTCTCTGTGCTCGAGTATATCAAACTCCATCTCCTCGGGGGGTAGAGTAGCAACTCGTGGAGGCTTGCCTGCAGCTTTCTTAGACATAGAAGACATATCGGCAAAGTTGCAAAAGAAAATTTTCAAGAATCAGTCCAAAAACTCATTCTGCAGAAATCCACACGGCCGTGTGTTAATTCCACACGCCCGTGTGGAGCTTCTGGCGGAGAGAGCCTCACGGCCGTCGGTTGAAGAATCGAAAATTTACATCCAAATTTATTCTAAACTCATTCTAAACACATTCGCATACATGATAATCATTAAAAACAAGCGAAATAATCAACTAAGAACTAATCAAATTGAGAATTAACGAAGAAAAAGGTTTTGAAGTTCATACTGACGGAGTGAATATGAAAAACTTAAAATCGGCCGAAAAAACTCCAATAAAATCAACGCAAATCCTCTAAGAAGGTCGGGGGAACAGAGAAGGGAGTCGGGGAGTGATTTGAAGTGGAATGATGAAGAGGCACCAGTGAAGAACCACCGAAAATGCGCGGCTTTTGAAGTTCTGGGAATTCACACGGCCGTGTGAATGAGTCACACGGCCGTGTGCCTCTGAAATTAGGGTTCACAGGGACCAACACACGCCCCTGTGCGCACTCTGTTCACTCTCTGGACTACCTTACACGGCCGTGTGTTAATTCCACATGGCCGTGTGCCTTCACAGGGGTTCTCACAGGGGCTGGTCCACGCCCCTGTGGATTCACAGGAAAATTCAGAAGGCCTCTATCATATTTCACACGGCCGTGTGTTAATTGCACAGGGCCGTGTGCCCAACCTGGCCAAGAACACAAGGCCAGCCACAGGAGCACGCACACGCCCCTGTGGCTTCTCTGGTTCATCCCGAGAATTTCTAAGTAGTCCATACGGCCATGTGAAAACTCCACACGGCCGTGTGCCATTCACCAGTCCTCTCACAGGGGCAGCCACATGCCCCTGTGAATTCTCGGGAGAAACAGGGGTTATGCAGAGTATTCACACGGCCGTGTGTTAATTCCACACGGCCGTGTGCCATAGCACAAGGTTTCTTACAGGGGCACCCACACGCCCCTGTGGACTCTCTGGGATGAGAGTATCAGTTCTGCAAAAATCCACACGGCCGTGTGTTAATTCCACACGGCCGTGTGCCCCTTTTGGAGTTTTTCACAGGGGCAAGGTCACGCCCCTGTGGCTTCACTGGTTGAGCCCTGATGGTAACACACGGCCGTGTGTTAATTCCACATGGCCGTGCGTTTTCTCTGGTTTACTTAGAAAATTTCACAGACTTTACAGAAAAATCAGAAACAAAACTATGATGCTTAGAGCCTGTGAAAACCATTAAAACATGACCAGAAACCATGGAAAACACACTCAACCTACTCAAACTTCATCGGTTATCATTTAGGCACACGGAAACATAAAAATTCCACAAAAATTTTGCAGCTTAATCATAAAAAATTCAGGACACCAATACTAAGACTTTTATTCAATCTAAAGCTAAACTAGGTCCTAGAAAAACTGTAAAACCTTGGGTTGCCTCCCAAGAAGCGCTTGTTTAACGTCACTTAGCTTGACGTACCTGTCTTACCTTATGGAGGTTCATGAATAAAGTTTGCCCTCTTCCCTACAACCTGAAAGCATGCATTACATAACCTTTGTAGAGCAGAGGGGGAGTTGTCGAATTTGTTACCACCAAAAGGCGAATCACCCCTATTCCTTGAATGTTTATTCCCCTTGTTGTTGGGGTTCTTCTTATGGCGTCTTTTCAACCTCTTCATCCTCCGAAGCATATTCTTCATACGCTCCGTTTCTTGCTTGAAGTCGCCCTTGACTAGACCAATGGAGAGTACTTCTTCTTCAATCTCCAAGTCTTGTTCCGGCCAACCTTCATATGGATCTGGGTTCATCATTTCCTGCACATAATCATCTATTAGTTCATCGGTGGTATCAAGGAAATATAAGGTATCATCAAAATCAAGAGAGTGTCTCATGGCTTCGGCGAGGCGGTATGTAAGTTTGTCTTCTCCCACTCGCAATGTGAGCTCCCCGCCGTCCATGTCAATCAAGGCCTTGGAAGTGTGCAAGAATGGTCTTCCAAGGATCAATGGAACCTCGACATCCTCATCAACATCCAACACCACGAAGTCAACAGGAAATATGTATTTGTCGACTTTCACCAACACATCTTCCACAATCCCCCTCGGATGCCTCACCGATCGGTCCGCGAGTTGAAGTGTCATCCGAGTGGGTCTTGGCTCGCCCAGGCCTAGCTTTTGGAAGAATGTGTAGGGCATGACATTGATACTTGCCCCCGAGTCGGCCAATGCCATCTCTTCACCCATGTTGCCGATGTTACATTGTATTATGAAACTCCCGGGATCTTTTCTTTTGCTCGGCATGTTTTTTTGCAATACGGCCGAGCAATTGGCATCAAGGATTACAGATGCACTCTCCTCCAATTTCCTCTTATTGGTCAAGAGGTCCTTCAAGAACTTCGCGTACTTAGCATTTGGGCCAATGCCTCCGCGAATGGGATGTTGATGTGCAATTGCTTGAAAATACCAAGAAATTTCTTGTATTGTTCGTTGTCTTGATCATTCTTCAATCTTGAAGGGTAGGGAATCCTCGGCTTGTACGGTGGGGGTGCCACCTCTTTTTCCTTTGTTACTTCTCCGGCTACCTCTTCAAGTTCGGGTGATTCTCTCTTCTCTAGAGGGAGATTTCTCTCGACCTCTTACACACTCCTTAAGGTGATTGCCTTTAGTTGCTCCCTTGGATTAGTCTCTGTATTACTGGGCAAACTCCCTTGAGGTCTTTCCGCCAATGTCTTCGCAATTTGTCCCACTTGATTCTCCAAATTGTGTAAGGAGGCGGTGTGATTGCGAAGTGTAGCTTCCACCGACTGAAATCTAGCATCCGATGAAGAAACAAACCGTGTGAGAGCTCTTTCTAGATCGGTCATCTTCCCTTCTAACCCTGTCACTCGGCTTTCTAAATTTGGTGCTTGTTGACCTTGAAATCCCGGTGGTGCATTATTCTTTTGTTGTGACTGCCCTTGATTGCTCCAAGAGAAATTTGGGTGGTTCTTCCACCCCGGATTGTATGTTCCGCTGTACGGGTTGCCTTGGCCTTGTCCTCTATAATTATTTCCCACAAAATCAGCCTGCTCCACCGTACTAGCGCCCCCAATAGCAATCGGACAATCACTTGAAGCATGACTGATAAGTGTCTAAATGTAAATGTTTTAATATACGTACTCTGTACACTTAGCATGTATTTTGTTAAGAATTGATGCCCGTTTTGTACTTAATCGACTATTATTTATGTTGTAGGACACGGGGGAGCCATGAGGAGCACGAGAATACAATTTGGGCGAAAAAGGATGAAATTCAGGCGTCGCAGAACTGTAGCGTATTCACTGTAGATGAAGCACTGTAGCATTCTTACTGTAGCAGTTGCTGTTGCACCTGAGGAGTTTTGGGCTGGAAATGATGGAAGTGCATAAGAGTAAACAGTGCATCATACGGGGCCGTATAAGGGCCGTGAGCATCAAAAGACAGTGATTTTATACTAGGGTTCACGGCCCCCTATCCACCCCGGGATCCATTCTTCCACCCCGGGATACACCCCCACATAAGCCAAGTTTTGCCTACCTATCCACCCCGGGATGGATCTATCCACCCCGGGATATTGCGGGCATATTTAAGGTTGTTTTTAGGGCACACAAGGGAGACTTTTCCTTGGCCTTTGAGGCCGCCGCCACCATACCTTCTTGAGGCCTTTCGGCCACCTTTTGGCGGCGATCTTTGTGGGAAACGAGCACACATCATCACCAAGAGGGAGAGGAGCAAGGGAGAAGGAGTTGGAGTGGAGATCTAAGCCACCATTGAAAACCTTGTGAAGCTTCATCCATTCAAGGAGATCATCACCTAGAGGGGGTTTTCATTGCTTCTTTTATGTTTTTGTCTTCCTTGTATGTTGTTCATGTATCCCTTGTCATGAGGGATTAACTTATTGTTGTGTTTGGATTTGGATGAACCCTAGGGTTCATGTTGTGTATGAACTTTGGATTGTTGCTTTTAATTTAGTTTGATGGTTGTTTGAGGTTCAATCTTTCATGCTTTCATGTCTAGAATTACATTTGTGGAGAAATCCGTAATTCTTTTATGAGTTGTGCACGTAGACGTGACCTACTCACGCGCACTAGATCTAGGAGAGATTGAAAGGGGATTCTTGTGCCGACACGCCGAGAAATTGGGCGTCGGTAGCCCTCCATTGCTAGGTTTAAGCCGAAGGATAGTAGGTTTACTCCTATTAGAGATTTCACGGAGCTTAATGCGATCGTAGGTGGGTTAATACGGAGAGATTCCGGTTAACACTCGTATGGGATTAGGGGTTAGTCGCCGAGAGATTGGGGCTAATCTACTCACGAGGTCTCTAGGTCTCAACTATCATCAATGCATCTTTATATCATCCTAGTTTTGGACTTAATGACAACCCTAGGTGGATTCCTTATCCAAACACACCCTTCTCATGCTTGATACTCCCTTGATTGTTTACATCCGTGTGTTAGTTACCAGGCCATAGGATTAGTTTAAATTAGTTTGTTTGCTTTATTTTCTTCCCAATCATATTGAATGGTAGGCTAGAAAATAGATGAAGAGTGAGTAATAGTACTTCCTTGGCCCCAGTGGAATACGACCCCTGTGTCACTCACAGGGTATTACTTGGCGATCCCGTACACTTGCGGGGAAGCTATCAAGTTTTTGGCGCCGTTGCCGGGGACATTCAAGGAATACTAGGAAAGCTTGTAATCTATTGCTCTAGCCATTTTCTTTACTTTGTACATTATATTCTTAGTAGATATTTTTCTTCTTGTTCATATTACTTTTATTTATAATATTTTATTTTGACTATTGTTCTTTGTATTCTCTTTTGTGTGAGGTACAATTCTCTTGGATAATGCAAGGTGCTAGCTCTTCCATCACACCAATCGAAAATGTTGATTATATAGGGGGGCCAAAACCACAAGGAAATTCATACAGCCCAACTTACAATCCGGAGTGGAAATACCACCCATTCTCTTCATGGAATGAAGGGCAACAACAACAAAAAGTTTCCCCCCCTCAAGGTCCTCAGTATCAAGCACCACAAGTAAAAAGATTTACTACTGAGGATGTATTGGCGAAATTCATGATTGGTACTGAAAGTAGATTTCAAGTCGTCAATACCAAACTTGAAGCCATCACCATCGAACTTCGAGCCCTTGATGCCAAATATAATGCACGATTTGAGGGCATCGATGCCACCTTTTTGGCCATACAAGCCTCTCTTCACAAGCTAGAAAGTCGGGTTGAACAATTATTTCATGAGCGAGCAAAAGAGCCCCCCTCTACGAACAACAATGAAAATGAAGAGGGTTATTATCAAGAAGAGGTGGATGAGGACTTTGGTGTCTTGGTTGCTAATATGGAAGAAAAAGTTGCATCAACATCACTTGAGCAAGACCTTAGCATAGAAATGACTCAAAACACTAAACACAAAAGAGAATCATTTGGGACAACTGAAGATGTGGGTAGAGGGTTGAAGCCACCCAATGACCCACCAATGCCGATTCTAGACACGTCCCAACCAAAACTTTTTCCTTGGAGGCCCAAACGATTTTTATGGGTGATCAAAGGAAGATTGACGTTGGTTGAAGAAGGAGATGTGGGTAGGAGGTTTACGCCACCCAAGGACCCACCTATGCCGAGTTTGCAAAGCCTTCAACCTTATCTATTTCCTTGGAGGCCAAAACAATTTTTGAGGAAGCTCCAAGGAAATTCAGCCGGGACCAAAGTAGAAGCGGGGAGGATGCTCAAATCAACCAAGGATCCGCCCAAGTTAAAGTTGCACAATGCCCGCCCGAAACTTTTTCCATGGAGGCCTAAAGGTAACATGTTCATGGTCTCCACAAGCTCATCATCCCGGAAGGTAATTCTTTTCTTTCATGGAAGTAGCTATGCTACATGTGGCCGGGATGAACACACCATTTTCAAGCCTCCCTAGGTAAGAAAAAGGTACGTCGAGCTAATGACGTTAAACAAGCGCTTCTTGGGAGGCAACCCAAGCTTCAATTTCTTCATTGTTTTTTTCTTTTTGTGTTTTTAGTGGAGTGTGGTATGTGTTTTTGTAGTGTGTTTGTGTTTCTTTCATGTCTTTACTTGTTTAAATAAGTCCATGCTTGTTTGCCTTGTACATTTGTCTCATCATCGTTTTTATGTTTTAATTGTTAACCATCTTGAGAAGCATGTTTTTGATGTTATGTCATGCATTAGATCAAGTTTTTAACCATTTCTTTCAAGTTGGAGGTGTTCTTAATCACTTTATGGCCTTCATTTGGTGTTTTGGGTGGCATTTGAAAGGTTTCCAAAGTTTTCCAGGTCCTCACGGCCTCAAGGGGCCGTTTGGAAGGCCGTCTGCCCTCATCCAGTGAACTTTGCCTAGGGCTCACGGCCCCCCTCACGGCCTATATGGGGGCCGTATGGATACTGTAGCACATTAAGTTGTTGCCACCCTCTCTCTTTCTCTTCATTTCTCCTTCTTCCCACACGATTTTCTCTTTTCTTTCTCCACCAATTCTTGGCCAAATCTCCTCATTTCTTCTCCTATATCACCTCCTAACCACTTTGAGACTTCGATCTAATGGTTTTCTTCGAGCTTAACTCTAGTTTTCTCAAGTTTTCGTCGGTTAGCTCTTTGGTGCCCTAACTTTATGTTTTTCATTTTTCTTGCATTCTTGGAGCTTGTGTGTGAATGTTTTCAAGAATTTTGCTTGATTTTGGTGGTGTGATGGTTATGGATGAGTTTTCCATTGATTTTATGTAAAAAATTTTGGATTTTCATGTTTTTGGGGAGGTTCTTTCGGAGTGAACAGTACCCATACGGCCCCCATACGGCCGTATAGGTACTATTCATCATTTTACCCGAATTTTTCTCCATCCTTTGCACCACATTTTGGTTTGTCTTGGTTTCCTCTATGCTTGATTAGATTTTTCATGATTTGTAGGAATGTAGAGGAAGAAGGAATCGACAAGAAATCAACGACAAGGACTAGCATGGACACTTTGTTTTGTTGTCTTAGACTTTAGTTTGTAGCTTTTGTTTTATTTTTGTGTTTTGTTTGAGTCTTTGCATGACTACTCCCCATCTCTCCTTTGTTAATTTTTTGGAATGATGATGTGCCCTTTTTGCCTTGTAGGGCATTAAGGGAAATTTGGTGAGCTTCTCCGAAAACAATGGAGATTGGACCCGACATGTATAACTCGCCGTACTCTATGTTCGGGTCACACATCGCTAGTTGCACAAGATAAACCGGGGAAGTTCATTTTCACCCTCCTCTATTGTTTTTGTTGGTTATATTGCCATGTTATTCATGAATAGTGTACATTGAGGGCAATGTACAACACTAAGTGTGGGGATGGGTGTATTACATGTTTAGTGCCATATTTGCATGCTAGTGTTATCAATGATGGCTTGTTACTTTCTTGTGAGATTCTTCAAGTATGAATTAATGATTGATGTGAGTTACATTTTTTGTTGTGCTCTATTGAATCCTGTTTCACCTCTAGTATTATTCTGTGCACTGAGTCTTTTGTTGATGCCCTGGGAATAGCCTGCTTGACTTTCTTAATTCTCTTGTATGCTTAACACACAATTTTGAGTACTTAGCCTTAGACTACTAAGTTCTATCCTTCAATGAACTCTTAAGAACTTCTAAGTCTTTTTGAGCTAGTCCTAATTTTGTAACTTGTAGTGCAGTCTAGGGTGAATATATATAAAAAAAAAAAAAAAAAAAAAAAAGAAAAGAAAATGAGTCTATGACAGTATTCCTCTGCTAGTATAGCACGAATGCGTCTATGTAGACTGTAATCAAGTAGGATGGGTGGCTCTTGTGCCTGGCCAGCATGTGCATCTGTCTGAAAGATTATTTTTGTGCAGTCTACGTTAGTCGGACTATAAAAAAAAAAAAAAAAAAAAATTTGTTCATACATGTAAATAAAACCCTAGTGATCACTTAGACTGCCTACCTGGTGTTTTGAGAAGAAAGGGGATTTAGTTTCAAGTATAGACTTAGAAGCATCTTATTTGTTCATTGAAGTGGCACTTAGCATTTTAAGACTTGGTACTCTGTACTTGTGGAGTGATTAGCATCTAGAGCTGTACTAATTGAAGTCATAGGGCTAGGCCATGTCAGGGCAAATGAGATGAAAGATTCACTTACACTGTACAGACATATAAGAGGTGAGACAGGATCTATTTGTTGTACGTATTGACTGTAACTCAACATTTGTATATCATTCTTCTATACTTGTATAATCTTGTATTCATTTGAGCCGGAGATGTACATTTAGCCACTTATCATTCCCTTTATTTTTCATGATTTGTTTGCTTGGGGACAAGCAAACGCTTAGGTGTGGGGATATTTGATAAGTGTCTAAATGTAAATGTTTTAATATACGTACTCTGTACACTTAGCATGTATTTTGTTAAGAATTGATGCCCGTTTTGTACTTAATCGACTATTATTTATGTTGTAGGACACGGGGGAGCCATGAGGAGCACGAGAATACAATTTGGGCGAAAAAGGATGAAATTCAGGCGTCGCAGAACTGTAGCGTATTCACTGTAGATGAAGCACTGTAGCATTCTTACTGTAGCAGTTGCTGTTGCACCTGAGGAGTTTTGGGCTGGAAATGATGGAAGTGCATAAGAGTAAACAGTGCATCATACGGGGCCGTATAAGGGCCGTGAGCATCAAAAGACAGTGATTTTATACTAGGGTTCACGGCCCCCTATCCACCCCGGGATCCATTCTTCCACCCCGGGATACACCCCCACATAAGCCAAGTTTTGCCTACCTATCCACCCCGGGATGGATCTATCCACCCCGGGATATTGCGGGCATATTTAAGGTTGTTTTTAGGGCACACAAGGGAGACTTTTCCTTGGCCTTTGAGGCCGCCGCCACCATACCTTCTTGAGGCCTTCCGGCCACCTTTTGGCGGCGATCTTTGTGGGAAACGAGCACACATCATCACCAAGAGGGAGAGGAGCAAGGGAGAAGGAGTTGGAGTGGAGATCTAAGCCACCATTGAAAACCTTGTGAAGCTTCATCCATTCAAGGAGATCATCACCTAGAGGGGGTTTTCATTGCTTCTTTTATGTTTTTGTCTTCCTTGTATGTTGTTCATGTATCCCTTGTCATGAGGGATTAACTTATTGTTGTGTTTGGATTTGGATGAACCCTAGGGTTCATGTTGTGTATGAACTTTGGATTGTTGCTTTTAATTTAGTTTGATGGTTGTTTGAGGTTCAATCTTTCATGCTTTCATGTCTAGAATTACATTTGTGGAGAAATCCGTAATTCTTTTATGAGTTGTGCACGTAGACGTGACCTACTCACGCGCACTAGATCTAGGAGAGATTGAAAGGGGATTCTTGTGCCGACACGCCGAGAAATTGGGCGTCGGTAGCCCTCCATTGCTAGGTTTAAGCCGAAGGATAGTAGGTTTACTCCTATTAGAGATTTCACGGAGCTTAATGCGATCGTAGGTGGGTTAATACGGAGAGATTCCGGTTAACACTCGTATGGGATTAGGGGTTAGTCGCCGAGAGATTGGGGCTAATCTACTCACGAGGTCTCTAGGTCTCAACTATCATCAATGCATCTTTATATCATCCTAGTTTTGGACTTAATGACAACCCTAGGTGGATTCCTTATCCAAACACACCCTTCTCATGCTTGATACTCCCTTGATTGTTTACATCCGTGTGTTAGTTACCAGGCCATAGGATTAGTTTAAATTAGTTTGTTTGCTTTATTTTCTTCCCAATCATATTGAATGGTAGGCTAGAAAATAGATGAAGAGTGAGTAATAGTACTTCCTTGGCCCCAGTGGAATACGACCCCTGTGTCACTCACAGGGTATTACTTGGCGATCCCGTACACTTGCGGGGAAGCTATCAATGACCTCCCCCACAACCGTTACACGTAGTGATGGCCGTAACTCTTGGTGAAGTTAGAGCATCCAACTTCTTACTCAATGTCTCTACTTGTGCCGCCAAAGATGTAACTGCATCAACCTCATGAATTCCGGCCACCTTCTTTCGGTCCCTTGTATTCCATTGATAGCTATTCATCGCCATCTCTTCAATAAGGTGCCGGGCTTCATCAGGAGTCTTGCTTCCTAGAGTCCCTCCTGCCGCCGCATCTAA
This sequence comes from Dioscorea alata, assembly GCA_020875875.1. Taxonomy (NCBI): domain Eukaryota; kingdom Viridiplantae; phylum Streptophyta; class Magnoliopsida; order Dioscoreales; family Dioscoreaceae; genus Dioscorea; species Dioscorea alata. The sequence continues at coordinate 9,263,481 of CM037013.1, read as the reverse complement.
AAGTTGCTTAGTGCTTGGATTCAGCCCGTTGTAGAAGGTATGAATAATCATCCACTCGGGGAATCCATGTTGCGGGCACTTTCGGAGGAGCTGCTTGAACCTATCCCATGTCTCGAATAGAGACTCCAATTCCACTTGCATGAAGGATGAGATTTCATTCCGGAGCCTAGCCGATTTTCCCGGAGGGAAATACCTAGCCAAGAACGCCTCGGCCATCTCCTCCCATGTAGTAATAGATGCTCTCGGTAGTGAATGTAACCAATGTCTTGCTTTTCCCTTCAATGAAAAAGGGAAGGCTCTCAACCTGATTGCATCGTCCGTTACTTCATTGATCTTCAACATGTCGCACACTTCAAGAAAGTTCTCTAGATGGTTGTTGGGATCTTCATCGGCCAACCCATTAAACTGTGCGGACTGTTGCAACATTTGAATGAACGATGGTTTCAACTCAAAATTATTTGTGGTAATTGAGGGCCTCACAATGCTTGATTGGGTCCCCATTACTGCGGGTCTAGCAAAATCGGCCAATGTCCTTTGTTGTTCGTTATGTTCTGCCATAGCTTCCGACCCTTCTAAATCTATGCTGGCTTGCTTGGATTGTTCTTCCACAGGCTCTTTCCTTTTACGGTGCGTTCTCCTACCAATGTCCGGGTCTCCTTCAACGAGAATCGAAGGGTTCCCGCGGGTCATAACCTGAAGCCAACAAGAAGAAAAGAAAAATAAGAACGATGATAGTCAAAGAAAGTATGAAATAGATAACGAAGTGAATGACTAGAGTAGCAAAAACAAGTATCAAAAATACGCCTATTCCCCGGCAACGGCGCCAAAAACTTGACACGACCTTTTGCGTGTGTACCGCAAGTGCACGGCCTTGTCGAAGTAATAAAATTACCCCGGTGAGTGGGTAGTCGAATCCACAGGGAATAGGGATTAAAAATACGAGAAATTGCTATTCAGTCGTACGATATATGAGAAAACAATAATCAGAGTGATAAGTGGATTTATGGAAATTAGAATAAAAGCAAGGGAAATGAATAGAAAGATGAAAGAAAGAAAAGTGCAAGTAAAGAGTAAAAGAGAGAGACTAGCAATGAATGAAAATAGGGTATCCGGACAAGTTACCTCTAGGACTTATGCTTCTAGTGCAAGACTATGATATTATACTTTTCTATTGATGTTAATTGAGTCGAGGAAAATCCTTAAACACACGGTCCCAAACCTAAGGTCAACCGTGACTAACCCCAGCACTATGTCCCGGCAATAGGATTCACGTCAACCCTTCACTCTGTTGATTGCTCAACTAAGCCCCAGGGGAGTATTTCTACCTAAGCCTAACACTACGTGGAATTGCTTTAAGTTCTAGGGACTCCTAGTGATAAAACCTGTTCCTATGTGTAGTAGTTCTAACCCTTTGGTCCAGGTGGAAGAACCCTAGTCTAAATTAAGCCCCAGTGCGTAGGATTCACGTCACCCCAAAGCCTTGGGGGAGTATGTCTACCTAGCACTTCACTCTATTTCGACCGCTAATAAATCAAGGAATCGGAGGTAGGGAGAAATCACATCGGAAGAGAAAGGGGTACGGTGCTACCTCACAACCCTCCCTCTCAACCCTCTTCAATTTTAAGTAGTCTAATGCTATAGGAGTTGTCACACCTCCAAAGGATAACCTAGATTGTTCTCAATCTTTAGTGTCACGGCTAAGAGAAAACAATAGCAAAAGATAATTAAAATCAAAACTCGAATTTATTCATCAAAATTGGAAAAGCATAATAACATTGTCATAGAAACATAATTATCCTAGAGTTTTACAAGTCCGAATACCCACGAGGGGTTTAGCTCCTCATGGATCTATACATGTTCATCAATTTATGAAAGAAAGCACAAACTAAAGACATCAATGAAAACCCCCTCGCGTATGGTGTGGCCGTGGTCTTGTGCGGCCGTCGAACGTCGATGACAATGCCGATGGCGCGCTCCAATCCTCCACAAAATCCTCTCCGAACCCCTAGCCGCATCCTCCAAAAGTTGAGAAGAAAGATAGGTCAAAAGATACCCAAAAAAGTCTCCAAATCGGGCTTTAAATAGGCTGAGTGCGGCTTTAATTTTGAAGTTATCGGGGCTTCACACGGCCGTGTGGAATTTCCACACGCCCGTGTGAAGCTTCTGTCTTTCCTGAAAAATTACTTCACACGGCCGTGTGGAATTTCCACACGCCCGTATGAAATCTCTGGCTTGCTGGAAAATATTTCACACGGCCGTGTGTTAATTCCACACGCCCGTGTGAACTCTCTAGACTCCCGATCTTGGGCAGAAAATGCACAGTAACTTGCTACAGTGACTTGCTACAGTGCTGCCGAAATGCTTCTGAATACGTTGTTCTTCACCGAGGCCATTGAATTGGGCACACAATCAATGGTAGATCGTGTCGATTGCTTCAAGTCTTCTCTTTGGTAGAGTTCTCCTAAGCTACATAAGTCGGACTTGTTGTGAATGTGACTGCCTTTGTGCCCCTCCAAAAGGAGGTTGGCACACACTCACAAGTCCGAGCTTGTGCCTTGTCCTTGTTTGGTCCGAAAACTCCCCAACAACGGCGAACACGATCTAATTTCGTTCCTATTCTCTAAATTAGCTCCATAAACATACAATGCGCAAAAGTAAACAAATGCACATATTTAGTGTTAAAATCTGATTAAATTAATGCTTATTGCAAGATAATAATGCTTCGCATCATTAAAACACGAGCACTCATCAGAATTGCTTCTGCCCAAATCCTTGTACGATTGCAATGGGTTTAGTGGATTTCCCCAAGCTAGGGTTGAAACACAATCAAGGACAACCCTAACAATTGGAGGGGTATGATGAGTGCTATCCCGCAAGGGCACCGGTCGTCAAGTAATACCCTGTGCGTGACACAGGGGTCGTATTCCCTGGGGCCCGAGAAGCTATCCTTACTTCCTTTTTACAATATTGTTTGACCGATACAACTCAAGATTGCGAATGTAATGCAAAGAAGCTAGATAAGTAAATAACCAAAACTAACATACGGGGGCAAGATACGGGGTAAAATAGGGCTAGGAGTGGTCACGGATGAGGATTCCCTTAGGGGCTACTAAAGTGAGTAGGAAGCTTGAACTAACATGCAAGTAGCTAATTGGACCGAGAAAACCCTAGACTAGGCCAACCCGATGGTCACGGAAGTCGACCCCTAATCCGGTACGGGTATTGGATACGGTACGTATACCGCAGAAGATTACCACTATGATTGCAAAGGGTGAAGTGGTTTTCTCAATCTAGGGTTACAATACAAAAGAGTACTCAACCCTAGGAGTGGAGGGGTACAAATACCCGATGGTCACGGTGTATTTATACGTATTTCCCTTCCAAGTTTGGTGAGTCTAACACTAGGGCAATGGTCATGCAACCTAGCATTTCCTAAGTCTTTTGATACATAGAGTTCTCATACATACCAAGCATGTAAAAACACCAAACAATGGATCACAAACAAGCCACAAACATTAATTAGAACAAGATCGTCCAAAACATCACAAGTTCACCCCCAAGGTTCACCTACATCCGGTGACCTTGGGGTTTAAGTGCTCATGTTCACTAAATACAACAATGAATGCATGTAAACAAACAACAAAGGCATGAGAAGGATTCCCTCAAAGGATGAAGGCCGGTGAAGTTCCAAAGACGCCACTCCAAGGGGTGGCTTCCCTAGTCTTCAACTTCCAAATGTGAGCCCTAGGATGAAGAATCTTCCCAAAACCTTGCTCTCCTTGCCAAATCCTTGCCTAGATCGCCCTCCAAGAGCTTCTTCTTTCTCAATTCGAAGGTGGTGGTGAGAGGCCCTGAGAAGAGAACTCAAGATTGACCTAGAAAACCCAAGTAAAAGCTCTTTAAAGGATGGGTTCGGGCAAGCTCACGGGTGGCTTCACGGTCCATATACGGCCCGTGAGGGAGCCTGTAATACGGGCAACAAGAAACCGCAAAGTTGTGATTTTGCACAGTAACTACTACAGTAGAGTGCTACAGTAACTGCTAGCGGATGACCTCACGGCCGTGAGCCTGCCCGTGAGGGTTTCCAGACTTCATTCTTCTTCTAACTCTTCGCGCTTCGGGCTGCTACAGTATTGCCGATGGTCACGGCGTATTCGTACATGTATTCCTTTCCAAGCTTGGTGAGCCTAATACTAGGGCAATGGTCATGCAACCTAGCATTGTCTAGGAATTGATATATAGAGTTCTCATACACATCAAGGCAATCAAGAACCACCAAACAAGGATCACAAACAAAGTCAAATGCAATAAACTAGAAGAAGCATCCAAAATACACAAGTTCACCCCCAAGGTTCACCTACATCCGGTGACCTTTGGGTTTAGTTACTCATGATCACAAAGCAAGCAAGAAAATACATGAAAACAACCAAAAGCATAACAAGAACACTCCCTCAAAGGATCAAGGCCGAATGACGCTTCCAAGGACGCCACCCAAGGAGTGGCTTCCTTTGTCAATCTTCCTCTCAAATGTGAATCGAAGGTGTGGACTTGTCGTGTCGTGCTCTCCCCGTCGTCCTCTACTCAAGAATTGCCTCCAAAACTCGGCCTCAAGCTCCCAAAGAAGATGGTGAAGTCAAGCTCTCCCCAAGATCTCGGTTCTCCCCTCAAAATGCTGTCCAAAAGCCCTTAAAAATGAATTCCAGTGAGTTATGCGGCCCCGCATACGGGGAGAGAAAGTCTCCGAGAAATCCCGAAAGTCGCGTAAATGCTACAGTGAAACTGCTACAGTACTGTATACGGCCTCAACAACACCCGCATGGTAACCCGCATGAATCTCCTGACCAAGTTCTTCAAGTTTTTGGGCTAACGCATTTATCAAACATCCCCACACCTAAGCATTTGCTTGTGCCCAAGCAAACACACATGAAGAACAGGGGCACGATGATAAACGACTAAACATACGACCTCAAGCTCAACTGTAAAGTACTCCTCTAGCACAGGTGAAAAGAAATCTAGAAAGTGAGCTGTACAGTAAGTGATCAAGTAGCCCTGTTTTATCTAAAGTGCTTTCGTGAGTGTGTGCTTGCTCCCAACCTTAACCTTCACACCCTGGATTACCCCAGGGGCCCATTCAGCCCACATATGGTGATAGTGGCATGAGACAGTTAAATACATCTTCAATACTCAGTTAAGAGTCTTTTGGGTTCCTAAACAAAACTCTAGCACTTAAGTGACCGGGCAACAAGTCCCAGGGGACAAAGTAGAGATACCAGAATTCTCTTTTTTTTTTTTTTTTCTGAGTGCGACTAACATAGACGGCACAACAAATCTTTCAGAAGGATGCACATGCTGATTAGGCACAAGAGCCACCCAACCTACTCAATTACAGTCTACATAGACGCATTCATGCTGTACTAGTAGAGGAATACTATCATAGACTCCACATTTTTTTTCACTGTACACACTGTATCTCAAGTCCCTTGGTAGCATGGCACAATAGTTCACTTAAGGCTACAAAAAACAACGAAGGAACTCAAAAGCTCTTAACAGACTATTGAAGAAAGAATTTAACAGTCTAATGCCAAAATCATCATAATGGGTTAGTTAGAGTGTACAAGGTAGGAGCAATCATGACAGAGCATGAAAAAGCACTAAAAATAAAACAGGGCATCATTCAAGCACAGTATAAGAATACAACTCACTTCTATCATTCTTTCAAGCTAGGAAGTGCTAAACACGAAAATCATAGCTATCATCGGTATTCATGCATGCACAACAAGTAAAGTACCCCATCCCCACACCTAAAGTTGTACATTGCCCTCAATGTACATAGATTAGCAGAATAAGGTGCGATACATGCCAGAAAAATAAAGGAATGAGGTAAAGAAACTTCCCCAAATGGTCGATGAGATGAACTCCAAATACGCATGAACCGGGGAAAGTTGAGGGGCGCAAGGGGCGTGGAGCTTCTACAGTGATCAGTCCTGAAAATAGAAAGAAAGCAAATCACACCCCAAGGAATAAATAGAGAGCGGGACAAGTAAGCACGAATCAAAAACGGTAAAGTACAGTTTAGGAGGGTCAGGACCCTTGCTAACTGAAAAGTACAACAATACAAACAAACTAGTCTAGAAATAAAAACCAGTACAAACAATAGAAAAACTAAAAGTGGTGCTGTGAGTATAGAGATCTGGAGGGAGTGATGGTGCAAAGCACGTGGTAGCTGTGGAGGAGGTGCCGACAGATGATGAAGCGCCGCGCATGTATGATAAGATCTCGGCCATGCTGCTCTCGATGCGGCCCTATGACGTGGATAAATCTCTCACTGATGCTGCCAGTGCCTCCTGAGATGTTCCAAGGGTCTGCAACTGCTGACGGACCTCGATGCAGAACTCCGTGAAACTATCCTCAAGTGATGGTCGACTCCCGCTAGGTGCTGCGTCGGGTACAGGGGCAGACTCTGAATCAGACTCGGATCCTGTCTCAGAATCCCGAGAGGTGTCGGGGTCATGGGTGCTCGAGCCACAGCTGCGCGGGAGGCGGTAAGTGTCTCCCGACCTCTCAACTATACCAATATGAAGCAGGATCGACAGACTAAGTGGTGCGACGGTCCTCACAACGCTCATTCCCTGGGTGAGCTCAATCAATCCTAGGCCCCTGATAATGCGTGTAATATACGGCCCGGCAAATATAGCTCCAAGGCGAGTAGAAGTCCCCTGATGCTCAATAAGTCTGGGAAAAAGATGGCCCCGGTGGATGGGGTACCGCTGAAGGATACTGTACATCATAAGCAAATCGGTACTAGAAACCACCCCAGTTGAATCAGCGTGACCGTTCACACTTCTAGATAGCAAGGCCTGCATGTACCTGTGAACTGGGTCTGCCATCATAGAAGCCTTCTTCGATGATGATGAGCGAGCAATTGACCTCAAAAGAGAACTAGGGGACACCGAGCGTGGGAAATCACGAGGTAAATTTGCGAAGTCAGAACTTTGGGTGTCCTCATCAGTGTAGAGCCCAAGATAAATACCCAATTGGTCGTGATTGATCCTATGCCTCTTGCCGAAAGGCCGAAAAGAGATAGTACTTGTTTGGCGCGCAATGTGACCGGGACCGGTAACCTCAAATGTGCTCAATACTTCCAAAGTTAACTCTCGGTAGGTGGGCTCATAAATTTCAAATACCTTATTCCACCCATCATGAGAGATGGAGTCCTGGACAGTACTATCGAGGCCTAAAGTCCTCAAGGCCTCCCAATCGATAACTCGTACTGTGCCAAACCTCCTTTTCGACAAGAACGCAAACCTTGTCTTGTGGGCCTCGCTCTTTAAGGTAGGCTCGGAAACGGGTGGTGGAGAGCTTCTCCTAACTCGCTTAGAGGCCACTTGTTTGATCAGTATTCCTACAAGACAAGAGAACCATCATCAAGCCAAAAAAAACATGAGAAAATTGGTTAATGAAGAACAAAGGCTGATTTTTGGCTAGTGCTACAGTAATTTCGGGGAAATTTTGGTAGAGTTTCTTCTTGTAAAAGTGATAATCTAAATGTACAAAGCTTGGAATTCAAGAGAAATAATTACAAGAAGCATTCACCATGAAAACCACCATGTTTTTCCATCAATTCAACCATCAAAAACCCTAGAATGAGTGATAAGAAAGCAAACCTTGAAATAGGGCACCTATGAGAAGATGAAGTTAAAATCGGCTTAAACCTTGATAAAACCTTGAAAATTTTCCAAAAATTCGTTTGCTAGGATGAAGAGAGTGTTTGGATACAAAAAGAATGAAGGAAAATGGTGGAGAGATGAAGGAGAAAAGAGAAGAAGTTTGATGAAAATTGAGTGAATAGTGAGGAAGTGGGGTGAAGAGAGGGAGAAGTAAGGGTCGGGTGACCATGCGGCCCCTTGTGTGGCCGCATGGTACCCCGCATGAGGCTCGGGAAAATCCATGCGGCCTGCTATGCGGCCGCATAGCAGGCCGCATCCCCCTCTAGCCGGCTATGCGGCTGCTATGCGGCCGCATTGCTCTCGGGAATTTTTGTGCGGCCCCTTGTGCGGCCGCATAGCAGGCCGCACAAGGTTCTGGAATTCTCCAGCTCAAAAAACTCTCAAATTAACCATCGAACTCAACCTAGCACTAAAAAATTACACAAAAACAAAGCCGATAACACTCAAAAATCATTGAAAACATGGAAATTGAAGCACCAACACTCAAGGAAAACTACAGTGATCATGAAACCAAGGGTGCAACATGGTAAAATAAATTAAGGAAAACGACTAAACAACCACCACAATCAAAGAAATCAACAACACTCAAACTCAAAAGCACCACAAAAAATACGAAAAACACCCAAACACAACAACAACAACTAAGAAGAAAAAATAGATGCAATGAATTGAAAGACTTGGGTTGGCTCCCAAGAAGCGCTTTTTTAATGTCTTTAGCTCGACATGGCTTACCTCAATTCATGGTGGGACAAAGGGGTGAGAGATACCTCCAATTTTCGATGACGCATTGTTACCCGGAAAATTAAATGAGAGACACGAAAAGATCTTGAATTTCCCACGGTCATCAAAGAATAAGTTGTCAACCTCCTCGGGTGGCATCGTCGAGATATTCATCCCCCACTTTTGTTTGTCTTTTCTCTTCCTCCATAGCTTCTTCAAGGTTCTCTTCTCATTAGAATATGGTGAAGATTTAACCTCTACTTGTGCTAGTTGTTGCATTGGTGGAGGGGGGAGCTCATCATCCACTACATCATCTCCGAAATCTTCAAAGTACTCCTCCAAAGGGTTCAAAGTGAGGACTTCCTGCACACAATCAGAGATAATCACATCAGTAGTATCCGTGAAATACAAAGTATCATTGTGATCAAGTGTACGCTTCATTGCTTCGGGGAGGGTAAAAACCACTTGTTCGTCCCCAACCCTCAAAATCATTTTTCCTCCTTTTACATCAATTAGTGCTCCGGCGGTATTAAGAAATGGACGCCCGAGGATCAAGGGGACCTCCACATCATCATCCACATCTAGAATTACAAAGTCAACCGGGATGATAAGTTTATCAACTTGAACAAGAATGTCCTCCACAATTCCCTGGGGTTTTCACACTGAACGATCCGCAAGTTGCAAAGTCATCCGTGTGGGTCTCAAGTTATCTAACCCCAACCTTAAGAACAAGTTGTACGGCATGACGTTTATGCTAGTTCCCGAGTAGGCCAAGGCGCTTTCTTGCACTCCATCCCCAATCACACAAGGGATGATGAAGCTACCCGGATCATTAAGTTTCTTGGGTAGTTTCTTTTGAATTATGGCCGAGCAATTTCCCGACAGAGTCACCATCTCCAAGTCCTCAAGCTTCCTCTTATTGGTGAGGAGGTCCTTCATGAATTTAGCGTATTTCGGCATTTGGGAAAGGGCCTCAACCAAAGGAATGTTTATGTGAAGTTGCTTAAAGATGTTCAAGAATTTCTTGAATTGAGCGTCTTCTCTATCTTGTTTGAGCCTTGAAGGATATGGTACCACAGGTTTATACTCAGGCTCCTTCTTAGTCAAGGAACTTGGAACATTTCCATTGTGCTTCCCCTCCATCTCTTTAATTTCATCATTACTTGACTTAGGGTCTTCCCGGTCGGCTACCCTATCGTTGGAGGCACTTGGACCATCCCCGGTCCTTACCTCCAACTGCTTCCCAGTCCTTAGTGTCACCGCCTTTAAGTGTTCCCTCGGGTTGCATTCAGTGTTGCTCGGCAAGCTACCTGAGGGACGATCTGACTGTGCCCTAGCAAGCTGTCCCACCTGGGTCTCAAGAGACTGAATGGATGCTTGGACGTTTCTCAATATAGTACCAAATTCATCAAATCTCTTGTCTACATTCTGGAATTTTTCCTCCGTAGAAATCAAATCTTTAGTCGAGTATTTCTTCTCTTGGACCTGCTGGGGTTGTAGTTGGGGTCCCTGGGATGGTGGAGGTCTCTGTTGGAACTGGCCTTGATTCCACGACATGTTCGTGGGATTCCTCTATCCCGAGTTGTAGCTATTACCGTATTGATTCCCCGGTCCCCGAGGTCCTCCACCAACATGATCCACCGATTCGACGGGTACAGGGAGAGCAATAAAAATTGGACACTGCGAAGTTGCATGTCCTGCACCACAAGTCTCATAGGACATCACTGCCTTAGGGGTAGAACTAGACCCCAACATGAACTGATCAAATTTCTGTGTCAAAGCACTGACTGCAGCGTTGTTATCGGTGACATTCTTCGATAAGGCCTCAACCTTTGCCGTCAATGCGGTGGTCTCATTCACCTCGAACAGGCCAGCAACCCTTGGTCCCTTCTGCCGAGTGCTCCAGTGGCACCCATTGCTTGACATGTTCCCAATCAGTTTCTCAGCTTCCTTAGGGAGCTTGTCACTCAAGGAGCCACCCGCCGCGGCGTCAATGAGTTGTCGCGCGGCATAATTCAAACCATTACAGAACATCTGCACTCGCATCCAAGCAGGGAAGCCATGATGAGGGCACCTACGTAACAAGTCTTTGAATCGCTCGTGTGCCTCAAAAAGGGTTTCAGAATCCCCCTGTCTGAAAGAGGAGATCTCTTGTCTCAATCTTGCGGCCTTGCTTGGCGGGAAATACCGGGCCAAGAATTTCTCAACCATTTCCTTCCAGGTGGTGATGGACCCGGGAGCTAAGGAAGTGAGCCATCTGTACGCTACCCCCCTCAAACTGAATGGAAATAATCGCAATCTAATAGCATCATCGGACACAGAGTTGATCTTGAAAGTAGAGCAAATTTGTAGGAAACGGGATAGGTGAGCATGCGGATCCTCATCAGCTAAACCATCAAACTGAACTGAATTTTGTATCATCCCGATCGTGCTTGCCTTGATCTCAAAGTTGTTCACCGGGACTGTGGGAGCTTGCACACTGAATTCTTCCCTGGTGAACTATGGTCTCTCAAAATCGGATAAAGTTCTCCTTGGTTCGGCCACAACTGATGGTTCACTAGATTCGACCCGAACCTCTCGTTGCCTCGAACTCTCGGTGACCTCTCTCAATCGCTGATGTAAAGTGCGTTCGATCTTATCGTCGGGCTCAACAAGAGTTGCTTGGCCCGCCCGAGTCATACGATGGGTACCTCGCAAAATAATTAAAAGTGAAAAATAAGCAAACGATGGAATGATGAAATATAAACAAGAATGGTGAAAGTGAATAAAATAAAAATGCTCAAATCAACACGCTTTAAGTTTTCAGAATATTCCTCGTGGGTCCCCGGCAGCGGCTCCAAAAACTTGGTACACGTTTGAATCGCACGGGGTCGCCAAGTAATACCCCTCACGCGAACACGAGGGGGTCGTATTCCCAAGGGCCTGAGAATCTATTCTTACTTCCTTATCACAATGTTGTTTAACCTAATCAATCACTTGGAAGAAGACCTAAAAATAACCTACTAAAGCAAAGAACATGCAAATGGCAAGTATAAATACGGAGGAAAGTACCAAGGTAAGGAAGTGGTCACGGATGAGGATTCCCTCGGGGGTTACTAAAGTGTTAAGGATGCCCTAACTAGCATGCACGTGGGTGGTTTGGACCAGGAAACCCTAAATTAGACCAACCTGATGGTCACGGTGTTGGTCCCTAATCCAGTAAGAGTATTGGAATACGGAATTCCTTCCGCCCAAATCCTTATACAATTGAAATGGGTTTAGTGGATTTCCCCAACCTAGGGTTGAAACACAATCAAGGACAACCCTAACAATTGGAGGGGTACAAATACCCGATGGTCACGGCGTATTCGTACATGTATTCCCTTCCAAGCTTGGTGAGCCTAATACTAGGGCAATGGTCATGCAACCTAGCATTGTCTAGGAATTGATATATAGAGTTCTCATACACATCAAGGCAATCAAGAACCACCAAACAAGGATCACAAACCAAGTCAAATGCAATAAACTAGAAGAAGCATCCAAAATACACAAGTTCACCCCCAAGGTTCACCTACATCCGGTGACCTTTGGGTTTAGTTACTCATGATCACAAAGCAAGCAAGAAAATACATGAAAACAACCAAAAGCATAACAAGAACACTCCCTCAAAGGATCAAGGCCGAATGACGCTTCCAAGGATGACACCCAAGGAGTGGCTTCCTTTGTCAATCTTCCTCTCAAATGTGAATCAAAGGTGTGGACTCGTCGTGTCGTGCTCTCCCCGTCGTCCTCTCCTCAAGAATTACCTCCAAAACCCGGCCTCAAGCTCCCATAGAAGATGGTGAAGTCAAGCTCTCCCCAAGACCTCGGTTCTCCCCTCAAAATACTCTCCAAAACCCCTTAAAAATGAATTCCAGTGAGTTATGCGGCCTCCCATGCGGCCCCGCATGCGGGGAGAGAAAGTCTCCGAGAAATCCCGAAAGTCACGTAAATGCCACAGTGAAACTGCTACAGTAGAACTATTACAGTACAGTATACGGCCTCAACAGCACCCGCATGAATCTCCTGACCAAGTTCTTCAAGTTTTCGTGCTACAGTGATTGCTACAGTACCCCCCCCCCCCCCCCCCCCCCCCCCCCCCCCCCGGCTCAGCAACAGTGTTTTCGATGCCGATTTCTTCTAAAATTCTGTCATCAAGCTCGAAGGGGTCTCATTGGTACCTGTAACACAAAAGAAACCAATTCAGACCAAAAATGGGCGTCAACTCATAGAAAAATACGCAAATACATACGCCCGAATATATAGAAAATACGTATGTTTAGGCATTTACCACCCCTGCCCCTTTTCAATGATGCATGCTCGCCATCTTTAAAGATATGGTGAGAACACCATGGAGATCTTCACGGACAATTTTTCGGTGTATGGTAACTCCTTTGACTTGTGCTTGAGGAATTTACAGTGTGTGCTAAAGAGATGTGAAGAGACCAACTTAGTTCTGAGTTGGGAGAAGTGCCATTTCATGGTAAAAGAGGGGATAGTTTTGGGATATAAAATTTCATGCTGGGGCATCGAAGTTGATAAAGAAAAGATTGCCGCCATTGAGAAGATCTCCTCTCCGTCATCGGTCAAGGACATCAGGAGTTTCTTAGGACATTCTGGGTTTTATAGGAGATTCATTCGGGATTTCTCAAAGATAGCAAAACCATTGACTAAGCTCCTCGAGAAAGACGTGCCATTCAATTTTACCCCGGAATGCCTAACTTCTTTCACTATGCTGAACTAGATTGGGGATTACCATTCAAACTTATGTGTGATACCTACGACCATGCTGTGGGAGCAATGTTAGGGCAGAGGAGGAACAATCACTTTCACCCGATTTATTATGCAAGCAAAACTCTCACAGAAGCTCAAGCAAATTACACCACTACTGAAAAAGAACTCCTTGCTATAGTTTTCGCTTTTGACAAATTCAGACCATACTTGGTGCTTTCTAAGATGGTGGTGTACGCTGATCATTCGGCCCTTCGGTACCTCCTAAGTAAAATTGATACCAAACCACGCCTAATCCATTGGGTGTTATGCTTCAGGAATTCAACTTGGAAATTAAAAATAAACGGGGCGCTGAGAACTTAGCTGGTGATAAGTGCTCGTGTTATAGTAATGCGAAACGTTATTATCTTGTAATGAACATTAATTTAATCAGATTTTATCACTAAAAATTGTGCATTTGTTTACTTTTGTGCATTGTAGGATTGTGAAGATAAAGTGAAGGAAAGGAATGAAGTTAGATCGTGTTCGCCATTGTTGGAAAGATTCTCGGACTAAGCGAGGAGCACGGCATGAGTATAGACTTGTGAGTGTGTGCCAACCTCCTTTGGAGGGGCACAAAGGCAGTCATATTCACAATAAGTCTAGCTCGTGCTAACAAGGAGAACTTCACCAAATTAGGAGAGTTGAAGCAATCGGCACAATCTACCGTTGATTGTGTGCCCAATTCAACGGCCTCGATCAAGAATGACAAATTCGGGAGCGTTTCGGCGAGCACTGTAGCAAGTGACTTTAGTAAGCTACTGTTCATTTTCGGCCAAAATTCAGAAAACCAGAAATTTCACACGGGTGTGTGGAAATTCCACACGGCCGTGTGAAATCCCGATAAGTTCAAATTTCAGCCGCGACTCAACATTATAAAAGCCCGTTTTGGAGACTGTTTTGGGGATCTTTTTGGCTCTTCTTTGCCATAACTTCAAGAAAGGAACGGCGAGGATTTTGAGAGGACTTCGTGGAAGATCGAAGCGTGTCATCGGCATCGACATCAACGTCCAACGACGGCAGAAGACCACTACCACATCGCACACAAGGGGGTTTTCATCTATGCATTTAATTTGTGTTCTTATTATTATTTTGATGGATTTGTATAGCTCCATAAGAAGCTAAACCCCTTGTGGGTATTCGGACTTGTAAACCCTTGTCTATTATGTTTCTTTGACATTGTTATTATGCTTTTCCATTATTGATGAATAAAATTGAGTTTCAATCTTGATTAATTTTGTTATTGTTTTCCCTTTGCCGTAACACTAGGGTTGAGAACAATTTAGGTAATCCTTTGGAGGTGTGACAACTCCTATAGGGTTAGACTACTTAGGATTAAAGAGGGTTGAGAGGGTGAGTCGTGAGATAGCGGAACGTTCCCTTTCCCCTCCGATGTGATTTTTCCTACCTTTGTGTTCCATGATTCATTAGCGGTCAAGATAGAGTGAAGTTCTAGGAGATAAACTCCCCTAGGGCTTAGTTGCGCGAGCAACAGAGTGAGGGGTTGTAGTGAATCTTAGTATTGGGGCTTAATCTAGACTAAGGTTGATAAACGCCTAACTGTACGTATTATTTGTGTATGTTCGCGTATTCTTTGAGTATTTTTATATGAGTGGATGCCCGTTTTCGGTATAAATTGGTTTATTTCGTGTTACAGGTACAAAAGATACCGTGGGGAGCTCGACAACGAAATTTTAGAAGAAATTGGCAAAGAAAACACCATTTTCGAGTCCCTGCTACTGTAGCGGAACTGTGGCAACACTGTAGCATGAGGTTTTTGCGAAAATGGCTAAGTTTGAAACTTCATACAGGCACTGGATTGCCCGTATATGGATCCTGTAGCAGACATTTTACTGTAGCACTCACTGCAGCAACTTACACGAAACTCGGGGTGCTACAGTGCCCGTATGTCGGCCCGTATACCAGCCCGCATGAGTTGCTGGAATTGGGTTTTTAAAGGGAGTTAGTTCATTTTGAAAAAGGAGCCCTAGGTCTTGAGCCAACTTGCTACCATCTTCAAAACGGAGCTAGGAGCTGCCGTCGGAGGCCATTTCCGGGGAGAGAACGACGAGGAGAGCGACATACGACGAGATCCACCTTCTTGATCCTTAGTTGAGAGGAGAATCGACAAGGGAAGCCGCCTCTTTGGTGGCGTCTTTGGAACGTCATTCGGCCTCTATCTTTTGAGGGGGTGTTCTTATCTATGTATTTGGTTGTTTTGATGTATTCTCTTGTGTATTTTGTATTCATGGGCAACTAAACCCCAAGGTCACAGGATGTAGGTGAACATTGGGGGTGAACTTGTGTAGGATGCTTGCTTGACTTGATTTATGCATTTTGGGACTTGTTTGTGAACCTTGTTTGGTGTATTTGATTGCTTGGTATGCATGAGAACTCTGTGTATCATTGTTTAGATAATGCTAGGAAGCATGACCATTTCCCTAGTATTAGGCTCACCAAACTTGGTAGGGATACATGTATGAATACGCCGTGACCATCGTGTATTTGTACCCCTCCAATAGTTAGGGTTGACCTAGATTGTGTCTTCGCCCTAACTTGAGAAACCTTTTGCTCCCTTTGCAATCGTGTGAGGATTCAAGCGGAAGGAATTCCGTATTCGATACTTGTACCCGATTAGGGACCAATTTCCGTGACCATCGGGTTGGTCTAACTTCAGGATTCTCGGGCCAAACTACCCATTTGCATGCTAGTAAGGCAACTCCCGCATTTTAGTAGCCCCCTTGGTAATCCTCATCCGTGACCCTCTCGTTGTATTGTTTTACCCCTCGTTTATTGCTTCCACCTTAGAGCATTTTATTTGCATGTTAATCATCCTTTTAATTTCTTTTGCACAACACTCAACAAAGTCGGCCAAACAATCACACGAAGAGGAAGTAAGGGTAGACTCTCGGGCCCTCGGGAATACGACCCCCTCATGCGTGCGTGAGGGGTATTACTTGACGACCCCTTGCACTTGCGGGTCGAGTCAATCAAAGGTTCTCTCACCTGGACCAAAAGGTTTGAACTACATCTAGGAACCTAGTTTATCACTAGGAATCTCTAGAACCTAAAGAAAGTCCACATAGTGTAAGGCTTAGGAAGACGAACTCCCCTAGGGCTTAGTTGACAGGTCAACGATCGTCAAGGATCGTAGTGAAACCTAATACCGGGGCATAGTGTTGGGATTAGTCACGGTTGACCTTAGATTTGGGACCATTTGTTTAAGGATCTCCTCGACTCAATTAACATCAATAGGAAGGTATAATAGCATTGTCTTGCACTAGAAGCATAAGTCGTAGGGGTAGCTTGTCCGGATACCCATCTTCTCTCATTGCTTGTCCTACTCTTCTACTCTTACTTGCACTCTCTCATCTTCCACACTTCTCTTTTAATTCTTGCTTTTACCAATTATTCTCGCACTCACTCACTGATTTCTTTTCGCACATCGGGTTAGCTAAATAGTGAATACTTATATCTCAAATCCCTATTTCCCTATGGATACGACTACCCACTCACCAGGATATTTTATTACTTTGACAACCCGTGCACTTTCGGGCCCCTGTCAATTGTCCTATTGCTATTGGAGATACTAGTACGGTGGAACAGGCTGATTTTGTTGGTAATGCTTACAGAGGACAAGGCCAAGGCAAATTGTACAGTGGAACATACAACCCGGGGTGGAAGAACCACCTGAAATTCTCACGGAGCAATCAAGGGCAGTCGCAACAAAAGAACAATACACCACCTGAATTTCAAGGCCAACAAGCACCGAACTTAGAAAGCCGAGAGACCGGGCTAGAGGGGAAGATGACCGATCTAGAGAAGGCCGTCGTGAGGTTTGTTGCTTTGTCGGATGCTAGATTCCAAATGGTGGAAGCTACACTTCGCAATCACACCGCTTCCTTACACAATTTGGAGAATCAAGTGGGGCAAATTGCGAAGACTTTGGTGGAAGGTAGTTTGCCTAGTAATACAGAGACCAATCTAAGGGAGCAAGTGAAGGCAATTATCTTGAGAAGCGGAAAAGAGGTCGAGATAAATCTCCCTCTAGAGAAGACAAAGGAAGCACCCGAGGTCGTGGAGGTAGACGAATGAGCGACAAAAGAAAAAGAGGTGGCACCCCCACCCTACAAACCGAGGATCCCCTATCCTTCACGATTGAAAAATGACCAAGAGAACAAAAAATACAAGAAATTTCTTGGCATTTCTAAGCAGTTGCACATCAACATACCGTTCGTGGAGGCATTGGCCCAAATGCACAAGTACACGAAGTTCTTAAAGGACCTCTTGACCAACAAGAGGAAATTGGAGGAGAGTGCATCTGTGATCCTTGATGCCAATTGCTTGGTCATATTACAAAAGAACATGCCGAGTAAAGAGAAAAGATCCCGGAAGTTTCATCATACCTTGTAACATTGGCAACTTGGGTGAAGAGATGGCGTTAGCCGATTCGGGGGTAAGCATCAATGCCATGCCTATACCTTCTTCCAAAAGATAGGCTTGGGTGAGCCTAAACCCACTTGGATGACACTTCAACTTGTGGATCAATTAGTAAGGCATCCGAGGGGGATTGTGGAAGATGTGCTGGTGAAGGTCGACAAATACATATTTCCTGTTGACTTCGTGGTGTTAGACGCCGATGAGGATGTCGAGGTGCCATTGATCCTTGGGAGGCCCTTCTTACGCACTTCCAAGGCTTTGATTGACATGGATGACGGGGAGCTCACATTGCGAATTGGAGATGACAGGCTTACATATCGCCTCACCGAAGCCATGAGACACTCTCTTGACTTTGATGATACTTTGTATTTTCTTGACACCACTGATGAACTAATTGATCAATATGTGCCAGAAATGTTGAACCCGGATCCATATGAAGGGTGGCCAGACCAAGACGCGGAGATTAAAGAAGAAGTGATTTCGCTTGGTCTAGTCGAGAAGGAGGTTAAGCCGGAACCAACACTCATGAAGAAAATGAGGAGAAAAATAAAGAGAGCGAAGAGACACCCTACAAAAAAGACCCAAGGACAATGGGGAAGAGCATTCACGGAGTAAGGGTATTTCACCCTCATGTGGTAAAAAATTCGATAACTCTCCCTCTACTCTACAAAAATTATGTACTGCATGTTTTCAGGTTGTAGGGAAGAGGGCAACCATCATTCATGAACCCCCGTAAGGTAAGACAGGTATGTCAAGCTAAGTGACGTTAAACAAGTGCTTCCTGGGATGCAACCCAAGGTTTTACAGTTTTTCTAGGATTTAGTTAGTGTTAGCATGAATAAAAGTCTTAGCTTTGGTGTCCTGAATTTTTAATGCATGTGCTGTAATTTTTCCTATAGATTATGGATGTTTTTGTGTGCCTAAATGATGATTGATGATGTTTGAGTCAGTTGAGCATGTTTTCATGATATCTGGTCATGTTTTGATGGTTTTCACAGGTTCTAAGCATCGTATTTGTGTTTCTGAATTTTTATGGGAATCTATGAATTTTTTCTAAGTAAACCAGAAAAAACACAAGGCCATGTGGAATTTTCACAAGGGCGTGTGTTACTAATTATGGCTCAACCAGAGAGAGCACAGGGGCGTGACCTTACCCCTGTGAAAACCTCAGAAGGGGCACACGGCCGTGTGGAATTTCCACACGGCCGTGTGAGATCTTGCAGAACTTAAGCTCTCGTTCTAGAGAGTCCACAGGGGCGTGTTGGTGCCCCTGTGAGTACCCATGTCTCAAGGCACACTCCCGTATGGATATTTCACACGGCCGTGTGGAATTCTGCGGAGAGTCCCCTTCCATCCTGAGAAAACACAGGAACGTGTGGCTGCCCCTGTGAGAGAACTTATGAAAGGCACACGGTCGTGTGGATGATTCACACGGCCGTGTAGAACACTTAGACTTTCTCAGGATGATCCAGAGAAGCCACAGGAGCGTTCAAAAACAGCTAAATGTACGTATTATTCATGTAGGTGTACGTATAAATAGAGTATTTTTGTATGTGCGGATGCCCGTTTTTGGTCTAAATTGGTTTATTTCGTGTTACAGGTACAAAAGATACCGTAGGGAGCTCGACAACATGATTTAAGGAGAAATTAGCAAGAAAAACACTATTTTCGAGGGCTGACACTGTAGCGGGTTACTGTAGCACTTCATGTAGCAACTTACGCGGTTTTCAGGATTTCTCAGAATTCTTCTCTGCCTGCATGCCGACCGGATGAGAGGCTGCATGGCATCCCGAAAGTTGTTTTTAAACAAGATTAGGGCACTTTTCTTTGGGTCTTTTGGCCACCACTTCTCCTCCACCACCTTCTAGGGTTTCAAGAGCTTCAAGGCTGCGAGAGAAGGCTGATCTAAGGTGCAAATCAAAGGGGAGAAGAGGAGCGCGATCAAGGAGAAGATCTAGGAGCCTGTTGGCTGGATCCATCAAGTTCTTATCACCACCTCTAGTCTTCATCTTAGGGAAGTTTGTTATGTGCTTTACCTTGTATCTTTTGTTCTTTATACTTTCTTCTTTATTGATGTTGAACTAGACTCCCAAGGTCGTCGGGTGTACGGTGAACCTTGGGATGAACTTGCTTGTATGAATACTTGATTTACATGTATGGTATTTGTGTGGTTTATGGTTCAAGCTTGGTGCACTTTGATGTATTCGTATGCATGAGAACTCTCTGTATTGATTTCTACTTTATACTAGGTTGCGTGACCATCGCCTTAGTATTAGACACACCAAGTTTGGAAGGGATCCATGTACGAATACGCTGTGACCATCGGGTATTTTGTGCACCTCCAACCATTAGGGTTGAGCCTAGATATTGTGTTTGACCTTAATTAGGGATTTCCCTAGGCGTAATGCAATCGTGTGAGGATTTGGGCAGAAGTGATTCCGTATTCCAATACTTGTACCGGATTAGGGGTTATCACCGTGACCATCGGGGTGACCTACCTTTGGATATCTCTTGGCCTAACCACCTTTGCCTGTGTAATTCAAGTATCCTTCTAGCCATAGTAATCCCGAGGAGATCCTCGCCCGGGGACCTCGAACATTCATTGTTACTTGCTTCCTTAGTATGCTTATGTGGTGAGCCTTAGTCCATGTCTTTATAGTTTTCTCTTTTGTTATTTTTCTTATCTTGTTTTAAATCTATATTTGGTAGACTAGACAGTGTCATCTAGAGGGGAGTAATAGCAGCTCTTGGGACCCCAGGGAATACAACCCCCTCGTGCTTGCGCGAGGGGTTTTACTTGGTGACCCGTGCGCTTGAGGTCACATCACCAGGTCATGTTATAGTAATGAGAAGTGTTATTATCTTGCAATGGGCAATGATTTAATCAGATTTTATCACTAAAATGTGTCTATTTGTGTTCTTTTGTGCATATAGGGTTGTTGAGAAGATTTAGAGAAAAACAAGCAAGAATAGGTTATGTTCGCCGTTATTGAGGAGTTCTCGGACCAAGCAAGGAATAAGGCATGAGTCTAGACTCGTGGGTGTGTGTCAACCTCCATTGGAGGGGCACAAGGGCAGTCACACTCACAAAAGTCTATAACTCGTGTAGTATTGGAGAACTTTGCCAATGAAGAGAAATGAAGTAATCGACATAATCTAACATTGATTGTGTGCCCAATTCAACGGCCTTGATGAAGAACGATGAATTCAGGAATATTTCGGCAAGTACTGTAGCATCACTGTAGCTTTTGATACTGTAGCATCTCTTGCCTATCTTTTGGGGGCTTTCAGCTAGGGTTTAGAGAGGTTCTTGGAGGTCTTTGGAGGCGAATATACAGCATCGACATCGACATCCTTTGGAAGAAAGCTATTGGGGGAGCTTTCGTCGGCATCGATTCGGCGAGGTGTGCCCTAGGCTTGACAAGGAATTCGTGGAGAAGACTAGGCGGCTTCACAAGACCATCGATACAATCTACAAGGGGGTTTTCTTTATGGTTTTTGTGCATATGTTCTTAATCTCTTTATTGATTTTGTATTGCTCCATGGAGAGCTAAACCCTAGTGGGTATTCGGACTTATAAACCCTAGAATGACATTGTTTCTATGACTTTTATTATGCTTTCTTTATTGATGAATTTAATTGAGTTTCAATTTTAATTATCTTGTGCAATCTAGGTTATCCTGCCCACGCGGTCGTGTGGGTTAGCCACGCGCCCGCGTGGGCGTGTCCTGGCTCAGCAGAAGGGCCACGCGGCAACGGCGCCAAAAACTTGACACACCCCTTGCGTGTGTGTACCGCAAGTGCACGGGTTGTCGAAGTAATAATTATACCCGGTGAGTAGGGTAGTCGAATCCACAGGGAACAGGGCTACTAGTACTAACTTCTTCTCTGCAATCTAGCCTAACGACTAATGTGATTTTGTGGTGATCTAGTGTGCATAGAAATTAATACCAGAGATGAATAGGCAAAGGGTAAATAAAGGGAGATCTCAATCAATGAAGATGAGATACCCGGGCAATGCTCCCCCTAGGCTCTATCATGAAGTGCAAGACTAACTAAATGCTTCTAACCGAGTTCTATGAATCGAGGTAATCCAAGAATAATCGGTCCCTGCCTCCAGGCCACCGATACTAGTCCCCTACAAGGTCCCGACAGAGAAATCGCTCAATCTCAACACCTCACACCCCATATGACCGCAATGAGTTCTAGGGATACCTAAGAGTGAAACCGATTCCTAAAATTAGATCTAACCCTACTTCTAGGCGGAAGATCCCTAACCCCCTACAAAGGTCCCGGCGGAGAAATCTATCAATCTCACGCCTCACACCCCATATGGTTGCATAAAACTTAGGGAATACGGAGATAGGAAACACTCAATCGGAAAGAAAAGGGGACACTCCTCTATCTCAAGACTCACCCTCTCAACCCTCTTTAACCTTGTATGTTCTAATCCCTAATCGAGACCTCTCTCTCACCAAGGAAACAAATCAAACATACCAAACAACCATACGAATCAATAAGGCATGCAAGCAATGATTAAACAAGATTAAAACTCAAATAAACTCGGACTTAAAAGAAAGCATAAAGAAAGTCAATACATGAATCGAAACCTAGGGTTCATATGCCCAAGTATCTACTAGGGTTTAGCCCTCCATGGGGCTTATTACAAAGCAAAATATAATACAATGAAAAGCAATGTAAACCATGGAAGTAAACCCCCTTGAATTCGTGATGATGGCCTTGATGGGTCGCTCAACGTCTTGAAGGATCCTTCTCCAAAGCTAGGTTGCCAATGACTCCCTCGATGCTATGACGGAGGAAAGAACTATCAAAGTTGGTGAAGAATGGCCCTCCAATTCGGCAAAGACCTCCTCCTCAAACCCTAGCCGCTTCGCCTCTCAAAAGCCACACAAAAGATACCAAAAGAATCGGCAAAAAAGGCTATTTATAAGCCTGAAACGCGTCAGTCACGTGCCTCCACGCGACCACGTGAGATCCCACAGTGTTTTTGCTACAGTACTCTTCATAAACGCGATCCAAACTCTCTCATCTTGAGGCTACATGGTTGGGCACACGTCCATGTAGTGAGTTATAAGACTTCTCCTTCGAATCATCATTTGAGAGCTTTAACTATCTTCACACAAGTTGGGACATGAAGGTGTGACTGCCTTTGTGCCCTTCCATCACATAAATCATCTTGAATCCTTCAGGAAGTTGGCACACACCCTCATGTGCATGACACCCTCTTGTGCCTTGACACTTGTGTTGTACAAAAGCTCCCAACAATACGTCTTTATAACCCATCTTTGCTTCCTTTTCCTCCTTTAACACTTCCACAACCTAATTGCATAAATGAACACCAAAATACAGTTTATGAGACATAATCCATGGTAAAATGATGCTCAATGTATGTAAAACAAGTAGGTAAAACATGTATAATCAAGCACTTATCACCTTTGGAGGTGTGACAACTCCTATAGGGTTAGACTCCTTAAGATTGAAGAGGGTTGAGAGGGAGAGTTGTGAGGTAGCGACTGACAGGATCCCCGAAAGTGCACGGGTTTGTCGAAGTAATAAAAGTTACCCCGGTGAGAGGGTAGTCGAATCCACAGGGAATAGGGAGTTAGAATACGAGATTTCACTATTAAAACTATGCGAAGTACGGAAAAGTAGTAATCGATTTGTGTGTGAATTGCGAGAACAATTATACTAAAGACAGGAAATTAAATAGAGAAAGGTGAAAGATTAGAAATCGCAAGAAAAGAGATTAAAGAGGATTTAACAATTAATGAAGTGGGGTATCCGGACAAGTTATCTCTAGGATCTATGCTTCTAGTGCAAGACTATGCTATTATACCTTCCTATTGATGCTAATTGAGTCGAGGGAATCCTTAGACTCACGGTCCCAAACCTAAGGTCAACCGTGACTAACCCCAACACTATGCCCCGGTATTAGGATTCACAACAACCCTTCACTCTATCGCTCGCACGATTAAGTCCCAGGGGAGTACATCTACCTAAACCTCACACTACGTGGGATTGCATTAAGTTTTAGGGACTCCTAGTGATTAAACCTGTTCCTATGTGTAGTTCTACCCCTTTGGTCCAGGAAGAAGAACCCTAGTCTATATTAAGCCCCAGTGCATAGGATTCACTTCAACCCTTCACTCCATTACTCGCGTAACTAAGCCCCAGGGGAGTTTATCTACCTAGCACTTCACTCTATCTTGACCGCTATGAAATCAAGGAAACGGAGGTAGAGAGAAATCACACTGGAGGGGAAAGGGGTACATCGCTACCTCACAACTCTCCCTCTCAACCCTCTTCAATCTTAAAGAGTCTAATCCTATAGGAGTTGTCACACCTCCAAAGGAAAACCTAGATTGCTCTCAACCCTAGTGTCACATCTAAGGGAAAACAATAGCAAGATAAAATTAAGATCCAAACTCAATTCTTATTCATCAATAATGGAAAAGCATAATAACAATGTCAAAGAAACATAATAACCCTAGAGTTTTACAAGTCCGAATACCCACAAGGGGTTTAGCTCCTCATGGAGCTATACATGTTCATCAATGTATATAATAAAACAAGAAGTAAAGACATAGATGTAACCCCCTTGTGTATGGTGTGGTCGTGGTCTTGTGCGGCCGCCGGACGTCGATGACGATGCCGATGACGCGCTCCAAACCTCCACGAAGTCCTCTCCAAAACCCTAGCCGCCCTCTCCAAAGTTAAGGAGAAAATTAGGTCAAAAGCTGTCTCAAAAAGTCTCCAAATCGGGCTTTTATAATGTGGAGTCGCGGCTTTAAATTTGCTGAAATCGGGATTTCACACGGCCGTGTGGAATTTCCACACGCCCGTGTGAAAATTCTGGAAAACTGATTTTCGGCCGACTGTAAACAGTAACTTGCTACATTACTGCTACAGTACTTGTGCCGAAACGCTCCCGAATTCGTCGTTCTTCATCGAGGCCGTTGAATTAGGCACACAATCAACGGTAGACTTATTGTGAATGTGACTGCCTTTGTGCCCCTCCAAAGGAGGTTGGCACACACCCACAAGTCTATGCTCACGCCTTACTCCCTGTTTAGTCCGAAAATCTTCCCAACAACGCCAAACACGACCTAACTTCGTTACTTTCCTTCATTTTATCTTCACAACCCTACAATGCACAAAAGTAAACAATTGCACACTTTTTAGTGATAAAATCTGATTAAATTAATGCTCATTGCAAGATAATAACACTTCGCATTACTATAACACGAGCACTCATCAGCGACGTACCCATTTCCCTTCCGGTGTGATTTCTCGCTACCTCTGTTTCCTTGGTTAATTAGCGGTCAAGATAGAGTGTTAGGGCTCAATCTAGACTAGGGTTCTTCCACCTGGACCAAAGGGTTAGAACTACATAGAGGAACAGGTTTTATCACTAGGAATCCCTAGAGCTTAAAGCAATCCCACTTAGTGTTAGTGTTAGGAAGATAGACTCCCTTGGGGCTTAGTTAACAGGTCAACAAGGGTCAAGGGTTGTAGTGAATCCTAATACCGGGACATAATGTTGGGGTTAGTCACGGTTGACCTTAAGTTTTGGGACTGTGAGTTTAAGGATATCCTCGACTTAATAGGCATCAATTGTAGAGCATAATACAAGTTTTGCACTAGAAGCATTAGTCCTAGGGGGAGCTTTGTCCGGGTACCCCATTTTATATCGATTACCTCTCCTACCCTCATTATTCTTCTTGCACTCTTTTATTTTCTCTTACATCTATGCATACATACTTTTCTCATCATCGATTCCCATCATAGCTAAATAGCGATAACACTTGTTTCTGAACACTATTACCTGTGGATACGACTACCCACTCACCAGGGTATTTTATTACTTCGACAACCCGTGCACTTGCGGGATACACGCAAGGGGTCGTGTCAAGTTTTTAGCGCCGTTGCCGGGGAATAGGCGTTTTAGAGACATTTATACTTTGCTATTTTAGCTATTCATCATTCATTCTATTTCACCCTTTTTCTTATTCTTCCGTCATTCTTATTTGCTTTCTTTTGTTTTGTCTTACTCTTTTTTGCAAGGAGCCTAAATGGAGATTGATGCAATCATTGAGCTATATTCTCAAGTTGAAGCTCTCAGTACAATGCTTGATAGAATTATTGCTTCACAACAACAAAGCAACCCAGGCTACATCACACATCATCCAAATGAGTGGAGCTACCAAAATTTTTTATGGAATAACGATGGACAATATTGGGAAGCACCTCAAGAGCAATTTCAAAAGGATGAGATACTCGAAGAGGATGCACCTCAGTGGAAAAAAGCGGTAGATAACTTTATTAAAGCATCCGATGCCTCTTGCCAAAGTATGGAAGCCACAAGAAAGTGCCATGAAGCCTCCTATAATAACCTTGAGCATCAATTAGGATGGATACTTGACACACTCTTCAAGGAAAATGAAGTATTTGAGCAAGCAACGCAAGTTCCTTGTATAGATGATGTGGTATTGAACGATAATGAAGAAACAGGGCAGACCGAGTACGTTGTTGTAGAAATTGAAGAGGAAAAAGAAGAAGATCATTTGGAGAATTGGAATTGCTTGAATGAAGATGGTGCTTGTGAGCAAGGAAATTTTCAAGGGGATTTGCTAGTGTCATGTTCTTCCCAAGATGAAAATACACAAGAAGAAACAAACCCTAAGGTAATGGAACAAGCACCATTCTTTGGGATTGATCAACTCATAAAAAGCAAGAAAGAGATTTTGGGAAGGGAAAAAGATGTGGGGAGGATATTTAAACCATCCAATGACCCACCTATGTTAAGCTTGGACAATTCCCAACCCAAATTGCTTCCTTGGAGGCCAAAAGTAAGATGGTTGGACCCTCCAACAAATACTCCACTCCGGCAAGTAGAATTTTGGTTTAAAGGAAGTAGCTATGCAAGTTCTTGTCAGAAGGAACACACTCTTTTCAAGCCGCCTTGAGGTAAGAAAGAGGTACGTCAAGCTTACTGATGTTAAACAAGCACTTCTTGGGAGGCAACCCAAGTTTTTATTACTTTTCTAGGCTTAATTTAGTTTTAGCATGAATAATTGCCTAGTCTTGGTGTTTTCATTTTATTATGTGTGTGCTGTGATTTTCCCATGGATTATTGGTGTTTTAGTGTGCCTAATTGTGATTGTCGAAGTTTTCGGTCGTTTTAGTGTGTGTTCATGTATTTCTGGTCAAATTTTTATAGTATATACATGCTCTAAACGTTGTATTTAAGTTTCTGAAATTTTCTGCAAAGCCTGTAAATTTTTCTAAGTTGTCCAGAGAAAACACACGGCCGTGTGGAATTTCCACACTGCCGTGTGACTCATCTCAGAGCTCATCCCGAGCATCACAGGGGCCGTGTAGCTGCCCCTGTGAGCGACCCAGTGAAGGGCACACGGCCGTGTGGATATCTCACACGGCCGTATGAAATTTTGGAGAACTTCAGCTCTCATTCCAGAGAATCCATAGGGGCGTGTAATGCCCCTGTGAGTACCCATGTGTTAAGGCACACGGCCGTGTGGCAAGTTCACACGCCCGTGTGGCAAGTTCACACGGCCGTGTGGCAAGTTCACACGGCCGTGTGAAATTCTGCTGAAACTTCCCTTCCATCCCGAGAAAATACAGAGGCGTGTGGCAGTCCCTGTGAGAGAGCTTGTGAAAGGCACACGGCCGTGTGGATGTCTCACACGGCCGTGTGGAACACTTAGAGTTTTTCGGGATATCCAGAGAGGCCACAGGGGCGTGTGGGTGCTACTGTGGCCGGCCTTGTGCTTGGCCAGGTTGGGCACACGGCCGTGTGGAATTTCCACACGGCCGTGTGTGTGCGTTCAGAGTCAAATAGAGGAAACACAGGGGGGTGTGACTGCCCCTGTGAACCCTACTAGTGGAGGCACATGGCCGTGTTGAATTTTCACACGGCCGTGTGGATGCATAGAACATGATAGGCTGTAATTTAATTTTAAAATCGTTTTCGCCTTTTCAATTCTAAGGGCCTCCACACTTTAGGGATGCTTCCTCCCGTCTTCCCAACCCTCTCTTCGTCTACTTAAGGAGTTTTTAAGTTGTTTTCCGGCCATATTCAAGTTTTTTATTTCAATTTCGTTGGTAGGTATCTTGTCTCCTTTTCTTCGTCAATCTTTTCTTTTCTTTCTAAATACCAGATCCACCAGTATCATCACCGACAGCAGCACCGGAAATCGCAAAGCGGATGACACCGACGCTTGAGGCGTTTTTAGCTTTATGTTTCTTTTGTTTTATTTTACTTTTATTGAGCTTCATTGAACCCCCTTGTGTATGCGTGCAGATGGTCTTGCGAGTAAGGAATTTGAGGACTAGTTATTGGCATGGTCAAGTGACCGTGTGTGCTCCATAATCCATTGAGACTCAACTCTCAATGAACATAGCTTCATCAAACGCAACACTTGGATTTCAAAGGAGTATTGTTTCAATTGCCTACCCCTACACTAATTGTTTTAATTGCTTACTTTTCATTATGCCTCATGCGTACATTAGGGACAATGTACATCTTAAGTGTGGGAGGGAGTTCACATTGCACACACATTTACTTGTGCGTTCAATTGCTTATTCTCATGTAGCCTATGGCGGTTCACCTTAGTTGCAAAGGTTGTATTCTTAGAGTTTAGGTGAATTTTTAACATTGTATCCTATCATGCTCTAGTTTCTACTTGAATTTTTAGGGAATTTTTGCTCGATTATCTTATATTGCACAACTTACTCTTGGAATCTTTTGGAAACTCAATCTTGAAGTTTTTAAGGACAAGTTTATCATCGTTCTTAGTTTACTTCGGAAAATGCATATAAAAAAAAAGAAAAAGAAAAAATATATGAAAAAGATGGAAAAAATGAAAAAAAAAAATATATATATATATATATATGGAAAAGAGAAAAAGAAGAAAAATATATGAGTTTGTGAATAGTTGCTTTGTTTTATGTATGCATTTGAGGTGGAAAGAGCTACCACCCATGAAGTATGTAGCTACTCTCATAAGTCGGATACAAGTTATGCCCTAATGAGAGAAAGAGCTATCTCATGGGATGCGTGAAAGCTACTACCCCGGTAGAAAGAGCTACCTCCTCGAAATAGTGAAAGCCACCTTTGGCAGCCGCCTAGGAAAGGGCTATCTTCGAGGTTGTGTGAAGCTACTACTTCCTTTCCTACTTTTCATATATAAATAAGTCCTTGTTAACAAAAGTTTGAGGAGTACTCGTTGGGTTGTCTTGAGTGAGTTCACACACACTACACATTTTCGAGTTCTTCTTCCTTTTTGATTCGAGTTTTTAGCTAGAGGAATGGTAACCTTATGCAATGTTTTGATTTCCCCTTACTTGTAGAATGCTTCTTTTGTATACTTTTGGTGAACGTAAGGCCAAGCACTTTAAATTGTTCTTCCCAAGTACTTTCACGTTCTATTTTGCTTGAGAACAAGCAAAAGCTTAAGTGTGGGGGGATTTGATAAGTGCTCATTTTATAGTAATGCGAAGTGTTATTATCTTGCAATGGGCATTGATTTAATCAAATTTTATCACTAAAATGTGTGTATTTGTGTTCTTTTGTGCATATAGGGTTGTGGAGAAGATTTAGAGAAAAAGAAGCAAAAATAGGTTATGTTCGCCATTGTTGAGGAGTTCTCGGACCAAGCAAGGAACAGGGCACGAGTCTAGACTCGTGGGTGTGTGCCAACCTCAATTGGAGGAGCACAAGGGCAGTCACACTCACAAAAGTCTATAACTCGTGTAGCATTGGAGAACTTTGCCAATGAAGAGAAATGAAGTAATCGACATAATCTAACGTTGATTGTGTGCCCAATTCAATGGCCTCGATGAAGAACTATGAATTTGGGAGCATTTCGGCGGTACTGTAGTAGCGATGCAGTTTTGTACTGTAGCAAATCACTGTAGCAAACTACTGTTCACTTTCTGCCGAAAATAATGATTTCAGAGAGTTCACACGGGCGTGTGGAAATTTCACATGGCCGTGTACTGTAGCGAAAACACTGTAGCAGGTTACTGAAAATCTGCAAAAAAGAATTTTCACACGGCCGTGTGGAATTAACACACGGGCGTGTGGAAATTCGGCAGCCCGTGTGGAAAATCCACAGGGGCGTGTGGAACTCCGATTTCATCCCGATTTCAGCTTATAAATAGCCCGTTTTCAGATCTATTTGGGGACCCCCCCCCCCCCCCCCCCTTCTCTCTCTTGCCTATCTTTTGGGGGGCTTTCGGCTAGGGTTTGGAGAGGTTCTTGGAGGTCTTTGGAGGCGAATATACGGCATCGACATCGACATCCTTTGGAAGAAAGCTATTGGGGGAGCTTTCGTCGGCATCGATTCGGCGAGGTGTGCCCTAGGCTTGACAAGGGATTCGTTTAGAAGATTAGGCGGCTCCACAAGCCATCATTACGATCTACAAGGGGGTTTTCTTTATGGTTTTTATGCATATGTTCTTAATCTCTTTACTGATTTTGTATTGCTCCATGGAGAGCTAAACCCTAGTGGGTATTCGGACTTGTAAACCCTAGGATGACATTGTTTCTATGAATTCTATTATGCTTTTTTAATTGATGAATTTAATTGAGTTTCAATTTTAATTATCTTGTGCTATTGTTTTACCTTAGCCATGACACTAAGGTTGAGAGTAACCTAGGTTATTCTTTGGAGGTGTGACAACTCCTATAGGGTTAGACTCCTTAAGATTGAAGAAGGTTGAGAGGGAGAGTTGTGAGGTTGCGACGTACCCCTTTCCCTTCCGGTGTGATTTCTCCCAACCTCCGTTTCCTTGGTTAATTAGCGGTCAAGATAGAGTGTTAGGGTTCAATCTAGAATAGGGTTCTTCCACATGGACCAAAGGGTTAGAACTATATAGAGGAACATGTTTTATCACTTGGAATCGCTAGAGCTTAAAGCAATCCCACGTAGTGTTAGGGTTAGGAAGATAGACTCCCCTGGGGCTTAGTTGACAGGTTAACAAGAGTTAAGGGTCGTAGTGAATCCTAATACCGGGACATAATGTTCGGGTTAGTCACGGTTGACCTTAAGTTTTGGGACTGTGAGTTTAAGGATATCCTCAACTTAATAGGCATCAATTGTAGAGCATAATACAAGTTTTGCACTAGAAGCATTAGTTCTAGGGGGAGCTTTGTCCGGGTACCCCATCGTTATATCGATTACCTCTCCTACCCTTATTATTCTTCTTGCACTCTTTTATTTTCTCTTACATCTATACATACATACTTTTCTCATCATCGATTCCCATCATAGCTAAATAGCGATAACACTTGTTTCTGAACACTATTCCCGTGTGGATACGACTACCCACTCACTAGGGTATTTTATAACTTTGACAACCCGTGCACTTGCGGGATATACGCAAGGGGTCGTGTCAAAAGCCGAGTGACCTAGTTAGAAGAGAAAATGACCGACCGAGAGAGAGCCCTCACATGGTTTGTTTCTTCATCTGATGCTAGGTTTCAGTCGGTGGAGGCTACTCTTCACAATCACACCGCCTCCCTACACAATTTGGAAAATCAAGTAGGGCAAATTGCGAAGGCATTGGCAGAAAGACCTCAAGGTAGCTTGCCTAGCAATACGGAGACTAATCCAAGGGAGCAATTGAAGGCAATCACTTTGAGAAGTGGTAAAGAGGTCGAGAGAAATCTCCCTCGAGAGAAGACGAAAGAATCACCCGAAGTTGAAGAAGTAGGGGGAGAGGCACCAAAAGAAAAAGATGTGGCACCACCACCCTACAAACCAAGGATCCCCTATCCTTCGAGGTTCAAGAATGACCAAGACAATGAGCATTACAAAAAATTTCTGGGTATCTTCAAACAATTGCACATCAACATACCATTCGCGGAAGCATTAGCCCAAATGCCCAAGTACGCGAAGTTCCTGAAGGACCTCTTAACCAATAAGAGGAAGTTAGAGGAAAGTGCAGCTATAGTTCTTGATGCTAATTGCTCATCCGTCTTACAAAAGAACATGCCGAGTAAGAGAAAAGATCCCGGGAGTTTCATCATACCTTGCAACATCGGCAATTTGGGTGAAGAGATGGCATTGGCCGATTCAGGGGCAAGCATCAATGTCATGCCCTATACCTTCTTCCAAAAGCTAGGCTTGGGCGAGCCTAGACCCACTCGGATGACACTTCAACTCGCGGATCGATCGGTGAGGCATCCGAGGGGAATTGTGGAAGATGTCTTGGTAAAAGTAGACAAGTACATCTTCCCGGTGGACTTCGTTGTGCTTGATGTGGACGAGGATGTCGAGGTGCCGCTGATTCTTGGGAGGCCATTCTTGTGCACTTCCAAGGCTTTGATAGACATGGACGGTGGGGAGCTCACACTTAGAGTTGGAGATGATAAGCTCACCTATCGCCTCGCCGAAGCCATGAGACATTCTCTTGATTTTGATGATACTCTTTATTATCTTGACGTTACTGATGAGTGTATTGATGAATATGTGCAGGAAATGTTAAACCTGGATCCTTATGAAGGGTGGCCGGACCAAGACATGAAGATAGAAGAAGAAGAAGTACTTGCACTTAGTCCAGTCAAGACAGACATCACGACAGAGAAAGTGCATATGAAGAATATGCTTCGGAGGATGAAGAGGTCGAAAAGATGCCACAAGAAGAACCCCAACAAGAAAGGGGATGAACATTCATGCAGTAAGGGTGTGACACCCTTTTGTGGTAACAAATTCGACAACTCTCCCTCTACTCTACAAAGATTATGTAACGCATGTTTTCAGGTTGTAGGGAAGAAGGCAACTTCTATTCATGAACCTCTGTAAGGTAAGATTAGGTACGTCAAGCTAAGTAACGTTAAACAAGCGCTTCTTGGGAGGCAACCCAAGGTTTTACAGTTTTTTCTAGGACTTAGCTTAGTTTAGATTGAATAAGAGTCTTAGATTTGGTGTCCTGAAGTTTTAATGCATGCGCTGCGACTTTTATTGTCGATTATTGACATTTTCATGTGCCTAGATGATTATTGACGAAGTTTGAGTTGGTTGAGCATATTTTCCATGGTATTTTGTCGTGTTTTGATGGTTTTCACAGGCTCCAAACATCGTATTTGTGTTTCTAAATTTTTGTGAGAGTCTGTAAATTTTTTCTAAGTAAACCAGAGAAAAAACACGCCCGTGTGGAAATTCCACACGGGCGTGTGACACCACTTAGCGCTCAGCCAGAGAGGGCACAGGGGCGTGTCCATGCCCTTGTGAACAACCTAAGAAGGGGCATACGGCCGTGCGGAAATTCCACACGGCCGTGTGAGTTCTCGCAGAACTTAAACTCTTTTCCAGAGAGTCCACAGGGGCGTGAAGGTGCCCCTATGAGTTCCATTGTGCTAAGGCACAAGGCCGTGTGGAAATTCCACACGGCCGTGTGAAACTCTGCAGAAGCAACCCTTCTTCCCGAGAATACACAGGGGTGTGTGTGCGCTCCTGTGGCAGAGCTTGTGAAAGGCACACGGCCGTGTGGATTATTTCACACGGCCGTGTGAAATACTTAGGGTTTCTCGGGCAAGTCAGAGAGACCATAGGGGCGTGTGGGTGCCCCTGTGGCCGGCCTTGTGTTCTTGGCCAGGTTGGGCACACGGTCGTGTGGAATTTCCACACGGCCATGTGAAATTTTTCAGAGACCATCTATGTTTTCCCGAGAATTCACAGGGGCGTATACAAGCCCCTGTGGATCCCCGTGTGAAGGCACACAGCCGTGTGGGTAATTTACATGGCCGTGTGGGGTAGTTCAGAGTATGAACAGAGTGTACACAGGGGCGTGTGATGGCCCCTGTGAACCCTAATTTTAGAGGCACACGGCCGTGTATCATTTGCACACGGCCGTGTGAATTCCTAGAACTTCAAAAGCCGCGCGTTTTCATTTGGATTTTACTCGTGCCTCTTGATTCCTCCACTCTAAACTTCTCTCTTACCCTCTCTACTACTTTCCCGACCGTCTCAGAGGATTTTTGAGGTTTTATTGGAGTTTTTCCGGCAGATTCTAAGTATTCCTTCATCCACTCCATCGGTAAGGACTTCAAAGCCTTCTTCTTCGTCAATTCTTAATTTGATTTATTCTGTTGGATGATTTCGCTTATTTTAAATGCTTATTATGTATGCGAACATGTTTAGAGATGAATGTAGAATGAATTTAGTTGTAAATTTTGGATTTTAAGACCCACGGCCGTGAGGCTCTGTCCGCCAGAAACTCCACACGGGCGTGTGGAATTTCCACACGGCCGTGTGGATTTCTAAAGACTGTGTTCTTGGACTGCTTTTAACTGTTTTCTTTTATAATTTTGCAGAGATGTCTTCCAGGACAAAGAAGCAAGCAAGGAAGCGGCCTCGTGAGCCTACCCCACCCCCTAAGGAGATGGAGTTTGATAAACCAGAGCACAAGGAACGGTTCAAGAAACTCTCAGCACTTCATTTTGGACAGTCGCGCTACCCTGACATGAGCACATTGAGAGAGATACAGGGGGCGACGCGATAGCTACTGAGGTTGAGGAGCTATTAGAAGTTGGTAGTTGGGGCCGTCTACTGTCTATCAGAGACGCAGCGATTCGAGCACTCACACTCGAGGTCTTATCGACCTTTGAGTTCGACCGAGGATACGATAGCTTCACACATGGGGAGACGATCCAGTTTCGTACCCTTGGTCGCCACTTCAGCATGAGTATCACCCAGTTCTCGATTGTGATGGGCCTCTACGATCAGGCATTTACCGAGACAGAGGAGTACGCGCTGCTTCCCACTGATTACCCAGGAACCCTGACACCTCAGGGGATTTACAGGATATTGTGCGGGGATGGGCAGTACGAGCCGGGGGTTTCAAAGGCGACATTCCTTTCCTGGCCAGCGTACAGGTACATTCATGCCATACTGAGCAGGTCAGTGAGCGGCAGAGGGGATAGTACAGGGGTACTGAGCAGACAGGAGCTGCTATACTTATACTCCATGGTGCAGAGTGAGCTACTCCACCTGGGCCACATTCTAGCTGAGTACATGCGCCACAAGGGCCGGTACCCCAGGGTTGGAGTCATCTTTGCAGGTCCCTATGTCACACGCCTCATCATAGGCTTGGGACTGAGAGATGGGTGCGCGGGGCCGAGAAGGTTGCTACACCAGCTCCGCTCAGCAGAGATACATTGAGACTGATAGGTATGGTCCGTAGATCAGGGCCAGGAATCTATACTATGATCATACCCCAGTCAGATCAGGCCGAAGGGTCCCAGGTAGCGTTGGAGCCACCCCCAGCAGAGACAGAGAGACAGGCACCATCCACCACACCGGAGCCACCTCCGGTGTGCATGTTCTCACCTTCTCGAGGCCAGGATCGACTGGAGCGCCTCTAGAGCGCAGTGGGGGTACTACAGACAAAGGTGGCTGAGGTCAGGGCCACACATATAGCACAGCACACTGAGGTCATGGCTCGATTGGACCTTATACAGCAGTTACTCGAGCGAGCCGTGACTTCACCTTTCGTGGTCCGACCCCGAGCTTCTATCCCTCCACCACCATCTCCTCCAGCAGCACCAGAGGCCACTATTCAGGATACCGATGCGAAGTCGTTGTAGTTTTCATTTTGATTTTCTTTTGCACTTTTATTTTCTATTTCTGTTGGACTTGTAGTACCCTGAAAGGACTCTCCTTCTCGGTTTGCTTTTATTTTTCGTCTATTTTTATTTTGTCTCGAGTTGTACTTCATTTTCATATATTTATATACTCGAGCTTGGTTTTGGTTTTTCTTGAGCTATACTGAACCCTTGTATATGTGTGCGCAGATGGTCTTGGATGTAAGGATTTTGAGGAACAGTCATTGGCATGGTCACGGGACCATGTGTGCTTCACAAACCATTGAGACTCAACTCTCAATGACCTAGCTCCATCAAACACAACACTTGGAGTTCAGGGGAGTAATGTTTCAATTACTCACTTCCACACTAATTGTTTTTATTTGTTACTTATTATTATGCTTGCATGCATACATTAGGGACAATGTACATCTTAAGTGTGTGTGTGGGGAGGGGGGAGTTCACATTGCACACACCTTTACTTGTGCATTCAATTGCTCATGCTCATGTAGCCTATGGTGGTTCACCTTAGTTGCAACAGTTGTATTCTTAGAGTTTAGGAGAATTTTTAACATTGTATCCTATCATGCTCTAGTTTTCACTTGAATTTTTAGGGAATTTTTGCTCGATTACATCTTTTATTGCACAACTTACTCTTGGAATATTTTGGGAACTCAATCTTGAAGTTTTTAAGGACAAGTTTATTATCGTTCTTAGTTTTACTTTGGAAAATGCATATAAAAAATAATAATAATAATAATAATATAATATGGAAAAGAGAAAAAAAAAATACATGACTTTGTGAATATTTGCTTTGTTTTATGTATGCATTTGGGGTGGAAAGAGCTACCACCTATGAAGTATGTAGCTACTCTCATAAGTCGTATACAAGTTATGCCTTAATGAGAGAAAGAGCTATCTCATGGGATGCGTGAAAGCTACTACCCCGGTAGAAAGAGCTACCTCCTCGAAAGTGTGAAAGCCACCT
This sequence comes from Dioscorea alata, assembly GCA_020875875.1. NCBI lineage: Eukaryota > Viridiplantae > Streptophyta > Magnoliopsida > Dioscoreales > Dioscoreaceae > Dioscorea > Dioscorea alata. The sequence continues at coordinate 9,227,189 of CM037013.1, read as the reverse complement.
TTGGCGGCCGCCTAGGAAAGGGCTACCTTCAAGGATGTGTGAAGCTACTACTTCCTTTTCTTTTTAGTTTTGTTTTTGTATATAAATAAGTTCTTTCTAACAAAAGTTTAAGGAGTACTCGTTGGTTCTCTTAAGTGAAATCGCACACACTAACACATTTTCGAGTTTTTTATCCTTTTTGATTCGAGTTTTTAGCTAGAGCAATGATAACCTTATGCATTGTTTTGATTTCCCCTTACTTGTAGAATGCTTCTTTTGCATACTTTTGGTGAACCTAAGGCCAAGCACTTTCAATTGTTCTTTCCAAGTACTTTCACGTTTTATCTTTGCTTGAGGACAGGCAAAAGCTTAAGTGTGGGGGGATTTGATAAGTGCTTGTGTTATAGTACCGCAAAGCGTTATTATCTTACATTGAGCATATCTTTTATCAGATTTTATCATTAAATAGAGTGCATTTGTGTATTCTTGTGCATGGAAGGTTTGTGGAGCTAAATTGGAGAAGAAAAACGAAATTAGGTCAAGTTCGCCGATGTTGGGAAGTTTTCGGACCAAGTACGGAACAAGGCACGAGCTTGGACTTGTGAGTGTGTGCCAACCTCCTCTGGAGGGGCACAAAGGCAGTCACACTCACAAAAAGTCTAACTCGTGTAGCTTAGAAGAACTTCACCAAGATGGAGACTTGAAGCAATCGGCACGACTTACCATTGTTTGTGTGCCCAATCAATGGCCTCGATGAAGAATAACGGATTCGGGAGTGTTTCGGCGAGTTACTGTAGCAGCAATGTAGAATGTACTGTAGTGAAATACTGTAGCAAGCTACTGTTCAATTTTTGTCAAAAATCAGGGTTTCAGAGAATTCACACGGGCGTGTGGAAATTCCACACGGCCGTGTGAAGCCCCCGATAAGTCCGATTTTAAAGCCGCGATTCAACTATATAAAAAGGGCTTTTGGAGACCTTTTGGGATATCTTTTGACCTACCTTTCTCTTCAACTTGGGGAGTGCGGCTAGGGTTTTGCAGAGGATTTCGTGGAGGTTTAGCGCGTGTCATAAGCATCGTCACCGACTTCGGCGGCCACACAAGACCATGGCCACACCATATACATGGGGGTTTTCATCAATGTCTTTGATTTGTACTTTCTTTTCTATTTTGATGAACATGTATAGCTCCATGATGAGCTAAACCCCTTGAGGGTATTCGGACTTGTAAACTCTAGGGTTTTTATGTTTCTTTGACATTGTTATTATGCTTTTCCATTATTGATGAATAAAAATTGAGTTTCAATCTTAATTTCACCTTGCTAATGTTTTCTCTTAGATGTGACACTAGGATTGAGAATAATTTAGGTTACCCTTTGGAGGTGTGACAACTCCTTTAGGGTTAGACTCCTTAAGATTGAAGAGGGTTGAGAGGGAGAGTTGTGAGGTAGCAATGTACCCATTTCCCCTTCGATGTGGTTTCTCCCTACCTCCCTTTCTGTGATTTCATAGCAGTCGAAATAGAGTGAAGTGCTAAGAAGATAAACTCCCCTGGGGCTTTGTTACGCAAGTAACAGAGTGAAGGGTTGAAGTGAATCCTACGCGCTAGGGCTTAATCTAGACTAGGGTTCTTCCGCCTGTACCAAAGGGTTAGAACTACACATAGGAACAGGTTTTACCACTAGGAATCCCTAGAGCTTAAAGCAATCCCAAGTAGTGTGAGGTTTAGGTAGATATACTCCCCTGGGACTTAGTCGTGCGAGCGACAGAGTGAAGGGTGACGTCAATCCTAATACCAGGGCATAATGATGGGGTTAGTCACAGTTGTCCTTAGGTTTGGGACAGTGAGTCTAAGGATTTCTTTGACTCAATTAACATCAATAGGGAAGTATAATAGCATAGTCCTGCACTAGAAGCATAGATCCTAGAGGTAGCTTGTCCGGATAGCCTATTTCATTCATTGCTAGTCCTCTCTATTCTCTTTTACTTGCACTTTCTGATCTTCCAACTTTCTATTTAATTTCTTGTCTTTTATTCTGTTTACTTCTACATTCATTCATTGATCCAAATATTGGTTTTCCATACACCACATAGCTTAATTAGTGAAATCTCATACTCTAAATCTCAATTTCCTATGGATTCGACTACCCTCTCACCGGGGTAACTTTTATTACTTCGGCAACCCGTGCACTTGCGGGATACACGCAAGGGGTCGTGTCAACATCACTTTTCGTGGTACAGTCCAGAGCCTCGCCTCCACCACCATGTCATTCACCATCAGTGACCTCAGAGCCAGCAGCAGCAGCAGCACCTGAGTCATCGACACAGGACACCGACGCTGAGGCGTTGTAGTTTATTTTAGCTTTTATTTCTTTTGCACTTTTTCGTATTATTTTGGACTTGTAGCACTCAGAAAGGATTCTCCTTTTGAGTTTATCTTTTATTTTTTCTTTTCTTTTATTTGTCTCGGGTAGTATTTCATTTCTCTATCTCTATATATGATAAGTGCTTGTGTTATAGTATCGCGAAGCGCTATTATCTTACATTAAGCATACCTTTTATCAGGTTTTATCACTAAATGTGTGCATTTGTGTTCTCTTGTGCATTGAAGGTATTGTGGAGCCTAATTGGAGAAGAAGAATGAAATTAGGTCGCGTTCGCCATGTTGGGATGTTCTCGGACCAAGCAAGGAACGAAGCACGTATTTGGACTTGTGGATGTGTGCCAACCTCTTTTGGAGGGGCACAAAGGCAGTCACATTCACAACAAGTCCAATCCGTGTTACTTAGGAGAATCTCGCGAAAGAAGAAGACTTGAAGCAATCGGCGCGACCTACCGTTGCTTGTGTGCCCAAGTAATGGCCTCGATGAAGAACGATGGATTCGGGAGTATTTCGGAGAAGTACTGTAGCAGATACCGTAGCGAAAATACTGTAGATAAACACTGTAGCAGCTACTGTTCACATTCTGCCGAAATTCAGAATTCCAGAGAGTTCACACGGGCGTGTGGAAATTCCACACGGCCGTGACTGTAGCAGAAACACTGTTCACAGGTGCCGAGAAATCACGATTCCAGAATTTCCACACGGGCGTGTGGAATTAACACACGGGCGTCTGGAATTTCTGGATTTTTACAGAAGTCCGATTTCAGCCCGAATTCAGCCCGATTTCAGCCTATAAATAGCCCATTTTCATATCTATTTGGGGACCCTTCTCTTCTATCACTTGGATATCTTTTGGGTGGCTTTCGGCTAGGGTTTGGAGAGGTTCTTGGAGGTCTTTGGAGGCGATTAAACGGCATCGACATCGACATCCTTTGGAAGAAAGCTATTGGGGAAGCTCTCATCGGCATTGATTTGTCGAGGTATGCCTTAGGCTTGACAAGGGATTCGTTGGAGAAGACACGCGACTACACAAGACCATCGATACGATCTACAAGGGGGTTTTCTTTATGGTTTTCATGCATATGTTCTTAAACTATTTATTGACTTTGTATTGCTCCATAGAGAGCTAAACCCTAGTGGGTATTCGGACTTGTAAACCCTAGGATGATATTGTTTCTATGACTTTTATTATGCTTTCTTAATTTAATGTTCTATTATTGAGTTCCAATCTTGCATGCCGATTGTATGAGATTTTCCCTTAGCCGTGACACTAGGGTTGAGAATCTATTAGGTTATCCTTTGAGGGTGTGACAACCTCTATAGGATTAGACTACACAAGGTTGGAGAGGGTTGAGAGGGAGAGTTGTGAGGTAGCGATGTACCCCTTTCCCCTCCGGTGTGGTTTCTCCCTACCTCCGTTTCCTTGATTCATTAGCGGTCGAGATAGAGTGAAGTGCTAGGTAGATAAACTCCGCTGGGGCTTAGTTACGCGAGTAACAGAGTGAAGGGTTGAAGTGAATCCTACGCACTGGGGCTTAATCTAGACTAGGGTTCATCCACCTGGACAAAAGGGTTAGAACTACACATAGGAACAGGTTTTACCACTAGGAGTCCCTAGAACTTAATGCAATCCCACGTAGTGTGAGGCTTAGGTAGATATACTCCTCTAGGGCTTAGTTGACAGGTCAACGAGAGTCAAGAGTCGTAGTGAATCCTAATGCCGGGGCATAGTGTTGGGGTTAGTCACGGTTGACCTTAGGTTTGGGACTGTGTGTTTAAGGATATCCTCGACTCAAATAGGCATCAATTGTAGAGCATAATACAAGTTTTGCTCTAGAAGCATTAGTCATAGGGGGAACTTTGTCCGGATACCCCATCTTTATATCAATTACCTCTCCTACCCTCATTATTCTTCTTGTACTCTTTTATTTTCTTTTACATCTATATATAAATACTTTTCTCATCATCGATTCCCATCATAGCTAAATAGCGATTAACACTTGTTTCTAAACACTATTCCCTTTGGCAAAATGGCTAAGTCTGGAAGTTCATGCGGTCTGGCATGCGGGCACTGCAGAGGCCGTATACAAACACTGTAAGCAGTTTACTGTAGCGGCACTGTAGCAACTTACACGATTTCGGGTTTTCTCGGGATTTTCTCTCCCCGCATGCGGGGTCGCATACGGGGCCGCATGACGCTCTAGATGATGTTTTTAAGGGTTTTGGGAAGTCATTTTGGGAGAGAGCTAGACCTTGAGCAAGCTTGACTTCACCACCTTCTTTGGGAGCTTGAGGCCGGCTTTTGGAGGCGATTCTTGAGGAGAGGACGACGGGGAGAGCACGAGACGACGACTCCACACCTTCGATTTGGATTTTAGAGGAAGTTTGACAAGGGAAGCCACTCCTTGGGTGGCGTCCTTGGAAGCGTCATTCGGCCTTGATCCTTTGAGGGAGTGTTCTTATTATGCTTTTGGTTGTTTCCATGTATTTATTTGCATACTTTGTGATCATGAGCAACTAAACCCCAAGGTCACCGGATGTAGGTGAACCTTGGGGGTGAACTTGTGTATTTTGGATGATTCCTTTCTAGTTTATGCATGTGTGTTGGTTTGAGATCCTTGTTTGGTGGTTCTTGAATGCCTTGATATGTATGAGAACTCTATATGTCAATTCCTAGACAATGCTAGGTTGCATGACCATTGCCCTAGTATTAGGCTCACCAAGCTTGGAAGGGAATACATGTACGAATACGCCGTGACCATCGGGTATTTGTACCCCTCCAATTGTTAGGGTTGTCCTTGATTGTGTTTCAACCCTAGCTTGGGGAAATCCATTAAACCCATTGCAATCGTACAAGGATTTGGGCGGAAGAAATTCCGTATTCCAATACTTGTACCGGATTAGGGACCAAACACCGTGACCATCGGGTTGGTCTAATTTAGGGTTTCCCGGTCCAAACCACCCACGTGCATGCTAGTTAGGGTATCCTTAGCACTTTAGTAGCCCCCGAGGGAATCCTCATCCGTGACCATTCCCTCGCCCTGATTTCCCTCAGTATTTGTATTTATTATTTGTATGCTTTTCATACATCCGTAGATTATTTGTAGTTATCTCCTTTGAGTGATTGCTAGGTTAAACAACATTGTGATAAGGAAGTAAGAATAGCTCCTCGGGCCCTTGGGAATACGACCCCCTCGTGCTCGCGCGAGGGGTATTACTTGGCGACCCTGTGCACTTGCGGGTGAGCGATTCAAACGCATTCTCACCAGCAGAGCAGGACGAGATCAGGGCCGCACAGGTTGCACAGCACGCAGAGACTATGGCACGGCTTGACACCATGCAGAGACTTCTAGAGCAGGCCGTGTCAGTACCATCTGTGGCCCGACCTAGAGACCCTACTCCTCCATCACCATCTCCTCCAGCATCAGTAGATCCACCTACATCTCCAGAGCCTCCAGCAGCACCAGAGGCCACTATCCAGGACACCGACGCCGAGGCGTCTTAGTTTTAGTTTTTATTGCTTCTGTTTTTCATTTTTGTACTTTTTATTTTATTTTGGACTTGTAGTACTCAGAAAGGATTATCCTTCTGGGTTTATCTTTTATTTTGCTTTTCTTTTATCTTGAGTTGTATTCATTGCTTCATATTTTATATACTCGAGTTTAATTGAGCTATACTGAACCCTTGTGTATGTGTGCGCAGATGGTCTTGGATGTAAGGATTTTGAGGAATAGTCATTGGCACGGTCATAGTACCGTGTGTGCTCCACAAACCATTGAGACTCAACTCTCAATGACCTAGCTCCATCAAACGCAACACTTGGAGTTCAGTGGAGTAATGTTTCAATTGCCCACTCCCACACTATTTGTTTTTATTTGCTACTTATAATTGTGCTTGCATGCGTACATTGGGGGGGAGTTCACATTGCACACACTTTTACTTGTGCGTTCAATTGTTCATGCTCATGTAGCCTATGGCGGTTCACCTTATTTGCACCGGTTGTATTCTTATAGTTTAGGAGAATTTTTAACATTGTGCCCTATAATGCTCTAGTTTTCACTTGAATTTTTAGGGAATTTTTGCTCGATTACATCTTATTGCACTACTCACTCTTGAAATATTTTGGAAACTCAAACTTGAAGGTTAAAGGACTAGTTTAGTATTACTTTAGTAAGTTGTGAAGTTCTATGTAGTAACAAAAAAAAATTATGAGCTTGTGAATATTAATCTAGCTTTTATCTTTGCATTTGGAGTAGAAAGAGCTACCTCCTATGAAGTATGTAGCTACTCTCATAAGTCAGATACAAGTTATGCCCTAATGAGAGAAAGAGCTATCTCATGGGAAGCGTGAAAGCTACTACCCCGGTAGAAAGAGCTACCTCCTATGAAGTATGTAGCTACTCTCATAAGTCGGATACAAGTTATGACCTAATGAGAGAAAGAGCTATCTCATGGGAAGCCTGAAAGCTACTACCCCGGTAGAAAGAGCTACCTCCTCGAAAATGTGAAAGCCACCTTTGGCGGCCGCCTAGGAAAGGGCTATCTTAGAGGTTGAGTGAAGCTACTACTTCCTTACTTTGTATATATAAATAAGTCCTTGTAACAAGAGTTTGAGGAGTACTCATTGGTTCTCTTGAGTGAATTCGCACACACTTCACATCGTCGAGTTATTGTCCTTTTTGATTCGTGTTTTTAGCTAGAACAATGGTAACTTTATGCAATGTTTTAATTTCCCCTGACTTGTACAATGCTTCTTTTGCATACTTTTGGTGAACCTAAGGCCGAGCACTTTCAATTGTTCTTCCCAAGTACTTCACGTTCTATTTTGCTTGAGGACAAGCAAAAGCTTAAGTGTGGGGGGATTTGATAAGTGCTTATGTTATAGTACCGCGAAGCGTAATTATCTTACATTGAGCATAAGTTTTATCAGTTTTTATCACTAAATGGTGTGCATTTGTGTATTCTTGTGCATTGATGGTTTGTGGAGCTAAATTGGAGAAGAAGAACGAAATTTGGTCGTGTTCGCCGATGTTGGGAAGTTTTCGGACCAAGCACGGAACAAGGCACGAGCTTGGACTTGTGAGTGTGTGCCAACCTCCTTTGGAGGGGCACAAAGGCAGTCACATTCACAACAGGTCTAACTCGTGTGGCTTAGGAGAACTTCACCAAGAAGGAGACTTGAAGCAATCGGCATGATCTACCATTAATTGTGTGCCCAATTCAATGACCTCGATGAAGAACGACGGATTCGGGAGCGTTTCGGGAGAGCACTGTAGCAGCACTGTAGATTGTTAGCGCAGCAAAATAATGTAACAAGTTACTGTTCACTTTCGGCCAAAATTCAGAATTCCAGAAAATTCACACGGGCGTGTGGAATTAACACACGGCCGTGTGAATTAATTTTACAGCAGACAGAAACTTCACACGCCCGTGTGTTAATTTCACACGGCCGTGTGAAGCCCCCGATAAGTCAAATTTTAAAGCCGCGGTTCAACATTATAAAAGGTGATTTTGGAGACCTTTTGGGATATCTTTTGACCTATCTTTCTCTTCAACTTGGGGAGTGCGGCTAGGGTTTCAGAGAGGATTTCGTGGAGGTTTAGCGCGCGCCATCAGCATCGTCACCGACGTTCGACGGCCGCACAAGACCACGGCCACACCATACGCAAGGGGGTTTTCATTGATGTCCTTATTTTGTGCTTTCTTTCATACATTGATGAACATGTATAGCTCCATAAGGAGCTAAACCCCTTAAGGGTATTCGGACTTGTAAACTCTATGGTTATTATGTTTCTTTGACATTGTTATTATGCTTTTCCATTATTGATGAATAAAATTGAGTTTCAATATTAATTTCATCTTGTTAATGTTTTCTCTTAGATGTGACACTAGGATTGAGAACAATTTAGGTTGCCTTTTGGAGGTTTGACAACTCCTTAGGGTTAGACTACTTAAGATTGAAGAGGGTTGAGAGGGAGAGTTGTGAGGTAGCGATGTACCCCTTTCCCCTCCGACGTGATTTCTCCCTACCTCCGTTTCCTTGATTTCATAGCGGTCGAAATAGAGTGAAGTGCTAGGCAGATAAACTCCCCTAGGGCTTAGTTACACAAGTAATAGAGTGAAGGGTTGAAGTGAATCCTATGCGTTGGGGCTTAATCAAGACTAGAGTTCTTTCACCTGGACCAAAGGTTTAGAACTACACATAGGAACAGGTTTTAACACTAGGAATCCCTAGAGCTCAAAGCAATCCCACGTAGTGTGAGGTTTAGGTAGATATACTCCCCTGGGGCTTAGTCGTGCGAGCGACAGAGTGAAGGGTGACGTGAATACTAATACCGGGGCATAGTGTTGGGGTTAGTCACGGTTGTCCTTAGGTTTGGGACCGTGAGTCTTAGGATATCCTCGACTCGAATAAACATCAATAGGAAAGTATAATAGCATAGTCCTGCACTAGAAGCATAGACCATAGAGGTAGCTTGTCCGGATGCCCTATTTCATTCATTACTAGTCCTCTCTATTCTCTTTTACTTGCACTCTCTCATCTTCCATCTTTCGATTTAATTTCTTGTCTTTCATTCTACTTTATTCTATATTCACTCATTGATCCTACTATTGCTTTTCCGTACTCCGCATAGCTTAATTAGTGAAATCTCGTATTCTAATTCCCTATTCCCTGTGGATTCGACTACCCACTCACCAGGGTAAATTTATTACTTCGACAAACCCGTGCACTTACTGGATACTTGACACACCCCTTGCGTGTGTGTACCACAAGTGCACGGGTTGTCGAAGTAATAATTATACCCGGTGAGTAGGGTAGTCGAATCCACAGGGAACAGGGCTACTAGTACTAACTTCTTCTCTGCAATCTAGTCTAACGACTAATGTGATTTTGTGGTGATCTAGTGTGCATAGAAATTAATACCAGAGATGAATAGGCAAAGGGTAAATAAAGGGAGATCTCAATCAATGAAGATGAGATACCCGGGCAATGCTCCCCCTAGGCTCTATCATGAAGTGCAAGACTAACTAAATGCTTCTAACCGAGTTCTATGAGTCGAGGTAATCCAAGAATAATCGGTCCCTGCCTCCAGGCCACCGATACTAGTCCCCTACAAGGTCCCGGCCGAGAAATCGCTCAATCTCAACACCTCACACCCCATATGACCGCAATGAGTTCTAGGGATACCTAAGAGTGAAACCGATTCCTAAAATTAGATCTAACCCTACTTCTAGGCGGAAGATCCCTAACCCCCTACAAAGGTCCCGGCGGAGAAATCTATCAATCTCACGCCTCACACCCCATATGGTTGCATAAAACTTATGGAATACGGAGATAGGAAACACTCAATCGGAAGGGAAAGGGGACACTCCTCTATCTCAAGACTCACCCTCTCAACCCTCTTTAACCTTGTATGTTCTAATCCCTAATGGAGACCTCTCTCTCACCAAGGAAACAAATCAAACATACCAAACAACCATACGAATCAATAAGGCAGGCAAGCAATGATTAAACAAGATTAAAACTCAAATAAACTCGGACTTAAAAGAAAGCATAAAGAAAGTCAATACATGAATCAAAACCTAGGGTTCACATGCCCAAGTATCTACTAGGGTTTAGCCCTCCATGGGGCTTATTACAAAGCAAAACATAACACAATGAAAAGCAATGTAAACCATGGAAGTAAACCCCCTTGAAGTCGTGATGATGGCCTTGATGGGTCGCTCAACGTCTTGATGGATCCTTCTCCGAAGCTAGGTCGCCAATGACTCCCTCGATGCTATGATGGAGGAAAGAACTATCAAAGTTGGTGAAGAACGGCCCTCCAATTCGGCAAAGACCTCCTCCTCAAACCCTAGCCGCTTCGCCTCTCAAAAGCCACCAAAAAGATACCAAAAGAATCGGCAAAAAGGGCTATTTATAAGCCTGAAACGCGTCAGTCACGTGCCTCCACGCGACCGCGTGAGATCCCACGCGATCGCGTGGGCTGCAGAATTCCCACGCGGTCGCGTGGGATTTTGACGCGGTCGCGTGAACAGTAATTCTGCCACAGTGAAATGAACAGTGTTTTGCTACAGTACTCTCCATAACCATGATCCAAACTCTCTCATCTTGAGGACACATGGTCGGGCACACGTCCATGTGGTGAGTTATAAGACTTCTCCTTCTTCGAATCATCATTTGATAGCTTTAACTATCTTCACACAAGTTGGGACATAAAGGTGTGACTGCCTTTGTGCCCTTCCATCACACAAATCATCTTGAATTCTTCAGGAAGTTGGCACACACCCTCATGTGCATGATCCCCTCTTGTGCCTTGACACTTGTGTTGTACAAAAGCTCCCAACAATACGTCTTTATAACCCATCTTTGCTTCCTTTTCCTCCTTTAGCACTTCCACAACCTGATTGCATAAAAGAACACTAAAATACACTTTATGAGACATAATCAATGGTAAAATGATGCTCAATGTATGTAAAACAAGTCGGTAAAACATGTATATTCAAGCACTTATCAATACACGCAAGGGATCGTGTTAGCAGGAGATCTCAGCATTTAGTCAAAGAGAGTCTGAGACACTCTTTGAAGCTCATGAGAGGCTCAAAGATCTTTTGTGAAAGTGCCCCCATCATGGTTTTGAAGCATGGATGTGAGTACAGATTTTGTATAATGGGTTGAGTTATCAGAACCGTCAACTCATTGATACTACAGCTGGTGGCTCTTTGAGTAGTAAATACCCCGAGGATGCAGAAGAATTTATTGAAAACATGGTGAGGAATGAGTCTCATTGGGGCTCCCGAGCGAAGGTGACCCAACCGCAGGGGGTGCATGAAGTGGATAGTAAGACTGCTTAGGATGCCAAGATTGAAGCATTAGTGAAGCAAGTAAGTCTACTGATAAGTGCTCGTGTTATAGTAATGCAAAGTGTTATTATCTTACAATGAGAATTGATTTAATCAGATTTTATCACTAAAAAGTGTGCATTTGTTTACTTTTGTGCATTGTAGTGTTGTGAAGATAAATTGGAGAAAAGGAACAATGTTAGATCGTGTTCACCATTGTTGGGGAGATTTTCAGACTAAGCAAGGAGCAAGGCACGAGCATAGACTTGTGAGTGTGTGACAACCTCCTTTGGAGGGGCACAAAGGCAGTCACATTCACAATAAGTCTAGCTCGTGCTAATAATGAGAACTTCACCAATTAGGAGATTTGAAGCAATCGGCACGATCTACCGTTGATTGTGTGCCCAATTCAACGGCCTCGATAAAGAACAACGAATTCGGGAGCGTTTTCGGCACAATTAATGTAGCAGCACTGTAGCAAAAATACAGTATCAAGTTACTCTTCACTGTCTGCCAAAATTCAGAAAACCAGCAATTCACACTGGCATGTGGAAATTCCACACGGCTGTGTGAAATCCTGATTTCAGCGATTTAAAGCCGCGACTCAACATTATAAAAGCCCGTTTTGGAGATTGTTTTGGGATCTTTTTAGCTTTGTTCTGACCTAACTTCTAGAGAGGAGCGGCTAGGATTTGGAGAGGACTTCGTGGAGGTTTGGAGCGCGTCATCGGCGTCGACATCAACGTCCGACGGCCGCACAAGGCCACGGCCGCACCACACACAAGGGGGTTTTCATTTATGCATTCAATTTGTACTTAGTTTATTATTATTTTGATGGATTTGTATAGCTCCATGAGGAGCTAAACCCCTTGTGGGTATTCGGACTTGTAAACCCTAAGATTATTATGTTTCTTTAACATTGCTATTATGTTTTTCCATTATTGATGAATGAAATTGAGATTCAATCTTAATTTCTTCTTGTTATTGTTTTGTCTTAGCCGTGATACTAGTGTTGAAGACAATCTAGGTTATCCTTTGGAGGTAAGGCAACTCCTATAGGGTTAGACTACTTAGAATTGAATATGATTGAGAGGGTGAGTCGTGAGGTAACGGAACGTCCCCTTTCCCCTCCAATGTGATTCTCCCTACCACCATGTTCCATGATTTATTCACGGTCGAGATAGAATCATGTGCTAGGAGATAAACTTCCCTAGGGCTTAGTTGCGCGAGCAACAGAGTGATGGGTTGAAGTGAATCTTAGTGCTGGGACTTAATTTAGACTAGGGTTCTCTCACCTAGACCAAAGGGTTAAAACTACACATAGGAACAAGGTTAATCAGTAGGAATCCCTAGAACTTAAAGCAATTCCACGTAGTGTGAGGCTTAGGTAGATAGACTCTCCTAGGGCTTAGTTGACAGGTCAACGAGAGTCAAGGGTTGTAGTGAAACCTAATGTCGAGGCATAGTGTTTGGGTTAGTCACAGCTGACCTTAGTTTTGGGACCATGTGTTTAAGGATCTCCTCGACTCAATTAACATCAATAGGAGAGTATAATAGCATTGTCTTGCACTAGAAGCATAAGTCCTAAGGGTAGCTTATCCGGGTACCCATCTTTACTCATTGCTTGTCTTATTCTTTTACTTCTACTTGCACTATCTCACCTTCCACAATTCTATTTTAATTCTTGTTTTGATTAGTTTCTTTCACACTTACTCATTGATTTCTTTCCGCACATCACATTAGCTACACAGTGAATACTGTATCTCAAATCCCTATTCCCTGTAGATACGACTACCCACTCACCAGGGTATTTTATTACTTCGACAACCCGTGCACTTTTGGGCCCCTGTCATCTAGTTGTGTTTGAACAAGCTGAACGTTCGAGCTTAAGCACCAAGCAGGTCATGAGTTATGAAACCTGCGGAGGTGTGCATAGTGCTGCTCATTGTCCTATTTCCGTGCCTGAAGTTGCCCCGTTGGAATAAGTTGACTTTGCAAGTCAGGGTCAAAAATTTCAAAGAAATCCTTATGGGGGGACTTATAACCCCGGGTGGAGGAATCATCCAAATTTTAATTGGGGAAGTCAAAACCAACAAAATTTCTCGCAACCACCGGCGTTTCAAACGCAACAACAGCATGCACCCCCTACAGAATGCAAATTCACCACTGAGGATGTCTTGGCAAAATACATGCAAATCACTGATGCCAGGTTTAACACATTAGAAAAGGCAGTGAGGAACATTCAATCTTCAATGCAGAGCATGGAGAAACATATGGGACAAATTTCGGCATCATTGGCAGAGAGACCACAAGGTAGCCTCCCTAGCAACACCGAAACTAATAAATGGGAGCACTTGCAAGCTATCACTCTGTGGAGTGGCAAAGAGGTTGAGGTTTAGCCAAACACTAGACCAAATGATGATAAAACGAAGAACATGGTGAGAGGCAACACATCCATTGCTAGGAATGAAGTTAATGACAGCTATGATGGGATGAGTGAACCTCGTGACAAAGAGAAACAATAGTGTGAGCACCAACAGAAAATCCCATATCCGGCAAGACTCAAAAGAGACAAGGAAGACACACAATTCAAATAGTTCTTGGAACTGATTAAGCAACTTCATATCAACCTACCACTAGTCGAAGCCTTCGTTCAAATGCCAAAGTATGCAAAATTCATGAAGGAGTTGCTTACGAACCAAAAGAAATTTGAAGAAACTTCCACGGTTTCCCGTGGTGAAAATTGCCCAGCCATTATTCAAAGCAAGCAACCCAAGAAGATCAAGGACCTGGGCAGTCTGATTGTGGAATGTCACTTTGGGGATTCAGTTGTTGAGAAAGCCCTCGCCGACTCCGGTGCAAGCATTAATGTAATGCCCTACAATCTTTTTCTCAAACTGGGCCTTCAAGATTTGGATCCGATATGAATCACCATCAAACTTGCTGATCGAACTGTTAGACGCCCATGTGGTCTCGTGAGCAATGTTATTGTCAAAGTGGGTGGTTTAGTCTTCCCGGCTGACTTTGTCATTCTGGATATGGATGAAGACACTGAGGTCCCCATCATTCTCGGGCGACCATTCCTTGCCACTTCTCGAGTTGTTCTTGATATAGAAGATGGGAAGATGACTTTGCGCGCCGGGAATATGGAAGCTACATTCAAAATTTCGGAGGCTGTGAAGCACCCCAAGGAGCTTGATGACACTTCCTATGCACTCGATGACACAGAATTACTAGTGGAAGATTGTATGCAGGAGGTGCTTATGATGAATCCATTGAATGATTACTTGCAAGAGATTGATGTTGAAGGGGAAATTGTACCGATGCAATCATAGGAAGCCCCTCCTCCAATACCACCGGACACGATGCAAGGAAAATGAAAAGAAGAAAGATCTTGGAAACTAGCATGGAAGAAGGTGAGTCCTAAGGTCAACAAAGCGAGCAAAAACTCTATGGATAAGGTACAAATGGCATGCTTCATCGACCTAGGTATGCACAATATCGATTCTCTCCTTTCATTGAATTTACTGGTCGGGTCATCATTTGCATCCATGAATACTTCAGGTAAAATCCCTTCATTTGAACCACCCTAATCATGTGAGATTTGAACGTCAAGCTCGTGACGTTAAACAAGCGCTCTTGGGAGGCAACCCAAAATTTTCACATTTCCGTACTCGTTTATTTTCGTATTTTAGTTATGCATGTGTTGTGATTAGATTTTGAGCTTCTTCTCCCTTTTGTTCTTTTTGTATCGTATTTTGTGTGTCATGGTTTCTTTTTCATACTGGTAAACTATTTTGTGCTTTGTGATTAAAAACATGTATTCGATGCCCAAGGTGAGCTTAAGATACCTTTGTACACTTGTCTGTTTTTTTGGGAGATGAAAACTGGTTTTCATGCACAATTAAGGCATGTTTGTGGCCACTCTGCGGCGCCGCACAGTGGCCTCACACCCTTACCAGAGCGGTGTACGGCTGGTGTGCGGCCCCACACACCACCCGCACACCCTTGGCAGAGAGGTGTGGGGCTGGTGTGCAGGCCGCACACCACTCGCACACCATCCTTCCAAGCATGTCTGAAACTTCCCTTTGCACATTCTTCTACATCATAAGTCCCTCAGCTTGATCTTATCATCTCCCGTAACATCACTCCATCCTTAAAAGCCTTTCCAAACTCTTAAAAACTCAGATTTTCTTTAAACTTTTGAAGTGTGTTATTTTGATCGTTCGTCTCTTTACCGGTTTAACATTCACCTCGGCACCACCTGCTCCCACCGACAATTGGGATGACTGGGTTTTGAGCTCACTTTCCTTTAGTTTTTTTTTTCTTGTCTTTGTTGTGCTTTTTATTGTTTTTTGTTTTTGTTGTAGTATAGTGGATTTGGGCCTACCCCTACCACTTTGTTGTTGTTTCACTTTGTCTTGTAAACTTGTATTAATGTTATTCAAATCCGTATTTTTCTTTTATGAGTTTGATGGATGCTTGATTCAACGTCTTTTCTCCTTGCAAGTCAAATTAGACGTCATATGATCTCTTCTCTCCAAATTTTGAGATATTTTTGCAAGTCCACCCCGAAGTCATCATCCACATGAATCACATTTCATGATTTGGGGAAGTTCACATACTCACCTTCCTTATGTTTCTTGTTCATTCTTTTTACACTGCTGATTTAGGTACGTTGAGGGCAATGTACTACTCTAAGTGGGGGGTGGTTATGTGTTGTGCATAACTTTAAAATTTGTGAACATAATTGGGTTAGATTAGACTTTTTGCATGATTGTTGAACCGAGGAAGGCATGCTTAACCGTTAGTGAATCATAGTGTAGACCGTGATAGACACTAAGCTACCTGTGACCCTACACTCTCAAGCATTTCATATCATTCTTGGCAGCCCCTTCACTAACCCCTTATCTAGAACTCTGGACACCTAGGTAAGGAACAACAGTGACCCTTGTAGCCCTCTTTTTGCTAACCCACTCGTGGGGTTGTGTTACTTGAAGTGTTAGATATCGCTCCTAATAGCCTCTTAAGGACTTTCCTCCTTGTCGCAACACGGTAAAGAAAAAAAAAGGGGGGGACGTTGCTTCTCTGCCCGACAAGAGAAGTAACCTAGGGTTCTCGCTCCTAACCAGAGTGTTCCTCTCGCCAAAAGAAAATAGGGCATGAGCGCATCTTTATGAATGTCCAAAGCTCCAGGTAATGTGGATTTGCAGTTCATGTTTGTCCCCAAAATGTGAAGGAAGTTTCTTATGCATGTGTGTAGATACAAAACAAAGTTATTACCGCGTTTGCTCAAACAGAAGAGGAAAGATCTTTAGGAGCCTAATAGAGGCATGTCTATCGCTTCAAGGCCACACTCCACAAAGTGGCGTGACTTGCTTTTATATGTGGTTCTTGGGGTCCTGTCTACCTTGCCTGGATTACAGGGTCTCGAAATAGGGGGGTTGCACACACACATCATGACTGCCGTTGAGTGCATGAGGCGTCTTTGGTGGTCTTTGCTTTGTGTCTTGAGTCTTATCCTACTATGATTTATTACCTTTTATCCTGAGGATGTGTATTTAGTCACTTATCAACCCTTGTTATAAAATTTGATGAGTGCCTAAATACATCACATTTTTAGTTATAAAATTTGTATACTATCATGCAACTTGTATTTGTTTCGATGACATTTGGTGCGTTTGATACATTTATTTTTGTTTCAGGGCTTCGTGAGCCGTTGTCTCTATGAAGATACGTATTTGAGTTATTCTGGAGAGAAATTAGAAAGAAAGGAAGTCATTACATGCTCCTGATGCCAAGGGAAGTGCCCACAATGCTCACAATGAGCATGTGTGCGTCCACTGTGTGGTCCCGGACAGTGGCCGCACACCTCCTCCGGAAGACTGTGCGGCCAGTGTGCAGGGCCGCACACTAGCCGCACACCATAGCAAGAAGCCTGTGCGGCTAGTGTGCGGGGCCACACACTAGCCGCACACCACAGCCAGAAGGCTGTGCGGCCTAGCATAGTGCCCGCACAGCCTCGGGGTATATAAGGTAGCTCTTCAAGGGTTTTGAGTCATTCTACTGGCTGTTGGCTCTCATCCGACCTCCACTTCTCATCAGGCCATTGCTATCACTTTTGGAGGTGATTTCGGCAGGAATTGAAGGAGAGAAGAAGAGGAGAACGCATAGAAGCATCAAGGGGCTCGCCGGCGCGGATCTGACGAATCCTCATCAACACCTTCTAGCTGACATTTCGAGGGGAGTTTCATTGTTGATTGTATAATGGATGTCATGTATTTCGAACCCTCTCATTTTGTTATGTCGAACTAGACTCCCAAGGCCACCGGGCTCCCGGTGAACCTTGGGAGAAGACTTTTTATGGATGACAATGGATGGATTCCATAGATTTGATTTTAAATGATACTTGTTTGGCGGGATGCTAGCATGTACTAGGTCGTGTGATGATTAAAGAGGGACTCATTGTACTAATACACCAGAGGTTCCGGGTATTAGTAACCTTCCATGAGGTTAGGGTTGTTTTAGCCGAGAGTGTGCATTAGAATAACCCTAACCGAGACTCCCTATTCTCAATGACATCCTATTGGTATCTTTTTGATAGAGGAACCTGTATTAGATTAGGGCTACACTACGGAGGTTGCAGGATAGTCGACATCCGAGTCTAGCGGACCAAAACCAAGTCAACTTTATCTTTTAGTTTATTACCGTCATTCGTACTTAGTTTTCTCCCAAGGGGATCCTTGCCCGAGGCCTTCCTTAATTATTTTATTTTTCATCCCCATTTCCGTCCAGATTGAGTTTTATTTTATTTTTACTTTCTCATTAATTTTATTATTTTCAATCTTATAATTGCATCAACCCTGCTTTATTCAACTAGACATTAAAACCCAAAAGGAAGTAATAGCATATCTCAGAACCCTTGGCAATACGACCCTCTCGTGCTTGCATGAGAGGTTATTACTTGACGACCCGTGCAGTTGCGGCCGGGGAGTCGCGTGCTAGCTTCCTAGCTTGTTGTGTGACGCTTCATCAAATGACCTAACATGGTCTGTTCAACAGTAATTTCGGGATCAAGGTGATGAGGGTTCTAGGATTTCATGAAGTTAAAGCCATACAACTCAATACAATTAATCCTCACAAGATTAACCATCAAAGAGGAAGAAAAAGATGTAAGAATCATGCTATCATAAAGGTTCACAAACAACCCTAACCATCTTCATCAAAGAACAAAGGAGAAGGAACAAAAGGATTGTAGCTTACCTTGATCCAAAGAATGAGCAACTTTATGATCCAAGTTTCAAGCTCAAAAACCCCTTCTAGATCAGCCTTAGAACCTCATGAGATGATGGAGGAAGAGGGGAGAAGGACATAGAGGAGTTTGGGAGAAAAGAAATGAAGAAATGAAGCCAAGACAGGGTTTTTATAAGCCAGGACGCGGGTTATGTGCGGGCTATGTGCGGGCTGCACATTGCCCGCACACCCCAGGCCGAAAGGTGTGCGGGTGGTGTGTGGGGCCGCACACCAGTCGTACACCTCTCTGCCAGGGGTGTGCGGCCTATGTGCGGCCCCGCACAGAGGCTGCACAGCCCCAGGCGAGGCTGTGCGGCCTTTGCATAGCCCATTCACCCACAAAAACCCTTCAAAACACTCTCAAACACCCCGCAAACAACTCCAAAGGCTCAGCAAGAAATCTCAAAGAAAACTCAAAGGGAATACAACCACAACATCTAAGACAATTGGTGATTGACCGCAAGTGCACGGGTCACCAAGTAATACCCCTCGCGCAAGTACGAGGGGGTCGTATTCCCAAGGGCCAAGGAACTACTATTACTTCCCTTTCATCTATTTCCTAACCTAGCAATTCGATTGTCAAGCAATAATTACAAAATGGAGAAAGAAATAACTATAATGAAATCCGGGCTACTACTACACACATTTAGCAAACAAGGGAGAATCAAGCATGCGAAGGCATGATTTGGACAACGAATCCCCCTAGGGTTGTCATTAAGCCCTAAATTTGGGATGAAATGTTATAATGGTAGTTGGGCCAAGAGATTCCTAAACTAGGTCACCCCAATGGTCACGGTGATAACCCCTAATCCGGTGCGAGTATTGGAATACGGAATCACTTCCGCCCAAAATCCTCACACGATTGCCTTACGCCTAGGGAAATCTCAAATTAGGGTCAAACACAATATCTAGGTTCAACCCTAATTGTTGGAGGGATACAAATATCTGATGGTCACGGTGTATTTGTACATGTATCCCATCCAAGCCTAGTGTGTCTAGTACAAGGGCGATGGTCACGCAACCGAGTACAACCTAGAAGTTGAAATACAAAGTTCTCATGCAAATCAACATATCAAAGTACACAAGGCTTGAACCACAAACTACAAGATTCCATAAAAGAAATACAACATCAAACAATACATCAATGAAGATGATCATCTAAATTACAAACAAACAACCCCAAAGTTCATCATGTCCAAATCACAAATAAGTTAGTTCCTCATAAAAGGGGAACACTCTTACAACTCCAAGGAATAACAAACAAGAAATGAAGCAAAAAATACTCCCTCTAGCTTTGGAATTCCTTAGAGGGATGAAGACCTTGAAAGTATGCCTTGATGTCTTGGATCTTCCCTCTTATCTCCTCCTCCGGTGTTGCCTCCCTCTTGGTGAACCTTTGTGCCGTAGATCACCGGAAATCGGCGCCAAAAAGGGTGGGGCGGCGGCCCAAGAACCTAACAAAATGATCCCCCTTAAAAGAATTCCCTAATGAAGCTTATAAAGGATGACCTCGGGGTGCCTCACGGTCCATAAACGGGTTGTGAGGGCCCTCTGAATTCCGCCGAAAAATGCTCAAGTTGCTACAGTGATTGCCGCATTACATGCTACAGTATCTGCTGCATTTATCGGCTTGTGGTTGACTTCACGGCCGTGAGGTTGCCTGGTTCCCAAACTTAGAAACTTCTTCAAATGTTCGTGCTTCAAGTAGCTACAGTGTTGCTACAGTGCCCTGGACACTAAAACGACAATTTCGGTGTCAATTTCTTCTCAAATTGCGTCGTTGAGCTCACCTAGGCATCTTTTGTACCTGAAACACGAAATAACCAAATTTAGACCGAAAAAGGGCATCAACTCATCAACAAAATATGGAAACCATGCGCATATATATGTATAAAATATGCATATTTAGACGTTTATCAACAATCGAAACAACAAACAAGGTTAAACAGACCGAAACACCACATCCTACCCTCCTTACAGAAATTTTGGCCTCGATATTTCACATACCTCTAACTTTAAACAAATGAGGAAAATTTCTCAACATCAAATCCTCTGGCTCCCAAGTAACCTCTTGTACCACATCATTCCTCTAAAGCACTTTTACCATAGGAATGACCTTTCGTCGAAGCATCTTGATAGCTTCCCCGTAAGTGTACGGGATCGCCAAGTAATACCTCGTACAGAAGCACGAGGATCGTATTCCACGGGGCTAAGGAGCTACTCTTACTCCTCCATCGCCTATTATCTAACCTAACAATACAAGCATGGATGTATGTCTACTAAAGCAAAGAAATAAATAGGATATGATTAAACAAATTTAAAGGCATACAATGTTGTTGCAAGTACTACAATGAAGAGTGAAGACCTATGGATGTGGATCCCCTTGAGGGGTCATCATGATACATAGATGAAAGATAAAAGGTAGCTTGGTTGATTTAGACCGAAGGATCTCAAAATTAGATCAACCCCAATTTCTCGGCGATTGAACTCTAATCCCATACGGATATCGGTTGGAATCTCTTCCTAACCAACATCCCTACGATTGCATTAAGTACAAGGAGATTCAAAATAAGGAATACACTAAACCCTAGTCTATCCTTATAGCTCGGAGGGCTATCGACACCCAATTTCTCGGTGTGCCAATACAAGTAACCCCTTTTAGTTCAATAACGACCTAATACACGTGAGTAGGTCACATCTACGTGTATAATTCAAGAAAGAACTACGGATCTCTCCATGTGGTAGTTCTAGACATGAAGCACAATGAACTAAATCTTAAACCAAACCAAGCTTGCAATTAAGTAAAGATCATCCAAAATACATGATAAACCCCCCCAAGGTTCACCAACATCCGGTGGCCTTGGGGGTCTAGTGTGCCATCAAGCAAGTAACAACAAAAATACAAAGTAAATCACTTAAAAAGCTCATAAATGACACTCCATAGATGAAATGATGAAGGAGGAGGTGGAGGTCCGGCCGAATGACGCTTTCCCTCGTCCAAGAGATGCCGAATGACGCTTCCCTTGACTTGGATCCTTGCCTCCTTGATGGTGAAGCTTCTCCCCTTCAAAATGATGCTCTTGCCTCCTTCCTTGGCTCCAAATAGTCGTCTCTCCAAAAATTTCTTCGTTTCTTCCCTCTAGATGCCGGCCAAGAAGTTTTTTTATGTGTGCCTTAAAAACATCTACAAATACTCCCCAGTATCCCGGGGTGGATAGATGGATCCCGGGGTGGATAGATAGGCAAAAACAAGGCAAAACTTGTCTCATGTGCGGCTGTATCCCGGGGTGGATGGACGGATCCCGGGGTGGATAGATGAATCCCGGGGTGGATAGGGGGCCGTGAGAGCTAGTTGAAATTCACTGTCTTTTGATGCTCACGGCCCCTTATATGGCCCCGTATGCTGCACTGTTCACCCTTATGCACTTCCATCATTTCCAGCCCAAAACTCCTCAGGTGCAACAGTAACTGCTACAACAAATCCGCTACAATACTCCAGCTACAGTGATATGCTCCAGTACTCCAGCTACAGTACTACGACACCCTGATTTTCATCCTTTTTTCGCCCAAATTGTAATATCATGTTCCTCATGGCTCCTCCATTCCCTACAACATAAATAATACTCAATTAAGCATAAAACGGGCATCCATTCATATAAAAATACATGCTAAGTGAATAAAATACGTATATTAAAACATATACATTTAGACACTTATCACATCTTCTATTGGCGATCAAGAATCATCACGGGTTACACTTCAAACTTTAAATCTTCTCTCAATTCCACCGGTGGTGCTTCAAGATAATAAGAAGGGTCAGGGATATACTTCTTCAACATGGACACATGGAAAATGTTATAAATCTTCTCCAACTCAGGCAGTCACTCCAATTGATATGCTACCTGTCCAATCCTCTCAAGGATCAAAAATGGACTGACACGACCCCTTGCGTGTATCCCGCAAGTGCACGGGCTTGTCGAAGTAATAAAATTACCCTGGTGAGTGCGTAGTTGAATCCACAGGGAATAGAGATTTAAAACACAAGAATTCGCTATTTAGTTATGCGGTGTACGAAGAGTAATAATCGAAGTGATGAGTGAATTTATGGAAGCAATTAGAATAAAAGACAAGAAAGTAAATAGAGGGATGAAAGACAAGAGAAAAGCAAGTAGAAGTTAAAAGAGAAAGACTAGCAATGGATGAGATAGGGTATCCGGACAAGCTACCTCTAGGACTTATGCCTCTAGTGCAAGACTATGCTATTATACTTTCCTATTAATGTTAATTGAGTCGAGGATATCCTTAAACTCACGCTCCGAAAACTTAAGGTCAACCGTGACTAACCCCAACATTATGTCCCGGTATTAGGATTCACTACGACCCTTGATTCTTGTTGACCTATCAACTAAGCCCCAGGGGAGTCTATCTTCCTAACCCTAACACTACGTGGGATTGCTTTAAGCTCTAGGGATTCCTAGTGATAAAACCTGTTTCTCTATGTAGTTATAACCCTTTGGTCCAGGTGGAAGAACCCTAGTCTAGATTGAGCCCTAACACTCTATCTTGACCGCTAATTAACCAAGGAAACAGAGGTAGGAAGAAATCACACTGGAAGGGAAAGCGGTACATCTCTACCTCACAACTCTCCCTCTCAACTCTCTTCAATCTTAAGGAGTCTAACCCTATAGGAGTTGCCACACCTCCAAAGGATAACCTAGATTGCTCTCAACCTTAGTGTCACGGCTAAGGGAAAAATAATAGCACAAGATAATTAAAATTGAAACTCGATTTATTCATCAATAATGGAAAAGCACAATAGCAATGTCATAGAAACATAATAATCCTAGGGTTTTACAAGTACGAATACCCATGAGGGGTTTAGCTCCTCATAGAGCTATACATGTTCATCAAAATATGAAAGAAAGAATAAAGTAAAAGCATTGATGAAAACCCCCTCGCGTATGGTGTGGCCGTGGTCTTGTGCGGCCGTCGAACGTCGATGTCGATGCCGATGACGCGCTCCAATTCTCCACAAAGTCCTTTCTGAAACCCTAGCCGCACTCTCCAGAAGTTGGGCAGAAAGATAGGTCAAAAGGCTTTTAATAGGCTGAGTGCGGCTTTAAATTTGGACTTATCGGGACTTCACACGGCCGTGTGGAATTAACACACGGGCGTGTGAAGTTTCTGTCTGCTGAAAAATCAATACACACAGCCGTGTGTTAATTCCACATGCCCGTGTGAATTCTCTGGAATTCTGAAATTCGGCCGAAAGTGAACAGTAGCTTACTATAGTGTTTTGCTACAATAACAAGCTACAGTGCTACTACACTGAATTGGCCACACAATCAATGGTAGATCATGCCGATTGCTTCAAGTCTCCTTCTTGGCGAAGTTCTCCTAAGCAACACGAGTTTAGACTTATTGTGAATGTGACTGCCTTTGTGCCCCTCCAAAGGAGGTTGGCACACACTCACAAGTCCAAGCTCCTGCCTTGTTCCTTGCTTGGTCTGAAAACCTCCCCAACAACGGCGAACACGATCTAACTTCATTCTTTTTTTACAACTTGGCTCCACAAACCTATAATGCATAAGAATACACAAATCCACACTATTTAGTGATAAAATCTGATAAAATGTATGCTCATTGTAAGATAATAACGCTTCGCGTTACTATAACACAAGCACTTATCAAACTCCTCCACACTTAAGCTTTTGCTTGTCCTCAAGCAAAAATAAAACATGAAAGTACTTAGGAAGAACAATGATAAACGCCTAACTGTACGTATTATTTTCGTATGTTTGCATATTAGTCGAGTATTTTTATATGTGTGGATGCCCGTTTTCGGTCTAAATTGGTTTATTTCGTGTTACAGGTACAAAAGATACCGTGGGGAGCTCGACAACGAGATTTTAGAAGAACTCGGCAAAGAAAAAACACCATTTTCGAGTCCTGGTACTGTAGCAGCACTGTAGCATGAAAACTTTGGTGAAAACGGCTAAGTCTGGAGATCCATACGGGTACCCATACGGGTGCATGATTGACCGCATATAGTCCCTGTAGCAGAAGCACTGTAGCACGGTCACTGTAGCACTCACTACAGCAACTTACACGGAACTCGGGGGGTGCTATAATGCCCGTATGTCAGCTCGTATGCCAGCTCGCATAAGTTGCTGGAATTAGGTTTTAAAGGCCTTTAGGGCATCATTTCTCTTGACTTTTGGCCACCACTTCTCCTTCACCACCATCTAGGGTTTCAAGAGCTTCAAGGCTGTGGGAGATGGCTGATCTAGGGTGCAAATCGAAGGATAGAAAAGGAGCGCGATCAAGGAGAAGATCTAGGAGCTTGTTGGCGTGGATCCATCAAGTTCTCATCACCACCTCTAGTCTTCATCTTAGGGGAGTTTGTTATGTGCTTTACCTTGTATCTCTTGTTCTTTACACTTTCTCCTTTATTGATGTTGAACTAGACTCCCAAGGTCACCGGGCATCCGGTGAACCTTGGGATGAACTTGCTTGTATGGATACTTTGAGTATATTTTTGGTATTTGGTTTGGTTGTGGTCTAAGCTTTGTGTTCTTTATTGTATCAAATTGCATGAGAACTCTGTGGTTTGAATTCTAGGTTGTACTTGGTTGCGTGACCATCGCCCTTGTACTAGACATGCTTGGCTTAGAAGGGATACATGTACGAATACGCCGTGACCATCGGTTATTTCGTACCCCTCCAACCATTAGGTTTGAACCTAGACGTTGTGTTTGACCTTAATTAGGGATTTTCCTAGGCGCATTGCAATCGTGTGAGGATTTGGGCGGAAGTGATTCCGTATTCCAATACTCGTACCGGATTAGGGGTTATCACCGTGACCATCGGGGTGACCTACCTTTGGACATCTCTTGGCCTAACCACCTTTGCCTATGTTATTCGAGTATCCTTCTAGCTTTAGTAGTCCCGAGGGGATCCTCGCCCGGGGACCTCGAACATTCATTGTTACTTGCTTCCTAAGTATGCTTATGTGGTGAGCCTTAGTCCATGTGTTTATAGTTTTCTATTTATTATTCTTCTTATCTTACTTTTATCATACAATTGCTAGGTTAGGAAATAGATGAAAGGGAAGTAATAGTAGTTCCTTGGCCCTTGGGATACGACCCCCTCGTGCTTGCGCAAGGGGTATTACTTGGCGACCCGTGCGCTTGCGGACACTCATCAAGTTTTTGGCGCCGTTGCTGAGGACTTCAAGGAATACTAGGAAAACCTGTAGTCTATTGCTCTAGCCATTTTTCTCTTGTTGTACATATTATTTTAGTGTCTATTGTGTTTGTTTTGTTTTTCTTTTTTTCACTTTGTGTTTTCTTTTTCTTGTGCATATTATTTTATTTTATTATCTACTTTCGTTTTCTTGTTTTCCTTTGTGTCACTTTGTGTTTTCTTTTTGTGTGAGGTACACTATTCTTGACAAATGCAAGCTCAAAATTGCCCTCCAAGTCCTAACCATGGAACATCGCAAGAGACGAAGTACACTACCGAGGATGTATTGGCCAAATTTATGATCAACACAGAAAGAAGGTTTCAGAGCTGCGAAAAGAGACTTGATGAGTTTGGCACCATACTGAGGAATGTCCATGCCTCCCTTCATTCTCTTGAGAACCAGGTTGGACATCTTGCTAGGACGCAATCCGAACAATACTTGGTCCTTGATGCCAAATATGAAGTTAGATTTGAGGTCATCCATGCCACTCTTTCGGCTGTGCAAGCTTCTCTTCACAAGCTAGAGAGCCGGGTTGAACAACAAATTCGTGAGCCAATAATGGAAGGCCCAACTACAACCTATAATGAAAAAGAAGAGAACTTTGGTATATTGGAGGTTGAAGGAGTCGAGAGAGCACAATTGATAGCACTTGAGGAAGCCATTTGTATAAAAGCTAACAAGAAAACCAAGCACAAGAAAGAATTATTTGGGACAAAAGAAATTGTGGGTTGGGGGTTGAAGCTATCCAATGACCCACCTATGCCGAGGTTAGACACATCCCAACCAAAACTATTCCCTTGGAGGCCCAAACGATTTTTGTGTGTAATTAAAGGAAGATTGACATTGGTTGAAGAAGGAGATGTGGGTAGGAGGTTTACGCCCCCCAAGGACCCACCCATGCCAAGTTTGAAATTTTTTCAACCTTACTTATTCCCTTGGAGGCCAAAACAAGCTTTGTGGATGCTCCAAGGAAATTCAGCCGGGACCAAAGTAGAGGCGGGGAGGAGATTCAAGCCATCCAAGGATCCACCAAAGTTTAAATTGTGCAATGCCCGGCCCAAGCTTTTTCCATGGAGGCCAAAAGGTAACTCATGCTTGGTCTCCACTTTGACACCATCCCGGAAGGTACGCTTCACTTTTCTTGGTAGTTCTTATGCAACCTCTAGCCGGGAGGAACACACCGTCTTCAAGCCCCCTTGAGGTAAAACACGTCGAGCTAATGACGTTAAACAAGCGCTTCTTGGGAGGCAACCCAAGCATTAAATTTCATTGCATGTGTGTTTTTGTATTTTGATGTGTTTGCTTGCTTGAGTGTTCTTTAGATTTCAAGTATGTTGTTGTGGTTGTTTAGCTATTTTTCTTAATTTTTTTTATCATGTTCCTCAATGGTTCTTGTGAGTTCTTTGTGTTTTCATTCATCTTCATGCATCAAATATCATGTTTGTGGTTGTTGTGGGTGAATTCGGCTTTGTTTTTACGTGATTTTTCGGTGTTCGGATGAGTCCTTGATGAAAAATCTGGAAACAGGCCGTTTCTTGAGCATATGCATGCAAATCCAGAACATTATACGGGCATGCATATGGGCATATGCTTGCCCGCATGGATGCTCGGGCTGAACTTTAAAGTGTGTACCCCTTCACCATTTTCTTCATAACTCTCTCATCTCTCATCCGTTTTCCCTCATTCTTTCGCCGTTTTTCCCCATTTTTCTTCCTCTACACGAATCTTATACGTACATGGACTTAATTTGCATGATTTATTGGGGGTTTCACCATCATCTTCACCGATCTTTGCCGATTCAAGCTTTGGAGCCCTAACTTGTGTTTTGAAGCAAATGTGTTTCTTTTTCTTGATTTTCATGTTATCTTGCTTCAAACTTTGGGGATTGATGTATGAATGTGTAATCTTTGATTTATTTGTATTTTGTGACATTATTTGTAAATTTTTGGGCTTCAAAAACAAGGGAAAACTCTACCTCTTTCAACATTGTGCTACAGTAATTTTGGGCTGAAATTTCTCTTGAATTTATTTGTTCACTTGTAGCATCATTGTAAATATCCTACAACACTTGCAATAAAAAGAATTGGACTTCATGGTATTGATTGCACACAGAACTTGCTTGGATTATCACTTGTTTAATTGTTTTTGTTATGTTAGTTGTTTGCTTGCTTGTTTGTGTGTGTTCTTGTTTCTTGTTGTATCTTCTTTTTGGGTGTGTGTTAGATGCCTTGAGTTGATGTTCTTGTCTACCTTGCAGGGTGGACTTTGGGCATCAAGCACACTTTCTTCCTCCATTTTGTACAAGAACCGTTGGTGGTCACCCCGATCTCATGGACTTCAAGACTCATGTTTTGAGACTCGGGGAAGTTCACGAAACCCTCCTACTATGTTTTACATTGTCTATCTTGTTGCATTTTATTGCTTAGGCACATTGAGGGCAATGTGCATCTTTAAGTGGGGGGTGGAGTTGGATTTTTGTGAACTTTTAAAATTTTTGCAATTGCATGCTTGAATTACCTATGATAGCTATGATTTTATTGTTAAGGACTTCCTAGCTTTGTAGAATGATAGTTGTGAGCTGTACTTTACCTGTGCTTGAATGTAGTTCTGTTTCATCTTTAGTGCACCCATATACTTGTTCACGATCACTTCCACTTTGTGCATTCCAACCAACCCATTGCAATGTTTTTGGCATTAAATTGTTAAAGTCTACTTTCAATGCACTTTTAAGAGCCTTTGAGGTCCTTTATTGTTTTCTTTGGACTCAAGTGAGATTGTTTAACAGGTTTTAAACCAGGGGATACGAGATACTTGTTTGTGAAAAAAAAAAAATAGAAAAAGAGAAAAAAAAAGTGGAGTTTATGACAGTATTCCTCTGCTAGTACAGCACGAATGCGTCTATGTGGACTGTAATCAAGTAGGATGGGTGGCTCTTGTGCCTCGCCAGCATGTGCATCCGTCTGAAAGATTTTTGTGCAGTCTACGTTAGTTGGACTAAAAAAAAAAAAAGGATAGATTGTATATATGTAAGTAAGGAATAAAGCCTCTCGTTTGTGTCCCCTGAAACCTGTTGCATGATCACTTAAGAGCCAGAATTTTCTTTAGGACCCAAAGGACTCTTAACTGGGTATTGAGGGTGTCTTTAACACTTTAATGCCGTATTCATTGTACGTGGGGTGAATGGTCATCCTGGGGTAATCCAGGGTGTGGAGGTCAAGGTGGGAGTTAGCACACAGTCACTGGGCACTCTAGGAGAAACAGAGCTAGTATTACTTGACTATTCATTGAACAGCTCACTTCTTGATTTCTACCCATTGGTGCTTGTGGAGTTCTTTACTATTGAGCTTGAGGTTGTTGATAAACGTCTAAATGTACGTATTTTATATGTATACTTGCGCATGCTTTTCGTATTTTGTTGATGATTCGATGCCCTTTTGTGGTCAAAATTGTTTTATTTCGTGTTTCAGGTACAGGTACATTATATGCTTTGGTGACCCTAACGACGCGATTTGAGAGGAAATCTGCACCGAGACTGTCGTTTTAGGGTCTCGAGACTGTAGCATTACTGTAGCTGACCGAAGCGCGAAGAGTTGGAAGGAGAATGAAGTCTGGAAACCCTCACGGGCAGGCTCACGGCCGTGAGGTCATCCGCGAGCAGTACTGTAGCAGGCTACTGGTGCAGTTACTGTAGCAGTTACTGTGTAAAATCACAACTTTGCGGTTTCTTGTAGCCCGTATTACAGGCTCCCTCACGGGCCATATATGGACTGTGAGCTTGCCCAAACTCATCTTTTAAAGGACGTTGGCTTGGGTTTTCAAGGGCATCTTGAGTTTTCTTCTTAGGGCCTCTCACCACCATCTTCGAATTGAGGAAGAAGAAGCTCTTGGAGGGCGATCTAGGCAAGGATTTGGCGAGGAGAGCAAGGTTTTGGGAAGATTCTACATCCTAGGGCTTACATTTGGAGGTTGAAGACTAGGGAAGCCACCCCTTGGAGTGGCGTCTTTGGAACTTCTCCGGCCTTCATCCTTTGAGGGAGTTCTTCTCATGCCTTTGTTGGTTGTTTCCATGCATTTATTGTTGTATTTAGTGAACATGAGCACTTAAACCCCAAGGTCACCGGATGTAGGTGAACCTTGAGGGTGAACTTGTGATGTTTTGGATGATTTTGTTCTATTTATTGTTTGTGGCTTGTTTGTGATCCATTGTTTGGTGTTTTACATGCTTGGTATGTATGAGAACTCTATGTATCAAAATACTTAGGAAATGCTAGGTTGCATGACCATTGCCCTAGTGTTAGACTCACCAAACTTGGAAGGGAAATACGTATAAATACACCGTGACCATCGGGTATTTGTACCCCTCCACTCCTAGGGTTTAGTACTCTTTTGTATTGTAACCCTAGTTTGAGAAAACCACTTCACCCTTTGCAATCGTAGGGGTAATCTTGGGCGGTATATGTACCGTATCCAATACCCGTACCGGATTAGGGGCCGACTTCCGTGACCATCGGGTTGGCCTAGTCTAGGGTTTTCTCGGTCCAATTAGCCACTTGCATGTTAGTTCAAGCATCCTACTCACTTTAGTAGCCCCTAAGGGAATCCTCATCCGTGACCACTCCTAGCCCTATTTTACCCCGTATCTTGCCCTCGTATGTTAGCTTTGGTTATTTATTTATCTAGCTTCTTTGCATTATATTCACAATCTTGAGTTGTATCGGTCAAACAACATTGTAAAAGGGAAGTAAGGGTAGCTTCTCGGGCCCCAGGGAATACGACCCCTGTGTCACGCACAGGGTATTACTTGATGACCCGTGCACTTGCGGGATAGCACTCATCAGTTGTACAGTTAGTCATTTATCTTCTTGCCCCTGTTCTTCATGTTTGTTTGCTTGGGGACAAGCAAACGATTAGGTGTGGGGATGTTTGATAAACGCCTAACTGTACGTATTATTTTTGTATGTTTGCATATTAGTCGAGTATTTTTATATGTGTGGATGCCCGTTTTTGGTCTAAATTGGTTTATTTCGTGTTACAGGTACAAAAGATACCGTGGGGAGCTCGACAACGAGATATTAGAAGAAATCGGCAAAGAAAACACCATTTTGAGTCCCTAGTACTGTAGCGGCACTGTAGCAGCACTGTAGCATGGAAACTTTGGTGAAACGGCTAAGTCTGGAGATCCATACGGGCGCATGATTGACCGCATATAGTCCCTGTAGCACACTGTATGTCGGTCCGTATACCAGCACACTGTAGCAGCGTGTACTGTAGCACTCATTACAGCAACTTACACGAAACTCGGGGGTGCTACAGTGCCCGTATGTCGGCCCGTATGCCAGCCCGCATAAGTTGCTGGAATTAGGTTTTAAAGGCCTTTAGGGCATCATTTCTATTGACTTTTGGCCACCACTTCTCCTCCGCCACCATCTAGGGTTTCAAGAGCTTTAAGGCTGCAGGAGAAGGCTAATCTAGGGTGCAAATCGAAGGGGAGAAAAGGAGCGCGATCAAGGAGAAGATATAGGAGCTTGTTGGCGTGGATCCATCAAGTTCTCATCACCACCTCTAGTCTTCATCTTAGGGGAGTTTGTTATGTGCTTTACCTTGTATCTCTTGTTCTTTACACTTTCTCCTTTATTGATGTTGAACTAGACTCCCAAGGTCACCGGGCATCCGGTGAACCTAGGGATGAACTTGCTTGTATGGATACTTTGAGTATATTTTTGGTATTTGGTTTGGTTGTGGTCTAAGCTTTGTGTTCTTTATTGTATCAAATTGCATGAGAACTCTGTGGTTTGAATTCTAGGTTGTACTTGGTTGCGTGACCATCGCCCTTGTACTAGACATGCTTGGCTTAGAAGGGATACATGTACGAATACGCCGTGACCATCGGTTATTTCGTACCCCTCCAACCATTAGGGTTGAACCTAGACGTTGTGTTTGACCTTAATTAGGGATTTCCCTAGGCGCATTGCAATCGTGTGAGGATTTGGGCGGAAGTGATTCCGTATTCCAATACTTGTACCGGATTCGGAGTTATCACCGTGACCATCAGGGTGACCTACCTTTGGACATCTCTTGGCCTAACCACCTTTGCTTATGTTATTCGAGTATCTTTCTAGCTTTAGTAGTCCCGAGGGGATCCTCGCCCGGGGACCTCGAACATTCATTGTTACTTGCTTCCTTAGTATGCTTATGTGGTGAGCCTTAGTCCATGTGTTTATAGTTTTCTATTTGTTATTCTTCTTATCTTACTTTTATCATACAATTGCTAGCTTAGGAAATAGATAAAGGGGAAGTAATAGTAGTTCCTTGGCCCTTGGGAATACGACCCCCTCGTGCTTGCGCGAGGCGTATTACTTGGCGACCCGTGCGCTTCGGACACTCATCAAATAATTGAAAAGCGCTCGGCCTTAGGTTCACCAAAAGTATGCAAAATAAATATTCTACAAGTAAGGGGAAATCAAAACATCGCATAAGGACTAGCTAAAACCATGAATCTAAAGAGTCAATCAACTCGGAAATGTGTAAGTGTGTGTGAACTCACTCATGACAACCAAACGAGTACTCCTCAAACTCTTGTTAAAAAGGACTTATTTATGTACAAAAAGCAAGAGTGGAAGTAGTAGCTTCACACATTCTCGAAGGTAGCCCTTTCCTAGGCGGCCGCCAAAGGTGGCTTTCACTCTTTCGAGGAGGTAGCTCTTTCTACCGGGGTAGTAGCTTTCGCGCATCCCATGAGATAGCACTTTCTCTCATTAGGGCATAACTTGTATCCGACTTATGAGAGTAGCTACATACTTCATGAGTGGTAGCTCTTTCTACCCCAAATGCATACATAAAAGAAAGCAACTATTCACAAACTCATATTTTTTTTCTTTTTTCATTTTCTCTTTTCCATATATTTTATATTTTTTTCATATTTTTCTCCTTATATATGAATTTTCCAAGGTACAACTAAAAACGATGATAAACATGTCCTTAAAAACTTCAAGATTGAGTTTCCAAAAGATTCCAAGAGTAAGTTGTGCAATTATAGGATAATCGAGCCAATATTCCCTAAAAATTCAAGTAAAACTAGAGCATGATAGAATACAATGTGAAAAATTCTCCTAAACACTAAGAATACAAACGTTGCATCTAAGGTGAACCGCCATAGGCTACATGAGCATGAGCAATTGAACGCACAAGTAAAGGTGTGTGCAATGTGATCCCCCCCACACTTAAGATGTACATTGTCCCCAATGTACGCATGCAAGCACAATAAAAAGAAAACAATTCACGCATTTTATGTAGGGGTAAATAGTTGAAACATTACTCCCTTGAACTCCAAGTGTTGCGTTTGATGGAGCTAGGTTCATTGAGAATTGAGTCTCAATGGTTTTGTGGAACACGCACGGTCCCCTAACCGTTCCTATGACTATTCCTTAAATTCCTTACTTCCAAGACCATCTGCACACATACGTGACACGACCCCTTGCGTGTATCCCGCAAGTGCACGGGTTTGTCCAACTAATAAAATTTACCCTAGTGAGAGGCTAGACTATGCTATTATACTTTCCTATTAATGTTAATTGAGTCGAGGAAATCCTTAGACACACGGTCCCAAACCTAAGGAAAACCGTGACTAACCCCATCATTATGCCCAGTATTAGGATTCACGTCACCCTTCACTCTGTCGGTCGCACGACTAAGCCCTAGGGGAGTATATCTACCTAAACCTCACACTATGTGGGATTGCTTTAAGCTTTAGGGATTCCTAGTGGTAAAACCTGTTCCTATGTGTAGTTCTAACCCTTTGGTCTAGGTGGAAGAACCCTAGTCTAGATTAAGCCCCAGCGCGTAGGATTCACTTCAACAATTCACTCTGTTACTTGCGTAACTAAGCCCCAGGGGAGTTTATCTACCTAGCACTTCACTCTATTTCGACCGCTGTGAAATCAAGGAAACGGAGGTAAGGAGAAACCACGTCGGAAGGGAAAGGGGTACATCGCTACCTCACAACTCTCCCTCTCAACCCTCTTCAATCTTAAGTAGTCTAACCCTCAAAGAGTTGTCACACCTCTAAGGGGTAACCTAAATTGTTCTCAACCCTAGTGTCACATCTAAGGGAAAACATTAACAAGATGAAATTAAGATTGAAACTCAATTTTTATTCATCAATCATGGAAAAGCATAATAACAATGTCAAAGAAACATAAAAACCATATAGTTTACAAGTCCGAATACCCACAAGGGGTTTAGCTCCTCATGGAGCTATACATGTTCATCAAAATAGAAAAGAAAGTACAAATCAAAGACATTGATCAAAACCCCCTTGTATATGGTGTGGCCGTGGTCTTGTGCGGCCGTGGAACGTCGGTGATGATGCCGATGACGCGCGCTAAACCTCCACGAAATCCTCTCCAAAACCCTAGCCGCACTCCCCATGTTGAGGAGAAAGATAGGTCAAAAGATATCCCAAAAGGTCTACAAAATCCCCTTTTAATATGTTGAATCGCGGCTTTAAAATCGGACTTATCGGGGGATTCACACAGCCGTGTGGAATTTCCACACACCCGTGTGAAGTTTCTGTCTAGCTAAAAAATCGATTCACACGGCCTTGTGGAATTTCCACACGCCCATGTGAATTCTCTGAAACCCTAATTTTCGGCAGAAATTGAACAATAGCTTGCTATAGTGTTTTGTTACAGTAACAAATCTACAGTGCTGCCACAGTAACTTGCCAAAATGCTCCCGAATCCGTTGTTCTTCATTGAGGCCATTGGTTGGGCACACAAACAATGGTAAGTCATGCCGTTTACTTCAAGTCTCCTTCTTTGTGAAGTTCTTCTAAGCTACACGAGTTAGACTTGTTGTGAATGTGACTGCCTTTGTGCCCCTCCAAAGGAGGTTGGCACACACTCATAAGTCAAGCTCGTGCCTTATTCCTTACTTGGTCTGAAAAACTTCCCAACATCGGCAAACATGACCTAATTTCATTCTTCTTCTCCAATTTAGCTCCACAAACTTTCAATGCATAAGAGTACACAAATACAGACCATTTAGTGATAAAAACTAATAAAAGATATGCTCAATATAAGATAATAACGCTTCGCGGTACTATAACACAAGCACTTATCAATACGCAAGGGTTCAGTATAGCTCAAGAAAAACCAAAATAAAGCTCGAGTATATAAAGATATGAAAATGAAATACAACTCGAGACAAAAATAAAACAAAAAATAAAAGCAAACCCAGAAGGAGAGTCCATTCTGGGTACTACAAGTCCAACAGAGTAAGAAAATAAAAGTGCAACAGAAGTAAATAAAATAAAACTACGACGCCTCAGCGTCGATGTCCTACTGTGGATCCTCTGGTGCTTCTACTGCTGCTGGTGCTGGTGGATCTGCTGCAGATGGAGACGGAGGTGGAATCGGTGAAGGGACCTATCGGGGTCGCACCACAGATCGTTTGAGCAACTGGATAACAGTGGCAAGCTGTGCTGATAACTGCCCAAACTGTGATGCCTGAGTGGCCCTCCACTCGGTAAACTCTGCTTCCTGTGCGACCCTCATCTCGGCCAGCTCTACCTGCATAATACCCACAGCCCTCTCGAGACGCTCGAACCTATCCTGGCCTCGAGAGGGAGAGAAGATACGTACTGGAGGTGGCTCCGGTGCTGTGGGTGGTGCCTCGGCCTCGGCCTGCTTTGGCGGTGGCTATATCACTGCCTGGGACCCCTCGGCCTGATCTGGCTCTGTAGACTCTGAGTGGGGGATGATCAGTGTATAAACTCCTTGACACGACCCCTTGCGTGTATCCCGCAAGTGCACGGGTTTGTCGAAGTAATAAATTTACCTTGGTGAGAAGGTAGTCGAATCCACAGGGAATAGGGAGATAGAATATAAGGTTTCACTAGTTAAGCTATGCAGAATACGGAGAACGATAATAAGATTGATGAGTGAAAATAATGCAAAGCAATAAACTAAGTAGAGAGATGGAAGAAAGAAGTGCAAGTAGGAAAATCGAGAAGGACTAACAATGAGTAAAAGAGGGTATCCGGACAAGCTACCTCTAGGGTCTATGTTTCAAGTGCAAGACTATGATATTATACTCTCCTATTGATGTCAATTGAGTCGAGGATATCCTAAGACTCACGGTCCCAAACCTAAGGACAACCGTGACTAACTCCAACACTATGCCCGGTGTTAGGATTCACAACACCCTTCACTCTGTCACCTAGATGACTAAGCCCCAGGGGAGTCCATCTGCCTAAACCTCACACTATGTGGAGTTGCATTATGCTCTAGGGATTCCTAGTGATTAAACCTGTTCCTATACGTAATTCTAACCCTTTGGTCCAGGTGGAAGAACCCTAATCTAGATTGAGCCCCAGCAAATAGGATTCACTACAACCCTCCACTCTATTACTTGCGTAACTAAGCCCTAGGGGAGTTTATCTACCTATTGCTTCACTCTATTTCGACCGCTATTAAATCAAGGAATCGGAGGTAGGGAGAAATCACATCGAAGGGGAAAGGGGTACATTGCTACCTCACAACTCTCCCTCTCAACCCTCTTCAATCTTGAGTAGTCTAATCCTATAGGAGTTGTCACACCTCCAAAGGAAAGCCTAGATTGCTCTCAACCCTAATGTCACGTTTAAGGGAAAACAATATGAAAGGATAATCAAGATTAAAAACTCAATTTTATTCATCAACGATGGAAAGCATAATAATCAATGTCAAAGAAACATAAGAAACCCTAGAGTTTACAAGTCCGAATACCCCACGAGGGGTTTAGCTCCTCATAGAGCTATACATGTTCATCAACGTGAGAAATAAAGCATAAAAACATAGACATCAATGAAAAACCCCCTCGAATTGGTGTGGCCGTGGTCTTGTGCAAACGTCGAACCTCGAAATCGATGCCGACGACGCGCTAGAACCTCCACGAAATCCTCTCCGAAACCCTAGCCGCGCTCTAGAAAGTTGGGGAAAAGATAGGTCCAAAGATTCCTCAAAAGGTTGCAAAAATCCCCTTTTATATTGTTAAATCGCGGCTTTAAAATTGGACTTATCGGGGGCTTCACACGGCCGTGTGGAATTTCCACACGCCCGTGTGAAGCTTCTGTCTCGGCTGAAAAATTAATTTCACACGGCCGTGTGGAATTTCCACACGCCCGTGTGTCTTCACTGGATGGCTGAAATCGCAAAACACACGGCCGTGTGGAATTTCCACACGCCCGTGTGACTTCTCTGTCTGGCTGGAAAATGGCTCACACAGCCGTGTGGAATTTCCACACGCCCATGTGACTTCTCTGGAACACTAATCTTCAGCTGAACAGGCTTGGTAACTTGCCGAAATGCTTCCCGGGTCCATTGTTCTTCATCGAGGCCATTACTTGGGCACACAAGCAACGGTAGGTCGCGCCGATTGCTTCAAGTCTTCTTCTTTCGCGAGATTCTCCTAAGTAACACGGATTGGACTTGTTGTGAATGTGACTGCCTTTGTGCCCCTCCAAAAGAGGTTGGCACACATCCACAAGTCCAAATACGTGCTTCGTTCCTTGCTTGGTCCGAGAACATCCCAACATTGGCGAACACGACCTAATTTCATTCTTCTTCTCCAAATAGGCTCCACAATACCTTCAATGCACAAGAGAACACAAATGCACACATTTAGTGATAAAACCTGATAAAAGGTATGCTTAATGTAAGATAATAGCGCTTCGCGATACTATAACACAAGCACTTATCAAACCCCCCCCACACTTAAGCTTTTGCTTGTCCTCAAGCAAAATAAAACGTGAAAGTACTTGGGAAGAACAATTGAAAGTTCTTGGCCTTAGGTTCACCAAAAGTATGCAAAAGAAGCATTCTACAAGTAAGGGGAACTCAAAACATTGCATAAGGTTACCAATGCTCTAGCTAAAAACTCGAATCAAAAAGGATGAAAACTCGAAAATGTGTTAGTGTGTGCGATCTTACTCAAGAGAACCGACGAGTACTCCTCAAACTTTGGTTAGAAAGGACTTATTTATATACAAAAACAAAAATAGTGGTGGAAGTAGTAGCTTCACACATCCTTGAAGGTAGCCCTTTCCTAGGCGGCCGCCAAAGGTGGCTTTCACTCTTTCGAGGAGGTAGCTCTTTCTACCGGGGTAGTAGCTTTCACGCATCCCATGAGATAGCTCTTTCTCTCATTAGGGCATAACTTGTATCCGACTTATGAGAGTAGCTGCATACTTCATAGGCGGTAGCTCTTGCCACCCCAAATGCATAATTAAAACAAAGCTAATATTTACAAACTCATATATATATTTTTTTTTTTTTTCTCTTTTTCTCTTTTCATTTTTCCACTTTTTTTTTTTTTTTTTTTTATATATGCATTTTCCAAAGTAAAACTAAGAACAACGATAAACTTGTCCTTAAAAACTTCAAGATTGAGTTTCCAAAAGATTCCAAGAGTAAGTTGTGTACTAAGATGATTCGAGCAAAAATTCCCTAAAATTCAAGTAGAGACTAGAGCATGATAGGATACTCGGTTGAAAATTCTCCTAAACTATAAGAATACAACCGTTGCAACTGAGGTGAACCGCCATAGGCTACATTAGCATAAGCAATTGAACGCACAAGTAAAGGTGTGTGCAATGTGAACTCCCCCCCACACTTAAGATGTACATTGTCCTCAATGTACGCATATAAGCACAATAATAAGTGAAAACGATAAAAGCAATTAGTGTGGAAGTGGCAATTGAAACATTACTCCCCTGAACTCCAAGTGTTGCGTTTGATGAAGCTAGGTTATTGAGAGTTGAGTCTCAATGGTTCGTGGAGCACACACGATTCCATGACCGTGTCAATGACTATTCCTCAAAATCCTTACATCCAAGACCATCTGCGCACACATAAACGAGGGTTCAGTAAAACTCAATAAAACTCGAGTATATAAAATGTAAAGCAATGAATACAACTCGAGATAAAAAGAAAAAACAAAATAAAAGCTATACTCAGAAGGAGAATCTTTTCTGAGTACTACAAGTCCAAAATAAAGTAAAGATATACAGAAATGACAAATAAAAGAAAAGAATCTAAAATCTAAGACGCCTCAGCATCGGTGTCCTGAGTGGTGGCCTCTGGTGCTGCTGGAGGCTCTGGATCTGCTAGTGATGCTGGAGCTGCTGGTGCTGAGGGAGATGGAGGTGGTGGAGTGGACACTCGAGGTCGGACCACGAAGGAGGAGGAGGCGACAATCTGCTCGAAGGTCTGTCGCAAGCTCTGGAACTGCGCCATCACCTCCTGGTGCTGTGTAATCTGTGTGGCCCTAACCTCGGCCACCTCAGTCTGTAGGATCCCCACTGCGCTCTCGAGGCGCTCCAGTCTGTCCTGGCCTCGAGATGGTGAAAACATCCGCACTGGAGGTGGCTCCGGCGCGGTGGGGGGTACCTCGGTCTCTGTATCCTGCGGGGATGGCTCCAATGCTGCCCGGGATCCCTCGCTCGGGAATGCCTCGGGCCAGTATAGCGTGTAACGCTGGTAATGCCTCCAGGCCATGCCCATCTGTCTCAGCATCTCCAAGTCGATTGGGGAAGGTGTGACTGTCTTTTCCATCCCTCTGATTGCACCCCGAAGACCCATTCCCTTCATAAGTCTTGTGATGTATGGTCCTGCAAAAATCGTCCCAAGTCTGGGATATTGACTTTGATGACGCATGGACTCGGCGAGTATATACCCAATATGGAGTGGCTCCTTCAGTACCATTGAATATAAATAAAGGAGTTCCTGCCGACTAAGAACTCCTGTACTATCGCCCCGGCTGTTTATTGACCTACTCAGAATGGCATGAATGTATCTATAAGCCGGTCGTAATAGACAAGTAGCTTTTGATACACCTGGCTCATAGTTCCCTCGTCCACATAACACTTTGTAAGCTCTTTGAGGGGTCAAATTTCCGGGGTAGTCAGTTGGGAGGTTCTCGTACTCCTCCGTTTCAGTGAATGCCTCGTCGTACAACCCCATGTAAATGGAAAACTGTGTCACCGACAAATTGTACTCATGCCCGCATGCCCGAAACTGTATAGAGTTGGCGCTCATCGACTCTCTACTTGCTTTGTCGAATTTGAATGATGAGAGCACCTCTAAGGTAAGCAAACGGTTCGCTGGATCTCGAATTGATAGCAAGCTCTTCCAACTCCCTACCGCAACAAGCTCTTCAATCTCATCCGCCATTTCAATACCCCAATCAGCTGGTTTTACATATTCTACGTCCAGGTATCGAGATTGTCCAATTTTGAGTTTCGCCAATCGTCTATATGTTTCTTGGTGTTCAGATGGGATGTCGTTGATCGGCTCTGGTGAGTGTTCTCGTGCTCTTTTGTTGGTGCCTTTCCTAGGTGCCATTCCTGCAAAGTGGTTTTGAAAGAAAATTAGTCATTTTGGTATAATGAAGATTCACACGGCCGTGTGGAAATTCCACACGCCCGTGTGGAGTATCAGGCGGACACTGATGCAAGGTTGAGAAGCAGAACTCCAAAGTCACACAAAATTTTTCATAGGAACCCTTGTAAACTCATTAGTAGCCAGGTAAACCGTGCAAAATAAACGAAATTCTTATCACAAACGATCAAAATCCGGAATTTAGTAAAGAGGAAGGGCTTGTTGTTCTCACCGACGGTGGGAGTGAAGAAAAATTCGGAGTTTGGTCGGAGGGCTCGAGAGGAAACCTTAATGACCGAAGATATTGGTCGGGAAAGCAGCAAAAGAGGTCGGAGAGTGTTTTGGAGTGAAAGTGAAAGAGA
The DNA here is from genome assembly GCA_020875875.1 of Dioscorea alata. Taxonomy (NCBI): domain Eukaryota; kingdom Viridiplantae; phylum Streptophyta; class Magnoliopsida; order Dioscoreales; family Dioscoreaceae; genus Dioscorea; species Dioscorea alata. Next base: position 9,186,666 of record CM037013.1, on the reverse strand, counting down.
CACGAGTGAATTCCAAAAGAAAAACCTTCGGCCTCTTTTGAAGTTCTGGGAATTCACACGGCCGTGTGAAGTAACCACACGGCTGTGTGCCTCAGAAATTAGGGTTCACAGGGGCCAACACACGCCCCTGTGCGCACTCTGGTCACTCTCTGAACTACCTCGCACGGCCGTGTGTTAATTCCACACGGCCGTGTGCCTCCGCAGGGGTCGACACAGGGCCACCCACACGGGCCTGTGGATTCACGGGAAAATACAGAAGGTCTCTGAAAATTTTCACACGGCCGTGTGTTAATTCCACACGGCCGTGTGCCCAACTTGGCCAAGACACAAGGCCGGCCACATGGGCCAACACACGCCCCTGTGGTCTCTCTGACTTGCCCGAGAAACGCTAAGTATTTCACACGGCCGTGTGAATAATCCACACGGCCGTGTGCCTTGACAAGCTCTACCACAGGGGCTCACACACGCCCCTGTGGTTTCTCGGGATGAAAAGGGAATTCCTGCAGAATTTTCACACGCCCGTGTGGAAATCTCACACGGCCGTGTGCCTTAGCACAGTGGCACTCACAAGGGCATCCACACGCCCCTGTGGACTCTCTGGAAGAGAGTTGAAGTTCTGCGAAATTTCACACGGCCGTGTGTTAATTCCACACGGCCGTGTGCCCCTTCTGAAATTTTTCACAGGGGCAAAGTCACGCCCCTGTGTCTTCTCTGGTTAAGCTCCAATTGGTAACACACGGCCGTGTGTTAATTCCACACGGCCGTGTGTTTTCTCTGGTTTACTTAGAAAATTCTACAGACTCTCAGAAAAATTCAGAAATTCTTTTAAAACACTTAGAGCCTGTATAAACCATAAAAACACGACCAGAGACCATCGAAAACACACTCAACCGACTCAAACTTTGTCAATTAACGTTAAGGCACACGTAAATAACCGAAAATCCACACGAAAACTCAGCATATGCACATGAAAATTTGGACACCATTGCTAAGACTTTTATTCAACCCTAAAACTAAACTAGGTCCTAGAAAAACTGCAAAACGCTTGGGTTGCCTCCCAAGAAGCACTTGTTTAACGTCACTTAGCTTGACGTACCTGTCTTACCTTACGGCGGTTTGAGAAAGAATACCTCCTTGTCATCATTGCACACTTCTCCACTGAAATAGGGCTTCAACCGATGCCCATTCACTTTAAATGTACCCTTCTCCGGGTGAGTGATCTCCACTGCCCCCTGGGTGAATAATTACGTAACAGTATACGGGCCAAACCATCTTGATTTGAGTTTTCCGGGGAAGAGCCGCAATCGCGAGTTGAATAACAACACTTTATCGCCCACTTTGAATTCCTTTGGTGATTTAATGTGTTTATCATGCCACTTTTTGATCTTCTCCTTATAGATTCTAGCATTCTCATATGCTCTCAATCTCCACTCGTCAAGTTCATTAAGATGAAGCAACCTCTGCTCACCGGCTTTTTTCAAATCAAAGTTCATTGTCTTGATTGCCCAATATGCCTTGTGTTCAAGCTCCACCGGTAAATGACATGACTTCCCATAAACCAAATTGTATGGAGTAGTCCCTACAGGAGTCTTGTATGCTGTCCGCTGGGCCCATAGTGTGTCATCTAACCTTTCAGACCAGTCTCGCTTCCCTTGCTCTACAGATTTTGTTAGGATCCTCTTAAGCTCTCTGTTGGTCACCTCAACTTGTCCACTTGTTTGTGGATGATACGGGGTTGCAAGGCGATGGTGTACTCCGTATCTTTTCAATACCTTATCCAATTGGAGATTACAGAAATGTGTTCCACGATCACTGATAATCCCTCGTGGAGTGCCGAACCTAGTGAACAACCGCTTTAAGAATTTTACCACTGTCCTTGCATCATTTGTTGGCAAAGCTTGAGCTTCGACCCATTTAGAGACGTAGTCTACTGCCACCAGTATATATTGATTCCCGTTAGATTTCGGAAACGGTCCCATGAAGTCAATGCCCCATACATCAAAAACTTCGCAGAATTGCATAGGATTCTGAGGCATCTCGTCTCTTCGCGATAGATTCCCTGCCCTTTGGCAGCTATCACATCGAAGAACAAACTGGTGTGCATCTTGGAATAGAGTTGGCCAATAGAATCCTGCGGATAAGACCTTTTCAGCAGTTCTACTCGAGGCATAATGGCCTCCAACCGGACCGGAATGGCAATGAGCAAGAATATCCCATCCTTCTTTTCTTGAGACACATCTCCGAACAACCTGATCCGCACAAATACGGAAAAGGAATGGATCATCCCAGAAGTAATGCTTCAGGTCGCTAAAGAATTTCTTCTTTTGTTGGAATGTAAGCCCTTGCTTGAGTATCTTTCCGGAAAGGTAATTGGCAAAGTCTGCGAACCATGGCGCATCATCTGATGGTGAGTCTAGGTCTTTGATTGAGTATAGATGTTCTTCCGGGAAGGAATCATTAATTTCCTTACTCAATGGCTCTTGAACAAAACTCCCTTCTAGCCTAGACAAATGATCTGCTACCACATTTTCAGTCCCCTTCTTGTCCTTTATTTCCATATCAAATTCCTGCAGCAGTAATATCCACCTAATTAACCTTGGCTTTGCATCGGCTTTGTTCATGAGGTAACGGAGAGCTGAATGATCTGAAAAAACAATCACCCTTGACAAGATAAGATACGATCTAAATTTGTCTAGGGCGAACACTACTGCTAACAGTTCTTTTTCTGTGGTGGTGTAATTCTCTTGTGCACCTGTGAGAGTCTTGCTAGCGTAATAAATGGGCTGAAACTGTTTTTCTTTCCTTTGCCACAAAACTGCTCCAACAGCATAATCACTTGCGTCACACATGATCTCAAAAGGCTCATTCCAATCAGGTGTGATCAAAATTGGAGCTTGCACCAATTTGTCCCTTAACACATTGAATGCCGTCTTACATTCTTCCCCAAAATCAAATGGAGCATCTTTTTCAAGAAGTTTAGTTAGTGGTTGTGTGATTTTTGAGAAATCCTTAATAAATCGTCTATAAAACCCTGCATGACCCAAGAAGCTTCGAATGCCCTTTACATTTGCTGGTGGAGGAAGCTTGTCTATAACTTCAATCTTGGCTTTGTCTACCTCTATACCCTTCCGAGAGATCTTATGTCCTAAAACAATATCTTCTCGTACCATGAAATGACACTTCTCCCAATTGAGAACAAGGTTTGTTTCTTCACACCTTGTTAGCACTCTCTCCAAATTTTTTAAACACAGATCAAAAGAGTCACCAAACACCGAGAAGTCATCCATGAACACCTCCATTATATCTTCCAAAAGGTCATCAAAGATAGCAGTCATACATCGTTGAAACGTTGCGGGTGCGTTGCAAAGTCCGAACGGCATTCGTCTATATGCAAGCGTACCATAGGGGCAAGTGAAGGTAGTCTTCTCTTGATCTTCCGGGGCTATAGGGATCTGAAAATACCCTGACATCCCGTCGAGGAAACAGTAAAACTCATGCCCGGCTAACCGCTCTAACATTTGATCTATGAAAGGCAATGGAAAATGATCCTTTCGGGTTGCATCGTTCAACCTTCTGTAGTCAATACACACCCTCCATCCTGTGACCGTTCTGGTTGGAATAAGTTCATTCTTTTCATTCTTGATCACTGTCATTCCACCTTTCTTTGGAACCACTTGCGTTGGACTGACCCAAGCACTGTCAGAGATGGGATAAATAATTCCTGCATCCAACAACTTCACCACCTCTGCCTTGACAACCTCTTTCATGTTTGGGTTCAGTCTTCTCTGGGGCTGAATTACTGACTTGAAATTATCCTCCATTAGAATTTTATGTGTGCAAAACGAAGGATTTATTCCCTTCAAATCTGAAATCTTCCAAGCAATAGCAGGCCTGTGCTTCTTTAACATGTTCACCAACTTCTCTTTCTGTTCTAATGAAAGATCAGAGGCTATGATAACAGGGAGTTTCATTCCGTCTGCTAGATATGCATACTCCAGATGCTGCGGTAATGTTTTTAACTCCAAATCAGGTGGTTCTTCAATGGACGGCCGCAACCGGTTCTCTCTCAATCGATCAATCTCTTCAAACTGACATGATTCTTGTTCTTCTACACTTTCCGTGTTGTTCTGTAAAACTTGGCTATTGATATGATCTTGGGGTTCCACTGCAACCTCTATACTACATGCTTTACGGGTTAAATCAATTATTTCTACTGAAAAGACCTCCTGTTTCTGTTCTTGACAATATGATTCAAACTGGGAGAGAACTCTCTCTAGAGTCTCTCCTGACTCTTCCCTTGAAGCAGTTGCAGACCTTTCAAATTCATCCAATACCCCATACAATTCACATCCTATGTGCTGTTCCATGCAAGACTGATAAACCTTGGTGTCTTCTTCAACGAAAGGAGTGAGAATTATTTGCTCATACTCAATACCACTCATAACTGCTTGTACTGTGAATGACTGAAATTTCTATTCCACCTCTTCTACAAATCTTATAAGTGTATCGATCATTTCAGTTGCATAAAGCATCCCTTCTTTTCTGTACTTAAGATCAAGTCAGTACAAACCACTAAGAACAATGGTAGATAAGGAAAATATGAAATAGAATGCGAAGTGAATAGCTAAAATAGTGAAAAACAAATATCTAAAACGCCTATTCCCCGGCAACGGCGCCAAAAACTTGACACGACCCCTTGCGTGTATCCCGCAAGTGCACGGGTTTGTCGAAGTAATAAATTTACCTTGGTGAGAAGGTAGTCGAATCCACAGGGAATAGGGAGATAGAATATAAGGTTTCACTAGTTAAGCTATGCAGAATACGGAGAACGATAATAAGATTGATGAGTGAAAATAATGCAAAGCAATAAACTAAGTAGAGAGATGGAAGAAAGAAGTGCAAGTAGGAAAATCGAGAAGGACTAACAATGAGTAAAAGAGGGTATCCGGACAAGCTACCTCTAGGGTCTATGTTTCAAGTGCAAGACTATGATATTATACTCTCCTATTGATGTCAATTGAGTCGAGGATATCCTAAGACTCACGGTCCCAAACCTAAGGACAACCGTGACTAACTCCAACACTATGCCCGGTGTTAGGATTCACAACACCCTTCACTCTGTCACCTAGATGACTAAGCCCTAGGGGAGTCCATCTGCCTAAACCTCACACTATGTGGAGTTGCATTATGCTCTAGGGATTCCTAGTGATTAAACCTGTTCCTATACGTAATTCTAACCCTTTGGTCCAGGTGGAAGAACCCTAATCTAGATTGAGCCCCAGCAAATAGGATTCACTACAACCCTCCACTCTATTACTTGCGTAACTAAGCCCTAGGGGAGTTTATCTACCTATTGCTTCACTCTATTTCGACCGCTATTAAATCAAGGAATCGGAGGTAGGGAGAAATCACATCGAAGGGGAAAGGGGTACATTTCTACCTCACAACTCTCCCTCTCAACCCTCTTCAATCTTGAGTAGTCTAATCCTATAGGAGTTGTCACACCTCCAAAGGAAAGCCTAGATTGCTCTCAACCCTAATGTCACGTTTAAGGGAAAACAATATGAAAGGATAATCAAGATTAAAAACTCAATTTTATTCATCAACGATGGAAAGCATAATAATCAATGTCAAAGAAACATAAGAAACCCTAGAGTTTACAAGTCCGAATACCCCACGAGGGGTTTAGCTCCTCATAGAGCTATACATGTTCATCAACGTGAGAAATAAAGCATAAAAACATAGACATCAATGAAAAACCCCCTCGAATTGGTGTGGCCGTGGTCTTGTGCAAACGTCGAACCTCGAAATCGATGCCGACGACGCGCTAGACCCTCCACGAAATCCTCTCCGAAACCCTAGCCGCGCTCCAGAAAGTTGGGGAAAAGATAGGTCCAAAGATTCCTCAAAAGGTTGCAAAAATCCCCTTTTATATTGTTAAATCGCGGCTTTAAAATTGGACTTATCGGGGGCTTCACACGGCCGTGTGGAATTTCCACACGCCCGTGTGAAGCTTCTGTCTCGGCTGAAAAATTAATTTCACACGGCCTTGTGGAATTTCCACACGCCCGTGTGTCTTCACTGGATGGCTGAAATCGCAAAACACACGGCCGTGTGGAATTTCCACACGCCCGTGTGACTTCTCTGTCTGGCTGGAAAATGGCTCACACGGCCGTGTGGAATTTCCACACGCCCGTGTGACTTCTCTGGAACACTAATCTTCAGCTGAACAGGCTTGGTAACTTGCCGAAATGCCTCCCGGGTCCATTGTTCTTCATCGAGGCCATTACTTGGGCACACAAGCAACGGTAGGTCGCGCCGATTGCTTCAAGTCTTCTTCTTTCGCGAGATTCTCCTAAGTAACACGGATTGGACTTGTTGTGAATGTGACTGCCTTTGTGCCCCTCCAAAAGAGGTTGGCACACATCCACAAGTCCAAATACGTGCTTCGTTCCCTTCTTGGTCCGAGAACATCCCAACATTGGCGAACACAACCTAATTTCATTCTTCTTCTCCAAATAGGCTCCACAATACCTTCAATGCACAAGAGAACACAAATGCACACATTTAGTGATAAAACCTGATAAAAGGTATGCTTAATGTAAGATAATAGCGCTTCGCGATACTATAACACAAGCACTTATCACTCCTGTTCCTGATTTGCGGACCATTCCCATCAGTCTCAATGTATCTCTGGTAAGCGGGGCTGGTGTAGCATCTTCTATTAGCGATCAAGAATCATCACGGGTTACACTTCAAACTTTAAATCTTCTCTCAATTCCACCGGTGGTGCTTCAAGATAATGAGAAGGGTCAGGGATATACTTCTTCAACATGGACACATGGAAAATGTTATAAATCTTCTCCAACTCAGCCAGTCACTCCAATCGATATGCTACCTGTCCAACCTCTCAAGGATCAAAAACGGACTGACACGACCCCTTGCGTGTATCCCGCAAGTGCACGGGCTTGTCGAAGTAATAAAATTACCCTGGTGAGTGGGTAGTCGAATCCACAGGGAATAGAGATTTAAAACACAAAAATTCACTATTTAGTTATGCGATGTACGAAGAGTAATAATCGAAGTGATGAGTGAATTTATGGAAGCAATTAGAATAAAAGACAAGAAAGTAAATAGAGGGATGAAAGACAAGAGAAAAGCAAGTAGAAGTTAAAAGAGAAAGACTAGCAATGGATGAGATAGGGTATCCGGACAAGCTACCTCTAGGACTTATGCTTATAGTGCAAGACTATGCTATTATAATTTCCTATTGATGTTAATTGAGTCGAGCATATCCTTAAACTCACGATCCCAAAACATAAGGTCAACCATGACTAACCCCAACATTATGTCCCGGTATTAGGATTCACTACGACCCTTGACTCTTGTTAACCTGTCAACTAAGCCCCAGGGGAGTCTATCTTCCTAACCCTAACACTACGTGGGATTGCTTTAAGCTCTAGGGATTCCTAGTGATAAAACCTGTTCCTCTATGTAGTTCTAACCCTTTGGTCCAGGTGAAAGAACCTTAGTCTAGATTGAGCCTTAACACTCTATCTTGACCGCTAATTAACCAAGGAAACGGAGGTAGGGAGAAATCACACCGGAAGGGAAAGGGGTACATCGCTACCTCACAACTCTCCCTCTCAACCTCTTCAGTCTTAAGGAGTCTAACCCAATAGGAGTTCTCACACCTCCAAAGGATAACCTAGATTGCTCTCAACCTTAGTGTCACGGCTAAGGGAAAAACAATAGCACAAGATAATTAAAATTGAAACTCGATTTATTCATCAATAATGGAAAAGCACAATAGCAATGTCATAGTAACATAATAATACTAGGGTTTTACAAGTCCGAATACCCACGAGGGGTTTAGCTCCTCATGGAGCTATACATGTTCATCCAAAATATGAAAGAAAGAATAAAGTAAAAGCATTGATGAAAACCCCCTTGCGTATGGTGTGGCCGTGGTCTTGTGCGGCCATCGAACGTCGATGTTGATGCCGATGACGTGCTCCAATCCTCCACAAAGTCCTCTTCGAAACCCTAGCCGCCCTCTACAGAAGTTGGGGAGAAAGATAGGTCAGAAGGCTTTTAATAGGCTGAGTGCGGCTTTAAATTTGCACTTATCAGGACTTCACACGGCCGTGTGGAATTAACACATGGGCGTATGAAGTTTCTGTCTGTTGAAAAATTAATTCACACGGCCGTGTGTTAATACCACACGCCCATGTGAATTCTCTGGAATTCTGAAATTCTGCCGAAAGTGAACAGTATCTTGCTACAGTGTTTTGCTGCAGTAACAAAGATGCATTGCTGCTACAGTACTATAACACAAGCACTCATCACGGACCTATACACCGGGGATTCAACTTTCCCCTACCTCGAAACCGAATTACCCCTTTCCATGGAGAGATTTTCAAGAACACCCTATCCCCACCCTCAAACTGCAAAGATCTTCTACGGTTGTCTGCATAGCTCTTTTGACGATCTTTGGCTGCTTTCAGCCTATCTTTAATCACTTTTACTTTCTTAACAGTATGATCTATCAATTCCACACTCTGAAGTTTCCTTTCTTCCACTTCATCCCAACAAAGAGGAGTTCTACACTTCCTTCCATACAAAGCTTCATATGGAGCCATACCGATGCTTGCTTGGAAACTGTTATTGTAGGCGAACTCCACCAAGTCTAGGTGTTGATCCCAACTCCCTTGGAAATCCATAGCACAAGCTCTCAACATGTCTTCAAGGGTCTGAGTGGTCCTCTTAGATTGACCATCTGTCTAAGGGTGGTAAGCGGTGCTGAACTTCAGAGTTATACCCAAAGCTTCATGAAATCTTGGGCAAAAATAGGAAGTGAATCTGAGGTCTCGATCTGAAACTATAGAGACTGGCACTCCATGTAACTTCACTATCTCATCAATATACAACCTTGCCAATTTCTCCAAAGAATACTTAGTATGCACTACTAAGAAATTTCCTGACTTAGTTAGTCTGTCCACTATCACCCACACTGCATCGAAACCACTAGGTGTCCATGGTAAACCCACCATAAAATCCATGGTTATATGGTCCTACTATCATTGTTGGATTAGAAGAGGTTGCAAAAGTCCTGAAGGTCTCTGGTGCTCTGCCTTGACTTGTTGACATTGATAAACGCCTAAATATACATATTTTCTTCGTATTCAGGCATATGTATTGTGTATTTTTATATGAGTTGAAGCCCGTTTTTGGTATGAATTGGTTTCTTTCGTGTTACAGGTACCAATGAGGCCCCAGCGAGCTTGATGACAGAATTGGAGAAGAAATCGGCATCGAAAACACTGTTTCTGAGCCCGGGAGCACTTTAGCAACCACTGTAGCACGACGACTTGAAGATCAGTTTGGTCAGGAGGTTTATGCGGGCTACCATGAGGGCGCATTGCAGGTCACATACGGTACTGCAGCAGTTTTACTGTAGAAGGGGGTTACTGTAGCGGTACTGTAGCAACTTAAGCGATTTTCGGGATTTCTCGGAAACTTTCTCTCCCCGCATGCGGGGCCGCATGGAAGGCCGCATAACTCGCTGGAATTTGTTTTTTTAAGGGTTTTTGGAGCATTTTGAGAGAAGAACCTAGGTGTTGGGAGAGCTTCACTTCACCACTTTCCTTGGGAGCTTGAGGCCGCGTTTTGGAGGCAATTCTTGAGGAGAGGACGATGGGGAGAGCACGACACGACGAGTCCACGCCTTCGATTTGCATTTGAGAGGAAGATTGATAAAGGAAGCCACTCCTTGGGTGGCGTCCTTAGAAGCGTCATTCGGCCTTGATCTTTTGAGGGAGTGTTTTCATCATGCATTTGGTTGTTTTCATTTATTTTCTTGCCTGTTTTGTGATCATGAGTAACTAAACCCCAAGGTCACCGGATGTAGGTGAACCTTGTGGGTGAACTTGTGTAATTTTGAATGCTTGAGCTAGTTTATGCATTTGGCTTGGTTTGTGATCCTTGTTTGGTGTTTCTTGAATGCCTTAGTATGTATGGAACTCTATGTATCAATTCCTAAACAATACTATGTTGCATGACCATTGCCCTAGTATTAGGCTCATCAAGCTCGGAAGGGAATACATGTACAAATACGTCGTGACCATCTGGTATTTGTACCCCTCCAATTGTTAGGGTTGTCCTTGATTATGTTTCAACCCTAGCTTGAGAAATCCACTAGACCCATTGCGATCGTAGGAGGATTTGGGTGAAAGTAATTCCGTATTCCAATACTCGTACCGGATTAGGTACCAAACACTATGACTATCGAGTTGGTCTAATTTAGGGGTTCTCGTTCCAAACCATCCACGTGCATGCTAGTTAGGGCATCCTTAGCACTTTAGTATCCCCCGAGGGAATCCTCATCCATGACCATTCCTTCATCTTGATTTTCCTCTGTATTTGTATTTGCTATTTGCATGCTTTTTACTTCAGTAGATTATTTGTAGTTCTATCTTTGAAGTGAATGCTTAGGTTGGACAGCATTGTGATAAGGAAGTAAGAATAGATTCTCGGCCCCATGGGAATACGACCCCCTCGTGCTCGCGCGAGGGGTATTACTTGGGGACCCCATGCACTTGCGGGTAAGCGAACACACACCAGACATACCAAACACTTAGCCACAAACTCTGCTATCTCTCTCTTTATCCCTGACCACCAATAGCTCTCCTTGATTGTTCTGTATATCTTGGTACTTCCAGGATGAACAGCATAAGCTGAAGAATGAGCTTCTTCTAAGATAGCTTTCCTGAGCTCTGAATCTGCTAGAACACAAACACGTCCCTAAAACTCTAAGATTCCATCTTCTCTCAATCTAAACTCACTAGGCTCGCCTGCTTGCAACTTCCACATTTCCTGCATCAACTCTTCATCCTTACTCTGAAGTTCCTTAACATGCTCAAATAGTGAAGGTCTCATGACAGGGGCCAAAAAGTGCACGGGTTCTCGAAGTAATAATATACCCTGGTGAGTGGGTAGTCGTATCCACAGGGAATAGGGATTTGAGATACAAGTATTCACTATGTAGCTAATGCGATGTGTGGAAATAAATCAATGAGTGAGTGTGAAAGTAATTAATAAAAACAAGAATTAAAATAGAAGTGTGAAAGGTGAGAGAGTGCAAGTAGAGGTAAAAGAGTAGGACAAGCAATAAGTAAAGATGGGTACCCAGACAAGCTACCCCTAGGACTTATGCTTCTAGTGCAAGACAACGCTATTATACCCTCCTATTGATGCTAATTGAGTAGAAAAAATCTTTAAACACACGGTCCCAAACCTAAGGTCAATCGTGACTAACCCCAACACTATGCTCCGATATTAGGTTTTACTACGACCCTTGACTCTCATTGACCTGTCAACTAAGCCCTAGGGGAGTCTATCTTCCTAAGACTCACAGTGCGTGGAATTGCCTTAAGTTCTAGGGATTCCTAGTGATTAACCATGTTCCTATGTAGAGTTCTAACCCTTTGGTCCAAGTGAAAGAACCATAGTCTAATTTAAGCCCCAGCACTAAGATTTACTTCAACCCTTCACTTTGTTGCTTGCGCAACTAAGCCCCAGGGTAGTTTATCTCCTAGCACTTAACTCTTTCTCGACCGCGAATAAATCATGGAACATGGAGGTAGGGAGAATCACATCGGAGGAGAAAGGGGACGTTCCGCTACCTCATGACTCACCCTCTCTACCCTCTTCAATCCTAACTAGTCTAACCCTATAGGAGTTGTCACAGCTCCAAAGGATTACCTAGTATCACGGCTAAAGGAAAACAAAAACAAGATGCAATTAAGATTAAAACTCAATTTTATTCATGAATAATGGAAAAGCTTAATAGCAATGCCAAAGAAACATAATAATCCTAGGGTTTACAAGTCCGAATACCCACAAGTGGTTTAGCTCCTCATAGAGCTATACAAATCCATCAAAATAATAAAAGAAATACAAATTGAATGCATAGATGAAAACCCCCTTATGTGTTGTGGCCGTGGTCTTGTGCGCCCGTCGGACATTGATGTCCACACCGATGACGCGCTCCAAACCTCCACGAAGTCCTCTCCAAACCCTAGCCACTCCTCTCAAGAAGTTAGGTCAGAAGAGAGCCAAAAAGATCCAAAAATAGTCTCAAAATAGGCTTTTATAAGGTTGAGTCGCGGCTTTAAATCGGCTGAAATCGGGATTTCACACGACCGTGTGAAATTTGAACACGGCTGTGTGAAGTTGCTGTTTTGCTGATATTCGGCAGATAGTGAACAATAACTTGCTACAATATTTTCCTGCAGTAACTTACTACAGTTCTGATAGAGTAATTGTGCCGAAACGCTTCGAATTCGTCGTTCTTCATCAAGGCCGTTGAATTAGGCACATAATCAATGGTAGACAGTACAGATTGCTTCAAATCTCCTTATTGGCGAAGTTCTCCTTGTTAGCACGAGCTAGACTTATTGTGAATGTGACTGCCTTTGTGCCTCTCCAAAGGAGGTTGGCACACACTCACAAGTCTATGCTTATTACTTGTTCCTTGTTTATTCTGAAAACTCCCCAACAACAGCGAATACGATCTAACTTCGTTCCTTTTCTCTGATTTATCTTCACAACCCTACAATGCACAAAAGTAAACAAATGCACACTTTTTAGTGATAAAACCTGATTAAATCAAAGTTCATTGCAAGATAATAATACTTCGCATTACTATAACATGAACACTTATCATCTCACTACAAAACAGGCCACTAGTGCTCCACTATCTTCAGTCTCAAGTTCCAATCTCAAATTCATCATCGCTGAAAGTAGCCATAGATAGGACACTTTCAAAGAGGATATTGAAGTAGACTTCCTACTCAAAAAATCAGCTACCACATTGGCTTTTCCTTGATGATAGGCAATGATCAATTCATAGTCCTTGATTAGCTCCAACCATCGCCATTGCCACAAATTCAACTTCTTCTGAGTGAAGAGATACTTCAAGCTTTTATGGTCTACGAAAATCCGACACTTTTCTCCAAAGAAATAATGCCTCCAAATCTTCAAAACAAAGACCACCACTGCCAACTCCAAATCATGGGTAGGGTAGTTCAACTCATAATGCTTCAACTGCCTAGAAGCATAGGCTACCACCTTGCCTTCTTGCATCAACACAACCTAAGCCCTATCGAGAAGCATCACTGAAGACTACAGACTCTTTCTCACTTTCTAGCAAGGTAAGCACTGGGGCTAAAATTAAACAATCCTTCAGCATTTGAAAGCTCTTTTCACACTCATCATTCCAGGTAAACTTCACATCTTTGTGAGTTAACCTTGACAATGGTAAAGCAATAAAAAAAAAAATCCTTCCACGAATCTCCTATAATAACCCGCAAATCTAAGAAAACTTTGAACTTCGGTGACATTCCTTGGCCTTTCCCAATCAACAATGGCTTCCACATTCTTTGGATCCACAAAGATACCTTCTCCTAACACCACATGTCCAAGAAAACCAACCTCATAAAGCCAAAACTCACACTTGGAAAACTTAGCAAATAATTGCCTCTCACGGAGAGTTTGTAAAATAAACCTCAAATGCTGAGCATGCTCTTCGTTTGAAGGTGAATATACCAAAATGTCATCGATGAACACAATCACAAACTTGTCCAAATAAGGCCTGAACACTCTATTCATCAAGTCCATTAATGCTGCAGAGGCATTGGTCAAACCAAACGGCATCACCAAAAACTCATAATGGCCATAACGGGTCCGAAACGCCGTCTTTAGAACATCCTCTGACTTAATCTTCAATTGATGATACCCGGACCACAAGTCAATCTTGGAGAACTCTCTTGCTCCTTTTAACTGATCAAACAAATCATCTATTCTCGGCAATGGGTACTTGTTCTTGATTATCACCCTGTTCAATTGTCTGTAGATAATGCACAACCTCAAAGATCCATCTTTCTTCTTCAGAAAGAGAACTGGTGCACCCCAAGGTGAAACACTTGGATGGATGAAACCCTTATCCACAAGATCTTGCAATTGGGTCTTCAACTCTCTCAGCTCTGTTGGTGCAATCCAGTAGGGTGATATAGAAATAGGAGCCATACCAGGTAGTAGTTCTATAACAAACTCCATCTCCCTGTCTGGTGGCAAACTCACAGTTCTTCAAGAAAAACATCTGAAAACTCCGTCACCACTGGCATCTCTTCTAAAGCTGGCTCCTAAACTCTGGTATCCATCACATGTGCCAAACACATAGGATAACCCTTGCTCAGCAATCTTCTAGCTTCCAAGAAGGAAATCAAACAGTCCTTCTCACACCTTTCAGCACTACTATGGATCCTAAGGACCCAGGAAATGTTACTTCCTTCTTGAAACAATCAATGGAAGCACGATGCCTATCCAACCAATCCATACCAAGGATGGCATCAAAATCCTTGATCTGCAAAGGAATTAAGTCTGCCTCCAACACTACTCCACAGACTATCATAGGACACTCTCTAAACACCAAACTCCTGACTACCTCCGCACCAAGAGGACTTTGAATCACCAACTCACACTCTAAGGGAGAAGGAGGGCTATCAGCATGACATGCAAATGCAATACTAACAAAAGAACGCTCGGTTCTAGAATCAATTAATGCATAAGAATCATGCTGAAAGATAGACAGTGTACCTGTGATCACATTAGGCCTACACTCAGCCTCTTCCTTTATTATGGCAAAAACTCATGTATGAGCTCTGGTTTGGAGTCGCTGAGAACCCGGCTGTGAAGTGTTGCTGCCCGCTCCTGACTTGGTAGGGACTGGTGCAGATGCTACTGGCTGTGGACCTCTAGACTGGCTAAGACGGCCTTGAGAGGATGGTGCAGATCCACTCCGTCCTAGCTCTAGACAAGCTGATCTCAAGTGTCTAGTCTGACCACACTGGAAGCTTTTGCGAGGAGCTAAGCACTATCCCTTATGTGACTTCCCACAGTTCCGGTTTTTGTTGCTAGCCTCTGGGCCTCTGATATTAGGAGCACTGTCAGCATAGGAGAATCTCTGCTGGTCACCGCTGTGAGATGGTGGAGGTCTAGGAGGGCCTGAAACAGAGGTGCCCTTGGAAGAACCCTCACTCTTGCTCTTATTGGATGGCTATCGCATCTCCAAGCTTCTTCTCTTTTCAATGTTCTCACGAACTCGTTTACCTACTAACAAGTTGCTCTGCTCTCAAAGGGGACTGTACCATCTCCTTGAAGCTCTGCCTGCTTGTGACTGTCATTCTCTCTCTGATGCCCAAATTTAATCCAACTTCAAATTTGGAATATAGGACTTCTTCTATAGGTGCCAACTCAGGAACAGACGTAGCTAAGTCCTTCAACTCTGTCTAATATTCTGTAACTGTCTTGTTTCCCTGAACCAATCTCATAAACTCATGCCTCTTCTGATCACGATGAAATTGAGTGTAGTACGCTTCATCAAATTCATGCAAGAAACCTGGCCAAGTGACTTTTCCAAATGATCTGCATTTCAAGCTTTCCCATCAAATCCAAGCTCGGCCCTCTAATAGTCGGGTAGCAACCTTGAGTCTCATCTCATCTCCTATACTCATATCATCAAATGTAGTAGTCAACCTCTTGATCCACTCCTTCGCAATCATGGCATCACTGGTGCCATCAAAAGAACCACATCCAAGCTGTCGGGCTTCCTCCAAAAGCTTGGACAATACTAAGGTCTAACTGGATCCACCGACCTCTAATGGTGCATACTGAACTGCTGGGGCCTGTGGTGGTGCTAGTGCTGGTGCTGGGGCAGTCTGAGGTTGTCACCCAAAATTCCTCCAATAGTCTAGGAAGTCCTGATACTCCTGATAAGTAGGTTGGCTGCCCTTGGTAGCCCAATGAGCCCTGAAGGCTTCTAGTGCCTCTATAGTTGGAATAGACAGAGGCACTAGAGCGGCTCCCTGAACTTCAAGGGCATGCACTGATGCTGCCACTGCAGGATCATGCCCTGAATTGGTATCCTACCTAGGTGGCGACGGAAAGGAGAGCGAGGATGGCTCTCCTCGCCTTCCACCTCTCTGCACTCCCGGTGTAGTGACACGGCCCCTTGCGTGTGTACCCCGCAAGTGCACGGGTTATCGAAGTAATAAAATACCCTGGTGAGTAGGTAGTCGTATCCACATGGAATAGTGTTTAGAAACAAGCGTTATCACTATTTTAGCTATAAATGGAATCGATGGTAAAAGAAATCAATATATTTTACCACCATGTGAAATTGCATGGTGTTCTAGGGATTCCAAATGAAAGATCCTATCCCTAATTATAGTTCTAACCCTTTGGTCCAGGTGGAAGAACCCTAATCTAAGTTAAGCCCCAGTCCTAGGATTCACTCAACCCTTCGCAAGAGAGTTCATCTCCTAGTAATTGACTCTACTTTGATCGTGATTAACTCTTGGGATACGGAGGTAAGGAAATTCACACCGGAGGGGAAAGGGGACGTTCCACTACCTCTCGACTCACCCTCTCAACCCTCTCGAACCTTGTGTAGTCTAATCTTATAGATGTTGTCACACCCTCAAAGGATAACCTAATACAAAATCAATAAAAAGTTTAAGAACATATGCATGAAAACCATAAAGAAAACCCCCTTGTAGATCGTATTGATGGCTTTGTGGAGCCGCACGTCTTCTCCACGAATCCCTTGTCAAGCCTAGGGCACACCTCGCCGAATCGATGCCGATGAAAACTCACCCAATAGCTTTCTTCCAATGGATGTCGATATCGATGCCGTATAATCACCTCCATAGACCTCCAAGAACCTCTCCAAATCCTAGCCGAAAGCCCCCAAAAGATAGGCAAGAGATAGAAGAAGGGGTCCCCAAATAGAGCTGAAAATGGGCTATTTATAGGCTGAAATCGGAGTTCCACATGCCCCTGTGGATTTCCACACGGGCTGTAGAATTTCCACATGTCCGTGTGTTAATTCCACACGGCTGTGTGGAAATTCTGTTTTGCTGATTTTCGGCAGACTGTAAACAGTAACTTGCTACAGTGTTTTGCTACAGTAATTAGCTGCGGTACCTCGCCGAAATGCTCCCGAATTCAATGTTCTTCATCGATTACTTCATTTTCTTCATTGGCGAAATGCTCCAATCCTACATGAGTTAGACTTTTGTGAATGTGACTGCCTTTGTGCCCCTCCAATGGAGGTTGGCACACACCCACAAGTCTAGACTCGTGCCATTTCCTTGCATGGTCCGAGAACTCCTCAACAATGGCCAACATAACCTATTCTTGCTTCTTTTTCTTCAAATTGGCTCCACAACCCTACAATGCACAAAAGTACACAAATGCACACAAATTAATGAGAAAATCTGATAAAAGTAATGCTCAATGTAAGATAATAATACTTCATATCACTATAACACGAGCACTTATCATGTAGCAATAGCAGGAGGAGTGAAGGCATGTTTGGATGCATTGTAAATTTTTCTGTAGGATTTTATTTCATAGGGTTCAGAAATTATTCTTGTGGAATTTACTACAGGAAAAATTCCTACAGAATCACTGTTTGGATGTGCGTAGGAATTTTTCCATTTTTATTTTGAAGATGAAAGTAGCCATTAGAGTTTTTAAAAAAAAAAACTAGCCGTTGGAGTTTTTTAAAAAATTAGTCGTTGGAGTTTTTTAAAACTAGCCGTTAACAATTTCTTTCTATTTAAAGCCAACACTCTTATGCAATTTGTAAATTTATCTCTCTTCAGCTCAAATTTTTTCATCTCAAGGTCTTTTGTTTCAATATGGATCTGGATCAATGGAGAAAGATTAATGAAAATGATGACTAATTCATGTTCACCATTTTACCAAGTTTATTTCCTGTAAGTTCTGAAACTAGGCCTTGTCATACATCAATATTAACAGGTGCTGCATATGTACAAGAAATTTTTCAAGGGCATGAGGCACGCTATAAGCTTGAATTTCGTATGGAGCGTCGTATATTTGAAGCACTCACTAATTGTTTAAGGGAAAGATCTTTTCTTCGCAACTCAAAAAGAATTATAATCGAGGAACAACTAGCAATGTTTGTTTACACTCTTGCGCACAACGCTAGTAACCGTGACGTGCAAGAGCGCTTTCAACATTCGGTAGAAACGGTTAGCCGTTACTTTGGTAAAGTGCTTCAAGCTATTGCTACTCTTGCTAGTACATATATAGAATTGCCACCAACAACGATGACACACCCCTTGCGTGTGTACCCCGCAAGTGCACGGGTTGTCGAAGTAATAAAATACCCTGGTGAGTGGGTAGTCGTATCCACAGGGAATAGTGTTCAGAAACAAGTGTTATCACTATTTAGTATGATGGGAATCGATGATGAGAAAAGTATATATGTATAGATGTAAATGAAAATAAAAGAGTGCAAGAACAATAAGGAGGGTAGGAGAGGTAATAGATATAACGATGGGGTACCCGGACAAAGCTCCCCCTAGGACTAATGCTTCTAGTGCAAAACTTGTATTATTGATAAACGCCTAACTGTACGTATTATTTATGTATGTTCGCGTATATTTCGAGTATTTTTATATGTGTGGATGCCCGTTTTCGGTCTAAATTGTTTTGTTTCGTGTTACAGGTACAAAAGTTACCGCGGGGTGCTCAACAACATGATTTAAGGAGAGATTGGCAAGGAAAACACTATTTTTGAGACCCGGTACTGCAGCAATACTGTAGCGAATACTGTAGCACGAACACTTGAAGAAACGGCTTGGTCTGGAGGTTCATGCGGGCGCATTGCAGGCCGCATACGGTACTGTAGCAGGAGTCACTGTAGCATGGTACTGTAGCAGGATCACTGTAGCGGTACTGTAGCTACTTACGCGATTTTCGGAATTTCTCGGAAACTTTCTCTCCCCGCATGCGGGGCCGCATGGGAGGCCGCATAGCATCCCGAAATCTGTTTTTAAAGGGGATTAGGGCACTTCTCTTTGGGTCTTTTTGGCCACCATTCTCCTCCATCATCTTCTTGGACTTCAAGGCTGCGGGAGAAGGCATTTCTGAGGAGCAAATCGAAGGGGAAAAGAGGAGCGCGATCAAGGATAAGATCTAGGGGCTTGTTGGCGCGGATCCATCAAGTTCTCATCACCACCTCTAGTCTTCATCTTAGGGGAGTTTGTTATGTGCTTTAGCTTGCATTTCTTGTTCTTTATGCTTTCTCCTTTATCGATGATGAACTAGACTCCCAAGGTCACCGGGCATCCGGTGAACCTTGGGATGAACTTGCTTGTATGGATTCTTTGATTTACATGTGTGGTATTTGTGTGGTTTGTGGTTTAAGTTTGGTGTATTTGAATGCCTTGGTATGCATGAGAACTCTGTGTATCAATTTCTAGGTTATACTAGGTTGCATGACCATTGCCCTAGTGTTAGACTCACCAAGCTTAGAAGGGATACATGTACGAATACGCCGTGACCATCGGGTATTTGTACCCCTCCAACCATTAGGGTTGAGCCTAGATGTGTGTTTGACCTTAATTAGGGATTTCCCTAGGCCCATTGCAATCGTGCGAGGATTTGGGCGGAAGTGATTCCGTATTCCAATACTTGTACCGGATTAGGGGTCATCACCATGACCATCGGGGTGACCTACCTTTGGACGTCTCTTGGCCTAACCACCTTTGCCTATGTACTTCGAGTATCCTTCTAGCTTTAGTAGTCCCGAGGGGATCCTCGCTCGGGGACCTCGAACTTTCATTGTTACTTGCTTCCTTAGCATGCTATTGTGGTGAGCCTTAGTCCATTTGTTTATATTTTTATCTTTGTTATTTTTCTTATCTTGCTTTTATCACAAAATTGCTAGGTTAGGAAATAGATGAAGGGGAAGTAATAGTAGTTCCTTGGCCCTTGGGAATACGACCCCCTCGCGCGTGCGTGAGGGGTATTACTTGGCGACCCGTGCGCTTGCGGTGAAGTCATCAAGTTTTTGGCGCCGCTGCCGGGGACTCACAAGGAATACTAGGAAAACCTGTAGTCTATTGCTCTAGCCACTTTGTTTTTTCTTGTTGTACATACTGTTTTGTTATTTATTTTGTTTGTTTAGTTTTGTTTTGTTTCACTTTGTGTTTTCTTTCTTTTTTGTGCGAGGTACACTATTCTTGACAAATGCAAGCTCAAAATTGCCCTCCAAGTCCTAACCATGGTGCTTCGCAAGAAAGGAGATATACTACTGAGGAGGTCTTGCCGCGATTCATGATCACCACGGAGGCAAAGTTTGAAAGGATAGAAAAAAGGTTTTATGAATTCGGCACAATTCTAAGGAATGTCCAAGCCTCTATTCATTCTCTTGAGAGCCAGGTTGCACATCTTGCTAGGGCCCAATCTGAACAATACTCAGCCCTTGATGCCAAATATGAAGCTAGATTTGAGGCCATCCACGCCACACTTTCGGATGTGCAAGGTTCTCTTCAAAAGCTAGAGAGCAGGGTTGAACAACAAATTCGTGAACCAATAATGGAAGGCCCAACTACAACCTATAATGACAAGGAAGAGAACTTTGGTATATTGGAGGTTGAAGGAGTCAAAAGAGCACCATTGATAACACTTAAGCACGCCATTTGCATAAAAGCTAACAAGAAAACCAAGCACAAGAAAGAATTATTTGGGACAAAAGAAATTGTGGGTCGGAGGTTGAAGCCATCCAATGACCCACCTATGCCGAGGTTAGACACGTCCCAACCAAAACTATTTCCTTGGAGGCCCAAACGATTCTTGTGGGTAATTAAAGGAAGACTGACAATGGTTGAAGAAGGAGATGTGGGTAGGAGGTTTACACCCCCCAAGGACCCACCCATGCCAAGCTTAAGATTTTTTCAACCTTACTTATTCTCTTGGAGGCCAAAACAAGCTTTGTGGATGCTCCAAGGAAATTCAGCCGGGACCAAAGTAGAGGCGAGGAGGAGGTTCAAGCCGTCCAAGGATCCGCCAAAGTTTAAATTGTGTAATGCCCGGCCAAAGCTTTTTCCGTGGAGGCCAAAAGGTAACTCATGCTTGGTCTTCACTTTGACACCATCCCGGAAGGTACGCTTCACTTTTCTTGGTAGTTCTTATGCCACTTCTAGCCGGGAGGAACACACCGTCTTCAAGCCCCCTTGAGGTAAAACACGTCGAGCTAATGACGTTAAACAAGCGCTTCTTGGGAGGCAACCCAAGCATAAAAATTCATTGCATGTGTGTTTTCGTATTTTTGTTGTGTTTGTTTGCTTGAGTGTTCTTTGTTTTCAAGTGTGTGATTGTGGTTAGTTAGTCGTTTTTCATAATTTATTTACTTGTGTTTGTTCATGGTTCTTGTGAGTTCTTTGCGTTATCATTCATCTTTATGCATCAATTATCATGTTTTAGGTGTTGTGGGTGAATTTGGCATCGTTTTTATGCGATTTTGGGGTGTTTGGTGCCCATATTTGCATCTAGGGAGTTGTGCGGCCTGCTATGCGGCCGCATAGCAGGCCGCATGTTTTTTCCCGAGCCTTGTGCGGCCTATCATGCGGCCGCACAAGGGGCCGCATGTTTTTTCCCGAGCCTTGTGCGGCCTGTCATGCGGCCGCACAAGGGGCCGCATGGACTCTCGGGCTGAACTTTATACTCGGTACCTCTTCACCATTTTCTTCATATCTCTCTCATTTCTCATCCGTTTTCCCTCATTCTTTCACCGTTTTTCTCCATTTTTCTTCCTCTACACGAATCTTCTGCCTCAAGGACTTAATTTGCATCATTTATTGGGAGTTTTGCCATCATCTTCACCGACTTTCCTAGGTACCTTTCTCTAAGCCCTAGTTTTGAGCATGATTGGTTCTTCCTCCTTTCTCCTATTTCTCATGTTGAATGGATGATAATGTTGTGGGAGATTGGTTGTTTGTTGTTTTTGTGGGTTTTTGGAGCAATTTGCAAGCTTTGTAAAAATTTTTGTGCTCCATGTACAAGAGAAGCTCTTGCAAAATTTTTTTTGGGAATTACTGTAGCACTTCTTGAACTCATTCATTTCCCATCATGAGAAACCATTTCTTCTCTTGTATTTGTCCTGATTTTGTTGCACCCTTGTAACCTCTTATCCCCCACAACACTTGCATCAAAGAAAATTGGACTTCATGTTTTTTATTGCACAAAGGACTTGCTTGAATCGTTTCTTGTTTAGTTGTTCTTGTATTGTTAGTTGTCTGTTTATTTGTGTGTCCTATTTTCTTTGTGTGTGATGGACGCCTTGAGTTGATGTTCTTGTCTACCTTGCAGGGTAGCATGAGGGCATCAAGCGCACTTTCTTTCTCCATTTTATACAAGAGCTTTGGTGGTCACCCCGATCTCATGGACTTCAATACTCATGTTTTGAGACTCGGGGAAGTTCACGAAACCCTCCTACTATGTTTTTATTGTCAATATTATTGCATTTCATTGCTTAGGCACATTGAGGGCAATGTGCATCTTTAAGTGGGGGGGTGGAGTTGGATTTTCGTGAACTTTTAAAATTTTTGCAAGTGCATGCTTGAATTACCTATGATAGCTATGATTTTATTGTTAAGGACTTCCTAGCTTGGTAGAATGATAGTTGTGAGCTGTCCTTTACCTGTGCTTGAATGTAGTTCTGTTTCATCTTTAGTACACCCATATACTTGTTCATGATCACTTCCACCTTGTACATTCCAACCAACCCATTGCAGTGTTTTTGGCATTTAATTGTTAAAGTCTATTTTCAATGCACTTTTAAGAGCCTTTGAGGTCCTCTATTGTTTTCTTTGGCCTCAAGTGAAATTGTTTAACAGGTTTTATGCCTGGGGATACGAGATACATTGTATATATGTTAAAAAAAAAAAAAATAGTGGGGTCTATGACAGTATTCCTCTGCTAGTATAGCATGAATGCGTCTATGTGGACTGTAATCAAGTAGGATGGGTGGCTCTTGTGCCTAGTCAGCATGTGCATCCGTCTGAAAGATTTTTGTGCAGTTTACGTTAGTCGGACTCAGAAAAAAAAAAAAAAAAAAAAAAAGTATATATGTAAGTAGGAATAAAGCATCTCGTTTGTATCCCCTGAAACCTGTTGCTTGATCACTTAAGAGCCAGAGTTTTCTTTAGGACCCAAAGGACTCTTAACTGGGTATTGAGGGTGTCTTTAACACTTTAATGCCTTATTCATTGTACGTGGGGTGAATGGTCATCCTGGGGTAATCCAGGGTGTGGAGGACAAGGTGGGAGTTAGAACACACTCACGGGGGCACTTGAGGAGAAACAGAACTAATATTACTTGACTATTCATTGAACAGCTTACTTCTTAATTTCTGTCCATTTGTGCTCGTGAAGTTCTTTACTATTGAGCTTGAGGTCATACAGTTAGTCGTTTATCTTCTTGCCCCTGTTCTTCATGTTTGTTTGCTTGGGGACAAGCAAACGCTTAGGTGTGGGGATGTTTGATAAACGCCTAACTGTACGTATTATTTATGTATGTTCGCGTATATTTCGAGTATTTTTATATGTGTGGATGCCCGTTTTCGGTCTAAATTGTTTTGTTTCGTGTTACAGGTACAAAAGTTACCGCGGGGTGCTCAACAACATGATTTAAGGAGAGATTGGCAAGGAAAACACTATTTTTGAGACCCGGTACTGCAGCAATACTGTAGCGAATACTGTAGCACGAACACTTGAAGAAACGGCTTGGTCTGGAGGTTCATGCGGGCAACCATGCGGGCGCATTGCAGGCCGCATACGGTACTGTAGCAGGAGTCACTGTAGCATGGTACTGTAGCAGGATCACTGTAGCGGCACTGTAGCTACTTACGCGATTTTCGGAATTTCTCGGAAACTTTCTCTCCCCGCATGCGGGGCCGCATGGGAGGCCGCATAGCATCCCGAAATCTGTTTTTAAAGGGGATTAGGGCACTTCTCTTTGGATCTTTTGGCCACCATTCTCCTCCATCATCTTCTTGGACTTCAAGGCTGCGGGAGAAGGCATTTTTGAGGAGCAAATCGAGGGGAGAAGAAGATCACACACTCAAGGGCGAGCATCTAGGAGCTTGTTGGCGCGGATCCTTCAAGTTCTCATCACCATCTTCTTCTAGTCTTCATCTTAGGGGAGTTGTTATGAGCTTTACTTTGTATTTCTTGTTTTGTAGGCATTCTCCTTTGTTGATGATGAACTAGACTCCCAAGGTCGCCGGGCATCCGGTGAACCTTGGGATGAACTTGCTTGTTTGGATACTTGATTTATATGTATGGTATTTGTGTGGTTTGTGGTTTAAGTTTGGTGTATTTGAATGCCTTGGTATGCATGAGAACTCTGTATATCAATTTTTAGGTAATACTAGGTTGCATGACCATTGCCCTAGTGTTAGACTCACCAAGCTTAGAAGGGATACATGTACAAATACGCCGTGACCATCGGGTATTTTGTACCCCTCCAACCATTAGGGTTGAGCCTAGATATTGTGTTTGACTCTAATTTGAGATTTCCCTAGGCCCTTAGCAATCGTGTGGGGATTTGGGCGGTAGAAATACCGTAGCGGTGGAAATTCCGTATTCCAATACCCATACTGGATTAGGGGTCATCACCGTGACCATCGGGGTGACCTATCTTTGGATGTCTCTTGGCCTAACCACCTTTGCCTGTGTGATTCGAGTATGCTTCTAGCTTTAGTAGTCCCGAGGGGATCCTCGCCCGCGGCCTCGTTCATTTATTGCTCATTGTTTCCTTAATGCGCTTGTTTGGTGTGCCTTAGATCACTTGTTTATAGTTTTATCTTTTGTTTGTTTCCTTATCTTGTTTTAAATCTATATTTGGTAGACTAGACAGTGTCATCTAGAGGGAAGTAATAGCAGCTCTTGGGACCCCAGGGAATACGACCCCCTCGCACGTGCGTGAGGGGTATTACTTGGCGACCCGTGCACTTGCGGTAATCATCAATTATGCTCTACAATTGATGCCTATTGAGTCGAGGATATCCTAAAACACACGGTCCCAAACCTAAGGTCAACCGTGACTAACCCCAACACTATGTCCCGGCAATAGGATTCACTTCAACCCTTCACTCTGTTACTTGCGTAACTAAGCCCTAGGGGAGTTTATCTACCTAAGCCTAACACTACATGGAATTGCTTTAAGCTCTAGGAATTCCTAGTGATAAAACCTGTTCCTATGTGTAATAGTTCTAACCCTTTGGTCCAGGTGGAAGAACCCTAGTCTAAATTAAGCCCCAGTGCATAGGATTCACGTCACCCCAAAGCCTTGGGGGAGTTTATCTACCTAACACTTCACTCTATTTCGACCGCTAATAAATCAAGGAATCGGAGGTAGGGAGAAATCACACCGGAAGGGAAAGGGGTACATCGCTACCTCACAACTCTCCCTCTCAACCCTCTTCAATCTTAAGTAGTCTAACCCTATAGGAGTTGTCACACTTCCAAAGGGTAACCTAAATTGCTCTCAACCCTAGTGTCACGGTTAGGGGAAAACAATAGCAAAAGATAATTAAAATTGAAACTCAATTAAATTCCTCAATAAAGAAAGCATAATAAAAGTCATTGAAACAATATCATCCTAGGGTTCACAAGTCCGAATACCCACTAGGGTTTAGCTCTCCATGGAGCAATACAAAATCAATAAAGAGATTAAGAACATATGCAATAAAACCATAAAGAAAACCCCCTTGTAGATCGTATCGATGGTCTTGTGGAGTCGCACGTCTTCTCCAACGAATCCCTTGTCAAGCCTAGGGCACACCTCGCCGAATCGATGCCGACGAAAGCTCCCCCAATAGCTATCTTCCAATAGATGTCGATGCCGATGCCGGATAATCGCCTTCAAAGACCTCCAAGAACCTCTCCAAACCCTAGCCAAAAGCCCCCCAAAAGATAGGCAAGTGATAGAAGGGGAGGGTCCCCCAAATAGATCTGAAAACGGGCTATTTATAGGCTGAAATCGGGCTGAAATTGGAGTTCCACACGTCCCTGTGTTAATTCTACACGGCCCTGTGTAAAACCAGGAATTTCACACGCCCGTGTCTTAATTCCACACGGCCGTGTGGAAATGATTTTCGGTAGACTGTGAACAATGTTTTGCTACAGTGTTTCATTTCCACACGCCCGTGTGAACTCTCTGTAATTCTGAATTTCGGCAGAAAGTGAACAGTAGTTTGCTACAGTGTTTGCTACAGTAACAAACATACAAGCTGCTACAGTAATTTATCGAAATGCTCCCGAATTCATCGTTCTTCATCGAGGCAGTTGAATTGGACACACAATCAACGGTAGATTATGTTGATTACTTCATTTCTCTTCATTGGCGAAGTTCTCCAATGCCACACGAGTTATAGACTTTTGTGAGTGTGACTGCCCTTGTGCCCCTCTAATGGAGGTTGGCACACACCCACAAGTCTAGACTCGTGCCTTGTTCCTTGCTTTGTCCGAGAACTCCTCAACAATGGCGAACATAACCTATTCTTGCTTCTTTTTCTCTAAATCTTCTCTACAACCCTTCAATGCATAAAAGAACACAAATACACACTAATTAGTGATTAAATCTGAGAAAAGTAATGCTCAATGTAAGATAATAATACTTCGTATTACTATAACATAAGCACTTATCAAACTCCCCCACACTTAAGCTTTTGCTTGTCCTCAAGCAAAAATAAAACGTGAAAGTACTTGGGAAGAACAATTGAAAGTGCTCGTCCTTAGGTTCACCAAAAGTATGCAAAAGAAGCATTCTACAAGTTAGGGGAAATCAAAACAATGCATAAGGTTATCATTGCTCTAGCTAAAAACTCGAATCAAAAAGGATAAAAACTCAAAAATGTGTTAGTGTGTGCGATTTCACTTAAGAGAACCAATGAGTACTCCTCAAACTTTTGTTAGAAAGGACTTATTTGTATACAAAAACAAAACTAAAGAGAGAAGGAAGTAGTAGCTTCACACATCCTTGAAGGTAGCCCTTTCCTAGGCGGCCGCCAAAGGTGGCTTTCACACTTTCGAGGAGGTAGCTCTTTCTACCGGGGTAGTAGCTTTCACGCATCCCATGAGATAGCTCTTTCTCTCATTAGGGCATAACTTGTATCCGACTTATGAGAGTAGCTACATACTTCATAGGTGGTAGCTCTTTCCACCCCAAATGCATACATAAAAGAAAGCAACTATTCACAAACTCATATTTTTCTCTTTTTTTCTTTTTCATTTTTCCACTTTTTTTTTTCATTTTCATCTTTTTTTTTCATCTTTTTCTTTCCTTATATATGTATTTTCCAAAGTAAAACTAAGAACAACGATAAACTTATCCTTAAAAACTTCAAGATTGAGTTTCCAAAAGATTCCAAGAGTAAGTTGTGCAATATAAGATAATCGAGCAAAAATTCCCAAAAATTCAAGTAGAAACTAGAGCATGATAGGATACAATGTTAAAAATTCTCCTAAACTCTAAGAATACAACCGTTGCAACTAAGGTGAACCGCCATAGGCTACATGAGCATAAGCAATTGAACGCACAAGTAAATGTGTGTGCGATGTGAACTCCCCCCTATACTTAAGATGTACATTGTCCCCAATGTACGCATGTAGCCATAATGAAAAGTAGCAATTAAAACAATTAGTGTAGGGGTAGGCAATTAAAAAAAATACTCCCCTGAACTCCAAATGTTGCGTTTGATGGAGCTATGTTCATTGAGAGTTGAGTCTCAATGGGTTGTGGAGCACACACGGTCACTTGACCGTGCCAATAACTAGTCCTCAAATTCCTTACTCGTAAGACCATCTGCATGCATACACAAGGGGGTTCAGTGAAGCTCAATAAAAGTAAAATAAAACAAAAGAAATATAAAACTAGAAATGCCTCAAGCGTCGGTGTCGTCTTCTACTGTTGCCGATGCTATTGCTGTTGTTGATAGTGATCCTGGTGTTGAAAAAGAAAGAAAAGATTGACGAAGAAAAGGAGAAAAGATGCTTGCCGATAAAATGTAAATCAAAAACTTCGAATATGGCCGGAAAATGACTTAAAAACTCCTTAAAAGGACGAAGAGAGGGTTGGGAAGATGGGAGGAAACATCCCTTGAGTGTGGAGGCATTTAGAATCGAAAAGGCACAAATAGATTTTTAAGAGAAACCACAGCCTTTTGTGTTCTGCGCAACCACATGGTCGTGTGGAAATTCCACACGGCCGTGTGCCTCCACTAGTAGGGTTCACAGGGGCAGTCACACCCCCCTGTGTTTCCTCTGTTTGATTTTGAACATACACACGGCCGTGTGCCCAACCTGGACAAGCACAAGGCTGGCCACAGGGGCACCCACACGCCCCTGTGGCCTCTCCGGATATCCCGAAAAACTCTAAATGTCCCACACGGCCGTGTGAAAATCCACACGGCCGTGTGCGTTTCACAGGACCTCTCACAGGGGCGGCCATACGCCCCTGTGTTTTCTCGGGATGGAAGGGAAACTCTGCAGAGTTTCACACGGCCGTGTGAGACACGGCCGTGTGCCATAACACATGGGCATTCACAGGGGCATCCACACGCCCCTGTGGACTCTCTGGAATGAGAGTTGAAGTTCTGCAGAATTTCACACGGCCGTGTGGAAATTCCACACGGTCGTGTGCCCTTCACTGGGTCGCTCACAGGGGCAGCTACACGGCCCCTGTGATGCTCGGGATGAGCTCTGAGATGAGTCACACGGCCGTGTGGAAATTCCACACGGCCGTGTGTTTTCTCTGGCCAACTTAGAAAAATTTACAGGCTTTGCAGAAAATTTCAGAAACTTAAATACAACGTTTAGAGCCTGTATATACGATAAAAATTCGACCAGAGATCCATGAACACACACTCAAACGACCCAAAACTTCGACAATCACAATTAGGCACACTAAAACACCAATAATCCATGGGAAAATCACAGCACACACATAATAAAATGAAAACACCAACACTAGGCAATTATTCATGCTAAAACTAAATTAAGCCTCGAAAAGCAATAAAAACTTGGGTTGCCTCCCAAGAAGCGCTTGTTTAACGTCACTAAGCTTGACGTACCTCTTCCTTACCTTATGGTGGCTTGAAAAGAGTGTATTCCTCCCGACAAGACATTGCATAGCTACTTCCTTTAAACCAAAAATCTACTTGCCGGAGTGGAGTATTTGTTGGAGGGTCCAACCATCTTACTTTTGGCCTCCAAGGAAACAACTTGGGTTGGGAATTGTCTAAGCTTAGCATAGGTGGGTCATTGGATGGTTTAAATATCCTCCCCACATCTTGTTCCCTTCCCAAAATCTCTTTCTTGCTTTTTGTAAGTTGATTAATCCCAAAGAACGGTGCTTGTTCCATTACCTTAGGGTTTGCTTCTTCTTGTGTATCTTCATCTTGAAAGGAACATGTCACTAGCAAATCTGATAAGTGCTTGAATATACATGTTTTACCGACTTGTTTTACATACATTGAGCATCATTTTACCATTGATTATGTCTCATAAAGTGTATTTTGGTGTTCTTTTATGCAATTAGGTTGTGGAAGTGTTAAAGGAGGAAAATGAAGCAAAGATGGGTTATAAAGACGTATTGTTGGGAGCTTTTGTACAACACAAGTGTCAAGGCACAAGAGGGGATCATGCACATGAGGGTGTGTGCCAACTTCCTTAAGAATTCAAGATGATTTGTGTGATGGAAGGGCACAAAGGCAGTCACACCTTCATGTCCCAACTTGTGTGAAGATAGTTAAAGCTCTCAAATGATGATTCGAAGAAGAAGAAATCTTATAACTCACCATATGGACGTGTGCCCGACCATGTGGCCTCAATATGAGAGAGTTTGGATCATGTTTATGAAGAGTACTGTAGCAAAAACACTGTTCATTTCGCTGTAGCAGTACTGTAGCAAAATTACTGTTCACGCGGCCGCGTCAAAATCTCACGCGACTGCGTGGAAATTCTGCAGCCCACGCGATCGCGTGGGATCTCACGCGGTCGCGTGAAGACATGTGACTGGCGCAATTCAGACTTATAAATAGGCCGTTTCGTCGATTCTTTTGAGATCTTTTGTGTGCCTTTTGAGAGAGGAAGCGGCTAGGGTTTGAGGAGGAGGTCTTTGCCGAATTGGAGGGCCGTTCTTCACCAACTTTGATAGTTTTTTCCTCCGTCATAGCATCGAGGGAGTCATTGGCAACCTAGCTTCGGAGAAGGATCCTTCAAGACGTTGAGCGACCCATCAAGGCCATCATCACGAATTCAAGGGGGTTTATTTCCATGGTTTACATTGCTTTTCGTTGTGTTATGTTTTGCTTTGTAATAAGCCCCATGGAGGGCTAAACCCTAGTAGATACTTGGGCATGTGAACCCTAGGTTTCGATTCATGTATTGACTTTCTTTATGATTTCTTCTAAATCCGAGTTTATTTGAGTTTCAATCTTGTTTTATCATTGCTTGCATGCCTTATTGATTCGTATGGTTGTTTGGTATGCTTGATTTGTTGCCTTGGTAAGAGAGAGGTCTCCATTAGGGTTAGAACATATGAGATTGAAGAGGGTTGAGAGGGTGAGTCATGAGATAGTGGAGCGTCCCCTTTCCCTTCCGATTAAGTGTTTCCTATCTCCGTATTCCCTAAGATCTATGCAACCATATTTGGTGTGAGGTGTGAGTTTGAGAGATTTCTCCACCGGGACCTTGTAGGGGGTTAGGGATCTTCCGCCTAGAAGTAGGGTTAGATCTAATTTTAGGAATCGGTTTCACTTTTAGGTATCCCTAAAGCTTATTGCGGTCATATGGGGTGTGAGGTGTTGAGATTGAGCGATTTCTCCACCGGGACCTTGTAGGGGACTAGTATCGGTGGCCTGGAAGCAGGGACCGATTATTCTTGGATTACCTCGACTCATAGAACTCGGTTTAGAAGCATTTAGTTAGTCTTGCACTTCATGATAGAGCCTAGGGGGAGCATTGCCCTGGTATCTCATCTTCATTGATTGAGATCTCCCTTTATTTTCCTTTTGCCTATTCATCTCTGGTATTAATTTCTATGCACACTAGATCACCACAAAATCACATTGGTCATTAGGCTAGATTACAGAGTAGAAGTTAGTACTAGTAGCCCTGTTCCCTGTGGATTCGACTACCCTACTCACCAGGGTAATTATTACTTCGACAACCCGTGCACTTGCGGTACACACACGCAAAGGGGTGTGTCAAGTTTTTGGCGCCGTTGCCGGGGAATAGGATACTAGGAACGCTAGGACTTTGTTGCTCTAGCCATTTATCATTTTCGTTATCTTATCTATTTCATACTTTCTTTTTCTTCCACCGTTCTAATTTGTTTTATTTTGACTTGTGTTAATTTTTCTTGCAAGGTACTTGAATGATGATTGATCCAATTACAAAGTTATATTTTCAGATTGAAGATTTCAGTGGAAAACTTGATAGACTTATTTCTGCACAACAACAACAAAGCAACCAATATCGCAGCACATATCATCCAAATCAATGGAGCTACCCGAACCACTTGTGGAATATTGATGGACAGCAATGGGAAGCACCTATAGAAGAATTTCAGATGGATGAGAAGCATGAGGAGGATGTACTTCGGTTGGAAAGCGTATTACTCAAATTCATTGAAGCAACCGATGCCCGCTTCGAAAATGTTGAAGCCACCTTAAGATGTCATGAAATCTCCATCAAAAACATTGAGCATCACATAGGAGAGATTTTAGACACACTTGCTAGGGAAAAAGAAGAATTTGAACAAGCAAGTCAAGTTTCTTCCATGCATGACAAAGCTATGAACCACATTGATGAAGAAAGGCAAATTGAGTACATTGCTGCAGAAATTGAAAGGATAGAAGAAGAACATCATTTTCAGAATTTGGATTGCTTGAATGAAGATTATGCTTGTGTGCAACGAAATTTTCAAGGGGATTTGCTAACATCATGTTCCTTTCAAGCTGAAAATACACAAGAAGAAGCAAGTCCTAAGGTAATGGAGCAAGCACCTTTCTTTCGGATTAATCAACTCATTGAATGCAAGAAAGAGATTTTGGGTTTGGGAGAAGATGTGGGTAGGATATTTAAACCATCCAATGACCCACCGATGCTAATCTTGGACAAGTCCCAACCCAAATTGTTTCCTTGGAGGCCAAAGGTAAGACGGTTGGACTCTCCAACAAAAACTCCACCCCGGCAATTAGATTTTTGGTTTAAGGGAAGTAGCTATGCAATGTCTAGTCGGGAGGAACACACTCTTTTCAAGCCTCCATAAGGTAAGAAAGAGGTACGTCAAGCTTAGTGACGTAAAACAAGCGCTACTTGGGAGGCAACCCAAGTTTTAATTGCTTTCTAGTTTAGATTTTAAATTCTATAGTAATAATTACCATGAGTGTGTGCCTTAATTAATTTTTGTTGGTGTTGAACTTTTCAAGGAAAATTTTTGGTGATTTGAAGTGTTTTTCACATGTATGACATGATTCAGGGTGCAATGCATGATAATTGTTGAAGAATAGGGTTAATTTTGAAGTTTGGAGAGCCGCGTGGACTGTCTGCAGAAATTCTGTAGCTCACGTGGCCGCGTGAGATTCTCACGCGGCCGTGTACAGTACCCACGCGGGGGTGTGGAATTTCCACACCCCCATGTGGCTTATATAATGGCTTGAAGGGTTACTATTCATCATCCTTAACCTTGAGCCCTTCATTTCCTCAAGTTCCCCTCTCCAAACTTCCCATCCTTAAGATTCCAAATCCATTTTTCTTCGACTTATGTGAGATTTAGAAGTGTTTTGCCGGCATTTACATCAAGTTTTCTCCATCTATTCGCGTCGGTAAGGCCTCAACTACCCCTATCATGTCCATGCTTTCATGCTCAATTCCATCGAGTTTTCTTGTTTCTTGAATGATATTTTTCATGGAAAACGTTGTGAAAACACTTAGAAAACATGTAAACGAAGTTTAGTGAGGCGTTGGAGTCCAACTATGGCTCTTTGGTCATGGTTGGACGCCCACGCGGGCGCGTGGCCTAGCCACATGGCCGCGTGGGCCGGCCAACAGTCCACGCGATCGCGTGGACCAGCCCACGCGACCGCGTGGGTTGGAGCTGGCCACGAGAAGCCAGCCACGCAACCGCGTGGCTGGGGTCACGCGGTCGCCCCTCTGCCTGCGACCACGCGACCGCGTGGGGCAAGCCACGCGACCGCGTGGCCTGCCGTGGGTGCCAAACAAGCACCCACGCGACCGCGTGGCTGATCCACGCGGTCGCGTGGGTCTTCTGCCGAGCCAGGACACGGCCACGCGGGCGCGTGGCTCTCTCACACGCCCGCGTGGGCTGGAAACGTGGCAAATTAAGCCACGTGGGCGCGTGGCTTGCCCACACGCCCATGTGGATTCCTGCATCTAGCTATATCATGTAAATTTGCACTTCTTTGGCAATTTTCTTGCAGGTATGACACCAAGGATTGAAACGCTTGCTCCAAAAATGCCTTGATCGTTTATAGCTGACCTTGGATGAGGACATGTCTTCTAACACACCAGCAACACCAGCAAATGATGCCAATACTTGAGGCGTCCCACTCATGAGACTTTAGTTTTCTTTACTTTAGTTTTCTTTTCTAATTTTCTTTATTTTATCGTTTAGAGTTTAGTTATCTTTATACTTTATTTTGATTGTGCGAGTTGTGCTTTATTTTGTTTCATTCGTAAGAACTCGTGCAACTTTTCTATTTTTATTGAGCTTCACTGAACCCCTTGTATCCGTGCAGATGGCCTTGAGAGTGATGATGATGATGTTTTTGTCATAAACACATGACCATGTGACTTGGTCGTGTGAGCTTCACAACCCGCGGAACAATAACACACCCTCGAGTTAGCTTCACAAATCAATCAATAAGGAATTCAGGGGAGTGTTGTTTTAATTGCATCTTTACCCACATCATGTTTTTATTGCTTATATTTTTATTGTGCTTACACGTGTACATTGAGGGCAATGTACATCTTAAGTGTGGGGGAGGGTTCACCTTATACATGGCCTTTACTTGTGTTTTCATGATCATGCTCATGTTGCCCATGAAGGTTCACCTTAGGGTTGAGAGTTTAATTCTTAATTTTTGGAGGTTGTAAACATTAGGTTTTATCATGCTCTAGTTTTTATCCAATTTTCTTGAAATTTTTGTCCGATTGCTCTTTAATGCACTTCTCTCACTCATTAAACCTATGGAAATTTACTCTAGTTCATTGTTGCGGGATTTTATAGTGTTAGTTTTATTCGAATTAAATCAAAAAAAAAAAAAAAAAGAGAAAAATTCATAAAATTCACAAAATTCAGAATTTCAGTTGTGTTTGTATATAGGGGGGTGGAAAGAGCTACCGCCTATGTTGTATGAAGCTACTCTCATAAGTCGGATACTTGTTATGCCCTAATGAGAGAAAGAGCTATCTCATAGGATGTGTGAAAGCTACCACCTTCGGTAGAAAGAGCTACCACCTCAAAAGTGTGAAAGCCACTCAGGAGGCATCTCGTGAAAGGGCTACCTTAGAGGATGTGTGAAGCTACTATCTTTTCTTTTTATGCATAAATAAGTTCCATTGCTAATAAGAACTTTGAGTAGTGGATATAGTGTTGACATGAGTTGAGCTCTCACACACACACGTTTTCGGACTTTGGTACTTTCATTTTTGATTGGATTATTTGCTAGAGTATTGATTGTTTCATCTAGTGTTTGTTTCTCTCCATGATTTTAGAATTTTATTCTCGTACCCTCTTGGTGAACCTAAGGCCAAGCACTTCTCTTTGCTTTTCATGATGTTTATGGTTAATTTTGCTTGAGGACAAGCAAAGGCTTAAGTGTGGGGGAGTTTGATAAGTGCTTGAATATACATGTTTTACCGACTTGTTTTACATACATTGAGCATCATTTTACCATTGATTATGTCTCATAAAGTGTATTTTGGTGTTCTTTTATGTAATTAGGTTGTGGAAGTGTTAAAGGAGGAAAAGGAAGCAAAGATGGGTTATAAAGACGTATTGTTGGGAGCTTTTGTACAACACAAGTGTCAAGGCACAAGAGGGGATCATGCACATGAGGGTGTGTGCCAACTTCCTTAAGAATTCAAGATGATTTGTGTGATGGAAGGGCACAAAGGCAGTCACACCTTCATGTCCCAACTTGTGTGAAGATAGTTAAAGCTCTCAAATGATGATTCGAAGAAGAAGAAATCTTATAACTCACCATATGGACGTGTGCCCGACCATGTGGCCTCAATATGAGAGAGTTTGGATCATGTTTATGAAGAGTACTGTAGCAAAAACACTGTTCATTTCACTGTAGCAGTACTGTAGCAAAATTACTGTTCACACGACAGCGTGGAAATTCTGCAGCCCACGCGATCGCGTGGGATCTCACGCGGTCGCGTAAAGACACGTGACTGGCGCGATTCAGACTTATAAATAGGCCGTTTCGTCGATTCTTTTGAGATCTTTTGTGTGCCTTTTGAGAGAGGAAGCGGCTAGGGTTTGAGGAGGAGGTCTTTGCCGAATTGGAGGGCCGTTCTTCACCAACTTTGATAGTTCTTTCCTCCGTCATAGCATCGAGGGAGTCATTGGCAACCTAGCTTCGGAGAAGGATCCTTCAAGACGTTGAGCGACCCATCAAGGCCATCATCACGAATTCAAGGGGGTTTATTTCCATGGTTTACATTGCTTTTCATTGTGTTATGTTTTGCTTTGTAATAAGCCCCATGGAGGGCTAAACCCTAGTAGATACTTGGGCATGTGAACCCTAGGTTTCGATTCATGTATTGACTTTCTTTATGCTTTCTTTTAAATCCGAGTTTATTTGAGTTTCAATCTTGTTTTATCATTGCTTGCATGCCTTATTGATTCGTATGGTTGTTTGGTATGCTTGATTTGTTGCCTTGGTGAGAGAGAGGTCTCCATTAGGGTTAGAACATATGAGATTGAAGAGGGTTGAGAGGGTGAGTCATGAGATAGTGGAGCGTCCCCTTTCCCTTCCGATTAAGTGTTTCCTATCTCCGTATTCCCTAAGATCTATGCAACCATATTTGGTGTGAGGTGTGAGTTTGAGAGATTTCTCCGCCGGGACCTTGTAGGGGGTTAGGGATCTTCCGCCTAGAAGTAGGGTTAGATCTAATTTTAGGAATTGGTTTCACTTTTAGGTATCCCTAAAGCTTATTGCGGTCATATGGGGTGTGAGGTGTTGAGATTGAGCGATTTCTCCACCGGGACCTTGTAGGGGACTAGTATCGGTGGCCTGGAAGCAGGGACCGATTATTCTTGGATTACCTCGACTCATAGAACTCGGTTTAGAAGCATTTAGTTAGTCTTGCACTTCATGATAGAGCCTAGGGGGGGCATTGCCCGGGTATCTCATCTTCATTGATTGAGATCTCCCTTTATTTACCTTTTGCCTATTCATCTCTGGTATTAATTTCTATGCACACTAGATCACCACAAAATCACATTGGTCATTAGGCTAGATTGCAGAGAAGAAGTTAGTACTAGTAGCCCTGTTCCCTGTGGATTCGACTACCCTACTCACCAGGGTAATTATTACTTCGACAACCCGTGCACTTGCGGTACACACACGCAAAGGGGTGTGTCAAAATCCCCTTGAAAATTTTCTCGCTCACAAGCACCATCTTTATTCAAGCAATCCCAATTCTCCAATTGATGTTTTTCTTTTTCCTCTTCAATTTCTACAGCAATGTACTTGGTCTGCCCCGTTTCTTCATTATCATTCAATACCACATCATCTCTACAAGGAACTTACGTTGCTTGCTCAAATACTTCATTTTCCTTGGAGAGTGTGCCAAGTATCCATCCTAATTGATGCTCAAGGTTGTTATAGGAGGCTTCATGACACTTTCTTGTGGCTTCCATACTTTGGCAAGAGGCATCTGATGCTTTAACAAAGTTATCTAGCGCTTTTTTCCACTGAGGTTCAACATCTTCAAGTATCTCATCCTTTTGAAATTGTTCTTGAGGTGCTTCCCAATGTTGTCCATCATTATTCCATAAAAACTTTTGGTAGCTCCTTTCATTTGGATGATATGTGCTGTAGCATGGGTTGCTTTGTTGTTGTGAAGCAAAAATTCTATCAACCTTTTTACTTAGAGCTTCAACTTGACAATATAGCTCAATGAACGAATCAATCTCCATTTAGGCTCCTCGCAAGAAAAGATAAGACAACACAAAAGAAAACAAATAAGAATGATGGAAGAATAAGAAAAAGGGTGAAATAGAATGAATGATGAATAGCTAAAATAGCAAAGTCCAAATTTCCCTAAAACGCCTAATCCCCGGCAACGGCGCCAAAAACTTTGACAGGCTCCCCGAAAGTGCACAGTTTTCTCGAAGTAATAAAAGTTACCCCGGTGAGAGGGTAGTCGAATCCACAGGGAATAGGGAGTTAGAGTATGAAATTTCACTATTAAAACTATGCGAAGTACGAAAAAGTAATAATCGATTCGTGTGTGAATTGTGAGAACAACTATACTAAAAGACAGGAAATTAAATAGAGAGGGATGAAAGATTAGAGAGTGCAAGAAAAAGAGATTAAGGAGGATTTAACAATGAATGAAGTGGGGTATCCGGACAAGTTACCTCTAGGATCTATGCTTCTAGTGCAAGACTATGCTATTATACTTTCCTATTGATGCTAATTGAGTCGAGGAAATCCTTAGACTCACGGTCCCAAACCTAAGAAAAACCGTGACTAACCCCAACATTATGCCCCGGTATTAGAATTCACAACAACCCTTCACTCTATCGCTCGCACGATTAAGTCCCAGGGGAGTACATCTACCTAAACCTCACACTACGTGGGATTGCATTAAGTTCTAGGGATTCCTAGTGATTAAACCTGTTCCAATGTGTAGTTCTAACCCTTTGGTCTAGGAGGAAGAACCCTAGTCTAGATTAAACCCCAGTGCATAGGACTCACTTCAACCATTCACTCTGTTACTCGCGTAACTAAGCCCCAGGGGAGTTTATCTACCTAGCACTTCACTCTATCTTGACCGCTAATAAATCAAGGAAACGGAGGTAGGGAGAAATCACACCGGAAGGGAAAGGGGTACATCGCTACCTCACAACTCTCCCTCTCAACCCTCTTCAATCTTGAATAGTCTAATCCTATAGGAGTTGTCACACCTCCAAAGGAAAACCTAGATTGCTCTCAACCCTAGTGTCACATCTAAGGGAAAACAATAGCAAAATAAAATCAAGATTGAAACTCAATTCTTATTCATCAATAATGGAAAAGTATAATAACAATGTCAAAGAAACATGATAACCCTAGAATTTACAAGTCCGAATACCCACAAGGGGTTTAGCTCCTCATGGAGCTATACATGTTCATCAATGTATGAAATAAAACACAAAGTAAAGACATAGATGAAAACCCCCTTGCGTATGGTGTGGGCGTGGTCTTGTGCGGTCGCCGAACGTCGGTGATGATGCCGATGACACGCTCCAAACCTCCACGAAGTCCTCTCCTAAACCCTAGCCGCACTCCCAGAAGTTGAGGAAAAGTATAGGTCAAAAGATATCTCAAAAAGTCTCAAAATCGGGCTTTTATAATGTGGAGTCGCGGCTTTAAATTTGCTGAAAACGGGATTTCACACGGCCGTGTGGAATTTCCACACGCCCGTGTGAAGTTTCTGGAATTCTGATTTTTGGCCGACTGTAAACATTAATTTGCTACAGTACTGCTACAGTATTGCTCCCAGATTCGTCGTTCTTCATCGAGGCCGTTGAATTGGGCACACAATCAACGGTAGATCGTGCCGATTGCTTCGAATCGCCTAATTGGTGAAGTTCTCATTGTTGGCATGAGTTAGACTTATTGTGAATGTGACTGCCTTTGTGCCCCTCTAAAGGAGGTTGGCACACACTCACAAGTCTATGCTCACGCCTTGCTCCTTGCTTGGTCCGAAAAATCTTCCCAACAATGCCAAACACGACCTAACTTCGTTCCTTTCCTTCATTTTATCTTCACAACCCTACAATGCACAAAAGTAAACAATTCCACACTTTTTAGTGATAAAATCTGATTAAATTAATGCTCATTGCAAGATAATAACACTTCGCATTACTATAACACGAGCACTTATCAAACAACCTCACATGTTATCCAGAACAGTAGACTTTTTTTCCCATATTTCAAGGTTAGATATCTTCATACTGTCTTTTTATTTATTATTTATGTTTTTTTTAATTTTTATTCTTACACAATGTTATGGATTTATTGTTTTATGATTTTATTGGTGTTATTGATGGAACACATATTCCAATAACTATTTCTATAGCCTTGCAAGATCCTTATAGAAATAGGAAACAAACATTGTCCGAGAACGTTATGGTCGCTTGTGATTTTAACCTACGTTTTGTATATATTTAAGCTAGTTGGGAAGGTTCTGCTTTTGATGCTAGAGTACTTAAGCATTCAATCGACCAAGGCTTCCATGTCCCACCCAATAAATATTACCTAGTGGATGCAAGATATACAAATACTCCAAATTTTATTGCTCCATACCGGGGTGTGCGTTATCAATTACAGGAGCAAGGATGAGCAGGATGTAGACCAAGAAATTACAAAGAACTATTTAATTTGCGATGTGTGACACACCCCTTGAGTGTGTGTACCGCAAGTGCACGGGTTGTCGAAGTAATAATTACCCTGGTGAGTGGGTAGTCGAATCCACAGGGAACGGAAGTACTAGTAATGACTGATTCTTAGTTATCTAGTCGAATCAATGATATGAAGCAATGGATGTAATGTGTAAAATAAGAAAATCGCGAGAAAGAAAGCAAGTAAAAGGAAAAGGTAAAGGAGATCTCAATCAATGAAGATGAGATACCCGGGCAATGATCCCCCTAGACTCTATCATGAAGTGCAAGACTAACTAAATGCTTCTAAACCGAGTTTTATGAATCGAGGTACTCCAAGAATAATTGGTCCCTGCCTCCAGGCCACCGATACTAATCCCCTACAAGGTCCCGGCGGAGAAATCGCTCAATCTCAACACCTCACACCTTATATGACCGCAATGAACTTTAGGGATACCTAAGAGTGAAACCGATTCCTAAAATTAGAACTAACCCTACTTCTAGGTGAAAGATCCCTAACCCCCTACAAAGGTCCCGGCGGAGAAATCTATCAATCTCACGCCTCACACCCCATATGGTTGCATAAAACTTAGGGAATACGGAGATAGGAAACACTCAATTGGAAGGGAAAGGGGACACTCCTCTACCTCAAGACTCACCTCGCCGGAAACAACCAACAAATGCATGGAAACAACCAACAAAGGCATGAGAAGAACTCCCTCAAAGAATGAAGGCCAGAGAAGTTCCAAAGACGCCACTCCAAGGGGTGGCTTCCCTAGTCTTCAACATCCAAATGTAAGCCCTAGAACGTAGAATCTTCCCAAAACCTTGCTCTCCTCGCCAAATCCTTGCCTAGATCGCCCTCCAAGAGCTTCTTCTTCCTGAATTCGAAGGTGGTGATGAGAGGCCCTAAGAAGAAAACTCAAGATGCCCTTGAAAACCCAAGCCAAAGTCCTTTAAAAGATGAGTTCGGGCAAGCTCACGGGTGGCCTCACGGTCCATATACGGCCCGTGAGGGAGCCTGTAATACGGGCTACAAGAAACCGCAAAGTAGTGATTTTGCACAGTAACTGCCAACTCTTCGCGTTAGGGTAGCTACAATAATGCTACAGTACTGCCAACTCATTGCCGTGAGGGTTTCCAGACTTCATTCTCCTTCCAACTCTTTGCGCTTCGGGCAGCTACAGTAATGCTACAGTACTCGGGACCCTAAAACGACAGTTTCGGTGCAGATTTCCTCTCGAATCGCGTCGTTAGGGTCACCAAAGCATATAATGTACCTGAAACACGAAATAAAACAATTTAGACCACAAAAGGGCATCGAATCATCAATAAAATATGAAAAGCATGCGCAAGTATACATATAAAATACATACATTTAGACGTTTATCAGCCATTGTTGGGGAGTTTTCGGAGTAAACAAGGAACAAGGCATGAGCATAGGCTTATGGGTGTGTGCCAACCTCCTTTGGAAAGGCACAAAGGCAGTCACATTCACAATAAGTCTAGCTTGTGTTAATAAGAAAAACTACCGTTGATTGTATGCCCAATTCAACAGGCTCAATGAATAACGATGAATTCGGGAGCGTTTCGGCACAGTACTGTAGAAAGTTACTGTTCACTGTCTGCCAAAATTCAGAAAACTAGCAACTTCACATGGGCGTGTGGAAATTCCACACGGCCGAGTGAAATCACGATTTTCGCCGATTTAAACCGCGACTCAACATTATAAAAGCCCATTTTGGAGACTGTTTTTGGATCCTTTTGGCTCTCTTCTGACCTAACTTCTGGAGAGGCGCGGCTAGGGTTTGGAGAAGACTTCGTAGAGGTTTGGAGCGCGTCATCAGCGTTGACACCAACGTCCGACGGCCACACAAGACCACGACCACACCACACACAAGGGGGTTTTCATCTATACATTCAATTTGTACTTCGTTTATTAATATTTTGATGGATTTGTATAGCTCCATGAGGAGCTAAACCCCTTGTGGGTATTCGGACTTGTAAACCCTAGGATTATTATATTTCTTTGACATTGTTATTATGATTTTCTATTATTGATGAATAAAATTGAGTTTCAATCTTAATTTCATCTCGTTATTGTTTTCCCTTAGCCGTGATACTAGGGTTGAGAACAAACTAGATTATCCTTTAGAGGTGTGACAACTCCTATAGGGTTAGACTACTTAGGATTGAAGAGGGTTGAGAGGGTGAGTCATGAGGTAGCGGAACGTCCCCTTTCTCCTCCGATGAGATTCTCCCTACCTCCATGTTCCATGATTTATTTGCGGTTGAGATAGAGTCAGGTACTAGGAGATAAACTCCCCTAGGGCTTAGTTCCGCGAGAGACAAAGTGAAGGGTTGAAGTGAATCTTAGTGCTAGGGCTTAATTTAGACTAGGGTTCTCTCACCTAGACCAAAGGGTTAGAACTATACATAGGAGCAAGGTTAATCACTAGGAGTCCCTAGAACTTAAAGCAATTCCACGCAGTGTGAGGCTTAAGAAGATAGACTCTGATAAGTGCTTGTGTTATAGTATCGCGAAGCGCTATTATCTTACATTAAGCATACCTTTTATCAGGTTTTATCACTAAATGTGTGCATTTGTGTTCTCTTGTGCATTGAAGGTATTGTGGAGCCTAATTGGAGAAGAAGAATGAAATTAGGTCGCGTTCGCCAATGTTGGGATGTTCTCGGACCAAGCAAGGAACGAAGCACGTATTTGGACTTGTGGATGTGTGCCAACCTCTTTTGGAGGGGCACAAAGGCAGTCACATTCACAACAAGTCCAATCCGTGTTACTTAGGAGAATCTCGCGAAAGAAGAAGACT
This sequence comes from Dioscorea alata, assembly GCA_020875875.1. Classification (NCBI taxonomy): domain Eukaryota; kingdom Viridiplantae; phylum Streptophyta; class Magnoliopsida; order Dioscoreales; family Dioscoreaceae; genus Dioscorea; species Dioscorea alata. The sequence continues at coordinate 9,144,265 of CM037013.1, read as the reverse complement.
TGAAGCAATCGGCGCGACCTACCGTTGCTTGTGTGCCCAAGTAATGGCCTCGATGAAGAACAATGGACCCAGGAGGCGTTTCGGCAAGTTACCAAGCCTGTTCAGCTGAAGATTAGTGTTCCAGAGAAGTCACACGGGTGTGTGGAAATTCCACACGGCCGTGTGAGCCATTTTCCAGCCAGACAGAGAAGTCACACGGGCGTGTGGAAATTCCACACGGCCGTGTGTTTTGCAATTTCAGCCATCCAGTGAAGACACACGGGCGTGTGGAAATTCCACACGGCCGTGTGAAATTAACTTTTCAGCCGAGACAGAAGCTTCACACGGGCGTGTGCAAATTCCACACGGCCGTGTGAAGTCCCCGATAAGTCCAATTTTAAAGCCGCGATTCAACAATATAAAAGGGGATTTTTGCAACCTTTGGAGGGATCTTTTGGACCTATTTTTTCCCCACTTTCTGGAGTGCGGCTAGGGTTTCGGAGAGGGTTTCGTGGAGGGTTTCGTGGAGGTTCTAGCGCGTCGTCGGCATCGATTTCGAGGTTCGACGTTTGCACAAGACCACGGCCACACTAATTCGAGGGGGTTTTTCATTGATGTTTATGTTTTATGCTTTATTTCTCACGTTGATGAACATGTATAGCTCTATGAGGAGCTAAACCCCTCGAGGGGTATTCGGACTTGTAAACTTTAGGGTTTCTTATGTTTCTTTGACATTGAGTATTATGCTTTCCATCATTGATGAATAAAATTGAGTTTTTAATCTTGATTATCCTTTCATATTGTTTTCCCTTAAACGTGACATTAGGGTTGAGAGCAATCTAGGCTTTCCTTTGGAGGTGTGACAACTCCTATAGGATTAGACTACTCAAGATTAACGAGGGTTGAGAGGGAGAGTTGTGAGGTAGCAATGTACCCCTTTCCCCTTCGATGTGATTTCTCCCTACCTCCGATTCCTTGATTTAATAGCGGTCGAAATAGAGTGAAGCAATAGGTAGATAAACTCCCCTAGGGCTTAGTTACGTAAGTAATAGAGTGGAGGGTTGTAGTGAATCCTATTTGCTGGGGCTCAATCTAGACTAGGATTCTTCCACCTGGACCAAAGGGTTAGAATTACGCGTAGGAACAGGTTTAATCACTAGGAATCCCTAGAGCATAATGCAACTCCACATAGTGTGAGGTTTAGGCAGATGGACTCCCATGGGGCTTAGTCATCTAGGTGACAGAGTGAAGGGTGTTGTGAATCCTAATACCGGGGCATAGTGTTGGAGTTAGTCACGGTTGTCCTTAGGTTTGGGACCGTGAGTCTTAGGATATCCTCGACTCAATTGACATTAATAGGAGAGCATAATATTATAGTCTTGCACTTGAAACATAGACCCTAGAGGTAGCTTGTCCGGATACCCCCCTTTACTCATTGTTAGTCCTTCTCGATTTTCCTACTTGCACTTCTTTCTTCCATCTCTCTATTTAGTTTATTGCTTTGCATTATTTTCACTCATCAATCTTATTATTGTTCTCCGTATTCTGCATAGCTTAATTAGTGAAACCTTATATTCTATCTCCCTATTCCCTGTGGATTCGACTACCTTCTCACCAAGGTAAATTTATTACTTCGACAAACCCGTGCACTTGCGGGATACACGCAAGGGGTCGTGTCAAGTTTTTGGCGCCGCTGCCGGGGAACTGGCGGTTTAGATATTTGTTTTTCACTATTTTAGCTATTCACTTCGCATTCTATTTCATATTTTCTTTACATATCATTGTTCTTATTTTTCTTTTCTTTGTTTTCGGCTCCAGGTTATGACCCGTGGGAACCCTTCAATACTTGTTGAAGGAGACCCAGACATTGGAAGAAGAACACATCGTAAAGGGAAAGAACCTGCACAAGAAGCATCAAATCAAGCCGATATTGAGACAGAAGGGTCAGAGACAATGGCAGAACAGAACGAGCAGCGAACGTTGTCCGATTTTGCTAGACCCGCAGTTATGGGGACCCAATCAAGCATCGTGAGGCCCCCAATTACAGCAATGAATTTCGAATTGAAGCCGTCATTCATTCAGATGTTGCAACAGTCCGCACAGTTTAATGGGTTAGCCGATGAAGACCCTAATAGTCACATAGAAAATTTCTTGGAAGTGTGTGACATGTTGAAGATAAATGGAGTGACGGACGATGCAATTCGATTGAGAGCCTTCCCATTTTCATTGAAAGGAAAAGCAAGGCATTGGTTGCACTCATTACCTAGAGCCTCCATTACTACGTGGGAGGAAATGGCCGAGGCATTCTTGGCTAGATACTTTCCACCGGGAAAATCTGCAAGACTCCGGAATGAGATATCTTCCTTTGTACAGATGGAATTGGAGTCTCTATTCGAGACATGGGACAGGTTCAAAGAGCTCCTTCGCAAATGTCCGCAACATGGATTTCCCGAGTGGATGATTATTCACACATTTTACAACGGGTTGAATCCGAGTACAAAGCAACTCTTAGATGCGGCGGCCGGAGGGACTCTTGGAAGCAAGACTCCCGGTGAAGCTCGGCACCTTGTAGAGGAGATGGCTATGAATAGCTATCAATGGAACTCAAGGGATAGGAAAAAGGTTGCCGGAATTCATGAGGTTGATGCGGTTACATCGTTGGCAGCACAAGTCGAGTCATTGAGTAAGAAGTTAGACTCCCTAACTTCACCAAGAGTTGCGGCCATAACTACATGTAACGGTTGTGGAGGAGGACATGCTTCAAGTGATTGTCCTATTGCCATAGGAGGTACTAGTGCTGTGGAGCAAGCCAACTTTGTTGGAAACACATATAGAGGACAAGGCCAAGGCAACCCGTATAGTGGTACATACAATCCGGGATGGAAGAACCATCCGAACTTCTCTTGGAGTAATCAAGGACAGTCACAACAGAACAAAAATAGTGCACCACCGGGATTTCAAAGTCAACAAGCTCCGAATTTAGAAAGCCGAGTGACCGGGTTGGAGGGAAAGATGACTGACCTAGAGAGAGCCCTCACACGGTTCGTTTCTTCTTCGGACGCAAGGTTCCAATCGGTGGAAGCTACTCTTCGTAATCACACCGCCTCCCTACACAACTTGGAGAACCAAGTAGGGCAAATTGCGAAGACTTTGGCGGAGAGACCTCAAGGTAGTTTGCCTAGCAATACGGAGACCAACCCAAGAGAACAACTAAAGGCAATTATCTTGAGAAGTGGTAAGGAGGTTGAGGGACATCTCCCTCTTGAGAAGACTAAGGACTCACCCGAAGTCGTGGAAATAGAGGATGGAGCACCAAAGGAGAAAGAGGTGGCACCCCCACCTTACAAGCCGAGAATTCCCTATCCTTCACGATTGAAGAATGACCAAGACAATGAGCAATACAAGAAATTTCTGGGTGTCTTCAAGCAATTGCACATCAACATTCCATTCGCGGAAGCATTAGCCCAAATGCCCAAGTACGCGAAGTTCTTAAAAGACCTCTTGACCAATAAGAGGAAGTTAGAGGAAAGTGCATCCGTCATCCTCGATGCAAACTGTTCGACAGTGCTACAGAAGAATATGCCAAGCAAGAGGAAGGACCCCGGAAGTTTTATCATACCGTGTAATATTGGTGATATGGGTGAGGAGATGGCACTAGCCGACTCGGGGGCAAGCATCAATGTCATGCCCTACACGTTCTTCCAAAAGCTAGGCTTGGGCGAGCCTAGACCTACCCGGATGACACTTCAGCTTGCGGATAGATCGGTGAGGCATCCGAGGGGTATTGTTGAAGATGTGTTGGTGAAAGTGGATAAGTACATTTTCCCGGTCGACTTTGTAGTGCTCGATGTAGACGAGGATGTCGAGGTGCCGCTGATCCTTGGGAGGCCGTTCTTGCGCACTTCCAAAGCTTTGATAGACATGGACGGTGGAGAGCTCACACTTAGGGTTGGGGACGACAAGCTCACTTACCGCCTCGCCGAAGCCATGCGACATTCTCTTGATTTTGATGATGCTCTATATTATCTTGATGTCACTGATGATTGCATTGATGAATATATGCAGGATATGTTTAACCCGGATCCATATGAAGGGTGGCCGGACCAAGACATGGAGACTGAAGAGGAAGAAGTGCTCGCGCTTGTTTCAGTTGAAACAGACATCAAGAAGGAGAAGGAGCTTAGAAAGAAAGTCCTTCGGAGATTGAAGAGGTCGAGACGTCGCCACAAAAAGAACCCCAACAAGAAAGGGGATGAGCATTCACGGAGTAAGGGTGTTTCACCCATGTGTGGTAACAAACTCGATAATTCTCCCTCTACCTTGCAACGATTATGCAATGCTTGCTTTCAAATTATAGGGAAGAGGGCAAATTCCACTCATGAACCTCCGTAAGGTAAGACAGGTACGTCAAGCTAAGTGACGTTAAACAAGCGCTTCTTGGGAGGCAACCCAAGTGTTTTGCAGTTTTTCTAGGACCTAGTTTAGTTTTAGGATTGAATAAAAGTCTTAGCAATGGTGTCCAAATTTTCATGTGCATATGCTGAGTTTTCATGTGGATTTTCGATTATTTACGTGTGCCTTAACGTTAATTGACGAAGTTTGAGTCGGTTGAGTGTGTTTTCGATAGTCTTTGGTCGTGTTTTTATGGTTTATACAGGCTCTAAGTGTTTTAAAAGAGTTTCTGAATTTTTCTGAGAGTCTGTACAATTTTCTAAGTAAACCAGAGAAAACACACGGCCGTGTGGAATTAACACACGGCCGTGTGTTACCAATTGGAGCTCAATCAGAGAAGACACAGGGGCGTGACTTTGCCCCTGTGAAAAACTTCAGAAGGGGCACACGGCCGTGTGGAATTAACACACGGCCGTGTGAAATTTCGCAGAACTTCAACTCTTTTCTAGAGAGTCCACAAGGGCGTGTGGATGCCCCTGTGAGTGCCACTGTGCTAAGGCACACGGCCGTGTGAGATTTCCACACGGCCGTGTGAAAATTCTGCAGGAATTCCCTTTCATCCCGAGAAACCACAGGGGAGTGTGTGAGCCCCTGTGGGAGAGCTTGTCAAGGCACACGGCCGTGTGGATTATTCACACGGCCGTGTGAAACATTTATTGTTTCTCGGGCGAGTCAGAGAAGCCACAGGGGCGTGTGAGGTGCCCCTGTGGACGGTCTTGTGTTCTTGGCCAAGTTGGGCACACGGCCGTGTGGATGTTTCACACGGCCGTGTGAAAATTTTTCAGAGAGCGTCTGTGTTTTCCCGAGAGTCCACAGGCCCGTGTGGGTGGCCCTGTGTAGACCCCTGTGGAGGCACACGGCCGTGTGGAATTAACACACGGCCGTGTGAGGTAGTTCAAAGAATGACCAGAGTGCGCACAGGGGCGTGTGTTGGCCCCTGCGAACCCTAATTTCTGAGGCACACGGCCGTGTGGTTACTTCACACGGCCGTGTGAATTTCCAGAACTTCAAAAGCCGCGCGTTTTTCTTATAGAAATCACTTGTGCCTCTTCATTCTCCACTCTAAACTTCTCTCCTACCCTCTCTATCACTTCCCCGACTTTCTCTGAGGTTTTTGAAGGAATTTGTTCGAGTTTTCCGGCCGTATTACTTTGTTTTTCATCTTCACCGCCGGTGAGACCTTCAGTACCTTTTTCTTCGTCAATTCTTGATTCAATTCGTTCTTTTATACAATTTTGCTTGGGTTGAATGTTTACATTACATACGAGCATGCTTAGAATGAAATTAGAACGAATTTAGATGTAAATTGTGGATTTTTAACCCCACGGCCGTGATGCTTTGCCCGTCAGAAACTCCACACGGGCGTGTGGAATTAACACACGGCCGTGTGGATTTCTGCAGATTGGTTATTTTGAACTGTTTTTGATTGTTTTCTTTTCCAATCTTACAGGAATGTCTTCTAGACCCAGGAAATCGACAGGAAAGCGCCCCCGTGAGCCCACACCTCCTCCAACAGAGACAGAGTTCAGTATAACCGAGCATCAGGTTCGGTTCGAGCGTTTATCAGGACTCCGTTTTGGAAAGACGAGATATTTGGATTTGAGTATAGTGAGGAGTATTCAGGGGGGAGACAACGTCGCAGATGAGATTGGCGAGTTGCTCTCAGTGGGTAGCTGGGAGAGATTGATGGTTATCCGGGACTCGGTGATCCGACCGCTCACCTTAGAGGTCCTGGCGTCGTTTGAGTTCGACCGGGGGTACAGCAGTTTCACCGAGGGCACCACAGTTCAGTTCAGAGCCCTCGGTCGACATTACAGCCTCAGTATGAGCCAGTTTTCGATCGGGATGGGCCTCTATGAGGAGGCATTTACCGAGACTGAGGAGTATTCTTTACTTCCTACCGACTACCCAGGTACCGTGACACCGCAGCAGGCGTATAGCAGACTTTGTGGTCAGGGTCAGTACGAGCCGAGTGTCTCCAAGGCTTCATGCCTTTCTCGACCTGCCTATAGATGTCTACACGCAGTTATGAGCAGATCTATTAGTGGCAGGGGAGACAGTACTGGTGTTCTGAGTCGCCAGGAGCTCCTCTACTTGTATTCGATGGTGGAGAGTGAGCCACTCCACCTGGGGCACATTGTGGCCGACTACATTCGCCATCAGGGCCAGTACCCCAGGGTAGGAGTTATCTTTGCAGGCCCCTACATCACCAGACTTCTCATTGGCCTGGGGCTCAGAGATGGAGTCAGGGGAGCAGAGAAGACAAACGTACCAGTTCCCCTTGGCACAGATACCTTGAGGATGATGGGTATGATTCGCAGAGGAGGATCAGGGACGTATACCTGGATTATACCCCATACAGAGCAGGGCGAGGGGTCCCGGGTAGCATTGGAGCCACCCCCGCAGGACACAGAGACCGAGGTACCCCCCACCGCGCCGGAGCCACCTCCGGTGCGGATGTTTTCACCGTCTCGAGGCCAGGACAGACTGGAGCGCCTCGAGAGCGCAGTGGGGATCCTACAGACCGAGGTGGCCGAGGTTAGGGCCACACAGATTACACAGCACCAGGAGGTGATGGCGCAGTTCCAGAGCTTGCGACAGATCTTCGAGCAGATTGTCGCCTCCTCCTCCTTCGTGGTCCGACCTCGGGTTTCTCCTCCACCACCTTCTCCCCCGACATCAGCCGATCCACCAGCAGACCCAGAGCCTCCAGCAGCACCAGAGGCCACCACTCAGGACACCGACGCTGAGGCGTCTTAGATTTTAGATTCTTTTCTTTTATTTGTCATTTCTGTATATCTTTACTTCATTTTGGACTTGTAGTACTCAGAAAGGATTCTCCTTCTGAGTATAGCTTTTATTTTGCTTTTTTTTTTTATCTCGAGTTGTATTCATTGCTTTACATTTTTATATACTCGAGTTTTATTGAGCTTTACTGAACCCTCGTTTATGTGTGCGCAGATGGTCTTGGATGTAAGGATTTTGAGGAATAGTCATTGACACGGTCATGGAATCATGTGTGCTCCACGAACCATTGAGACTCAACTCTCAATGACCTAGCTTCATCAAACGCAACACTTGGAGTTCAGGGGAGTAATGTTTCAATTGCCACTTCCACACTAATTGCTTTTATCGTTTTCACTTATTATTGTGCTTATATGCGTACATTGAGGACAATATACATCTTAAGTGTGGGGGGGAGTTCACATTGCACACACCTTTACTTGTGCGTTCAATTGCTTATGCTAATGTAGCCTATGGCGGTTCACCTCAGTTGCAACGGTTGTATTCTTATAGTTTAGGAGAATTTTCAACATTGTATCCTATCATACTCTAGTTTTCACTTGAATTTTAGGGAATTTTTGCTCGAATCATCTTAGTACACAACTTACTCTTGGAATCTTTTGGAAACTCAATCTTGAAGTTTTTTTAAGGACAAGTTTATCATCGTTCTTAGTTTTACTTTGGAAAATGCAAAAAAAAAAAATAAAAAAAAATAATAATAATATGAGTTTGTAAATATTAGCTTTGTTTTGATTATGCATTTGGGGTGGAAAGAGCTACCTCCTATGATGTATGAAGCTACTCACATAAGTCGGATACAAGTTATGCCCTAGTGAGAGAAAGAGCTATCTCATGGGATGCGTGAAAGCTACTACCCTGGTAGAAAGAGCTACCTCCTCGAAAGAGTGAAAGCCACCTTTGGCGGCCGCCTAGGAAAGGGCTACCTTCAAGGATGTGTGAAGCTACTACTTCCACCTTTATTTTTTTTTATCTTTGTATATAAATAAGTCCTTTTTAATCAAAGTTTGAGGAGTACTCGTTGGTTCTCTTGAGTAAGATCGCACACACCAACACGCTTTCGAGTTTTCATCCTTTTTGATTCAAGTTTTTAGCTAGAGCATTGATAACCTTATGCAATGTTTTAATTTTCCCTTACTTGTAGAATGCTTCTTTTGCATACTTTTGGTGAACCTAAGGCCAAGCATTTTCAATTGTCCTTCCCAAGTACTTTTGATAAGTGCTTGAATATACATGTTTTACCGACTTGTTTTACATACATTGAGCATCATTTTACCATTGATTATGTCTCATAAAGTGTATTTTGGTGTTCTTTTATGCAATTAGGTTGTGGAAGTGTTAAAGGAGGAAAAGGAAGCAAAGATGGGTTATAAAGACCTATTGTTGGGAGTTTTTGTACAACACAAGTGTCAAGGCACAAGAGGGGATCACGCACATGAGGGTGTGTGCCAACTTCCTGAAGAATTCAAGATGATTTATGTCATGGAAGGGCACAAAGGCAGTCACACCTTCATGTCCCAACTTGTGTGAGGATAGTTAAAGCTCTCAAATGATGATTCGAAGAAGGAGAAGTCTTATAACTCACCACATGGACGTGTGCCCGACCATGTGGCCTCAATATGAGAGAGTTTGGAGCATAATTATGAAGAGTACTGTAGCAAAAACAATGTTCATTTCACTGTAGCAGTGCTGTAGCAGAATTACTGTTCACGCGACCGCGTCAAAAATCCCACGCGACCGCGTGGAAATTCTGCAGCCCACGCGATCGCGTGGGATCTCACGCGGTCGCGTGCAGACACGCGGCTGACGCGGTTCAGGCTTATAAATAGCCCTTTTTGCCGATTCTTTTGAGATCTTTTGTGTGGCTTTTGAGAGAGGAAGCGGCTAGGGTTTGAGGAGGAGGTCTTTGCCGAATTGGAGGGCCGTTCTTCACCAACTTTGATAGTTCTTTCCTCCGTCATAGCATCGAGGGAGTCATTGGCAACCTAGCTTCGGAGAAGGATCCTTCAAGACGTTGAGCGACCCATCAAGGCCATCATCACGAATTCAAGGGGGTTTATTTCCATGGTTTACATTGCTTTTCATTGTGTTATGTTTTGCTTTGTAATAAGCCCCATGGAGGGCTAAACCCTAGTAGATACTTGGGCATGTGAACCCTAGGTTTCGATTCATGTATTGACTTTCTTTATGCTTTCTTTTAAATCCGAGTTTATTTGAGTTTCAATCTTGTTTTATCATTGCTTGCATGCCTTATTGATTCGTATGGTTGTTTGGTATGCTTGATTTGTTGCCTTGGTGAGAGAGAGGTCTCCATTAGGGTTAGAACATATGAGATTGAAGAGGGTTGAGAGGGTGAGTCATGAGATAGTGGAGTGTCCCCTTTCCCTTCCGATTAAGTGTTTCCTATCTCCGTATTCCCTAAGATCTATGCAACCATATTTGGTGTGAGGTGTGAGATTGAGAGATTTCTCCGCCGGGACCTTGTAGGGGGTTAGGGATCTTCCGCCTAGAAGTAGGGTTAGATCTAATTTTAGGAATCGGTTTCACTTTTAGGTATCCCTAAAGCTTATTGCGGTAATATGGGGTGTGAGGTGTTGAGATTGAGCGATTTCTCCGCCGGGACCTTGTAGGGGACTAGTATCGGTGGCCTGGAAGCAGGGACTGATTATTCTTGGATTACCTCGACTCATAGAACTCGGTTTAGGAGCATTTAGTTAGTCTTGCACTTCATGATAGAACCTAGGGGGAGCATTGCCCGGGTATCTCATCTTCATTGATTGAGATCTCCCTTTATTTACCTTTTGCCTATTCATCTCTGGGATTAATTTCTATGCACACTAGATCACCACAAAATCACATTGGTCATTAGGCTAGATTACAAAGAAGAAGTTAGTACTAGTAGCCCTGTTCCCTGTGGATTCGACTACCCTACTCACCAGGGTAATTATTACTTCGACAACCCGTGCACTTGCGGTACACACACGCAAAGGGGTGTGTCAACTTTCACGTTCTATTTTGCTTGAGGACAAGCAAAAGCTTAAGTGTGGGGGGGTTTGATAAGTGCTTGTGTTATAGTATCGCGAAGCGCTATTATCTTACATTAAGCATACCTTTTATCAGGTTTTATCACTAAATGTGTGCATTTGTGTTCTCTTGTGCATTGAAGGTATTGTGGAGCCTAATTGGAGAAGAAGAATGAAATTAGGTCGCGTTCGCCAATGTTGGGATGTTCTCGGACCAAGCAAGGAACGAAGCACGTATTTGGACTTGTGGATGTGTGCCAACCTCTTTTGGAGGGGCACAAAGGCAGTCACATTCACAACAAGTCCAATCCGTGTTACTTAGGAGAATCTCGCGAAAGAAGAAGACTTGAAGCAATCGGCGTGACCTACCGTTGCTTATGTGCCCAAGTAATGGCCTCGATGAAAAACAATGGACCCGGGAGGCGTTTCGGCAAGTTACCAAGCCTGTTCAGCTGAAGATTAGTGTTCCAGAGAAGTCACACGGGCGTGTGGAAATTCCACACGGCCGTGTGAGCCATTTTCCAGCCAGATAGAGAAGTCACACGGGCGTGTGGAAATTCCACACGGCCGTGTGTTTTACAATTTCAGCCATCCAGTGAAGACACACGGGCGTGTGGAAATTCCACACGGCCGTGTGAAATTAATTTTTCAGCCGAGACAGAAGCTTCACACGGGCGTGTGGAAATTCCACACGGCCGTGTGAAGCCCCCGATAAGTCCAATTTTAAAGCCGCGATTCAACAATATAAAAGGGGATTTTTGCAACCTTTGGAGGGATCTTTTGGACCTATTTTTTCCCCACTTTCTGGAGTGCGGCTAGGGTTTCGGAGAGGGTTTCGTGGAGGTTCTAGCGCGTCGTCGGCATCGATTTCGAGGTTCGACGTTTGCACAAGACCACGGCCACACTAATTCGAGGGGGTTTTTCATTGATGTTTATGTTTTATGCTTTATTTCTCACGTTGATGAACATGTATAGCTCTATGAGGAGCTAAACCCCTCGAGGGGTATTCGGACTTGTAAACTTTAGGGTTTCTTATGTTTCTTTGACATTGATTATTATGCTTTCTGATAAGTGTCTAAATGTATATGTTTTAGTATATGTATTTTATACACTTAGCATGTATTTTTATATGAATGGATGCCCGTTTTATACTTAATTGAGTATCATTTATGTTGTAGGGCACGGGGGAGCCATGAGGTGCACGAGAATACAATTTGGGCGAAAAAGGATGAAATTCAGGCGTCGCAGCACTGTAGCGTATTTACTGTAGCTGGAGCACTGTAGCATTCTTACTGTAGCAGTTGCTGTTGCACCTGAGGAGTTTTGGGCTGGAAATGATGGAAGTGCATAAGAATGAACAGTGTATCATACGGGGCCGTATAAGGGGCCGTGAGCATCAAAAGACAGTGATTTTGTACTAGGGTTCACGGCCCCCTATCCACCCCGGGATCCATCCATCCACCCCGGGATACACCCCCACATGAGCCATGTTTTGCCTTATCTTTGCCTACCTATCCACCCCGGGATCAATCTATCCACCCCGGGATACTGCGGGAATATAAAAGAGCATTTTTAGGGCTTTTGAGGGAGACTTCTCCTTGGCCTTTTGGGCCGCCGCCACCACTTCATCTTGAGGCTTTCCGGCCATCTTTTGGCGGGGATCCAAGTGGGAAACAAGCACACATCATCACCAAGAGGGAGAGGAGCAAAGGAGAAGGTGTTGGAGTGAAGATCTAAGCCACCATTGACAAACCTTTGAAGCTTCATCCATTCAAGGGGATTAAGACCTAGAGGGAGTTTTCATTGCTTCTTTTATGTTTTTGTCTTCCTTGTATGTTGTTTAAGTGTCCCTTGTAATGAGGGATTAACTTATTGTTGTGTTTGGATTTAGATGAACCCTAGGGTTTATCTTGTGTATGAACTTTGGATTGTTGCTTTTAATCTAGTTTGATGGTTGTTTGAGGTTCAATCTTTCATGCTTTCATGTCTAGAATTACATCCATGGAGAAATCCGTAATTCTTTTATGAGTTGTGCACGTAGACGTGACCTACTCACGCGCACTAGATCTAGGAGAGATTGAAAGGGGATTCTTGTGCCGACATTGCCGAGAAATTGGGTGTTGGTAGCCCTCCATTGCTAGGTTTAAGCCGAAGGATAGTAGGTTTACTCCTATTAGAGACTTCACGGAGCTTAATGCGATCGTAGGTGGGTTAATACGGAGAGATTCCGATTAACACTCGTATGGGATTAGGGTTAGTCGCCGAGAGATCGGGGCTAATCTACTCTCGAAGTCTCTAGGTCTCAACTATCATCATTGCATCTTTAGATCATCCTAGTTCGGGCCTTAACGACAACCCTAGGTGGATTCCTTGTCCAAACACTCCCTTCTCATGCTTGTTACTCCCTTGTTTGTTCACATCCGTGTGCTAGTTACCAGGCCATAGGATTAGTTTAGGTTAGTTAGTTAGTTTTATTTTATTCCCACTTTTATCAAATTGTAGGCTAGAAAATAGATGAAGGGTGAGTAATAGTACTTCCTTGGCCCCAGTGGAATACGACCCCTGTGTCACTCACAGGGTATTACTTGGCGATCCCGTACACTTGCGGGGAAGCAATCAAGTTTTTGGCGCCGTTGCCGGGGAGATTCAAGGAATACTAGGAAAGCTTGTAGTCTATTGCTCTAGTCATTTGCTTTGTAAATATTTGTCTTTGTATGTGTCTTTTACCGTTTTGTGCATATTTATTTATTTTACTTCTTGCTTATTTTCTTTGTTAGCTTATTGTTTTTATTTTTTTTTATTATTGACACAGGGCCATGGATTTCCAAGAAAAGCTTTTGGCCGCCAAAATTTTTGCACTTGAAGAGAAGATAGAAAAGTTCCTTGCCTTGAAAGCACGCCAATGCAATCCACCCCAAAATGACTACAATCCATATTGGCAAGGGTACCAAAATTTTTCGACACATCATCATACTCAACAATGGGAGCACCCTTACCAAGGATTGCCACAAGAGCCCTCCTTTCAAGAATCATGGCATCACCCCCTTCCAGTATTTCAAAGTAAACCATTTATTGGATGGGATCTCAATACACAAGATGTGCTTGAGAGATTCATGATGAATGCGGATGCTGAACCTGAAGCCTTGACTGCCGCAAATTTTAATGCCCAACCATCTCTTCAAAGCATGGAAAGCCAGATAGGAGTGTCTTCTAGTACATCAACCAAGTTGCCACACATTTTAGAAGACCTATCTGAGAATGACACTAGAAGGGAAGAGCACAAAGGTGAACTTGAGGTGGAAGTGTATTTTGAGGTATTGGACGTTAAAGCAAATGATGTTGCATCAATACCTTGTGAGCAAATGATAGATGTTCCATCTCAAGGTGAAGTTGAAGAAGAAAGAGAGGAGGATGACATCATGGCAATGGAAACATGTGAGGAAGTGGAAGAAGCTCAATCGACCACATTTGAAGACGCTACTTGCCTCAACATTGATCATTCAACAAACCAATCAATAATTTTCAAGTGCAGAAAAGAGGCTCCGGGAATTGTATTTGAAGATGTGGGAAGGAAGCTAAGGCCATCCTTGAACCCACCAATGCCGGGCTTGGACAATTCCCAACCAAAAATTTTTCCTTGGCGGCCCAAGAACATTTTATGGGCAATTGAAGTTCATCACCACAGGGTTGAGAAAAAGATTATGGATAAGTTGTTGAAGCCTCCAATTGATCCACCCATGCAAAGCTTGACAAGTTCTCAACCCAACTTGTTCCCTTGGAGACCCAAACAACACATATGGGTAGTTCAAGGACATTTAATAAGAGTCGAGGAAGAACATGTGGGTAGGAGGTGGAAACCATCCAAGGACCCACCCGTGCCAAGCTTAAATAACTCTCGACCAAAACTTTTCCCATGGAGGCCCAAGCAACTTTGTGGTGGGGTGCTCAAGGGAATTCTTGCCGGGAACAAAGAAGAAGCGGGGAGGAGGTTCAAGCCGTCTAAGGATCCGCCGAAGTTTAAATTGCACAACTCCCGGCCCAAGCTTTTCCCATGGAGGCCTAAAGGTAACATGTTCTTGGTCTCCACAAGCTTATCATCCCGGAAGGTAATTCTTTTCTTTCATGGAAGTAGCTATGCTACATGTGGCCGGGATGAACACACCCTTTTCAAGCCTCCCTAGGTAAGAATAAGGTACGTCGAGCTAATGACGTTAAACAAGCGCTTCTTGGGAGGCAACCCAAGCTTAAATTTCTTCATTTTTGTTTTCTTTTTGTGTTTTTAGTTGAGTGTGTTTTGTGTATTTGTGTTTCTTTCATATTTTTTGTTTGTTTGAATAAGTCCCTGCTTATTTGCCTTGTACATTTTTCTCATCGTCGTTTTTGTGTTTTAATTATTAACCATCTTGAGGAGCATATTTTTGATGTTATGTCATGTTTTAGATCGTGTTTTTAAGCATTTCTTTCAAGTTGGAGGTGTTCTAAATCACTTCATTGCCTTACTTAGTCAATTGGAGAAGTAATTTCTGAGTTTTTGAAGCTTCCCAGGTTCTCACGGCCTCAATGGGGCCGTATGGGAGGCCATTTTGCAAAAAACCAGTGAGATTTGCCTAGGGTATACGGCCCCCCATACGGCCCATGAGGGGGGGGGGATAGACACTGTTCATCCTCATCATATTACCTCTCTCTCTCTCTCTCTTTCTTCATTTCTCCTTCTTCCCACACGATTTTTTCTTTTCTTTCTCCACCGAATCTTGGCCAAATCTTCTCATTTCTTCTCCTAGATCACCTCCTAACCTCTTTGAGAAGTCGATCTAATGGTTTTCTTCGAGCTTAACTCTAGTTTTCTCAAGTTTTCATCGGTAAGCTCTTTGGTGCCCTAACTTTATATTTTTCATTTTTCTTGCATTCTTGGAGCTTTTGTGTGGATGTTTTCAAGAATTTTGCTTGATTTTGGTGGTGTGATGGTTATGGATATGGTTTCAATTGATTTTATGTAAAAAATTTTGGATTTTCATGTTTTTGGGGAGGTTCTTTCGGAGTGAACAGTACCCATACGGCCCCCATACGGCCGTATAGGTACTATTCATCATTTTACCCAAATTTTTTCTCCATCCTTTGCACCACATTTTGGTTTGTCTTGGTTTCCTCTATGCTTGATTAGATTTTTCATGATTTGTAGGAATGTAGAGGAAGAAGGAATCGACAAGAAATCAACGACAAGGACTAGCATGGACACTTTGTTTTGTTGTCTTAGACTTTAGTTTGTAGCTTTTGTTTTATTTTTGTGTTTTGTTTGAGTCTTTGCATGACTACTCCCCATCTCTCCTTTGTTAATTTTTTGGAATGATGATGTGCCCTTTTTGCCTTGTAGGGCATTAAGGAAAATTTGGTGAGCTTCTCCGAAAACAATGGAGATTGGACCCGACATGTATAACTCGCCGTACTCTATGTTCGGGTCACACATCGCTAGTTGCACAAGATAAACCGGGGAAGTTCATTTTCACCCTCCTCTATTGTTTTTGTTGGTTATATTGCCATGTTATTCATGAATAGTGTACATTGAGGGCAATGTACAACACTAAGTGTGGGGATGGGTGTATTACATGTTTAGTGGCCATATCTACATGCTAGTGTTATCAATGATGGCTTTGTTCATTCTTGTTAGATTCTTCAAGTATGAATTAATGATTGATGTGAGTTACATTTCTTTTGTTGTGCTCTATTGAATCCTGTTTCACCTCTAGTATTATTCTGTGCACTGAGTCTTTTGTTGATGCCCTGGGAATAGCCTGCTTGACTTTCTTAACTCTCTTGTATGCTTAACACACAATTTTGAGTACTTAGCCTTAGACTACTAAGTTCTATCCTTCAATGAACTCTTAAGAACTTCTAAGTCTTTTTGAGCTAATCCTAATTTTGTAACTTGTAGTGCAGTCTAGGGTGAATATAAAAAAAAAAAAAAAAAAAAAAAAAAAAAAAAGGAGAAAATGAGTCTATGACAGTATTCCTCTGCTAGTATAGCACGAATGCGTCTATGTAGACTGTAATCAAGTAGGATGGGTGGCTCTTGTGCCTGGCCAGCATGTGCATCCGTCTGAAAGATTATTTTTTGTGCAGTCTACGTTAGTCGGACTTAAAAAAAAAAAAAAAAAAAAAAAAAAAAAAATTGTATATACATGTAAATAAAACCCTAGTGATCTCTTGGACTGCCTACTTGAGTTCGTGAGTGGAAATGGGATTTAATCTCAAGTTATAGACTTAGAAGGATCTTATTTGTTCATTGAAGTGGCACTTAGCATTTTAAGACTTGGTACTCTGTACATGTGGGGTGATTAGCATATAGAGCTTTACTGATTGAAGTCATAGGGCTAGACCATGTCAGGGCAAATGAAATGAAAGATTCACTTACACTGTACAGACATATAAGAGGTGAGGCAGGATCTGTTTGTTGTACATATTGACTGTAACTCAACATCTATATTTCATTACTCTATACTTGTAGAATCTCGTATTTGTTTGAGCCGGAGATGTACATTTAGCCACTTATCATTCCCTTTGTTTTTCATGATTTGTTTGCTTGGGGACAAGCAAACGCTTAGGTGTGGGGATGTTTGATAAGTGTCTAAATGTATATGTTTTAGTATATGTATTTTATACACTTAGCATGTATTTTTATATGAATGGATGCCCGTTTTATACTTAATTGAGTATCATTTATGTTGTAGGGCACGGGGGAGCCATGAGGTGCACGAGAATACAATTTGGGCGAAAAAGGATGAAATTCAGGCGTCGCAGCACTGTAGCGTATTTACTGTAGCTGGAGCACTGTAGCATTCTTACTGTAGCAGTTGCTGTTGCACCTGAGGAGTTTTGGGCTGGAAATGATGGAAGTGCATAAGAATGAACAGTGTATCATACGGGGCCGTATAAGGGGCCGTGAGCATCAAAAGACAGTGATTTTGTACTAGGGTTCACGGCCCCCTATCCACCCCGGGATCCATCCATCCACCCCGGGATACACCCCCACATGAGCCATGTTTTGCCTTATCTTTGCCTACCTATCCACCCCGGGATCAATCTATCCACCCCGGGATACTGCGGGAATATAAAAGAGCATTTTTAGGGCTTTTGAGGGAGACTTCTCCTTGGCCTTTTGGGCCGCCGCCACCACTTCATCTTGAGGCTTTCCGGCCATCTTTTGGCGGGGATCCAAGTGGGAAACAAGCACACATCATCACCAAGAGGGAGAGGAGCAAAGGAGAAGGTGTTGGAGTGAAGATCTAAGCCACCATTGACAAACCTTTGAAGCTTCATCCATTCAAGGGGATTAAGACCTAGAGGGAGTTTTCATTGCTTCTTTTATGTTTTTGTCTTCCTTGTATGTTGTTTAAGTGTCCCTTGTAATGAGGGATTAACTTATTGTTGTGTTTGGATTTAGATGAACCCTAGGGTTTATCTTGTGTATGAACTTTGGATTGTTGCTTTTAATCTAGTTTGATGGTTGTTTGAGGTTCAATCTTTCATGCTTTCATGTCTAGAATTACATCCATGGAGAAATCCGTAATTCTTTTATGAGTTGTGCACGTAGACGTGACCTACTCACGCGCACTAGATCTAGGAGAGATTGAAAGGGGATTCTTGTGCCGACATTGCCGAGAAATTGGGTGTTGGTAGCCCTCCATTGCTAGGTTTAAGCCGAAGGATAGTAGGTTTACTCCTATTAGAGACTTCACGGAGCTTAATGCGATCGTAGGTGGGTTAATACGGAGAGATTCCGATTAACACTCGTATGGGATTAGGGTTAGTCGCCGAGAGATCGGGGCTAATCTACTCTCGAAGTCTCTAGGTCTCAACTATCATCATTGCATCTTTAGATCATCCTAGTTCGGGCCTTAACGACAACCCTAGGTGGATTCCTTGTCCAAACACTCCCTTCTCATGCTTGTTACTCCCTTGTTTGTTCACATCCGTGTGCTAGTTACCAGGCCATAGGATTAGTTTAGGTTAGTTAGTTAGTTTTATTTTATTCCCACTTTTATCAAATTGTAGGCTAGAAAATAGATGAAGGGTGAGTAATAGTACTTCCTTGGCCCCAGTGGAATACGACCCCTGTGTCACTCACAGGGTATTACTTGGCGATCCCGTACACTTGCGGGGAAGCAATCACTTTCCATCATT
Organism: Dioscorea alata; assembly: GCA_020875875.1. Taxonomy (NCBI): domain Eukaryota; kingdom Viridiplantae; phylum Streptophyta; class Magnoliopsida; order Dioscoreales; family Dioscoreaceae; genus Dioscorea; species Dioscorea alata. The sequence continues at coordinate 9,125,831 of CM037013.1, read as the reverse complement.
GATGAATAAAATTGAGTTTTTAATCTTGATTATCCTTTCATATTGTTTTCCCTTAAACGTGACATTAGGGTTGAGAGAAATCTAGGCTTTCCTTTGGAGGTGTGACAACTCCTATAGGATTAGACTACTCAAGATTAACGAGGGTTGAGAGGGAGAGTTGTGAGGTAGCAATGTACCCCTTTCCCCTTCGATGTGATTTCTCCCTACCTCCGATTCCTTGATTTAATAGCGGTCGAAATAGAGTGAAGCAATAGGTAGATAAACTTCCCTAGGGCTTAGTTACGTAAGTAATAGAGTGGAGGGTTGTAGTGAATCCTATTTGCTGGGGCTCAATCTAGACTAGGATTCTTCCACCTGGACCAAAGGGTTAGAATTACGCATAGGAACAGGTTTAATCACTAGGAATCCCTAGAGCATAATGCAACTCCACATAGTGTGAGGTTTAGGCAGATGGACTCCCATGGGGCTTAGTCATCTAGGTGACAGAGTGAAGGGTGTTGTGAATCCTAATACCGGGGCATAGTGTTGGAGTTAGTCACGGTTGTCCTTAGGTTTGGGACCGTGAGTCTTAGGATATCCTCGACTCAATTGACATTAATAGGAGAGCATAATATTATAGTCTTGCACTTGAAACATAGACCCTAGAGGTAGCTTGTCCGGATACCCCCCTTTACTCATTGTTAGTCCTTCTCGATTTTCCTACTTGCACTTCTTTCTTCCATCTCTCTATTTAGTTTATTGCTTTGCATTATTTTCACTCATCAATCTTATTATCGTTCTCCGTATTCTGCATAGCTTAATTAGTGAAACCTTATATTCTATCTCCCTATTCCCTGTGGATTCGACTACCTTCTCACCAAGGTAAATTTATTACTTCGACAAACCCGTGCACTTGCGGGATACACGCAAGGGGTCGTGTCAGACTCCCCTAGGGCTTAGTTGATAGGTCAACAAGAGTTAAGGGTCGTAGTGAAACCTAATGCCAGAACATAGTATTGGGGCTAGTCACGATTAACCTTAGGTTTGGGACCATGTGTTTAATGATTTCCTCGACTTAATTAACATCAATAGGAGAGTATAATAGCATTGTCTTGCGCTAGAAGCATAAGTCTTAGGGGTAGCTTATCCGGGTACCCATCTTACTCATTGCTTGTCCTGCTCTTTTTACTCCCACTTGCACTCTCTCACCTTCCACACTTCTATTTTAATTCTTGTTTTTATCAATTATTTTCACACCCACTCATTGATTTCTTTCCACACATCATACTAGATACTTAGTGAATACTTGTATCTCAAATCCCTATTCCCTGTGGATTCGACTACCCACTCACCAGGTTATTTCACTTCATTTTCTATTTCATAGTTCTTTTATCTATCATCGTTCTTATTTGTTTTCTTTTTCTTGTTTTCGTCTCCAGGTTATGACCCGTGGGAACCCTTTGATTCTTGTTGAAGGAGACCCGGACATTGGTAGAAGAACTCATCGTAAGGGAAAGGAACCTGTACAAGAATCTTTAAATCAAGCCAAAATTGATACAGAAGGGTCAGAAGCAATGGCATAACAAAATGAAGAGCAGAGGACATTGTCCGATTTTGCTAGACCCGCGGTGATGGGGACCCAATCGAACATTGTGAGGCCCCCAATTACCGCAATGAATTTTGAGTTGAAGCCATCGTTCATTTAGATGTTGCAACAATCTGCACAATTTAATGGGTTGCCCGATGTCGATCCCAACAACCACATAAAGAACTTCCTTCAAGTATGTGACATGTTGAAGATTAATGGAGTGACGGATGACGCGATTCGTTTGAGAGCCTTCCCATTTTCATTGAACGAAAAAGTAACACATTGGCTTCTTTCATTACCAAGAGCATCTATCAATACGTGGGAGGAGATGGCCGAGGCATTCTTAGCTAGGTATTTCCCTCCTGGAAAATCAGCGAGGCTCAGGAATGAGATATCATCCTTCATGCAAATGGAATTGGAGTCTCAATTCGAGACATGGGATAGGTTAAAGGAGATCCTTCAAAATTTCCGGCAACATGGATTCCCCGAGTGGATGATTATTCATACCTTCTACAATGGGTTGAATCCGAGTACCAAGCAACTCTTAGATGCGCGGCAGGAGGAACTCTAGGAAGCAAGACTCCCGGTGAAGCCAGGTGATAAGTGCTCGTGTTATAGTAATGCGAAGCGTTATTATCTTGCAATGAGCATTAATTTAATCAGATTTTATCACTAAAAAGTGTGCAATTGTTTACTTTTGTGCATTGTAGGGTTGTGAAGATAAAATAAAGGAAAGGAACGAAGTTAGGTCGTGTTTGGCATTTTTGGGAAGACTTTCGGACCAAGCAAGGAGCAAGGCGTGAGCATAGACTTGTGAGTGTGTGCCAACCTCCTTTGGAGGGACACAAAGGTAATTACATTCACAATAAGTCTAACTCATGCCAACAATGAGAACTTCACCAATTAGGCGATTCGAAGCAATCGACACGATCTACTGTTGATTGTGTGCACAATTCAACGGCCTCGATGAAGAACGACGAATTCGGGAGCGTTTTCGGCGCAATTACTGTAGCAGTACTGCAGTAAAAATACTATAGCGAAAACACTGTAGCAAGTTACTGTTCACAGTCGGCCGAAAATCAGAATTCCAGAAACTTCACACGAGCGTGTGGAAATTCCACACGGCCGTGTGAAATCCCGTTTTCAGCAAATTTAAAGCCGCGACTCCACATTATAAAAGCCCGATTTGGAGACTTTTTGAGATATCTTTTGACCTATTCTTCTCCCCCAACTTCTAGGAGTGCGGCTAGGGTTTAGGAGAGGACTTCGTGGAGGTTTGGAGCGCGTCATCGGCATCGTCACCGACGTTCGGCGGCCGCACAAGACCACGGCCACACCATACGCAAGGGGGTTTTCATCTATGTCTTTACTTTGTGTTTTATTTCATACATTGATGAACATGTATAGCTCCATGAGGAGGTAAACCCCTTGTGGGTATTCGGACTTGTAAATTCTAAGGTTATCATGTTTCTTTGACATTGTTGTTATGCTTTTCCATTATTGATGAATAAGAATTGAGTTTCAATCTTGATTTTATTTTGCTATTGTTTTCCCTTAGATGTGACACTAGTTTTGAGAGCAATCTAGGTTTTCCTTTGGAGGTGTGACAACTCCTATAAGATTAGACTATTCAAGATTGAAGAGGGTTGAGAGGGAGAGTTGTGAGGTAGCGATGTACCCCTTTCCCTTCCGATGTGATTTCTCCCTACCTCCATTTCCTTGATTTATTAGCGGTCAAGATAGAGTGAAGTGCTAGGTAGATAAACTCCCCTGGGGCTTAGTTACGCGAGTAACAGAGTGAATGGTTGAAGTGAATCCTATGCACTGGGGCTTAATCTAGACTAGGGTTCTTCCTCCTGGACCAAAGGGTTAGAACTACACATAGGAACAGGTTTAATCACTAGGAATCCCTAGAACTTAATGCAATCCCACGTAGTGTGAGGTTTAGGTAGATGTACTCCCCTGGGACTTAATCGTGCGAGCGATAGAGTGAAGGGTTGTTGTGAATCCTAATACCGGGGCATAATGTTGGGGTTAGTCACGGTTGATCTTAGGTTTGGGACCGTGAGTCTAAGGATTTCCTCGACTCAATTAGCATCAATAGGAAGGTATAACAACATAGTCTTGCACTAGAAGCATAGATCCTAGAGGTAACTTGTCCGGATACCCCACTTCATTCATTGTTAAATCCTCCTTAATCTCTTTTTCTTGCACTCTCTAATCTTTCACCTCTCTCTATTTAATTTCCTGTCTTTTAGTATAATTGTTCTCAAAATTCACACACGAATCGATTATTACTTTTCCGTACTTCGCATAGTTTTAATAGTGAAATCTCATACTCTAACTCCCTATTCCCTGTGGATTCGACTACCCTCTCACCGGGGTAACTTTTATTACTTCGACAAACCCGTGCACTTTCGGGGAGCCTGTCACCAGGCACCTTATAGAAGAGATGGCTATGAATAGCTATCAATGGAACATAAAGGACCGAAAGAAAGTTGCCGGTATTCACGAGATCGACGCAGTTACAGCATTGGCGGCATAAGTGGAATCATTGAGTAAGAAGCTAGATGCTCTAGCTTCACCAAGAGTTGCGGCCATCACTACTTGTAACGGTTGTGGGGGAGGTCATGCTTCGAGCGATGATAAATGCCTAAATGTACAAATTATTTATGTATGTGTGGATGCCCGTTTTCGGTCTGAATTAGTTTATTTTGTGATACAGGTACAAAAGATACCGTGGGGAGCTCGACAATGAGAATTTAGAAGAAATCAGTTGGAAAAAGACTATTTATGTATGTGTGCATATTAATAGAGTATTTATGTATGCCTGTGGCATGATCACTTAAGAGCTAGAGTTTTATTTAGAACCCAAAGGACTCTTAAATGGGTATTGAGGGTGTCTTTAACACTTTAATGCCATCTTCATTGTGCATAGGATGGATGGTCATCCTGGGGTAATCCAGGGTGTGGAGGTCAAGGTGGGAGTTAGCACACACTCACGGGGCCACTCTAGGAGAAACAGAACTAATATTACCTAATTATTCATTGAACAGCTCACTTCTTAATTTCTGTCCATTTGTGCTTGTGGAGTTCTTTACTATTGAGCTTGAGGTCGTACATTTAGCCGTTTATCTTCTTGCCACTGTTCTTCATGTTTGTTTGCTTGGGGACAAGCAAACGCTTAGGTGTGGGGATGTTTGATAAACGCCTAAATGTGCGTATTATTTATGTATGTGTGTGTATTAATAGAGTATTTTGTATGTGTGGATGCCCGTTTTCGGTCTGAATTGGTTTATTTCGTTTTACATGTACAAAAGATACCGTGGGGAGCTTGATAATAAGATTTTAGATGAAATCGGTAGGAAAAAGACTATTTTCGAGCCCGTACTGTAGAAGCACTGTAGCAGAGCTGTAGCACGAAAACTTGGAGAAATGGCTAAGTCTGGATGAACTTGCTTGTATAAATACTTGATTTACGTGTATGGTATTTGTGTGTTTTATGGTTCAAGCTTGGTGCACTTTGATGTATTGGTATGCATGAGAACTTTGTGTATCGATTTCTAGGTTATACTAGGTTGCGTGACCATCACCTTAGTATTAGACACAACAAGTTTGGAAGGGATTCATGTATGAATACGCCGTGACCATCGGGTATTTTGTACCCCTCCAACCATTAGGGTTGAGCCGTGATGTTGTGTTTGACCTTAATTATGGATTTCCCTAGGCGCATTATAATCGTGTGAGGATTTGGGCGGAAGTGATTCCGTATTCCAATACTCGTACCGGATTAGGGGTTATCACCGTGACCATCAAGGTGACCTACCTTTGGACATCTCTTGGCCTAACCACCTTTGCCTTTGTAATTCAAGTATCCTTATAGCTTTAGTAGTCCCGAGGGGAACCTCGCCCGTGGACCTCGAACTTTCATTGTTACTTACTTCCTTAGTATGCTTTTGTGGTGTGTCTTAGTCTACTTGTTTATAGCATTTTCTTTTGTTTATTTTCTTATCTTGTTTTGAATCTATACTTGTTAGATTAGACAGTGTCATCTAGAGGGGAGTAATAACAGCTCTTGGGACCCCATGGAATACGACCCCCTCGTGCTTGCGCGAGGGGTATTACTTGGCGACCCGTGCGCTTGCGGTCACATCATCGAGCGATTATCCTATTTCTATCGGAGGCACTAGTGTGGTGGAGTAGGTCGACTTTGTTGGTAATGCTTATAGAGGACAAGGCCAAGGCAACCCGTACAATGGTACTTATAATCCAGGGTGGAAGAACCATACGAATTTCTCATGGAGCAATCAAGGGCAGTCGCAACAAAAAGAATAATGCACCACTGGGATTTCAAGGTCAACAAGCACCGAACTTAGAAAACCGAGTGACCGGGCTAGAAGGAAAGATGACCGCTCTTGAGAGAGCCCTCACGAGGTTTATTTCTTCATCGGATGCTAGGTTTCAGTCGGTGGAGGCTACTCTTCACAATCACATGCCTCCCTACATAATTTGGAAAATCAAGTGGGGCAAATTGCGAAGATATTGGCGGAAAGACCTCAAGGTAATTTGCCTAGTAATACGGAGACCAATCCAAGGGAGCAAGTGAAGGCGATTACTTTGAGAAGTGGAAAAGAGGTTGACAGGATCCCCGAAAGTGCACGGGTTTGTCGAAGTAATAAAAGTTACCCCGGTGGAGGCTAGTCGAATCCACAGGGAATAGGGAGTTAGAATACGAGATTTCACTATTAAAACTATGCGAAGTACGGAAAAGTAGTAATCGATTTGTGTGTGAATTGCGAGAACAATTATACTAAAGACAGGAAATTAAATAGAGAAAGGTGAAAGATTAGAAATCGCAAGAAAAGAGATTAAAGAGGATTTAACAATTAAAGAAGTGGGGTATCTGGATAAGTTATCTCTAGGATCTATGCTTCTAGTGCAAGACTATGCTATTATACTTTCCTATTGATGCTAATTAAGTCGAGGAAATCCTTAGACTCACGGTCCCAAACCTAAGGTCAACCGTGACTAACCCCAACACTATGCCCCGGTATTAGGATTCACAACAACCCTTCACTCTATCGCTCGCACGATTAAGTCCCAGGGGAGTACATCTACCTAAACCTCACACTACATGGGATTGCATTAAGTTCTAGGGATTCCTAGTGATTAAACCTGTTCCTATGTGTAGTTCTAACCCTTTGGTCCAGGAGGAAGAACCCTAGTCTAGATTAAGCCTCAGTGCATAGGATTCACTTCAACCCTTCACTCCGTTACTCGCGTAACTAAGCCCCAGGGGAGTTTATCTACCTAGCACTTCACTCTATCTTGACCGCTATTAAATCAAGGAAACGGAGGTAGGGAGAAATCACACCGGAGGGGAAAGGGGTACATCGCTACCTCACAACTCTCCCTCTCAACCCTCTTCAATCTTAAAGAGTCTAATCCTATAGGAGTTGTCACACCTCCAAAGGAAAACCTAGATTGCTCTCAACCCTAGTGTCACATCTAAGGGAAAACAATAGCAAGATAAAATTAAGATCGAAACTCAATTCTTATTCATCAATAATGGAAAAGCATAATAACAATGTCAAAGAAACATAATAACCCTAGAGTTTTACAAGTCCGAATACCCACAAGGGGTTTAGCTCCTCATGGAGCTATACATGTTCATCAATGTATATAATAAAACAAGAAGTAAAGACATAGATGAAAACCCCCATGCGTAAGTTGTGGCCGTGGTCTTGTGCGGCCGCCGGACGTCGATGACGATGCCAATGATGCGCTCCAAACCTCCACGAAGTCCTCTCCAAAACCCTAGCAGCCCTCTCCAAAGTTGAGGAGAAAATTAGGTCAAAAGATGTCTCAAAAAGTCTCCAAATCGGGCTTTTATAATGTGGAGTCGCGGCTTTAAATTTGCTGAAATCGTGTTTATGACCGTGTTTATGACTATTCCTTAGATTCCTTTCATCCAAGACCATCTGCGCACACATACACAAGGGTTCAGTATAGCTCAATAAAGACTCGAGTATATAGAATATGAAAATGAAATACAACTCGAGAGAAAAGCTAAATAAAAGATAAACTCAGAAGGAGAGTCCTTTCTGAATACTACAAGTCCAAAATAAAATAGAAAAGTACAAGAATGAAAATCAAATAAAAATAAAGAAAAACTAAATCTAAGACGCCTCAGCGTCGGTGTCCTGGATAGAAGCCTCTGGTGCTGCTAGAGGCTCTGTCGGTGTGGGTGGATCTGCCGCTGCTGCTGCTGGTGATGCTGGAGCTGGGGATGCTGGTGGTGTAGGAGTGGACGCTCGGGGTCGGACCACGAATGGTGAAGTCATGGCTCGCTCGAGTAACTGCTGTATGTTGTGTAATCGAGCCATGACCTCTGTGTGCTGTGCATCCTGTGTGGCCCAGACCTCAGCCACCTCGGATCGTATCACCCTTACTGCGCTCTCGAGGCACTCCAGTCGATCCTGGCGTTGAGAGGGTGAAAACATGCGCACCGGAGGTGGCTCCGGCGCGGTGGGTGGTGCCTCGGCCTCGGTATCCGCTGTCGGGGGTGGCAAAAGTAGATGTAAGGTTGGTTGTACTTCCCCAACCTCATCGTCCTCCATTGGCCTTTGTTGGTGTATGTTCAAAATATAGCGCTGATAATGTTTTCTGGCCATGCCCATCTGTCTCAGCATCTCCAAGCTAATCGGGGATGGTATAACTGTCTTTTCCATTCCTTTAATTGCTTCCCGAAGGCCCATCCCCTTGATGAGTTTTGTCACGTACGGCCCTGCAAAAATGGCTCCAAGCCTCGGGTACTGGCCCTGATGTCGCATGTAATCTGCCAGGATATACCCAAGATGGAGTGGCTCGCTCCTAACCATTGAATGTAGGTAAAGGAGCTCCTGCCTGCTTAAGACTCCCGTACTATCGCCCGGACCGTTCACTGATCTACTCAGAATGGCGTGAATGTACCTGTAAGATGGTCGTGACAGACAAGTGGCTTTCGATACCTCTGGCTCATATCGCCTTTGTCCACACAACACTCTGTAAGCTCCTTGAGGTGTCAAACTGCCAGAAAAATCAGTCGGAAGGTTCCCATACTCCTCCGTCTCTGTATATGCTTGATCATATAAACCCATTCGAATAGAAAACTGCGTCACGGACATGTTATAATCGTGACCAAAGGCCCTGAATTGTATAGTGTCGGTACTTGTCAAGTCTCTATGTGATTTGTTGAACTCAAAGGACGCTAGTACTTCCAAAGAGAGTGAGCGATTCACCGGTTCTTTAATAGTCAACAGATGTTTCCATCGCCCAGCCGCTAAGAGTTCTTCAATCTCATCTGCCATTTCGTCTCCCCACTCAATTGTCCTTAAATAACTCAAGTCTATGTATCGAGATTGTCCAAACTTTAGTTTCTCCAATCTATCATATCTCGTTCGGTGCTCGGGCTTGGCGAAGGTAATCTGCTCCTTAGATAGCTCGAAGGGCCTCTTGCTAGCTGCTTGCCGTTTCCTGGATGCCATTCCTGAAAAGAAATAAATTAATCGGTCATTAGATTCAATTCCTCAGGATCACACACGGCCGTGTGGAAATTCCACACGGCCGTGTGGATTTCCAGGCGGACGCACTGCACGGTGATGGAGTTAGCATATCAAATTCTTATAACAGTTGTTCTTGAAACCTTCACGAATGTATTCGTATGCCACTAAATCATGCAAATCGAATGAAAGCATAACAAAAACGGAGTGAATTTGTTGTTGACGAAGAACAAGGGTTTGAAGTTTTTACCGGTGATGTTGATGAAGAAAAACTTAAAATCGGCCGGAGGACTCCAAATAAACCTCAGAAAAGATCGGGGAAGTGATAGAGAGGGTCGGAAAGTGTTCCAGAGTTCAAAACAAAATGAGGCACGAGTGGAATCCACAATGAAACGCATAACTTTTGAAGTCCTGGGGATCCACACGGCCGTGTGGAAGTATCACACGGCCGTGTGCCTCTGGAATTATGATTCACAAGGGCCAACACACGCCCCTGTGTGCACTCTGATTGCTCTCTGAACTACCCCACACGGCCGTGTGAGACACCCACACGGCCGTATGCCTTCACAGGGGGATCCACAGGGGCACCCACACGGCCCTGTGGATTCTCGGGAAAACACAGAAGGTCTCTGAAAACTTTCACACGGCCGTGTGCCCAACTTGGCCAAGAACACAAGGCCGGCAACAAGGGCACCCACACGCCCCTGTGGCTTCTCTCACTCGCCCGAGAAATACTAAGTGTTTCACACGGCCGTGTGAATACGCCGCACGGCCGTGTGCCTTTCCCAAGCTCTCTCACAGGGGCTCACACACGCCCCTGTGTATTCTCGGGAAGAAAGGATTTTCTCTGCAGAGTTTCACACGGCCGTGTGGAATTTCCACACGGCCGTGTGCCTTAGCACAGTGGCACTCACAGGGGCACCCACACGCCCCTGTGGACTCTCTGGAAAAGAGTTGAAGTTCTGCGAGATTTCACACGGCTGTGTGGAATTTCCACACGGCCGTGTGCCCCTACTGAGGTTGTTCACAGGGGCACACACACGCCCCTGTGCCCTCACTGGTTGAGCTCTGATTTGGTAACACACGGCCGTGTGTTTTCTCTAGTTACTCAGAAAAATTCACAGACTCTTCCAAAAATTTCAGAAACTCTTTTAAAACACTTAGAGCCTGTATAAATCATAAAAACATGACCAGAGACCATAGAAAACACACTCAACCAACTCAAACTTCGTCAGTTAACATTAAGGCACATGAAAATATCAAAAGTCCACAAAAGAAACCGCAACACATGGATTAAAAATTTAAGACACCAACACTAAGACTTTTATTTATCCTAAAACTAAACTAGGTCCTAGAAAAACTGTAAAACCTTGGGTTGCCTCCCAAGAAGTGCTTGTTTAACGTCACTTAGCTTGACGTACCTGATCTTACCTTATGGGGGCTTGAGAAATAATACCTCCTTGCTGTCATCGCACACTTCACCACCAAAATAAGGCTTCCACTGATGCCCATTCACCTTAAACATACCCTTCTCCGGATGAGTGATTTCAACTGCCCCATTGGGTCATACATGCGTAACCGTGTAAGGACCAAACCATCTCGATTTCAATTTCCCGGGGAAGAGTCGCAACCGTGAGTTGAACAATAATACCTTGTCGCCCACTTTCAATTCTTTAGGTGACTTAATGTGTTTATCGTGCCACCGTCTAATCCTTTCTTTATAGATTTGAGCATTCTCATATGCTTTCAACCTCCACTCATCAAGCTCATTGAGATGGACTAATCTTTGCCCACCGGTCTTGCTCAAATCAAAGTTCATCGCCTTTATTGCCCAATATGCCTTATGTTCGAGCTCTACTGGCAAATGACATGACTTCCCATAAACCAAACTGTATGGAGTAGTTCCTATCGGAGTCTTGAATGCTATTCGATAAGCCTAGAGTGTATCATCCAACCGTTCAGACCAATCTCTCTTTCCTTGCTCTACAGATTTAGTCAGAATCCTCTTGAGTTCTCTATTGGTCACTGATAAGTGCTCGTGTTATAGTAATGTGAAGCGTTATTATCTTGCAATGAGCATTAATTTAATCAGATTTTATCACTAAAAAGTGTGCATTTGTTTACTTTTGTGCATTGAAGGGTTGTGGAGAAGATTTAGAGAAAAAGAAGGAAGAATAGGTTATGTTCGCCGTTGTTGAGGAGTTCTCGGACCAAGCAAGGAACAAGGCACGAGTCTAGACTTATGGGTGTGTGCCAACCTCCATTGGAGGGGCACAAGGGCAGTCACACTCACAAAAGTCTATAACTCGTGTAACATTGGAGAATTTCACCAATGAAGAGAAATGAAGTAATCGACATAATCTACCGTTGATTGTGTGCCCAATTCAACGGCCTCGATGAAGAACGATGGATTCGGGAGTATTTCGGAGGAGTACTGTAGCAGGCACTGTAGCAAAAATACCGTAGATAAACACTGTAGCAGCTACTGTTTACATTCTGCCGAAATTCAGAATTCCAGAGAGTTCACACGGGCGTGTGGAAATTCCACACGGGCGCGTACTGTAGTAGGATACTGTAGCAGAAACTCTGTAGCAAAACACTGTTCACAGGTGCCGAGAAATCACGATTCCAGAATTTCCACACGGCCGTGTGGAATTAACACACGGGCGTGTGGAATTTCTAGATTTTCACAGAAGTCCGATTTCAGCCCGAATTCAGCCCGACTTCAACCTATAAATAGCCCGTTTTGATATCTATTTGGGGACCCTTCTCTTCTATCACTTGGATATCTTTTGGGGGGCTTTCGGCTAGGGTTTGGAGAGGTTCTTGGAGGTCTTTGGAGGCGATTAAACGGCATCGACATCAACATCCTTTGGAAGAAAGCTATTGGGGAAGCTCTCATCGGCATTGATTTGTCGAGGTGTGCCTTAGGCTTGACAAGGGATTCGTTGGAGAAGACACGCGACTACACAAGACCATCGATACGATCTACAAGGGGGTTTTCTTTATGGTTTTCATGCATATGTTCTTAAACTATTTATTGACTTTGTATTGCTCCATGGAGAGCTAAACCCTAGTGGGTATTCGGACTTGTAAACCCTAGGATGATATTGTTTCTATGACTTTTATTATGCTTTCTTAATTTAATGTTCTATTATTGAGTTCCAATCTTGCATGACGATTGTATGAGATTTTCCCTTAGCCGTGACACTAGGGTTGAGAATCTATTAGGTTATCCTTTGAGGGTGTGACAACCTCTATAGGATTAGACTACACAAGGTTGGAGAGGGTTGAGAGGGAGAGTTGTGAGGTAGCGATGTACCCCTTTCCCCTCCGGTGTGGTTTCTCCCTACCTCCGTTTCTTGATTCATTAGCGGTCGAGATAGAGTGAAGTGCTAGGTAGATAAACTCCCCTAGGGCTTAGTTACGCGAGTAACAGAGTGAAGGGTTGAAGTGAATCCTACGCACTGGGGCTTAATCTAGACTAGGGTTCTTCCACCTGGACCAAAGGGTTAGAACTACACATAGGAACAGGTTTTACCACTAGGAGTCCCTAGAACTTAATGCAATCCCACGTAGTGTGAGGCTTAGGTAGATATACTCCTCTAGGGCTTAGTTGACAGGTCAACGAGAGTCAAGAGTCGTAGTGAATCCTAATGCCGGGGCATAGTGTTGGGGTTAGTCACGGTTGACCTTAGGTTTGGGACTGTGTGTTTAAGGATATCCTCGACTCAATTAGACATCAATTAGAGGGTATAATACTAGTCTTGCACTAGAAGCATTAGTCTTAAGGGGAGCTTTGTCCGGGTACCCCATCTTTATATCGATTACCTCTCCTACCCTCATTATTCTTCTTGCACTCTTTTATTTTCTTTTTACATTTATATATATATACTTTTCTCATCATCGACTTCTTTCATAGCTAAATAGCGATAACACTTGTTTCTGAACACTATTCCCTGTGGATACGACTACCCACTCACCAGGGTATTTTTATTACTTCGACAACCCGTGCACTTGCGGGGTACACACGCAAGGGGTGTGTCAAGTTTTTGGCGCCGTTGCCGGGGAATAGGCGTTTTAGAGACATTTGTACTTTGCTATTTTTGCTATTCATCATTCATTCTATTTCACCTTTTCTTATTCTTTCGTCATTCTTGTTTGTTTTCTTTTGATTTGTCTTACTTTTTCTTGCAAGGAGTATAAATGGAGATTGATTCAATCATTGAGCTATATTCTCAAGTTGAAGCTCTCAGTACAAGGCTTGATAGAATTATTGCTTCACAACAACAAAGCAATCCAAGCTACAACACATATCATCCAAATGAAAGGAGCTACCAAAATTTTTCATGGAATAATGATGGACAACATTGGGAAGCACCTCAAGAGCAATTTCAAAAGGATGAGAGACTCGAAGAGGATGCACCTCCGTGGAAAAAAGTGCTAGACAATTTTATTGAAGCATCCAATGCCTCTTGCCAAAGTATGGAAGCCACATGAAAGTGTCATGAAGCCTCCTACAACAACCTTGAGCATCAATTAGGATGGATACTTGACACACTCTCCAAGGAACATGAAGTATTTGAGCAAGTAACGCAAGACCCTTGTAGAGTTGATGTGGTAGTGAACGACAATGAAGAAATGAGACATACCGAGTACATTGCTGTAGAAATTGAAAAGAAAGAGGAAGAACATCTTGTTGAGAATTTGGATTGCTTGAAAGAACAGTGTGCTTGTGAGGAAGAAAATTTTCAAGGGGATTTGCTAGTGTCATGTTCCTTTCAAGATGAAAATACACAAGAAGAAGCAAACCCTAAAGTAATGGAACAAGCACCGCTCTTTGGGATTGATCAACTCATAAAAAGCAAGAAAGAGACTTTGGGAAGGGAAAAAGATGTGGGGAGGATATTTAAACCATCCCATGACCCACCTATGCTAAGCTTGGACAATTCCCAACCCAAATTGTTTCCTTGGAGGCCAAAAGTAGGATGGTTGGACCCTCCAACAAATACTCCACCTCGGCAAGTCAATTTTTGGTTTAAAGGAAGTAGCTATGCAAGATCTTGTCGGGAGGAACACACTCTTTTCAAGCCGCCTTGAGGTAAGAAAGAGGTACGTCAAGCTTAGTGACGTTAAACAAGCGCTTCTTGGGAGGCAACCCAAGTTTTTATTGCTTTTCTAGGTTTTAGTTTAGTTTTAGCATGAATAATTGCTTAGTGTTGGTGTTTTCATTTTATTATGCGTGTGATGTGATTTCTTATGGATTATTGGTGTTGTAGTGTGCCTAATTGTGATTGTCGAAGTTTTGGGTCGTTTGAGTGTGTTTTCATGGATCTCTGGTCGAATTTTTATTGTACATGCAAGCTCTGAACGTTGTATTTGAGTTTCTGAAATTTTCTGCAAAGCTTGCAAATTTTTCTAAGTCATCCAGAGAAGACACACGGCCGTGTGGAATTTCCACACGGGCGTGTGTCACAGTTCAGAACTCATCCAGAGAAGACACAGGGGCGTGTCATTGCCCCTGTGAAAGACCATATGAAGGCACACGGCCGTGTGGATCTTTGCAGAGCTACAACTCTCCATCCCGAGAGACACAGGGGCAGTGTGAGTGCCCCTGTGAGTGCCCATGTTTATAGCACACGGCCGTGTGGATGTTCTGCAGAACAAGAACTTCATCTAGAGGCTCACAGGGGACGTGTGAGTGCCCATGTGGGTGAGCGTCTGCATGGCACACGGCCGTGTGGAAATTCCACACGGCCGTGTGGAACACTTAGATGATTTTCTTGGGATCCAGAGAGTCCACAGGGGCGTGTGGGTGCCCCTGTGGTCGGCCGTGTGTTGGCCAGGTTGGGCACACGCCCGTGTGGAATTTCCACACGGCCGTGTGTATGTTCTAGAAAGCAAACAGAGGAAACACAAGGGGGTGTGACTGCCCCTGTGAACCCTTCTAGTGGAGGCACACGGCCGTGTGGAAATTCCACACGGCCGTGTGGAAATTCCACACGGCCATGTGGATGTACAGAACATGATAGGTTGTTTTTAATTTTAAAATCTTCTTTTGCCTTTTCAATTCTAAATGCCTCCACACTCAAGGGATGTTTCCTCACATTTTCCCAACCCTCTCTTTGTCCATTTAAGGAGTTTTTAAGTTGTTTTCCGACCATATTCGAAGTTTTTGATTTTCACTTTGTCGGTAAAGCATATTTTCTCCTTTTCTTCGTCAATCTTTTCTTTTTCAGCACCAGATCCACCAGTATCAGCACCGACAGCAGCACCGCAGATCGAAGAACGGACGACACCGACGCTTGAGGCGTTTTTAGCTTTATTTTTTTTCTTTTGTTTTATTTTACTTTTATTGAGCTTCACTGAACCCCCTTGTGTATGTGCAGATGGTCTTGGATACAAGGAATTTGAGTACTAGTCATAGGCACGGTCATGGGACCGTGTGTCCTTTACAACCCGTTGAGACTCAACCCTCAATGAACATAGCTCCATCAAACATACCACTAGGAGTTCAGGGGAGTATTGTTTCAATTGCCCACCTTCACACATTATGTTTTGATTGTTATACTTCTTATTATGCTTGCATGCGTACATTGAGGACAATGTACATCTTAAGTGTGGGGGGGAGTTCACATTGCACACACTTTTACTTGTGAGTTCAATTGCTTTTGCTCATGTAGCCTATGGCGGTTCACCTTAGTTGCAACGGTTGTATTCTTATAGTTTAGGAGAATTTTTAACATTGTATCCTATCATGCTCTAGTTTCTACTTTAATTTTAGGAATTTTTTGCTCGATATTCTCATATTGCACAACTTACTCTTGGAATCTTTTGGAAACTCAATCTTGAAGTTTTTAAGGACAAGTTTATCATCGTTCTTAGTTTTACTTTGGAAAATGCATATAATAAAAAATATATATATATATATATATATATGGAAAATAAAAAAAAATGGAAAAGAGAAAAAGAAAAAAAAATATATATGACTTTGTGAATATTTGCTTTGTTTTATGCATTTGGGGTGGAAAGAGCTACCACCTATGAAGTATGTAGCTACTCTCATAAGTCGGATACAAGTTATGCCCTAATGAGATAAAGAGCTATCTCATGGGATGCGTGAAAGCTACTACCCCGGTAGAAAGAGCTACCTCCTCGAAAGTGTGAAAGCCACCTTTGGCGGCCGCCTAGGAAAGGGCTACCTTCGAGGTTGTGTGAAGCTACTACTTCCTTTCTTGCTTTTCGTATATAAATAAGTCCTTGTTAACAAAAGTTTGAGGAGTACTCGTTGGTTGTCTTGAGTGAGTTCACACACACTACACATTTTTGAGTTCTTCTTCCTTTTTGATTCGAGTTTTTAGCTAGAGCAATGATAACCTTATGCAATGTTTTGATTTCCCCTTACTTGTAGAATGCTTCTTTTGCATACTTTTGGTGAACCTAAGGCCGAGCACTTTCAATTGTTCTTCCCAAGTACTTTCACGTTCTATTTTGCTTGAGGACAAGCAAAAGCTTAAGTGTGGGGGGATTTGATAAGTGCTCGTGTTATAGTAATGTGAAGCGTTATTATCTTGCAATGAGCATTAATAATAACCCTCAACTTGTCCACTAGTTTGTGGGTGGTACGTGGTCGCAAGGCGATGGTGTACTCCGTATCTTTTAAGCACTTTCTCCAATTGGAAGTTGCAAAAATGTGTTCCTCGATCACTGATGATAACCCTCGGGGTCCCAAATCGAGCAAACAGCCTCTTTAAAAATTTTACCACTATCCTAGCATCATTAGTCGGCAGTGCTTGAGCTTCGACCCATTTTGAAACATAATCGACTGCCACCAATATGTATTGGTTCCTATTGGACTTCAGAAACGGCCCCATGAAATCGATGCCCCAAACATCAAATACCTCACAAAATTGCATAGGGTTCTGAGGCATCTCATCTCGCCGTGACAAATTTCCTGACCTCTGGCAGCTATCACATCGAAAGACAAATTGGTGAGCATCCTGGAATAAAGTCGGCCAATAGAACCCTGCAGCCAAAACTTTCTCCGCAGTTCTACTTGATGCGTAATGGCCTCCAACCGGTCCAGAATGACAGTGAGCAAGGATATCCCATCCTTCCTTCCTCGAGACGCATCTCTGAACCACATGGTCTGCACAAATACGAAAAAGGTATGGATCATTCCAGAAATAATGCTTCAGATCACTAAAGAATTTTTTTTCTGTTGGAATGTCAGCCCTTGTTTGAGCACCTTCCCTGACAAGTAATTGGCAAAGTCTGCAAACCATGGGACCTCATCTGATGATAATTCTGAATTCTCAAGTGAGTATAGGTGTTCCTCCGGGAAAGAATCATTGATTTCCTTACTTGATGGCTCTTGTCCAACACTTCCCTCTAACCGAGACAAGTGATCTGCCACCACGTTTTCAGTCCCTTTCTTGTCCTTTATCTCCATGTCAAACTCTTGCAGTAGCAGTATCCATCTGATCAACCTTGGCTTTGCGTCTGCTTTGCTCATAAGGTAACGAAGAGCTGAATGGTCTGTAAAAACAGTGACTCTCGACAAGATGAGATACGGTCTGAATTTGTCGAGGGAAAATACCACTGCTAGCAACTCCTTCTCCGTGGTGGTGTAGTTCTCTTGAGCCCCTGTGAGAGTCTTACTTGCATAATAGATAGGTTGGAAATGTTTACCCCTTCTCTGCCCCAAAACTGCTCCAATAGCGTGATCACTTGCATCGCACATGAGCTCGAATGGCTCGTTCCAATCAGGTGTAACTAGAATTGGGGCTTGTACCAGTTTTTGTTTAAGCACATTGAAGGCCGTCGTACATTCCTCATTGAAATCAAACGGAGCATCTTTTTCGAGGAGTTTGGTCAATGGTTGTGTGATTTTTGAAAAGTCCTTGATGAACCGTCTATAAAATCTTGCATGACCCAAGAAACTCCGAATCCCCTTAACATTTGCTGGTGGTGGTAGCTTGTCTATCACTTCGATCTTGGCTTTGTCTACCTCCATGCCTTGCCGAGAGATCTTGTGCCCTAAAACAATACCTTCCTGAACCATGAAATGGCATTTCTCCCAATTAAGTACAAGGTTTGTTTCTTCACACCTCGTTAGCACTCTTTCCAAATTTTTCAAGCATAGATCAAAGAAATCACCGAACACTAAAATGTCATCCATGAATACCTCCATTATATCTTCCAGAAAGTCATCAAAAATAGCAGTCATGCATCGTTGGAATGTTGCGGGTGCATTACACAGTCCGAACGGCATCCTTCTATATGCAAACGTCCCGTAGGGACAAGTGAAAGTTGTCTTCTCTTGATCTTCTGGGGCTATAGGGATCTGAAAATAACCTGACATCTAATCTAGGAAGCAGTAATATTGATGTCCGGCCAGCCGCTCCAACATTTGATCAATAAAAGGCAGTGGAAAATGATCCTTTCGGGTTGCGTCATTCAACCTTCTGTAATCAATGCACACCCTCCATCCGGTGACTGTTCTCGTTGGAATGAGTTCATTTCGTTCATTCTTGATCACTGTCATCCCTCCTTTCTTTGGAACCACTTGCGTTGGGCTCACCCAAGCGCTGTCAGAGATGGGATAGATAATCCCAGCATCCAACAGTTTCACCACTTCTGCCTTAACAACCTCCTTCATATTTGGATTTAGCCTTCTTTGAGGTTGAATTACCGACTTGAAATTGTCCTCCATTAGGATTTTATGTGTACAAAATGAAGGATTTATTCCCTTCAAATCTGAGATTTTCCAAGCAATGGCAGATTTGTGCTTCTTCAACATTTCAACCAACCTTCCCTTCTGATCCGGGGAGAGAGAAGAAGCTATGATAACGGGGAGTTTCATTTCTTCTGCTAGATATGCATACTCCAAATGTGTTGGTAATGTCTTTAATTCCAAACCAGGTGGTTCTTCAATAGATGGCCGCAGACGGCTTTCCTTCAATCGATCAATATCTTCAAACGGAATCGTTCCTTGTTCCCCAATACTTTCTGCGATGTTCTGTAAAATCTGGCTGTTGAGATGTTCTTGGGTTTCCTTCGTAGCCTCTATCTCACATGCTTCCTTAGTTAAGTCTATGATTCCCACTGAAAAGACCTCTTGACTTTGTTCGATATAACCTGATTCAAACTGAACAAGGACTCTTTCTAAATTCTCTTCTGAATCCTCGCTCAAAGAAGCCAAAGCCGATCTCTCGAAGTCATCTAACACAGTGCCAAACTCACACTCCATGGCCTGTCCTATACAAGGATGATCGACAACTGTTTCTCTTTCCATGGAGGTACTGTTAAATGATTGCCCGTACTCAATGCTATTCACAACCACATGTACTGGGAACAATTGAATTTTCTGTTCCACCACCTCCACCATTCTTGTAAGTGTGTCAAAAATTTCAATTGCATCAAACATCCCCTTTCTTCTCAAGCTGAGACCAAAAACAAAAGGAAGAAAGGTAAGAACAATGATAGATGAAGAAAATATGGAATAGAAAGTGAAGTGAATAGCTAAAATAGTGAAAAACAAATATCTAAAACGCCTATTCCCCAACAACGGCGCCAAAAACTTTGACAGGATCCCCGAAAGTGCACGGGTTTGTCGAAGTAATAAAACTTACCCCGGTGAGAGGGTAGTCGAATACACAGGGAATAGGGAGTTAGAATACGATATTTCACTATTAAAACTATGCGAAGTATGGAAAAGTAGTAATCGATTTGTGTGTGAATTGCGAGAATAATTATACTAAAGACAGGAAATTAAATAGCGAAATGTGAAAGATTAGAAATCGCAAGAAAAGAGATTAAAGAGGATTTAACAATTAATGAAGTGGGGTATCCGGACAAGTTATCTCTAGGATCTATGCTTCTAGTGCAAGACTATGCTATTATACCTTCCTATTGATGCTAATTAAGTCGAGGAAATCCTTAGACTCACGGTCCCAAACCTAAGGTCAACCGTGACTAACCCCAACACTATGCCCCGGTATTAGGATTCACAACAACCCTTCACTCTATCGCTCGCACGATTAAGTCCCAGGGTAGTACATCTACCTAAACCTCACACTATGTGGGATTGCATTAAGATTTAGGGACTTCTAGTGATTAAACCTGTTCCTATGTGTAGTTCTAACCCTTTGGTCCAGGAGGAAGAACCCTAGTCTAGATTAAGCCTCAGTGCATAGGATTCACTTCAACCCTTCACTCCGTTACTCGCGTAACTAAGCCCCAGGGGAGTTTATCTACCTAGCACTTCACTCTATCTTGACCGCTATTAAATCAAGGAAACGGAGATAGGGAGAAATCACACCGGAGGGTAAAGGGGTACATCGCTACCTCACAACTCTCCCTCTCAACCCTCTTCAATCTTAAAGAGTCTAATCCTATAGGAGTTGTCACACATCCAAAGGAAAACCTAGATTGCTCTCAACCCTAGTGCCACATCTAAGGGAAAACAATAGCAAGATAAAATTAAGATCGAAACTCAATTCTTATACATCAATAATGGAAAAGCATAATAACAATGTCAAAGAAACATAATAACCCTAGAGTTTTACAAGTCCGAATACCCACAAGGGGTTTAGCTCCTCATGGAGCTATACATGTTCATCAATGTATATAATAAAACAAGAAGTAAAGACATAGATCAAAACCCCCTTGCGTATGGTGTGGCCGTGGTCTTGTGCGGCCGCCGGACGTCGATGATGATGCCGATAACGCGCTCCAAACCTCCACGAAGTCTTCTCCAAAACCCTAGCCGCCCTCTCCAAAGTTGAGGAGAAAATTAGGTCAAAAGATGTTTCAAAAAGTCTCCAAATTGGGCTTTTATAATGTGGAGTCGCGGCTTTAAATTTGCTGAAATCGGGATTTCACACGGTCGTGTGGAATTTCCATACGCCCGTGTGAAATTCTGGAAAACTGATTTTCGGCCGACTGTGAACAGTAACTTGCTACAGAGTTTTCCTACAGTACTGCTACAGTACTTGTGCCGAAACGCTCCCGAATTCGTCGTTCTTCATCGAGGCCGTTGAATTGGGCACACAATCAACGGTAGATCGTGTCGATTGCTTCGAATCGCCTAATTGGTGAAGTTCTCCTTGTTGGCATGAGTTAGACTTATTGTGAATGTGACTGCCTTTGTGCCCCTCCAAAGGAGGTTGGCACACACCCACAAGTCAATGCTCACGCCTTACTCCTTGCTTAGTCCGAAAATCTTCCCAACAACGCCAAACACGACCTAACTTCGTTCGTTTCCTTCATTTTATCTTCACAACCCTACAATGCACAAAAGTAAACAATTGCACACTTTTTAGTGATAAAATCTTATTAAATTAATGCTCATTGCAAGATAATAACACTTCGCATTACTATAACACGAGCACTTATCAGAGGTCAAGAGAAATCTCCCTCTAGAGAAGACAAAAGAAGCACCCGAAGTTGAAGAGATAGGGGGAGAAGCATCAAAGAAGAAAGAATTGGCACCTCCACCCAACAAGCCGAGGATTCCCTATCCTTCGAGGTTGAAGAATGACCAAGACAATGAGTAATACAAGAAATTTTTGGGTATTTTCAAATAGTTGCACATCAACATACCGTTCGCAGAGGCATTGGCCCCAATGCCTAAGTATGCGAAGTCCTTGAAAGACCTCTTGGCCAACAAGAGGAAGTTGGAGGAGAGTGCAGCTGTAGTTCTTGATGCTAATTGCTCAGCCGTTTTACAAAAGAACATGCCGAGTAAGAGAAAAGATCCTGGGATTTTTATCATACCTTGCAATATTGGCGACTTGGGTGAAGAGATGGTGTTGGCCGATTCTGGGGTAAGCATCAATGTCATGCCCTACACCTTCTTCCAAAAGCTAGGCTTGGGCGAGCCTAGACCTACTCGGATAACACTTCTACTTGCAAACCGATCGGTGAGGCATCCGATGAGGATTGTGGAAGATGTATCGGTGAAAGTAGATAAATACATCTTTCCTGTGGACTTTGTAGTACTTGATGTCGATGAGGATGTCGAAGTGCCGCTGATTCTTGGGAGGCCGTTCTTGAGTACTTCCAAAGCCCTGATAGACATGGACGGTAGCGAGCTTACTTTGACTGTTGGAGATGACAAGCTCACCTATCGCCTCGCCGAAGACATGAGACATTCTCTTGATTTTAATGACACTTTGTATTTTCTTGATGCTACTAATGAATGTGTTGATGAATACATACAGGAATTGATGAACCCAGACCCGTATGAAGGGTGGCTGGACCAAGATGTGGAGATTGAAGAAGAAGTGCTATCACTTGGTCTAGTCGAGAAGGAAGTCAAGCCGAAACTGGGACTCTTGAAGAAGATGAGAAGAAATATAAAGAGAGCGAAGAGGCGCCACACGAAAAGACCTAAGGACATTGGGGATGAGCAAGCATGGAGTAAGGGTGTTTCACCCTTGTGTGGTAACAAAATCATTAACTCTCTCTACTCTACAAAAATTATGTTCTGCATGCTTTCAGGTTCAAGGGAATAAGGCAACTTTCATTCATGAACCCCTAAAAGGTAAGGCAGGTCCGTCAAGTGATAAGTGCTTGTGTTGTAGTACCGCGAAGCGTTATTATCTTACATTGAGCATATCTTTTATCAGTTTTTATCACTAAATGGCGTGCATTTGTGTATTCTTGTGCATTGAAGGTTTGTGGAGCTAAATTAGAGAAGAAGAACGAAATTAGGTCGTGTTTACCGATGTTGGGAAGTTTTCGGACCAAGCACGGAACAAGGCACGAGCTTGGACTTGTGAGTGTGTGCCAACCTCCTTTGGAGAGGCACAAAGGTAGTCGTCACATTCACAACAAGTCTAACTCTTGTAGCTTAGGAGAACTTCACCAAGAAGGAGACTTGAAGCAATCGGCACGATCTACCATTGATTGTGTGCCCAATTCAATGGCCTCGATGAAGAACGATGGACTCGGGAGCGTTTCGGGCGAGTACTGTAGCAGCATTGTAGCAAAACACTGTACAATTTACTGTTCACTTTCGACCGAAAATCAGAATTCCAGAGAGTTCACACGGCCGTGTGAATTAATTTTTTAGTAGACAGAAATTTCACACGCCCGTGTGTTAATTCCACACGGCTGTGTCAAGCCCCGATAAGTCAGATTTTAAAGCCGCGACTCAACATTATAAAAGGCGACTTTGGAGACCTTTTGGGATATCTTTTGACCTATCTTTCTCTCCAACTTGGTGGAGTGCGGCTAGGGTTTCGGAGATGATTTCGTGGAGGTTTATCACGCGTCATCGGCATCGTCACCGACGTTCGACGGTCGCACAAGACCACGGCCACACCATACGCAAGGTGGTTTTCATTGATGTCTTTACTTTGTGCTTTCTTTTCTACATTGATGAACATGTATAGCTCCATGAGGATTTAAACCCCTTAAGGGTATTCAGACTCGTAAACTCTAGGGTTATTATGTTTCTTTGACATTGTTATTATGCTTTTCCATTATTGATGAATAAAATTGAGTTTCAATCTTAATTTTCTCTTAGATGTGACACTAGGATTGAGAACAATTTAGGTTTCCTTTTGGAGGTGTGACAACTCCTTAGGGTTAGACTACTTAAGATTGAAGAGGGTTGAGAGGGAGAGTTGTGAGGTAGCGATGCACCCCTTTACCCTCCGACGTCGTTTCTCCCTACCTCCGTTTCCTTGATTTCACAGCGGTCGAAATAGAGTCAAGTGCTAGGCAGATAAACTCCCCTGGGGCTTAGTTACGCAAGTAATTGAGTGAAGGGTTGAAGTGAATCCTACGCATTAGGGCTTAATCTAGACTAGGGTTCTTACACCTGGATCAAAGGGTTAGAACTACACATAGGAACAGGTTTTACCACTAGGAATCCCTAGAGCTTAAAGCAATCCCACGTAGTGTGAGGGTTAGGTAGATATACTCCCCTAGGGCTTAGTCGTGCGAGCGACAGAGTGAAGGGTGATGTGAATCCTAATACCAGGGCATTACGTAGGGGTTAGTCACGGTTGTCCTTAGGTTTGGGACCGTGAGTCTGAGGATATCCTCGACTTAATTAAACATCAATAGGAGAGTATAATAGTATAGTCCTGCACTAGAAACATAGACCCTAGAGGTAGCTTGTCCGGATGCCCTATTTCATTCATTAGTAATCCTCTCTATTCTCTTTTACTTGCACTCTCTCATTTTCCATCTTTCTATTTAATTTCTTGCTTTTTATTCTGTTTGATTTTATATTCACTCATTGATCCCACTATTGCTTTTTCGCACTCCGCATAGCTTTATTAGTGAAATCTCGTATTTTAATACCCTATTCCCTGTGGATTCGACTACCCACTCACCAGGGTAAATTTATTACTTCGATAAACCCGTGCACTTGCAGGATACACACAAGGGGTCGTGTCAAATTTTTGGCACCGTTGCTGGGGAATAGGCGTTTTAGATATTTGTTTTTCACTATTTTAGCTATTCACTTCGCCTTCTCTTTCATACATTCTCTATCTATCATCATTCTTATTGGTTTGCATTATTTTGATTTCAGCTGCAGAAGTGAAGAGATGTTTCATACAACTGAGATGTTTGACACGCTTGCAGGATTAGTGGGGGAAGTGGAACAGAAATTTCATTCATTCGCAGCGCAGTCGATTTTAAACTGCATTGAGTATGGGCAACTGGTTAACACTCCTTCCATAAAAGAAGACACCGATGTTGATCATTTTTGTGAAGAACAACTCATGGGTTGTGAATTGGATAAGGTGTTAGATGAATTTGAAAGATCAGCCCTAGCTTCTTCCGGCGAGGATGCTGAAGAAAATCTAGAGAGAGTTCTTGCTCAATTTGAATCGTATTATCAAGACCAGAGACAATAAGTCTTTTCAGTGTGGATAGTAGACTTAACCAGGGAAGCATGTGAGATAGTAGTTAGAATGGAATCTCAAGAACATTGTAGCAGCCAGGTCTCACAGAACAATGCAGAAAGTGTTGAGGAACGAGAACCATTTCAGTTTGAGGAGATCAATCGATTAAAGGGAAGCCGTTTGAGGCCGTCTATTGAAGAACCACCCAATTTGGAGTTAAAAACCCTGCCAACACACTTGGAATATGCATATCTAGAAGAAGGAATGAAACTTCCCGTTATCATAGCTTCCAATCTCTCCCTGGATCAGAAGAAGAAGTTAGTGAGCATGCTGAAGAAGCACAAATCTGCCATTGCTCGGAAAATTTCAGATTTGAAGGGAATAAATCCTTCGTTTTGTACACATAAAATATTGATGGAGGATAATTTCAAATCGGTGATTCAACCTCAAAGGAGACTGAAACCCAATATGAAGGAGGTTGTCAAGGCAGATGTGGTGAAGCTGTTGGATGCAGGGATTATCTATCCCATCTCTGATAGCGCTTGGGTGAGCCCAACGCAAGTGGTCCCAAAGAAATGAGGAATGACGGTGATTAAAAATGAAAAGAATGAACTCATTCCAACTAGAACAGTCACAGGTTGGAGGATGTGCATTGATTACAGGAGGTTGAACGATGCGACCCGGAAGGACCATTTTCAGTTGCCTTTTATTGATCAGATGTTAGAGCGGCTGGCCGGGCATCAGTTTTATTGCTTCCTAGACGGGATGTCAGGGTATTTCCAGATTCCTATAGCCCCAGAAGATCAAGAGAAGACTACCTTCACTTGCCCCTACAGAACATTTGCATATAGACGAATGCCATTTGTACTGTGTAACGCACCCGCAACGTTCCAACGGTGTATGACTTCTATTTTTGATGACCTTTTGGAAGATATAATGGAAGTGTTTATGGATGACTTTTCGGTGTTTGGTGACTCATTCGATCTGTGCTTGAAAAATTTGGAGAGAGTACTAATGAGGTGTGAAGAAACAAACCTTGTCCTTAATTGGGAAAAGTGTCATTTCATGGTGAAAGAGGGTATTGTCCTAGGGCACAAGATCTCCCGAAAGGGTATGGAGGTGGACAAAGCCAAGATTGAAGTTATAGACAAGCTTTCTCCACCAACAAATGTAAAAGGGATTCGGAGTTTCTTGGGTCATGCGAGGTTTTATAGACGGTTTATCAAGGATTTTTCGAAAATCACACAACCGTTGACCAAACTCCTTGAAAAAGATGCTCCATTTAACTTTGGGGAAGCATGTACGGTGGCTTTCAATATGTTAAAAGAAAAACTGGTCCAATCTCCAATTTTGATTACACCCAACTGGGATGAGCCGTTTGAGCTCATGTGCGATGCAAGCGACTATGCTATCGGAGCAGTGTTGGGACAAAGAACGGGTAAACAGTTTCAACCCATTTATTATTCTAGCAAGACTCTCACAGGTGCTCAAGAGAATTACACCACTACAGAGAATGAGTTATTAGCGGTTGTGTTTGCTCTAGACAAATTCAGGCCATATCTTATCTTGTCGAGAGTCACTGTTTACACAGATCATTCAGCTCTCCGTTACCTCATGAACAAAGCCGATGCAAAGCCAAGGTTGATCAGGTGGATATTGCTACTGCAAGAGTTTGATATGGAGATAAAGGACAAAAAGGGGACTGAAAATGTGGTGGCAGATCATTTATCTCGGTTAGAAGGGAGCATCGGACAAGAGCCATCAAGTAGGGAAATCAATGATTCATTTCGGGAAGAACATCTATACTCAATCAAGGATTCAGACTCATCATCAGGGGATACCCCATGGTTCGCAGATTTTGCAAATTACTTATCCGGGAAGGTGCTCAAACAAGGGCTCACACTTCAACAGAAGAAGAAATTCTTTAGTGATTTGAAGCATTACTTCTACGATGATCCATTTCTTTTCCGCATTTGTGCAGACCATGTGGTTCGGAGATGTGTCTCAAGGAAGGAAGGATGGGATATTATTGCTCATTGTTATTCCGGACCGGTTGGAGGCCATTATGCATTAAGTAGAACCGCAGAAAAGGTCTTGGCCGCAGGGTTCTATTGGCCAACTCTATTTCAAGATGCGCACCAATTCGTTCTCCGATGTGATAGCTGCCAAAGGGCAGGAAATTTGTCGCAACAAGACGAGATACCTCAGAATCCTATGCAATTATGCGAGGTTTTTGATGTTTGGGGCATTGATTTCATGGGGCCGTTTCCAAAGTCCAATGGGAACCAATACATACTGGTAGCAGTCGATTATGTCTCCAAATGGGTCGAAGCTCAAGCATTGCCAACAAATGATGCAGGACAGTGGTGAAATTTTTAAAGAGGTTGTTTGCTCGGTTTGGTACTCCACGAGTTATTATTAGTGATCGAGGAACACACTTTTGCAACTTCCAACTGGAAAAGGTGTTGAAAAGATACGGAGTACACCATCGCCTCGCAACCCCGTACCATCCACAAACTAGTGGGCAAGTCGAGGTGACCAATAGAGAGCTCAAAAGAATTTTGACAAAATCTGTAGAGCAAGGAAAGCGGGATTGGTCTGAACGGTTGGATGATACACTTTGGGCCCATCGAACAGCATACAAGACTCCTATAGGAACTACACCATACAATTTAGTTTATGGGAAATCATGTCACTTACCGGTGGATCTCGAACACAAGGCTTATTGGGCAATTAAGGCGATGAACCTTGATCTAAGAAAAGCCGGTGAGCAAAGATTACTCCATCTTAATGAGCTTGATGAGTGGAGATTGAGAGCGTACGAAAATGCTAGAATCTATAAGGAGAAGATCAAAAGGTGGCATGACAAACACATTAAGCCACCGAAAGAATTCAAAGTGGGTGACAAAGTGCTGTTGTTCAACTCACAATTGCGGCTTTTCCCCGGAAAACTCAAATCAAGATGGTTTGGCCCATACACAATCACGCACACATCAACCCATGGGGCAGTCGAGATCTCTCATCCGGAGAAAGGTACATTTAAAGTAAATGGGCATTGGCTGAAACCGTACTTTGGTGGTGAAGTTGGTGATGATAACAAGGAGGTATTGTTTCTCAAACCACCGTAAGGTAAGATCAGGTACGTCAAGCTTAGTGACGTTAAACAAGCGCTTCTTGGGAGGCAACCCAAGGTTTTATTGCTTTTCTAAGATTTAGTTTCGTTTTAATATGAATAAAAGTCTTAGTTTTGGTGTCCTGATTTTCATATGCTTATGCTGTGATTTTCCTGGTGGATTATTGACGTTTTTGTGTGCCTTAATGTTAATTGACGAAGTTTAAGTTGGTTGAGTGTGTTTTCTGTGGTCTCTAGTCATGTTTTCATGATTTGTACAGGCTCTAAGTGTTTTAAAAGAGTTTCTGAATTTTTCTGAGAGTCTATAAATTTTTCTAAGTGAACCAGAGAAAACACACGGCCGTGTGGGACCAAATAGTGCTCAGCCAGAGAAGACACAGGGGCGTGACCTTGCCCCTGTGAAAAACTTCAGAAGGGGCACACGGCCATGTGGAAATTACACACGGCCATGTGGAAATTTGCAGAACTTAAACTCTTTTCCAGAGAGTCCATAGTGCCGTGTGAGTGCCCCTGTGAGTGTCACTATGCCAAGGCACACGGCCGTGTGGAAGTCTGTAGAGAAAAACCCCTTCTTCCGAGAATACACAGGGCCGTGTTGCCGCCTGATAAGTGCTTGATTATACATGTTTTACCTACTTGTTTTACATACATTGAGCATCATTTTACCATTGATTATGTCTCATAAAGTGTATTTTGGTGTTCTTTTATGCAATTAGGTTGTGGAAGTGTTAAAGGAGGAAAAGGAAGCAAAGATGGGTTATAAAGACGTATTGTTTGGAGCTTTTGTACAACACAAGTGTCAAGGCACAAGAGGGGATCATGCACATGAGGGTGTGTGCCAACTTCCTGAAGAATTCAAGATAATTTGTGTGATGGAAGGGCACAAAGGCAGTCACACCTTCATGTCCCAACTTGTGTGAAGATAGTTAAAGCTCTCAAAGGATGATTCGAAGAAGGAGAAGTCTTATAACTCACCACATGGGCGTGTGCCCGACCATGTGGCCTCAAGATGAGAGAGTTTGGATCATGGTTATGAAGAGTACTGTAGCAAAAATACTGTTCATTTCACTGTAGCGGAATTACTGTTCACGCGACCGCGTCAAAATCCCACGCGACCGCGTGGGAATTCTGCAGCCCACGCGATCGCGTGGGATCTCACGCGGTCGCGTGAAGACACGTGACTGGCGCGATTCAGACTTATAAATAGGCCGTTTCGTCGATTCTTTTGATATCTTTGGTGTGGCTTTTGAGAGAGGAAGCGGC
Organism: Dioscorea alata; assembly: GCA_020875875.1. Taxonomy (NCBI): domain Eukaryota; kingdom Viridiplantae; phylum Streptophyta; class Magnoliopsida; order Dioscoreales; family Dioscoreaceae; genus Dioscorea; species Dioscorea alata. The sequence goes on along the minus strand of CM037013.1, from coordinate 9,096,458 downwards.
TAGGGTTTGAGGAGGAGGTCTTTGCCGAATTGGAGGGCCGTTCTTCACCAACTTTGATAGTTCTTTCCTCCGTCATAGCATCGAGGGAGTCATTGGCAACCTAGCTTCGGAGAAGGATCCTTCAAGACGTTGAGCGACCCATCAAGGCCATCATCACGAATTCAAGGGGGTTTATTTCCATGGTTTACATTGCTTTTCATTGTGTTATGTTTTGCTTTGTAATAAGCCCCATGGAGGGCTAAACCCTAGTAGATACTTGGGCATGTGAACCCTAGGTTTCGATTCATGTATTGACTTTCTTTATGCTTTCTTTTAAATCCGAGTTTATTTGAGTTTCAATCTTGTTTTATCATTGCTTGCATGCCTTATTGATTCGTATGGTTGTTTGGTATGCTTGATTTGTTGCCTTGGTGAGAGAGAGGTCTCCATTAGGGTTAGAACATATGAGATTGAAGAGGGTTGAGAGGGTGAGTCATGAGATAGTGGAGTGTCCCCTTTCCCTTCTGATTAAGTGTTTCCTATCTCCGTATTCCCTAAGATCTATGCAACCATATTTGGTGTGAGGTGTGAGATTGAGAGATTTCTCCGCCGGGACCTTGTAGGGGGTTAGGGATCTTCCGCCTAGAAGTAGGGTTATATCTAATTTTAGGAATCGGTTTCACTTTTAGGTATCCCTAAAGCTTATTGCGGTAATATGGGGTGTGAGGTGTTGAGATTGAGCGATTTCTCCGCCGGGACCTTGTAGGGGACTAGTATCGGTGGCCTGGAAGCAGGGACTGATTATTCTTGGATTACCTCGACTCATAGAACTCGGTTTAGGAGCATTTAGTTAGTCTTGCACTTCATGATAGAACCTAGGGGGAGCATTGCCCGGGTATCTCATCTTCATTGATTGAGATCTCCCTTTATTTACCTTTTGCCTATTCATCTCTGGTATTAATTTCTATGCACACTAGATCACCACAAAATCACATTGGTCATTAGGCTAGATTGCAGAGAAGAAGTTAGTACTAGTAGCCCTGTTCCCTGTGGATTCGACTACCCTACTCACCAGGGTAATTATTACTTCGACAACCCGTGCACTTGCGGTACACACACCCAAAAGGGGTGTGTCACCGCCCCTGTGGAAGAGCTTGTAAAAGGCACACGACCGTGTGGATTATTCACACGGCCGTGTAAAACACTTGGTGTTTCTCGGGCAAACTAGAGAGACCACAGGGACGTGTGATGTGCCCCTGTGGCCGGCCTGTGTCTTGGCCAGGTTGGGCACACGGCCGTGTGGGATTAACACACGGCCGTGTGGAAAAATTTCAGAAACCTTCTGTGTTTTCCCGAGAATCCACAGGGCCGTGTACCAGCCCCTGTGGGTACCCTTGTGAAGGCACACGGCCGTGTATATGTTTCACACGGCCGTGTGGGGTAGTTTAGAGAGTGACCAGAGTGCACACAGGGGCGTGTATTGGCCCCTGTGAACCCTAATTTCAGAGGCACACGGCCGTGTGACATTCCCACACGGCCGTGTGAATTCCCAGAACTTCAAAAGCTGCGTGAATTCTTTCGGTTTTCACTTGTGCCTCTTTGCCTTTTCACTCCAAAGCACTCTCCGACTGTCCCTTTCGATTTTCCAGCCATCTCTGAGTTTTGTTTATGAAGTTTTGCTGAGTTTCCCGGTCGATTCTAAGGTTTCACACTCTACACCGTCGGTAAACTTCCTCTTCTCTATTTCCTTCCGTCAATCTTGAATTACTTCATTTCTGACAGTAAATTCGGTTGGTTCGCATGATTTACCTGCTCACGAACTTACTTAAACAGGGATTCGAAACGAGCCGATTATGAAACTATGAATGTTTAACTCCTCAGCCGTGTCTCTCTTGCATCTCGATAATGCACACGGGCGTGTGGAATTAACACACGGCCGTGTGGATTGCTTTTGAAACATTGATCTGATTAGCTTTTATACTCTTGCAGAAATGGCACCTAAAAAGAAGGAGACTTCTAGTAAGAGGCCCCTTGAACTTGCTACCGAATGGTTGAGTTTTGACATAGCGGAACACCAAACAAGATATGCAAGGGTTTTTGGGTTGCATAAGGCCGGCCGAGTGGGATGAAGATATGACGGACGAAATTGAAGAGCTCATAGAAACAAGAAATTGGAAAAGCTTGGTTTCTATTCGAGATCCGGCCAACCGCTCTCTCTCTTTAGAGGTGCTCGCATCCTTTGAGTTTGACAGATCGAGTACGGGGTTAACAAGTGAAGATGCTATCCAGTTCAGGGTTTTTGGGCAGGATTATAATATGTCAGTGACACAATTCTCTATTTACATGGGGCACTATGACGAGGCATTCACTGAAACAGAGGAATATGCGAACCTACTGACACGACCCCTTGCGTGTATCCCGCAAGTGCACGGGTTTGTCGAAGTAATAAATTTACCTTGGTGAGAAGGTAGTCGAATCCACAGGGAATAGGGAGATAGAATATAAGATTTCACTAATTAAGCTATGCAAAATACGGAGATCGATAATAAGATTGATGAGTGAAAATAATGCAAAGCAATAAACTAAATAGAGAGATGGAAGAAAGAAGTGCAAGTAGGAAAATCGAGAAAGACTAACAATGAATAAAAGGGGGGTATCCGGACAAGCTACCTCTAGGGTCTATGTTTCAAGTGCAAGACTATGATATTATACTCTCCTATTGATGTCAATTGAGTCGAGGATATCCTAAGACTCACAGTCCCAAACCTAAGGACAACCGTGACTAACTCCAACACTATGCCCCGGTATTAGGATTCACAACACCCTTCACTCTGTCACCTAGATGACTAAGCCCCAGGGGAGTCCATCTGCCTAAACCTCACACTATGTGGAGTTGCATTATGCTCTAGGGATTCCTAGTGATTAAACCTGTTCCTATACGTAATTCTAACCCTTTGGTCCAGGTGGAAGAACCCTAGTCTAGATTGAGCCCCAGCAAATAGGATTCACTACAACCCTCCACTCTATTACTTGCGTAACTAAGCCCTAGGGGAGTTTATCTACCTATTGCTTCACTCTCTTTCGACCGCTATTAAATCAAGGAATCGGAGGTAGGGAGAAATCACATCGAAGGGGAAAGGGGTACATTGCTACCTCACAACTCTCCCTCTCAACCCTCTTTAATCTTGAGTAGTCTAATCCTATAGGAGTTGTCACACCTCCAAAGGAAAGCCTAGATTGCTCTCAACCCTAATGTCACGTTTAAGGGAAAACAATATGAAAGGATAATCAAGATTAAAAACTCAATTTTATTCATCGACGATGGAAAGCATAATAATCAATGTCAAAGAAACATAAGAAACCCTAAAGTTTACAAGTCCGAATACCCCACGAGGGGTTTAGCTCCTCATAGAGCTATACATGTTCATCAATGTGAGAAATAAAGCATAAAACATAGACATCAATGAAAAACCCTCTCGAATTGGTGTGGCCGTGGTCTTGTGCAAACGTCGAACCTCGAAATCGATGCCGACGACGCGCTAGAACCTCCACGAAATCCTCTCCGAAACCCTAGCCGCACTCCCGAAAGTTGGGGAAAAGATAGGTCGAAAGATGCCTCAAAAGGTTGCAAAAATCCCCTTTTATAATGTTGAATCGCGGCTTTAAAATTAGACTTATCGGGGGCTTCACACGGCCGTGTGGAATTTCCACACGCCCGTGTGAAGCTTCTGTCTCGGCTGAAAAATTAATTTCACACGGCCGTGTGGAATTTCCACACGCCCGTGTGTCTTCACTGGATGGCTGAAATTGCACAAACACACGGCCGTGTGGAATTTCCATACGCCCGTGTGACTTCTCTGTCTGGCTGGAAACTGGTTCACACGGCCGTGTGGAATTTCCACACGCCCGTGTGACTTCTCTGGAACTCTAATCTTCAGCTGAACAGGATTGTAACTTGCCGAAACACCTCCCGGGTTCATTGTTCTTCATCGAGGCCATTACTTGGGCACACAAGCAACGGTAGGTCGCGCCGATTGCTTCAAGTCTTCTTCTTTGGCGAAATTCTCCTAAGTAACACGGATTGGACTTGTTGTGAATGTGACTGCCTTTGTGCACCTCCAAAGGAGGTTGGCACACATCCACAAGTCCAAATACGTGCTTCGTTCCTTGCTTGATCCGAGAACATCCCAACATTGGCAAACACGACCTAATTTCATTCTTCTTCTCCAATTAGGCTCCACAATACCTTCAATGCACAAGAGAACACAAATGCACACATTTAGTGATAAAACCTGATAAATGGTATGCTTAATGTAAGATAATAGCGCTTCGCGATACTATAACACAAGCACTTATCACCTACCAACTGATTACCCCGGTAATTTGACTCCTCAAGGAGTTTACCAAATCTTATGCGGGCAGGGGCAATATGAGCCAGGGATAACAAAAGCTACTTGTTTGTCACGACCAACTTATCGATACATTCATGCCATTCTGAGTAGATCGGTGAGCGGCCGCGGTGATAGTACAGGAGTCCTTAGCCGGCAAGAACTACTGTACCTACATTCAATAGTGAAGAAGGAGCCCCTCCATCTTGGGTATATTCTCGCAGATTACATGCGTCATCAAGGTCAATACCCCAGATTGGGAACTATCTTTGCAGGACCATACGTTACGAGATTGATTAAGGGGATAGGCCTTCATGCAGAGATTAGAGGGATGGAGAAGACTGTTATACCATCTCCGATCAGCTTGGAGATGTTGAGACAAATGGGTATGGCCAAGAAACGCTATCAGACTTACACGCTGATCTGGCCCGAAGCTTTTCCAGCGTTAGAAGCATCCCCAGCGGACACAGAGACCGAGGCACCACCCACCGCGCCGGAGCCACCTCCGGTGCGCATGTTCTCGCCTTCTCGGAGTCAGGACAGGTTGGAGCTCCTCGAGAGCGCAGTAGGCATGCTAAAGGCAGAGTAGGCCGAGATCAGGGCCGCACAGGTGGCACAGCACGCAGAGACTATGGCACGGCTTGACACTATACAGAACTTCTAGAGCAGGCCGTGTCAGTACCATCTGTGGCCCGACCCAGAGACCCCACTCCTCCACCACCATCTCCTCAAGAATCAGTAGATCCACCTACATCTCCAGAGCCTCCAGCAACAGTAGAGGCCACTATCCAGGACACCGACGCCGAGGCGTCTTAGTTTTAGTTTTTATTGCTTTTGATTTTCATTTTTGTACTTTTTATTTTATTTTGGACTTGTAGTACTCAGAAATGATTATCCTTCTGAGTTTATCTTTTATTTTGCTTTCCTTTTATCTCGAGTTGTATTCATTGCTTCATATTTTATATACTCGAGTTTTTATTGAGCTATACTGAACCCTTGTGTATGTGTGCGCAGATGGTCTTGGATGTAAGGATTTTGAGGAACAGTCATTGGCACGGTCATAGGACCGTGTGTGCTTCACAAACCATTGAGACTCAACTCTCAATGACCTAGCTCCATCAAACGCAACACTTGGAGTTCAGGGGAGTAATGTTTCAATTGCCCACTTCCACACTAATTGTTTTATTTGCTACTTATAATTGTGCTTGCTTGCGTACATTGGGGACAATGTACATCTTAAGTGTGGGGGGGAGTTCACATTGCACACACTTTTACTTGTGCGTTCAATTGTTCATGCTCATGTAGCCTATGGCGGTTCACCTTAGTTGCAACGGTTGTATTCTTATAGTTTAGGAGAATTTTTAACATTGTGTCCTATCATGCTCTAGTTTTTTCTTGAATTTTTAGGGAATTTTTGCTCGATTATCTTATATTGCACAACTTACTCTTGGAATCTTTTGGAAACTCAATCTTGAAGTTTTTAAGGACAAGTTTATCATCGTTCTTAGTTTTACTTTGGAAAATGCATATAAAAAAATGAAAAAGATGAAAAAAAAATGAGAAAAAAAAATTATGAGCTTGTGAATATTAATCTAGCTTTTATCTTTGCATTTGGGGTGGAAAGAGCTACCTCCTATGAAGTATGTAGCTACTCTCATAAGTCGGATACAAGTTATGCCCTAACGAGAGAAAGAGCTGTCTCATGGGAAGCGTGAAAGCTACTACCCCGGTAGAAAGAGCTACCTCCTCGAAAGTGTGAAAGCCACCTTTGGCGGCCGCCTAGGAAAGGGCTACCTTAGAGGTTAAGTGAAGCTACTACTTCCTTACATTGTGTATATAAATAAGTCCTTGTAACAAGAGTTTGAGGACTACTCGTTGGTTCTCTTGAGTGAATTCGCACACACTTCACGTTTTCGAGTTATTGTCCTTTTTGATTCGAGTTTTTAGCTAGAACAATGGTAACTTTATGCAATGTTTTGATTTCCCCTTACTTGTAGAATGCTTCTTTTGCATACTCTTGGTGAACCTAAGGCCGAGCACTTTCGATTGTTCTTCCCAAGTACTTTCACGTTCTATTTTGCTTGAGGACAAGCAAAACCTTAAGTGTGGGGGGATTTGATAAGTGCTTGTGTTGTAGTATCACGAAGCGTTATTATCTTACATTGAGCATATCTTTTATCAGTTTTTATCACTAAATGGCATGCATTTGTGTATTCTTGTGCATTGAAGGTTTGTGGAGCTAAATTGGAGAAGAAGAACGAAATTAGGTCGTGTTCGCCGATGTTGGGAAGTTTTCGGACCAAGCACGGAACAAGGCACGAGCTTGGACTTGTGAGTGTGTGCCAACCTCCTTTGGAGGGGCACAAAGGCAGTCACATTCACAACAAATCTAACTCGTGTAGCTTAGGAGAACTTCACCAAGAAGGAGACTTGAAGCAATCGGCACGATCTACCATTGATTGTGTGCCCAATTCAATGGCCTCGATGAGAACGATGGACTCGGGAGCGTTTCGGGCGAGTACTGTAGAAGCACCGTAGCTTGTTACTGTAGGGAAAATACTGTGGCAAGTTACTGTTCACTTTCGGCCGAAAATCAGAATTCCAGAGATGAATAAAATTGAGTTTCAATCTTAATTTCATATTGCTATTGATTTCTCTTAGATGTGACACTAGGATTGAGAACAATTTAGGTTGCCTTTTGGAGGTGTGACAACTCCTTAGGGTTAGACTACTTAAGATTGAAGAGGGTTGAGAGGGAGAGTTGTGAGGTAGCGATGTACCCCTTTCCCCTCAGACGTGGTTTCTCCCTACCTCCGTTTCCTTGATTTCATAGCGGTCGAAATAGAGTCAAGTGCTAGGCAGATAAACTCCCCTGGGGCTTAGTTACGCAAGTAATTGAGTGAAGTGTTGAAGTGAATCCTACGCATTAGGGCTTAATCTAGACTACGGTTCTTACACCTGGATCAAAGGGTTAGAACTACACATAGGAACAGGTTTTACCACTAGGAATCCCTAGAGCTTAAAGCAATCCCACGTAGTGTGAGGGTTTGGTAGATATACTCCCCTGGGGCTTAGTCGTGCGAGCGACAGAGTGAAGGGTGATGTGAATCCTAATACCAGGGCATTGCGTAGGGGTTAGTCACGGTTGTCCTTAGGTTTGGGACCGTGAGTCTTAGGATATCCTCGACTTAATTAAACATCAATAGGAGAGTATAATAGTATAGTCCTGCACTAGAAACATAGACCCTAGAGGTAGCTTGTCCGGATGCCCTATTTCATTCATTAGTAATCCTCTCTATTCTCTTTTACTTGCACTCTCTCATCTTCCATCTATCTATTTAATTTCTTGCTTTTCATTCTGTTTGATTTTATATTCACTCATTGATCCCACTATTGCTTTTTCGCACTCCGCATAGCTTTATTAGTGAAATCTCGTATTTTAATTCCCTATTCCCTGTGGATTCGACTACCCACTCACCAGGGTAAATTTATTACTTTGACAAACCCGTGCACTTGCGGGATACATGCAATGGGTCGTGTCATCAAGCTAAGTGACATTAAACAAGCGCTTCTTGGGAGGCAACCCAAGGTTTTCAGTTTTTCTAGGACTTAGTTTAGTGTTAGCATGAATAAGAGTCTTAGTTTTGGTGTCCTGAAATTTTAATGCATGTTCTACAATTTTATTGTGGATTGTTGATGTTCTCGTGTGTCTAAATGATAAACGCCTAACTGTACGTATTATTTATGTATGTTCGCGTATTTTTCGAGTATTTTTATATGTGTGGATGCCCGTTTTCGGTCTAAATTGTTTTGTTTCGTGTTACAGGTACAAAAGTTACCGCGGGGTGCTCAACAACATGATTTAAGGAGAGATTAGCAAGGAAAACACTATTTTTGAGACCCGGTACTGTAGCAATACTGTAGCACGAACACTTGAAGAAACGGCTTGGTCTGGAGGTTCATGCGGGCAACCATGCGGGCGCATTGCAGGCCGCATACGGTACTGTAGCAGGAGTCACTGTAGCATAGTGCTGTGGCAGGATCACTGTAGCGGTACTGTAGCAACTTACGCGATTTTCGGAATTTCTCGGAAACTTTCTCTCCCCGCATGCGGGGCCGCATGGGAGGCCGCATAGCATCCCGAAATCTGTTTTTAAAGGGGATTAGGGCACTTCTCTTTGGGTCTTTTGGCCACCATTCTCCTCCACCACCATCTAGGGTTTGAAGGGCTTCAAGGGGCTGGAGGAGGCACTTTAGAGGAGCAAATCAAAGGGAGAAGAAGATCACACGCAAGGGAGATCATCTAGGAGTTCGTCGGCATCGATCCGCGAGTTCCCATCACCATCTTCATCTAGTCAACATTAAGGAGGTTTTCTTTGGTTTTTATCATTCTTGTATTATATTTTGAGACTTCTTCCTTATTTATGTTGAACTAGACTCCCAAGGTCGCCGGGTATCCGGTGAACCTTGGGATGAACTTGCTTGTATGAATACTTGATTTACATGTATGGTATTTGTGTGGTTTATGGTTCAAGCTTGGTGCACTTTGATGTATTGGTATGCATGAGAACTCTGTGTATTGATTTCTAGGTTATACTAGGTTGGGTGACCATCGCCTTAGTATTAGACACACCAAGTTTGGAAGGGATACATGTACGAATACGCCGTGACCATCGGGTATTTGTACCCCTCCAACCATTAGGGTTGAGCCTAGATGTGTGTTTGACCTTAATTAGGGATTTCCCTAGGCCCATTGCAATCGTGTGAGGATTTGGACGGAAGTGATTCCGTATTCCAATACTTATACCGGATTAGGGGTTATCACCGTGACCATCGGGGTGACCTACCTTTGGACGTCTCTTGGCCTAACCACCTTTGCCTGTGTAATTCGAGTATTCTTCTAGCTTTAGTAGTCCCGAGGGGATCCTCGCCCGGGGACCTCGAACTTTCATTGTTACTTGCTTCCTTAGAATGCTATTGTGGTGAGCCTTAGTCCACTTGTTTATAGTTTTCTCTTTGTTATTCTTCTTATCTTTCTTTTATCACAAAATTGTTAGGTTAGGAAATAGATGAAGGGGAAGTAATAGTAGTTCCTTGGCCCTTGGGAATACGACCCCCTCGCGCGTGCGTGAGGGGTATTACTTGGCGACCCGTGCGCTTGCGGTTGAAGTCATCAAGTTTTTGGCGCCGTTGCCGGGGACTCACAAGGAATACTAGGAAAACCTGTAGTCTATTGCTCTAGCCACTTTGTTTTTTCTTGTTGTACATAGTGTTTTGTTATTTATTTTGTTTGTTTAGTTTTGTTTTGTTTCACTTTGTGTTTTCTTTCTTTTTTGTGCGAGGTACACTATTCTTGACAAATGCAAGCTCAAAATTGCCCTCCAAGTCCTAACCATGGTGCTTCGCAAGAAAGGAGATATACTACTGAGGAGGTCTTGGCGCGATTCATGATCACCACGGAGGCAAAGTTTGAAAGGATAGAAAAAAGGTTTTATGAATTCGGCACAATTCTAAGGAATGTCCAAGCCTCTATTCATTCTCTTGAGAGCCAGGTTGCACATCTTGCTAGGGCCCAATCTGAACAATACTCAGCCCTTGATGCCAAATATGAAGCTAGATTTGAGGCCATCCATGCCACACTTTCGGATGTGCAAGGTTCTCTTCAAAAGCTAGAGAGCAGGGTTGAACAACAATGTCGTGAACCAACAATGGAAGGCCCAACTACAACCTATAATGAGAAGGAAGAGAACTTTGGTATTTTGGAGGTTGAAGGAGTCAAAAGAGTACCATTGATAGCACTTGAGCAAGCCATTTGCATAAAAGCTAACAAGAAAACCAAGCACAAGAAAGAATTATTTGGGACAAAAGAAATTGTGGGTCGGAGGTTGAAGCCATCCATTGACCCACCTATGCCGAGGTTAGACACGTCCCAACCAAAACTATTTCCTTGGAGGCCCAAACGATTCTTGTGGGTAATTAAAGGAAGACTGACAATGGTTGAAGAAGGAGATGTGGGTAGGAGGTTTACACCCCCCCAAGGACCTACCCATGCCAAGCTTAAGATTTTTTCAACCTTACTTATTCTCTTGGAGGCCAAAACAAGCTTTGTGGATGCTCCAAGGAAATTCAGTCGGGACCAAAGTAGAGGCGAGGAGGAGGTTCAAGCTGTCCAAGGATCCGCCAAAGTTTAAATTGTGTAATGCCCGGCCAAAGCTTTTTCCGTGGAGGCCAAAAGGTAACTCATGCTTGGTCTCCACTTTGACACCATCCCGGAAGGTACGCTTCACTTTTCTTGGTAGTTCTTATGCCACTTCTAGCCGGGAGGAACACACCGTCTTCAAGCCCCCTTGAGGTAAAACACGTCGAGCTAATGACGTTAAACAAGCGCTTCTTGGGAGGCAACCCAAGCTTTAAAATTCATTGCATGTGTGATTTTCGTATTTTGGTGTGTTTGGTTGCTTAAGTGTTCTTTGTTTTCAAGTGTGTGATTGTGGATTAGTTAGTTGTTTTTCATAATTTATTTACTTGTGTTCATTCATGATACTTGTGAGTTCTTTGTGTTATCATTCATCTTCATGCATTCAATATCATGTTTTGAGTGTTGTGGGTGAATTCGGCTTTGTTTTCATGTGATTTTTGAGTGCTAGGTTGAGTTCGATGGTTAATTTGAGAGTTTTTGAGCCAGTCTTGTGTGTTGGAGAATTCCTGACACTTGTGCGGCCTGCTATGCGGCCGCACAAGGGGCCGCATGATTTTTCCCGAGAGCGTTGCGGCCTGCTATGCGGCCGCATAGCAGGCCGCATGTTTTTTCCCGAGCCCCATGCGGGGTACCATGCGGCCGCACAAGACCCCGCATGACTCACGGGCAGCATTTTAAAGATGGTACCCCTTCACCGTTTTCTTCATATCTCTCTCATTTCTCATCCATTTTCCCTCATTCTTTCACCGTTTTTCTCCATTTTTCTTCCTCTACACGAATCTCCTACTTCCAAGGACTTAATTTGCATGATTTTTTGGGAGGTTTTCCATCATCCTCACCGACTTTCCTTGGTACCTTTCTCTAAGCCCTAGTTTTGAGCATGATTGGTTCTTCTTCCTTTCTCCTATTTTTCATGTTGAATGGATGATAATGTTGTGGGAGATTGGTTTTTTGTTGTTTTTGTGGGTTTTTGGAGTAATTTGAAAGCTTTGTAAAAATGTTTTGCTCCATGTACAAGAGAAGCTCTTGCAAAATTTTTTTTGGGAATTACTGTAGCACTTCTTGAACTCATTCATATCCCATCATGAGAAACCATTTCTTCTCTTGTATTTGTCCTGATTTTGTCGCATCCTTGTAAACTCTTGTCCCCCACAAAACATTCATTAAAGAAAATTGGACTTCATGTTTTTTATTGCACATAGGACTTGCTTGGATCATTTCTTGTTTAGTTGTTCTTGTGATGTTAGTTGTTTGTTTATTTGTGTGTTTTATTTTCATTGTGTGTGATGGATGCCTTGGGTTGATGTTCTTGTCTACCTTTCAGGGTGGCATAGGGGCATCAAGCGCTTTCTTTCTCCATTTTATACAAGAGTCTTTGGTGGTCACCCCAATCTCATGGACTTCAAGACTAATGTTTTGAGACTCGGGGAAGTTCACGAAACCCTCCTACTATTTTTTTATTGTCTATTTTGTTGCATTTCATTGTTTAGACACATTGAGGGCAATGTGCATCTTTATGTGGGGGGTGGACTTGGATTTTCGTGAACTTTGAAAATTTTTGCAATTGCATGCTTGAATTACCTATGATAGCTATGATTTTATTGTTAAGGACTTCCTAGCTTGGTAGAATGATAGTATGAGCTGTACTTAACCTGTGCTTGAATGTAGTTCTGTTTCACCTTCAGCGTACCCCTATACCTGTACACGATCACTTCTACCTTGTACACTCCAACCAACCCATCATAATGATTTTGGCATTATTTTGTTAAATTCTATTTTCAATACTCTTTTAAGAGCTTTTGAGTTCCTTCATTGTTTTCTTTAGCCTAAAGTGAACTATTGTAGTGGGTTTAACTAGGGGATTTGAGAGTTAGTCTGTACATATATTTTTCAAAAAAAAAAAAAAAAAAAAAGGAGTCTATGACAGTATTCCTCTGCTAATATAGCATGAATGCGTCTATGTAGACTGTAATCAAGTAGGATGGGTGGCTCTTGTGCCTGGCCAGCATGTGCATCCGTCTGAAAGATTTTTGTGTAGTCTACGTTAGTCGGACTCAGAAAAAAAAAAGTGTATGTCTGTATATACGTGAGAGTAATAAAGTCTCTTAATCCCCTGGTCCTCGCTGTGTAGTCACTTAAGAGCTAAAGTTTTATCTAGGAACCAAAGGACTCTTAATTGAGTATTGAGGGTGTATTTAAAATTTTAATGCCGTCTTCATTGTGCGTGGGGTGAATGGTCATCCTGGGGTAATCCAGGGTGTGGAGGTCAAGGTAGGAGTTAGCACACACTCACGGGGGCACTCTAGGAGAAATAGAACTAGTATTACTTGACTATTCATTGAACAGCTCATTTCTTGATTTCTGTCCATTCGTGCTTGTGGAGTCCTTTACTATTGAGCTTGAGGTCATACAGTTAGTCGTTTATCTTCTTGCCCCTGTTCTTCATGTTTGTTTGCTTGGGGACAAGCAAACGCTTAGGTGTGGGGATGTTTGATAAACGCCTAACTGTACGTATTATTTATGTATGTTCGCGTATTTTTCGAGTATTTTTATATGTGTGGATGCCCGTTTTCGGTCTAAATTGTTTTGTTTCGTGTTACAGGTACAAAAGTTACCGCGGGGTGCTCAACAACATGATTTAAGGAGAGATTAGCAAGGAAAACACTATTTTTGAGACCCGGTACTGTAGCAATACTGTAGCACGAACACTTGAAGAAACGGCTTGGTCTGGAGGTTCATGCGGGCAACCATGCGGGCGCATTGCAGGCCGCATACGGTACTGTAGCAGGAGTCACTGTAGCATAGTGCTGTAGCAGGATCAATGTAGCGGTACTGTAGCAACTTACGCGATTTTCGGAATTTCTCGGAAACTTTCTCTCCCCGCATGCGGGGCCGCATGGGAGGCCGCATAGCATCCCGAAATCTGTTTTTAAAGGGGATTAGGGCACTTCTCTTTGGGTCTTTTGGCCACCATTCTACTCCACCACCATCTAGGGTTTGAAGGGCTTCAAGGGGCTGGAGGAGGCACTTTAGAGGAGCAAATCAAAGGGAGAAGAAGATCACACGCAAGGGAGATCATCTAGGAGTTCGTCGGCATCGATCCGCGAGTTCCCATCACCATCTTCATCTAGTCAACATTAAGGGGGTTTTCTTTGGTTTTTATCATTCTTGTATTATATTTTGAGACTTCTTCCTTATTTATGTTGAACTAGACTCCCAAGGTCGCCGGGTATCCGGTGAACCTTGGGATGAACTTGCTTGTATGAATACTTGATTTACATGTATGGTATTTGTGTGGTTTATGGTTCAAGCTTGGTGCACTTTGATGTATTGGTATGCATGAGAACTCTGTGTATCGATTTCTAGGTTATACTAGGTTGCGTTACCATCGCCTTAGTATTAGACACACCAAGTTTGGAAGGGATACATGTACGAATACGCCGTGACCATCGGGTATTTGTACCCCTCCAACCATTAGGGTTGAGCCTAGATGTGTGTTTGACCTTAATTAGGGATTTCCCTAGGCCCATTGCAATCGTGTGAGGATTTGGACGGAAGTGATTCCGTATTCCAATACTTATACCGGATTAGGGGTTATCACCGTGACCATCGGGGTGACCTACCTTTGGACGTCTCTTGGCCTAACCACCTTTGCCTGTGTAATTCGAGTATTCTTCTAGCTTTAGTAGTCCCGAGGGGATCCTCGCCCGGGGACCTCGAACTTTCATTGTTACTTGCTTCCTTAGAATGCTATTGTGGTGAGCCTTAGTCCACTTGTTTATAGTTTTCTCTTTGTTATTCTTCTTATCTTTCTTTTATCACAAAATTGTTAGGTTAGGAAATAGATGAAGGGGAAGTAATAGTAGTTCCTTGGCCCTTGGGAATACGACCCCCTCGCGCGTGCGTGAGGGGTATTACTTGGCGACCCGTGCGCTTGCGGTTGAAGTCATCACTAAATGATTATTGATGAAGTTTGAGTCGGTTAAGCATGTTTTCTATGGTATCTGGTTGTGTTTTGATGGTTTTCACAGGCTTTAAGTATCATATTTGTGTTTTTGAATTTTTCTGCAAAGTCTGTGAATTTTTCTAAGTAAATCAAAGAAAACACATGGCCGTGTGGAATTTCCACACCGGCGTGTGTTACCAATTAGGGCTCAACCAAAGAGGGCACAGGTGCGTGACCTCGCCCCTGTGAAAACCCTCAGAAGGGGCATACGGCCGTGTGGAATTTCCAAAAGGCCGTATGAAATCCTGCAAGACTTGAGCTCTCTTTCCCGAGAGTCCACAGGGGCGTGTGGCTGCCCCTGTGGGAGACCTTGTGGTAAGGCACACGGCCGTGTGAAAACTCTGCAGAGATGCCCTTGCTTCCCGAGAATACACAGGGCGTGTTACTGCCCTTTTGAAGTGCTGGTGCATGGTACACAGCCGTGTGGGTGTTTCACATGGCCATGTGAGATACTGACAGGGGCCCGAAAGTGCATGTGTTGTCGAAGTAATAAAATACCCTGGTGAGTGGGTAGTCATATCCATAGGGAATAGGGATTTGAAATATAAGTATTCACTATTTAGCTAACGCAATGTGCGAAAGGAAATCAGTGAGTGAGTGTGAGAATAATTGGTAAAAGAAAGAATTAAAAGAGAAGTGTGGAAGATGAGAGAGTTGACACACCCCTTGCGTGTGTACCCCGCAAGTGCACGGGTTGTCGAAGTAATAAAAATACCCTGGTGAGTGGGTAGTCGTATCCACAGGGAATAGTGTTCAGAAACAAGTGTTATCGCTATTTAGCTATGAAAGAAGTCAATGATGAAAGAAGTATATATATATATATATGTAAAAGAAAATAAAAGAGTGCAAGAAGAATAATGAGGGTAGGAGAGGTAATCGATATAAAGATGGGGTACCCGGACAAAGCTCCCCCTAAGACTAATGTTTCTAGTGCAAGACTAGTATTATACCCTCTAATTGATGTCTAATTGAATCGAGGATATCCTTAAACACACGGTCGCAAACCTAAGGTCAACCGTGACTAACCCCAACACTATGCCCTGGCATTAGGATTCACTACGACTCTTGACTCTCGTTGACCTGTCAACTAAGCCCTAGAGGAGTATATCTACCTAAGCCTCACACTACGTGGGATCGCATTAAGTTCTAGGGACTCCTAGTGGTAAAACCTGTTCCTATGTGTAGTTCTAACCCTTTGGTCCAGGTGGAAGAACCCTAGTCTAGATTAAGCCCCAGTGCGTAGAATTCACTTTAACCCTTCACTCTGTTACTCGCGTAACTAAGCCCCAGGGGAGTTTATCTACCCAGCACTTCACTCTATCTCGACCGCTAATGAATCAAGGAAACGGAGGTAGGGAGAAACCACACCGGAGGGGAAAGGGGTACATCGCTACCTCACAACTCTCCCTCTCAACCCTCTCCAACCTTGTGTAGTCTAATCCTATAGAGGTTGTCACACCCTCAAAGGATAACCTAATAGATTCTCAACCCTAGTGTCACGGCTAAAGGAAAATCTCATACAATCGGCATGCAAGATTGGAACTCAATAATAGAACATTAAATTAGGAAAGCATAATAAAAGTCATAGAAATAATATCATCCTAGGGTTTACAAGTCCGAATACCCACTAGGGTTTAGCTCTCCATGGAGCAATACAAAGTCAATAAATAATTTAAGAACATATGCATGAAAACCATAAAGAAAACCCCCTTGTAGATCGTATCGATGGTCTTGTGTAGTCGCGTGTCTTCTCCAACGAATCCCTTGTCAAGCCTAAGGCACACCTCGACAAATCAATGCCGATGAGAGCTTCCCCAATAGCTTTCTTCCAAAGGATGTCGATGTCGATGCCGTTTAATCGCCTCCAAAGACCTCCAAGAACCTCTCCAAACCCTAGCCGAAAGCCCCCCAAAAAGATATCTAAGTGATAGAAGGGGAGGGTCCCCAAATAGATCTGAAAACAGGCTATTTATAGGCTGAAATCGGGCTGAAATCGGAGTTCCACACGCCCCTGTGTTAATTCCACACGGCCCTGTATAAAACCAGGAATTCCACACGCCCGTGTCTTAATTCCACACGGCCGTGTGGAAATTCTGAAATCCTGATTTTTCGGCACTGTAAACAGTAACTTTGCTACATCGTTTTTGCTACAGTACTTTTGCTACAATACGCGCCTGTGTGGAATTTCCACACGCCCGTGTGAACTCTCTGAAATCCTGATTTTCGGCAACAGTGAACAGTAGCTTGCTACAGTATTTTGCTACAGTATGGCTACAGTACTTAGCCGAAATGCTCCCGAATTCATCGTTCTTCATCGAGGCCATTGAATTGGGCACACAATCAATTGGATGCACCTCCGTGGAAAAAAGTGCTAGACAATTTTATTGAAGCATCCGATGCCTCTTGCCAAAGTATGGGAGCCACACGAAAGTGTCATGAAGCCTCCTATAACAACCTTGAGCATCAATTGGGATGGATACTTGACACACTCTCCAAGGAAAATGAAGTATTTGAGCAAGCGACGCAAGTTCCTTGTAGAGATGATGTGGTAGTGAACAATAATGAAGAAACGGGGCAAACCGAGTACGTTGTTGTAGAAATTGAAGAGGAAAAAGAAGAAGATCATTTGGAGAATTGGGATTGCTTAAATGAAGATGGTGCTTGTGAGCAAGGAAATTTTCAAGGGGATTTGCTAGTTTCATGTTCCGTTCAAGATGAAAATACACAAGAAGAAGCAAACCCTAATGTAATGGAGCAAGCATCCTTCTTTGGGATTGGTCAACTCAGAAAAAGCAAGAAAGGGATTTTGGGATGGGAAAAAGATGTTGGGAGGATATTTAAACCATCAAATGACCCACCTATGCTAAGCTTGGATAATTCCCAACCCAAATTGTTTCCTTGGAGGCCAAAAGTAAGATGGTTGGACCCTCCAACAAATACTTCACCCCGACAAGTAGATCTTTGGTTTAAAGGAAGTAGCTATGCAATTTCTTGTCGGGAGGAACACACTCTTTTCAAGCCGCCTTGAGGTAAGAAAGAGGTACGTCAAGCTTAGTGACGTTAAACAAGCGCTTCTTGGGAGGCAACCCAAGTTTTTAATGCTTTTCTAGGCTTAGTTTAGTTTTAGTATGAATAATTGCCTAGTTTCGGTGTTTTGATTTTATTATGCATGTGCTGTGATTTTCTCATGGATTATTGGTGTTTTAGTGTGCCTAATTGTGATTGTCGAAGTTTTGGGTCGTTTGAGTGTGTTTTCATAGATCTCTGGTCGTGTTTTTATCGTTTATACAGGCTCTAAGTGCTATGAATGTGTTTCTGAAATTTTCTGCAGAACCTGTGATTTTTCTAAGTCATCCAGAGAAAACACACGGCTGTGTGGAATTTCCACACGGCCGTGTGAACTATCTCAGAGCTCTTCCCGAGCATCACAGGGGCCGTGTAGCTGCCCCTGTGAGCGACCCAGTGAAGGGCACACGGCCGTGTGAAATTCTGCAGAACATCAACTCTCAGCCCAGAGAGTCCACTGGGGCGTGTGGGTGCCCCTGTGAGTGCCCATGTGTTAAGGCACACGGCCGTGTGGCAAGTTCACACGGCCGTGTGAAATTCTGCAGAAACTTCCCTTACATCCCGAGAAAACACAGGAGCGTGTGGCAACCCCTGTGAGAGAGCTTGTGAAAGGCACACGGCCGTGTGGATGTTCCACACGGCCGTGTGGAACACTTAGAGTTTTTCGGGATATCCCGAGAAGCCACAGGGGCGTGTGGGTGCCCCTGTGGCCGGCCTTGTGTTGGCTAGGTTGGGCACACGGCCGTGTGGAATTTCCACACGGCCGTGTGGATGTTCTGAGAAGCAAACAGAGGAAACACAGGGGGGTGTGACTGCCCCTGTGAACCCTACCAGTGAAGGCACACGGCCGTGTGGAATTTCCACACGGCCGTGTGGATGTACAGAACATGATAAGTTGTTTTTAATTTTAAAATCTTCTTTTGCCTTTTCAATTCTAAATGCCTCCACACTCAAGGGATGTTTCCTCACATTTTCCCAACCCTCTCTTTGTCCATTTAAGGAGTTTTTAAGTTGTTTTCCGACCATATTCGAAGTTTTTGATTTTCACTTCGTCGGTAAGCATATTTTCTCCTTTTCTTCGTCAATCTTTTCTTTTTCAGCACCAGATCCACCAGTATTAGCACCGACAGCAGCACCGCAGATCGAAGAACGGACGACACCGACGCTTGAGGCGTTTTTTGTTTTATTTTACTTTTATTGAGCTTCACTGAACCCCCTTGTGTATGTGCAGATGGTCTTGGATACAAGGAATTTGAGTACTAGTCATAGGCACGGTCATGGGACCGTGTGTCCTTTACAACCCGTTGAGACTCAACCCTCAATGAACATAGCTCCATCAAACGTACCACTAGGAGTTCAGGGGAGTATTGTTTCAATTGCCCACCTTCACACATTATGTTTTGATTGTTATACTTCTTATTGTGCTTGCATGCGTACATTGAGGACAATGTACATCTTAAGTGTGGGGGGGAGTTCACATTGCACACACCTTTACTTGTGCGTTCAATTGCTTATGCTCATGTAGCCTATGGCGGTTCACCTTAGTTGCAACGGTGTATTCTTATAGTTTAGGAGAATACATAACATTGTATCCTATCATGCTCTAGTTTCTACTTGAATTTTAGGGAATTTTTGGTCGATTATCTTATATTGCACAACTTACTCTTGGAATCTTTTGGAAACTCAATCTTGAAGTTTTTAAGGACAAGTTTATCGTTGTTCTTAGTTTTACTTTGGAAAATGCATATATAAGGAGAGAAAAATATGAAAAAAAAAAAAAGATGAAAATGAAAAAAAAAAAGGTGGAAAAATGAAAAGAGAAAAAGAGAAAAAATATATGAGTTTGTAAATATTAGCTTTGTTTTAATTATGCATTTGGGGTGGCAAGAGCTACCGCCTATGAAGTATGCAGCTACTCTCATAAGTCGGATACAAGTTATGCCCTAATGAGAGAAAGAGTTATCTCATGGGATGCGTGAAAGCTACTACCCCGGTAGAAAGAGCTACCTCCTCGAAAGAGTGAAAGCCACCTTTGGCGGCCGCCTAGGAAAGGGCTACCTTCAAGGATGTGTGAAGCTACTACTTCCACAACTATTTTTTTTGTTTTTGTATATAAATAAGTCCTTGTTAACAAAAGTTTGAGGAGTACTCGTTGGTTGTCTTGAGTGAGTTCACACACACTACACATTTTCGAGTTTTTCTTCCGTTTTGATTCGAGTTTTTAGCTAGAGCAATGATAACTTTATGCAATGTTTTGATTTCCCCTTACTTGTAGAATGCTTCTTTTGCATACTTTTGGTGAACCTAAGGCCGAGCACTTTCAATTGTTCTTCCCAAGTACTTTCACGTTCTATTTTGCTTGAGGACAAGCAAAAGCTTAAGTGTGGGGGGATTTGATAAGTGCTCGTGTTATAGTAATGCGAAGTGTTATTATCTTCCAATGGGCATTAATTTAATCAGATTTTATCACTAAAAAGTGTGCATTTGTTTACTTTTGTGCATTGAAGGGTTGTGGAGAAGATCTAGAGAAAAAGAAGGAAGAATAGGTTATGTTCGCCGTTGTTGAGGAGTTCTCGGACCAAGCAAGGAACAAGGCACGAGTCTAGACTTGTGGGTGTGTGCCAACCTCCATTGGAGGGGCACAAGGGCAGTTACACTCACAAAAGTCTATAACTCGTGTAGCATTGGATAACTTCGCCAATGAAGAGAAATGAAGTAATCGACATAATCTACCATTGATTGTGTGCCCAATTCAACGGCCTCGATGAAGAACGATCGATTCGGGAGTATTTCGGAGAAGTACTGTAGCAGGCACTGTAGCGAAAATACTGTAGCAGCTACTGTTCACATTCTGCCGAAATTCAGAATTCCAGAGAGTTCACACGGGCGTGTGGAAATTTCACACGGCCGTGTGAATTAATTTTCCAGCAAGCCAGAGAGTTCACACGGGCGTGTGGAAATTCCACACGGGCGCGTAGCAGGATACTGTAGCAGAATACTGTAGTAGAAACACTGTAGCAAAACACTGTTCACAGGTGCCGAGAAATCACGATTCCAGAATTTCCACACGGCCGTGTGGAATTAACACACGGGCGTGTGGAATTTCTGGATTTTCACAGAAGTCCGATTTCAGCCCGAATTCAGCCCGACTTCAGCCTATAAATAGCCCGTTTTCATATCTATTTGGGGACCCTTCTCTTCTATCACTTGGATATCTTTTGGGGGGCTTTCGGCTAGGGTTTGGAGAGGTTCTTGGAGGTCTTTGGAGGCGATTAAACGGCATCGACATCGACATCCTTTGGAAGAAAGCTATTGGGGAAGCTCTCATCGGCATTGATTTGTCGAGGTGTGCCCTAGGCTTGACAAGGGATTCGTTGGAGAAGACACGCGACTACACAAGACCATCGATACGATCTACAAGGGGGTTTTCTTTATGGTTTTCATGCATATGTTCTTAAACTATTTATTGACTTTGTATTGCTCCATGGAGAGCTAAACCCTAGTGGGTATTCGGACTTGTAAACCCTAGGATGATATTGTTTCTATGACTTTTATTATGCTTTCTTAATTTAATGTTCTATTATTGAGTTCCAATCTTGCATGACGATTGTATGAGATTTTCCCTTAGCCGTGACACTAGGGTTGAGAATCTATTAGGTTATCCTTTGAGGGTGTGACAACCTCTATAGGATTAGACTACACAAGGTTGGAGAGGGTTGAGAGTGAGAGTTGTGAGGTAGCGATGTACCCCTTTCCCCTCCGGTGTGGTTTCTCCCTACCTCCGTTTCCTTGATTCATTAGCGGTCGAGATAGAGTGAAGTTCTAGGTAGATAAACTCCCCTGGGGCTTAGTTACGCGAGTAACAGAGTGAAGGGTTGAAGTGAATCCTACGCACTGGGGCTTAATCTAGACTAGGGTTCTTCCACCTGGACCAAAGGGTTAGAACTACACATAGGAACAGGTTTTACCACTAGGAGTCCCTAGAACTTAATGCAATCCCACGTAGTGTGAGGCTTAGGTAGATATACTCCTCTAGGGCTTAGTTGACAGGTCAACGAGAGTCAAGAGTCGTAGTGAATCCTAATGCCGGGGCATAGTGTTGGGGTTAGTCACGGTTGACCTTAGGTTTGGGACCGTGTGTTTAAGGATATCCTCGACTCAATTAGACATCAATTAGAGGGTATAATACTAGTCTTGCACTAGAAGCATTTGTCTTAGGGGGAGCTTTGTCCGGGTACCCCATCTTTATATCGATTACCTCTCCTACCCTTATTATTCTTCTTGCATTCTTTTATTTTCTTTTTACATTTATATATATACACTTTTCTCATCATCGACTTCTTTCATAGCTAAATAGCGATATCACTTGTTTCTGAACACTATTCCCTGTGGATACGACTACCCACTCACCAAGGTATTTTATTACTTCGACAAGGCCGTGCACTTGCGGTACACACGCAAAAGGTTGTGTCAGGGGTTTTCATCAATGTCTTTGATTTGTACTTTCTTTTCTATTTTGATGAACATGTATAGCTCCATGAGGAGATAAACCCCTTGAGGGTATTCAGACTTGTAAACTCTAGGGTTTTTATGTTTCTTTGACATTATTATTATGCTTTTCCAGTATTGATGAATAAAAATTGAATTTCAATCTTAATTTCATCTTGCTAATGTTTTCTCTTAGATGTGACACTAGGATTGAGAATAATTTAGGTTACCCTTTGGAGGTGTGACAACTCCTTTAGGGTTAGACTACTTAAGATTGAATAGGGTTGAGAGGGAGAGTTGTGAGGTAGCGATGTATCCCTTTCCCCTTCGATGTGGTTTCTCCCTACCTCCGTTTTCGTGATTTCATAGCGGTCGAAATAGAGTGAAGTGCTAGGCAGATAAACTCCACTGGGGCTTAGTTACGCAAGTAACAGAGTGAAGGGTTGAAGTGAATCCTACGCGCCGGGGCTTAAACTAGACTAGGGTTCTTCCACCTGGACCAAAGGGTTAGAACTACACATAGGAACAGGTTTTACCACTAGGAATCCCTAGAGCTTAAAGCAATCCCAAGTAGTGTGAGGTTTAGGTAGATATACTCTCCTGGGGCTTAGTTGTCCGAGATACAGAGTGAAGGGTGACGTGAATCCTAATACCGGGGCATAATGATGGGGTTAGTCACGGTTGTCCTTAGGTTTGGGACCGTGAGTCTAAGGATTTCCTCGACTCAATTAACATCAATAGGGAAGTATAATAGCATAGTCCTGCACTAGAAGCATAGATCCTAGAGGTAGCTTGTCCGGATACCCTATTTCATTCATTGCTAGTCCTCTCTATTCTCTTTTACTTGCACTTTCTGATCTTCCATCTTTCTATTTAATTTCTTGTCTTTTATTCTGTGTACATCTACATTCATTCATTGATCCAAATATTGCTTTTCCATACACCACATAGCTTAATTAGTGAAATCTCGTATTCTAAATCCCTATTCCCTATGGATTCGACTACCCTCTCACCAGGGTAACCTTTATTACTTCGACAACCCGTGCACTTGCGGGATACACGCAAGGGGTCGTGTTAGTTTACTTAGAAAAATTCACAGACTCACAGAAAAACTCAGAGACATAAATATGATACTTGGAGCCAGTAAAAACTATTAAAACACGACCAGATACCATGGAAAACATGCTCAACCGACTCAAACTTCATCAACTATCGTTTAGCCACACAAAAAACATCAACAATCCACAGAAATATCGCAGCACATGCTTTGAAAATATTAGGACACCAAAACTAAGACTTTTATTCATACTAAAACTAAACTCACTAGAAAAGCATGTAAAACCTTGGGTTGCCTCCCAAGAAGCGCTTGTTTAACGTCACTTAGCTTGACGTACCTGTATTACCTTACGGAGGTTCATGAATGGAGGTTGCCCTCTTCCCTACAACCTAAAAGTATGCATTACATACCCTTTGTAGAGTAGAGGTGGAGTTGTCGAATTTGTTACGACAAAAGGGTGAAACACCCTTACTCCGTAAATGCTCATCCATTTTTTTGTTGGGGTTCTTCTTGTTGCGTCTTTTTGACCTCTTCATCCTCCGAAGCATCTTCTTCATACGCCCCGTTTCTAGCTTGAAGTCGTTCTCGACTAGACCAAGGGAAAGTACTTCTTCTTCAATTTCCACATCTTCGTCCGGCCACCCTTCATATGGATCCGGATTTAACATTTCCTGCACATAATCATCAATTAGTTCATCGCTGGTGTCAAGAAAATACAAAGTATCATCAAAGTTAAGAGAGTGTTTCATGGCTTCGGCGAGGCGGTATGTAAGCTTGTCTTCTCCCACTCGCAATGTGAGCTCCCCGCTGTCCATATCAATCAAGGCCTTAGAAGTGCGCAAGAATGGCCTTCCCAGGATCAATGGAACTTCGACATCCTCATCGACATCTAACACCACGAAGTCAACAGGAAATATGTATTTGTTGACTTTCACCAACACGTCTTCCACAATTCCTCTTGGATGCCTCACCGATCGGTCCGCGAGTTGAAGTGTCATCCGAGTGGGTCTAGGCTCGCCCAAGCCTAGCTTTGGAAATAATGTGTAGGGCATGACATTGATGCTTGCCCCGAGTCGGTCAATGCCATTTCTTCACCCAAGTTGCCAATGTTACATGGTATTATGAAACTCCCGGGATCTTTTCTCTTGCTTGGCATGTTCTTTTGCAATACAGCCGAGCAATTGGCATCAAGGATCACAGATGCGCTCTCCTCCAATTTCCTTTTGTTGGTTAAGAGGTCCTTCAAGAACTTCGCGTACTTGGTCATTTGGGCCAATGCTTGTGCGAATGGTATGTTTATGTGCAATTGCTTGAAAATTCCCAGAAATTTCTTGTATTGTTCGTTCTCTTGGTCATTCTTCAATCGTGAAGGGTAAGGAATCCTTGGCTTGTAAGGTGGGGGTGTTAGTGTTAGCCTAGCCCCAATCGTTGATCTGAACCTTTATTAGTTATATGTTTTTTAATAAAACCTGGCTTGTTTTATCTTACTACATTTCTGTGCATGTGTGCTTGGATAGAACTATCCCTGAGAGTTTGTTCCGCACAAGTTGCCGAATACGTAATTCGGGCAGTAAAACCTTGGTGCATAAAGGAACAACTTTCTAAACATCCCTAGTCAATTACTGTCATGGGAATGATAGTAAACTAAGACTAGTATGCCTATTGTGTGATGATCATGTTTTACGGATTATAGGGCATGTGATGTCAATCAATAGACATAGACACGTGTTAGTAAACAGCGTGTCTGGATCGATCCGCTCACGAGATCACTACATGGTCGCAAAGTCATAAGTGGTTCTCGTGTAACGCTTATACTGAATCCTTAAACTCAAGGTCGCTATAGAGCTTGGATGAATGTTGGTGTACTTTGACATACGCCTAACGTCATTCGTAATAGAGTGACAAGTGTGGGTATGATTGGGTGCATCGAGATTCATAGCAAGTAATATTTGCGATGCGAGGGGATTACCACTCTCTGAGTAAAGAGAATATCACTGGCCACTTGATCGGTGAAACTGAGTAGTGTATGGCCACGCCCAAGTGAAATGGTAAGGGTTATCATTTATTTGACCTAGTAAGTTCACTGAGGATCAAGAAATCGATCGACAAATAAATGAGGGTGACTAAGCTCCATGCCTTATGTTGATCGAGATATTCAATTGGCAAAGGAATTGGATAAGGTTACAAGGTTAGTTGATTACCCAGTCGACCTCCGTTTTAATTCGGGTAGTCACATTGCCATGCTAGACGGCATTTGAGACTTATGGGCCTTAACGAGGTTAAAATCCCATTGCCGATTTTAAAACGGGCCTACAGGATCGCACACGTAAAAGCCGTGAAATCCGGAATCAATCTAATGAGTCGAATAGCTAAATGGAGTTTAGATAAATCAAGAGTTGATTTGGTCTAACCGCGAATGTGTAAAGATTGAGTTATGAGATAACTTAAAAATTGAGGGACTTAATTAGAAATTAAGTGTTAGCTTATTGGATCTAATATGATTGATATCCAATAAGAGGAATCAATGGTCGATATTGCATTGGGATTGGTTTTAGGGTTTTATAAATACATGTGTATTAGAGAAAACCCTAACCCTAATCTTTCCTCTCCCTCTCTCCCTCAAGGAGGCAGCCGGTCTGCCCTAGCCAAGAGGACGCCGCCGCCGGTCAAAGGTGCTATCCGCCTTTTTCCCCTTTTTGGAGAAAGGTTTCTCCATCCGGATTGCCGCTACTCGGCTCCGGCGAAGGTATAGGTCGACACCCCTTTGGTCTTTCTTGTTTATTCATGTATGTTAGTTCACAGGCCGGCTTTTTCATTGATATTTCTTTATCAATGGAGATCGTCGGGGTGAGAATCTTTTGAGATTATTTCATAATGGTTGTGGAATTTTTCTCAAAAGATTCTCACATGTGAAACATTCGCCGAGTGTCGGTTTTTGGATTTACAATTCCTTACACATGTTTACGATTAGGTTTTGAGACCTAATTTTAATTGCTATTCGTATTTCGCGATAAGAGTTATCGTTGGATACTAGCAATTCATACCGGATTGTTTCTTGCTTGTGTGTGTGTGATAGTAGAGGGGAGTCGCGTATATGCAGTCCCTTTTTCGACTACACCCCTGGAATTGTATTTATTTATTTATTTTAGATTTTTATATCTTTATTCATTTCCATTGCATGCTAGGATCCATGCTAATTTTTTGTTTGTTATCCGCTGTGCATATTTTGCTTCTAGCATGCTCGTAGACCCTTGTCGATCCCAACAGGGGGTGCCACCTCTTTTTCCTTTGGTGCTTCGTTCTCTACCTCCACAACCTTGAGTGATTCTTTCGCCTTTTCTTGAGGGAGATTTCTCTCAACCTCTTTCCCACTCCTCAAGGTAATTGCCTTCATTTGCTCCCTTGGATTAGTCTCCGTATTGCTAGGCAAGCTCCCTTGAGGTCTTTCCGCCAATGTCTTCGCAATTTGCCCCACTTGATTTTCCAAATTGTGTAGGGAGGCGGTGTGGTTGCGAAGAGTAGCCTCCACCGACTGAAACCTAGCATCCGAAGAGGAAATGAAACTTGTGAGGGCTTTCTCTAGATCGGTCATCTTCCCTTTTAGTCCGGTCACTCGGCTTTCTAGGTTCAGTGCTTGTTGATTTTGAAATCCCTGTGGTGTGTTGCTCTTTTCTTGTGACTGACCTTGATTGCTCCATGAGAAATTCAGGTGGTTCCTCTACACCGGGTTGTAAGTGCCACTGTACGGATTGCCTTGGCCTTGTCCTCTATACGCATTACCCACAAAATCAGCATGTTCCACCGTACTAGTGCCTCTAATAAGTGCTTGTGTTATAGTAATATGAAGTATTATTATCTTACATTGAGCATTACTTTTCTCAGATTTAATCACTAATTAGTGTGTGTTCGTGTTCTTTTGTGTATTAAAAGGTTGTGGAGAAGATTTATAAAAAAAGAAGCAAGAATGGGTTATGTTCGCCATTGTTGAGGAGTTCTCGGACCAAGCAAGGAACAAGGCACGAGTCTAGACTTGTGGTTGTGTGCAACATCCATTGGAGGGGCACAAGGGCAGTCACACTCACAAAAGTCTATAATTCTTATAGCATTGGAGAACTTTGCCAATGAAGAGAAATGAAGTAATCGACATAATCTAACGTTGATTGTGTGCTCAATTCAACGGCCTCGATGAAGAACGATGAATTCGGGAGCATTTCGGCGAGTACTGTAGCAGCACTGTAGCTTTGTTAATGTAGCAAAATCAATGTATCAAGCTACTGTTCACTTTTCAGCCGAAAATCAGGATTTCAGAGAGTTCACACGGGCGTGTGCAAATTCCACACAGTCGTGTGAATTAATTTTCCAGCAAGCCAGAAACTTCACAAGGGCGTGTGGAAATTCCACACGACCGTGTACTGTAGCAAAAGTACCATAGCAAAAACACTGTAGTAAGTTACTGTTCACAGCCCGCCGAAAATCAGCAAAACAGAATTTCCACACGGCCATGTGGAATTAACACACGAGCCTGTGAAAATTCTGCAGCCCATGTGGAAAATCCACAGGGGCGTGTGGAACTCCGATTTCAGCCCGATTTCAGCCTATAAATAGCCCGTTTTCAGATCTATTTGGGGACCCCCCTTTCTATCTCTTGCCTATCTTTTGGGGGGCTTTCGGCTAGGGTTTGGAGAGGTTCTTGGATGTCTTTGAAGGCGAATATACGGCATCGACATCGACATCCTTTGGAAGAAAGCTATTAGGGGAGCTTTCGTCGGCATCGATTCGGTGAGGTATGCCCTAGGCTTGGCAAGGGATTCGTGGAGAAGACTAGGCGGCTCAACAAGACCATCGATACGATCTATAAGGGGGTTTTCTTTATGGTTTTTATGCATATGTTCTTAATCTCTTTATTGATTTTGTATTGCTCCATGGAGAGCTAAACCCTAGTGGGTATTCGGACTTGTAAACACTAGGATGACATTGTTTCTATGACTTTTATTATGCTTTCTTTATTGATGAATTTAATTGAGTTTCAATTTTAATTATCTTCTGCTATTGTTTTCCTTTAGCCGTGACACTAAGGTTGAGAGCAATCTAGGTTATCATTGGGAGATGTGACAACTCCTATAGGGTTAGACTCCTTAAGATTGAAGAGGGTTGAGAGGGAGAGTTGTGAGGTAGCGACGTACCCCTTTCCCTTCCGGTGTGATTTCTGCCTACCTCCGTTTCCTTGGTTAATTAGCGGTCAAGATAGAGTGTTAGGGCTCAATCTAGACTAGGGTTCTTCCACCTGGACCAAAGGGTTAGAACTACATAGAGGAACAGGTTTTATCACTAGGAATCCCTAGAGCTTAAAGCAATCCCACGTAGTGTTAGGGTTAGGAAGATAGTGTAATACCCTGAACCTTTGGATACCTGTTGAAAAGTATATTCAGGGTATTATAACAGTTACAGTAAGAATTTTCCTGCAGATCAATTTTTCAGAAAAAAACCCAAGAGGGACTAACAAGGACCTTATTGTAAGAGTTCATATAAGATTTTGGGTTTAAAAGTAATTAAAAAGGACTTGATCAAAACTGTTTCCAAAAACCAGGGACTGAAAAGAAATTCTACAGGGACTTTTTGGAAATGTTATTTCATGATTCAGGGACTGTTGGTGAAGTTTTCAGGGACCTTTTTATTATAGATTATATTTTCAGGGACTATTGGTAAATTTCGGCTGAAGATTTTATGGAGAGAAAAGTCTAGAATGAAGGGCCTTTCTTCATCAATTCATCTTCTTCTCGTCCTTGCTGCTACAGTAACCCCGAGAGTGAGAGATAGAGAAAATAAAGGAAAAATGGAAAATTTTGAAGAGGAAAGTTTGGAGAACACCGGTGGGAGCTCGCCGGAGACTTGCATTGCTTGGTAAGCATCTTCTTGGTTGAATTAATGCATGATATTTGGTTAAATTGAAGCTTGAGCAACCATGCTAAATGTTAACTTGCTTTTATGAGATTTGGCTTGGTTTTGAGTGGCAAAAGCATGGTTTATTGTTGTTGATAATTAATGCTTGAAGTTATTTTGGAAAATCCTTGTAATTGTGATGAATTTGGATTGAAATGGAAGATGGAATTTTCGGGTTTACTGTAGAGTTACTGTAGCACCGAGATTAGGGTTGGTTTTGGGTTAATTAAGTTGATAATAATGATGATTTAAGTGTTAATGAAGATGGTTGGATGAAGCTGGTTGGGTTTAACCAAGTTGTTTTGGTTGGATCAAGTCAAGTGGGAATTGGTTGAGTTTAAATTGATTTGGTTAAGTTGGTTTGATCAAATCAAGTTGAGATGGGTTTGGACTTGGTTCAGGTTTTTGGTTAATGGCTTTGGGCTGAACCAATTGAAGGAAATTGGTTCAGTTGAACCAAGTTGGTTCAACAGGAAATTATATAAGAATTTGATTGGTTTAATGTTGGTTGGTTTAAATTGAACTTGGTTCAGAGAAATTGAGGTTGGTTCAGGAGGGTTTAGCCCAAATTGAGGTGGATTAAGAGCAATTGGAGACCGGTATAAATATGCGAGGTCGGGTTTTAACCGATTGGAGTAAGTGGGCCAATTAGAGAGTCTGTTACTTGTTTATTATAATTTCTTTTGGATTAAGTTGTGTCTTTAGATTGTTATATGTATTTATTTTCTTTTGTTACCCCGATAGGTATTGTCCAGGCTTAGGAGGGAGTTCCAGGTCTAGCAAGAAACCCAAGGGAGACCAGGTGAGTTGGTAGTGGCTATTATCTTTGAATAAATGGTTAAATATTATTATTATTTTGAATAATCGGTAATTGTGATTATTATGAAATCATTATTTAACAGCTAGTATTTTGGAAATTATTATTTAATTATTTTATTTTACTATGTTTAATTGTGTATGTTGTTAAAAGATACTTATATTTATTTGTCGTTGACTTGTCATGACCATCGTATTGATTTGTATTTTTTCGTATAATTATACATATCTTCAAATAGTGGAAATACGTATATATATGATTCAATTATTTTGGAAACAACTGTTTAATTATATCATTTCATTATGTTAATTATGTATAATGATGAATGATACGTATATTGAAATATTGGCAATCGTATTTATACATCCGTTTGGTATAATCATACGTATTTTTGAATAGTGAAAATATGTACGTGCGCATGATTTTAATTATTCATTTCATATATTTATTTTAATGGTTACATATGCTTTGACTGGGGATGAATTGTGAAATTATGTGCGTATATTAAAATGTTTTACCGACAATGTTTGTGAAACTGGTTTTCATTCCTGGCATAGAAATGTATGTATTGTACGGTGGATATTGTTCGGATTTGGATGGTGACTACGGACTTAGTCCGACACTGCAGTGTGGGGTCCCACGGTCCGGCCTGATGGGAGGCGGCGTGGTTAACCCTGAGTTTAACCCTGGTCAAGATGTGCGCGGAGCCATTGACAGGGTTTGGTTCTGTTGAGAAACCCGGGGTCACCACACGGGGATCTCAGTGGCCAACGTTAAGGTTACGAAGACCTTGATGGCTCTCAACCTAGTCGCGACGGCGGCTAAGTTTGGGAGGGTTTTTAGGCCAATGTTTTGAGAATGGTTTTATGGTTTGTTTTTGCAAAAGATGTTTTGAATTGTGATGAGGGGGCGAAGCCCAGCTGTCGCTCTTAGGAGGGCAGTCTCTCACAAAAAGTTTATATTTCCTTAGAAATTGATTTAATGATGATTTATGGTGAATTTATGTTTTAAAAGTTCTTTAAATTGGTATTCTGCCAAAATTCTAGTATTTTGGAGAGTTTGGAAATTATTTGAGAAAAATTGATGTTTATATACTTTATATACGCTGTATTTAACTATTCGAAATTATTGAGCCACTACCGACCAACTAAAATGTGCCACAGTTGCAGGAGCAGGACCCTGATAGATTGCCTGTGCGAGTATAGAGCCAGTCAGGGCTTGGTTCAGAGTTTAGTAGGTCCCTTTCCTTTCTACTGTTGTTGTTATGATTTTGTAGCGGTTGTACCCGCATGTGGGAGTACTTATGAGTGTTATATTCGTGTATTCGAATCTATAGTTTGTTTAAAAAGTGTTAATAGAGTTTTTGTAAGTTTGATTTGGTGTTTCATGAGTGTCAGTTTTCCAGTTAAAAGAAATTTTAACTGATGGGTGCCACATTTACCTCGGTAGAAGGGGTGGGTGTGACATCTTTTGGTATCAGAGCTGTAGGTTGAGATATCTCTGGTTGGTAGAGATCACTGGTTGTGATCTGAGTCTAAGTTGAGAAGTCAAAGTCTAAGTTAGAGATTTAGTAGTAATTAGACTGTAGAGTAAGGGCCCAGTAGAAATTTGTGAGACTCTCCAATCGGGTTAAAGCCTAGGTTGCATATCACAAATGAGGGCTAATAGTAGGTTTTGACATTTGAGACAGAGAATTGAGTATGGTACTGTGATCAGAATCACGAGTTGAGATATTTGTCAGAATTGGTTTTATTTGAAATAAGTTAACCTGAATATGCCAAAGAAGAGTGTTTGGTGTGCTTCATGTTGACTGGCTTGTAGTGAATTGCAGGATGATTTGAAAGGTGCTTTGGACATACCCGTGCTTAAGATATGGGATTTAGCACGTGGGTAACCAGTCTTCTTTATCACCTTGCTGTGTTTCTTAAAAGGTGTGTCACAACGTGACATTGATTCGAGTTTTGATTTGTCAGACTTTGGACGAATTATAACCAGCTCCTCTGTGTGGTTTAGTCGTGGTTTAAATAGAGGAGAAGATCAGACTTTCCTTTTTCATCAGTGAAATTTTGAGTGTCATAAGAATTTTGAGTAATGGAACCAAGGCGATTGAGACGACTGAGACGAGGACCTCCTACAATGTCTAATAGAGAAAGAGTAGAGAGATATTTCTTGGAGGAGCAGCAGAGAGAGGAAGAAGAGCAGAGAAGAGAAGAGGAGGAACAGAGGAGGAGAGAGGAAGAGCGAAAGAGGGAAGAAGAGAGTGAAAACCGGACTGTGAAGTCCCGATAAGTCCGAATTTAAAGCCGCACTCAGCCTATTTAAAGCCCGATTTAGAGACAATTTTGGGGGATCTTTGACCTATCTTTCTCCCGAATTTCTGGAGAGTGCGGCTAGGGTTTCGGAGAGGATTTCGTGGAAGTTTAGCGCGCGTCTTCGGCATCGTCATCGACGCTCGACGGCCGCACAAGACCACGGCCACACCATACACAAAGGGGTTTTCATTGATGTCCTTATTTTGTGCTTTCTTTTATTCATTGATGAACATGTATAGCTCCATGAGGTGCTAAACAACTTAAGGGTATTCGGACTTGTAAATTCTAGGGTTATTATTTTTCTTTGACATTGTTATTATGCTTTTCCATTATTGATGAATAAAATTGAGTTTCAATCTTAATTTCATCTTGTTAATGTTGGTAGTGTGAGGTTTAGGTAGATATACTCCCCTGGGGCTTAGTCGTGCGAGCGATAGAGTGAAGGGTGACGTGAATCCTAATACCGGGGCATAGTGCTGGGGTTAGTCACGGTTGTCCTTAGATTTGGGACTGTGAGTCTTACGATATCCTCGACTCAATTAAACATCAATAGGGAAGTATATAAGCATAGTCCAGCACTAGAAGCATAGACCCTAGAGCTAGCTTGTCCGGATGCCCTATTTCATTCATTACTAATCCTCTCTATTCTCTTTTACTTGCACTCTCTCATCTTCCATCTTTCTATTTAATTTCTTGTCTTTCATTCTGTTTGATTCTATATTCACTCATTAATCCTACTATTGCTTTTTCCGTACTCCGCATAGCTTAATTAGTGAAATCTCGTATTCTAATTCCTTATTCCCTGTGGATTCGACTACCCACTCACCAGGGTAAATTTATTACTTCGACAAACCTGTGCACTTGCGGGACACACGCAAGGGGTCGTGTCAAGTTTTTGGCGCCGCTGCCGGGGAATAGGCGTATTTTTGATACTTGTTTTTGCTACTTTAGTCATTCACTTCATTGTCTATTTCACATTTTCTTTATCTACCACTATTCTTACCAATTATTTTCTCGTTAATTCCAGTTTACCGAGGGAATGTTTAACGCAAGCGAAGCTTTTGATACACTCGTGGGACTAGTTGAGGAAGTGGAGCAGAAAATGAAATTGTTTATCGGTCAATCATTTCCAAATTATACCGAGTGCGAGCAATCAGTGAGACAACCTTGTACAGAAATAGTGGATAGTATCGATCAGTTTTACAAGGAGCAGAACATGAATTATGAATTGGGCAGTGTGTTGGACAAATTTGATAAATCAGCGCTAGCTTCTTCAAATGGTGACACAGAAGAAACCCTTGAGAAGGTTCTTGCACAGTTTGAATCAGCTTATTGGGAACATAAGCAAGAAGTCTTTTCAATGGGGATTGCAAACCTAATAGAGGAAGCTTGTGAGTTGGGGGTTAAATTGGGGTCCCAGGACCAACTCAAGGAGTGTGATCTAGAGAAGGTCTCAGGATGCATTAATGAACAACAAGATACTAAATTTGAAGAAATTAATGGATTAAAAGGGGACCGATTTCGACCATCCATCGATGAACCACCCGATTTAGAGTTGAAAACACTTCCAGAGCACTTAGAATATGCATTTTTGGCAGAAGAGATGAAGTTGCCCGTGATTATAGCATCAAATCTCTCTCGAGAACAAAAAGATAAACTGGTAAACGTGTTGAGGAAACACAAGTCTGCGCTGGCATGGAAAATCGCAGACCTAAAAGGAATAAACCCTTTATTCTGCACACATAAGATTTTAATGGAGGATAACTTCAAATCGGTGATCCAACCTTAAAGAAGTCTAAACCCAAAAATGAAAGAGGTTGTGAAGGCAGAGGTGGTGAAACTACTGGATGCAGGAATTATTTACCCGATCTCCGACCGTGCTTGGGTAAGCCCAACTCAGGTGGTTCCGAAGAAAGGTGGGATGACACTAATTAAGAATGAGAAGAATGAACTCATCCCAACTAGAACAGTCACTGGATGGAGAGTGTGCATTGATTACAGAAGGTTGAATGACGCAACCCTAAAGGATCACTTTCCGTTGCCTTTTATTGATCAAATGTTGGAGTGATTAGCAGGGCATCAGTTTTACTGTTTTCTAGACGGAATGTCAGGATATTTTCATATTCCTATTGCCCCGGAAGATCAAGAGAAGACAACTTTTACTTGTCCCTATGGAACATTTGCATACAGAAGAATGTCGTTCGGGTTATGTAATGCACCTGCTACATTTCAACGTTGTATGACTACTATTTTTTATGACCTTATCGAAGACATAATGGAAGTATTCATGGATGACTTCTCTGTGTTTGGTGACTCCTTCGATATATGCTTAAGAAATTTAGAAGGTATCGTTCTCGGGCACAAAATTTCATGCTAAATTGGGAGAAGTGCCACTTCATGGTTCAAGAAGGTATCGTTCTCGGGCACAAAATTTCCAGTATGGGTATGGAGGTGGATAAGGCAAAAATCGAAGTCATAGATAAACTTCCTCCACCGACAAACGTTAAGGGAATCCGAAGTTTTCTGGGGCATGCAGGCTTTTACAGGCGGTTCATCAAGGATTTTTCAAAGATCACTCAGCCGTTGACCAAGCTTCTTGAAAAAGATGCTCCACTTGACTTTGTGGAAGAGTGTGCAGTAGCTTTCAAAGTCTTAAAAGAAAAACTAGGTCAAGCTCCGATTCTAATCACCCCGGACTGGGATGAACCATTTGAGCTTATGTGCGACGCTATTGACTATGCGGTTGGAGCAGTTTTGGGGCAAAGGAGAGGTAAGCAATTCTAACCCATCTATTACGCGAGCAAGACTCTCACAGATGCACAGGAGAATTACACTACTACAGAGAAGGAATTGTTAGCAGTGGTATTTACACTCGATAAGTTCAGATCATATCTTATTCTATCAAGAGTTATTGTATTTACATATCATTCAGCTCTTCGTTACCTCATGAACAAAGTTGATGCAAAACCAAGATTAATCCACTGGGTATTACTCTTACAGGAGTTTGATATGGAGATAAAGGATAAGAAGGGAACCGAAAATGTAGTGGCGGATCACTTGTCACGGTTAGAGGGTAGCATTGGACAAGATCCATTAAGCAAGGAAATTGATAAGTGTCTAAATGTATATGTTTTAACATACATATTTTGTTCACTTAGCATGTATTTTTATATGAATGGGTGCCCATTTTATGCTTAATTGAGTATTATTTATGTTGTAGGGCATGGAGGAGTAATGAGGAACATGATAATATGATTTGGGCGAAAAAAGATGAAAAATCAGGGTGCTGGTGTACTGGAGCATATCACTGTAGCTGGAGTACTGTAGCGGATTCGCTGTAGTAGTTGCTGTTGCACCTGAGGAGTTTTGGGCTGGAAATGATGGAAGTGCATAAGAGTGAACAGTGCAGCATACGGGGCCGTATAAGGGGCCGTGAGCATCAAAAGACAGTGGATTTCAACTAGCTCTCACGGCCCCCTATCCACCTCGAGATGCACCCCCACATGAGACATGTTTTGCCTTATTTTTGCCTATCTATCCACCCCGGGATCCATCTATCCACCCCGGGATACTGCGGGAGTATTTATAGATGTTTTTTAGGGCACACAAAGGGACTTCTTGGCCGGCATCTAAAGGGAAGAAACGAAGAAATCTTTGGAGAGATGATGATTTGGAGCCAAGGAAGGAGGCAAGAACATCATTTTGAAGGGGAGAAGCTTCACCATCAAGGAGACAAGGATCCAAGTCAAGGGAAGCGTCATTCGGCATCTCTTGGACGGGGGAAAGCGTCATTCGGCCGGACCTCCACCTCCTCCTTCATCATTTCATCTAGCGAGTGTCATTTCTGAGCTTTTTAAGTGATTTACTTTGTATTTTTGTTGTTACTTTCTTGATGGCACACTAGACCCCCAAGGCCACCGGATGTTGGTGAACCTTGGGGGGGTTTATCATGTATTTTGGATGATCTTTACTTAATTGCAAGCTTGGTTTGGTTTAAGATTTAGTTCATTGTGCTTCATGTCTAGAACTACCATATGTAGAGATCCGTAGTTCTTTCTTGAATTATACACGTAGATGTGACCTACTCACGTGTATTAGGTCGTTAATGAACTAAAAGGGGTTACTTGTATTGGCACACCGAGAAATTGGGTATCGATAGCCCTCCGAGCTATAAGGATAGACTAGGGTTTAGTGTTTTCCTTATTTTGGATCTCTTTGTACTTAATGCAATCGTAGGGATGTTGGTTAGGAAGAGATTCCAACCAGTATCCGTATGGGATTAGGGTTCAATCGCCGAGAAATTAGGGTTGATCTAATCTTGAGATCCTTCGGTCTAAATCAACCAAGCTACCTTTTATCTTTCATCCATGTATCATGATGACCCCTCAAGGGGATCCACATCCACAGGCCTTCACTCTTCATCGTAGTACTTGCAACAACATTGTATGTCTTTAAATTTGTTTAATCATATTGTATTTATTTCTTTGCTTTAGTAGAATATACATCCATGCTTATGTTGTTAGGTTAGATAATAGACGATGGAGGAGTAAGAGTAGCTCCTTAGCCCCGTGGAATACGATCCTCGTGCTTTTGTACGAGGTATTACTTGGCGATCCCGTACACTTGCGGGGAATCTATCAAGTTTTTGGCGCCGTTGCCGGGGAACTTTCTAAGGAATTCTGAGAAACTTCTAGCTTATTGCTCTAGCCATTTACTTTTTGTCTCTTTTCTTTTCTCTTATTTTTATTTCTTTTGAGCTTGACTTGTTCTATTTTTCTTGATTTGTGCAAGGTACTGTGTATGACACGTGGAAATCCATCAAACTTGGTGGAGCCGGATAGTGAGATTGAAAGGACCTTGCGTCGGAGGTTGAGAGAAATTGGTGAAGACCCGATTGAACAAGGCGTTCAAGTTGAGACTAGTGAATCGTCAATCATGGCCGAAGAGAGACGAACTTTATCCGAATACGAGAGGCCACAATTCACGGGTGAAGAATTTAGTGTCCAAGCACCTACCATCGCCACCAACAATTTTGAAATAAAAGCAAGCACAATTGGCATGATTCAAAATTCGGTGCAATTAAATGGTCTTGCAAATGAAGACGCACATGATCACCTTGCCCGTTTTCTCCAAATTTGCTCTACTTTCAAGATAAATGGAGTGACGGATTATGCAATTCGATTGTGACTATTCCCATTCAGCCTAAGCGATGGTGCATATCGGTGGCTCACATCTCTACCCCCCGGGGTCGATTAAAACTTGGAAAGACATGGTAGAGAAATTCCTTGGGAGATACATTCCCCCAAGTAAGGCGGCAAAGTTGAGGCAAGAAATTTCAGCTTTTAAACAAGGGGAGTCCGAGACTTTATTTGAAGCTTATGAAAGATTCAAGGATCTCCTTAGAAGATGTCCTCATCATGGTTATGCTTCGTGGATGCGGGTACAAATTGTTTACAATGGACTGAACTATTCAACCCGTCAATTAATTGACGCCGCAGCAGGTGGATCCTTTAGCAACAAGTACCCCGAGGTAGCCGAACAACTACTTGAGAATATGGCAAGTAATGAATCTCATGGGGCCTCAAGAGGAACACCACAGAAAGGGGCCGGAATTTATGAAGTTAAGGCCGACGATGCTCTAGCCGCAAAGGTCGAGATGTTGTCCAGGAAGATTGATACGCTCATGGGTAGCAGTTCCAAGTCTGAAACCGTCATGAGTTGTAGCACTTGTGGAGGTGGACATGTCACCACTCAATGCCCTATTGCTAGCTCCTTTGTGGCACCCATTGAAACTGTTGACTACATTGGGGGTCCAAGACCACAAGGAAACCCTTACAGCTCCACCTACAATCCAGAGTGGAAATATCACCCGAATTTTTCTTGGAATCAGGGGCGGCAACAAAAAGTGGCCCCTCCGCAAAGTTCTCAAGTTCAACCACCTGTACAAGAGAAGAGGTTCACTACAGAAGATGTGCTTGCTAAGTTCATGATTAACACCGAATCAAGGTTCAACACTGTAACTAGCAACATGGACACACAATTTGGGAAGGTGAATGCTCAATTCAATGATTTTGGTTCCATCTTGAGAAATCTTCAAGCCTCTGTACAATCACTTGAGCATCAGGTGGGGCAGCTTGCTAAGGCAAATTCAGAATGACCTTCCGGTAGTCTCCCTAGCAACACCGAGGAGAATACAAGGGAGCACTTAAAGGCCATTGCCCTTAGAAGCGGAAAACAAATTGAGACAAGGGTTGAAGTTAACCCAAGTGTCAAAGAAACCGGGATAGCCGTTGAGGAAGATCCCCATCCAGCTAAAAAAATACTAAGGAGGTTGCTCGAAAGGAAAATAATGAAGCTCACTCTCGGGAACACTCAAAGCCACCGGAGAACAAGCCCCAAATTCCTTATCCGGTGAGATTGAAGCAAGACAAGGAGGATGTCCAATTCAGAAAATTCATCAACATTTTCAAGCAACTCCACATCAATATCCCAATCGTCGAGGCTTTGACACAAATGCCGAAGTATGCCAAGTTTCTGAAAGAGCTCCTCACAAATAAAAGAAAACTTGAAGATGAAGGCACCGTGGCACTCTCGGGAAATTGCTCGGCCATTTTGGAAAAGAAGCTCCCACAAAAATTGAAAGATCCGGGTAGCTTTATAATCCCATGTGTGCTTGAGGGGGGAGTGAAGGAAAATGCACTAGAGGATTCGGGGGCAAGCATCAACGTTATGCCTTACACCATGTACTTGAAGCTTGGTTTGGAAGAGCTCAGACCTACAAGGATGACTTTGCAATTAGCGGATCGATCAACAAGAAAACCCCGTGGGACAGTGCAAGATGTGATTGTCCGGGTGGACAAATTGGTGTTTCCTGTAGACTTTGTGATCATGGACATAGATGAAGATGTGGAGATAGCTCTGATCCTTGGTTGCCCCTTTCTAACCACTTCTGGAGCTCTCATCGATTTAAAAGGAGGAAAATTGACTTTAAGGGTTAGGGAGGAAGAAGTAATTTACACGTTGCCGGTGGCCATAAAACATTCCCTTGACCATGATGACACATTGTATTTTGTTGATGAAACTGATCGGTTAATTTCTACTTGTGTACAGGAGGTGTTATCATTAAATCCTTTGGATGAATACTTAGAAGAAGTGGAGGACAAAGAACAAGAAGAACCCCACAATTCCCCTCCAAGTCACAATTTGAAAAAACCAAAGGAGGAAGTGATATGTACCAATACCAAGGAAAAAGAGCAAAATGATTCAATGTTGAAGAAAATTTGGAGGGAGGTCCGAGGAAAGAAAAGAAAAGGTACCAACCCTCGTCGTTCAAAATCTCTAGGAGGGAAGGTAAAGTTCGAGCCCCTCTTTACTCATGAAAAGTGTAATGTATTTTCTTTGATGTCATTGAACTTACCGGGCAACAATAATGATTCAAAGGGGACCGGGGGTCACTTCAAACTCTTCGAACCCCCGTGAGGTAAGTGAGAAGGTACGTCAGGCTCGTGACGTTAAACAAGCGCTTCTTGGGAGGCAACCCAAGCGTTCGGGGGTTTTAAATTCAATTTTCGTATTTTAGTTGTTCATATCTACTTTGCAACGTGTTAGTTTCCTTATTTGTTTTACATTTGAATAAGTCCGTGTTCAAAATTTTTTGTTATCGTCATGTGTGTTGTTTTATATTTTTCCTTGTTGTGCCTACTTGTTCTATTGTCAATACATGCGTTTATTCGAGTCTTTTGCGTATTTCTATCGAGTAGGAGGTGTTTTAGATCATGCTATCAACTTCCCGGAGAGTTTTAGAATGCATTGAGACCCCTTACCAGCCTCCCCAGGTCCTCACGGCCCTAAGGGGGCCTTGAGAGAGGCCGTGAACAAATCGCCAGTGAAAATATACTAGGGTTCACGGCCCCCCTCACGGCCGTATAGGGGGCCGTGAGATGCGGGCTAGTGGGAATCAAGTGCGGGCTGGGATTTTACACTAGGGTTCACGACCCTCCTCACGGCCGTATGAGGGGCCGTGAGGCTCGGCCGAGTAGCTTATACCCCCCACTCTTTGGTTCTTTGGGTCTTCTTCTCCATTCTCCCTTCATCTCCATCATTTCTCCTTTCCTCTTTTCATCATTTCTCAACCAAATCTCTCCATTTTTCGTTCTAGATCACCTCCTAGACATTTTGTGACATCGATCTAGTGATTTACCAAGAGCTTCAAGCAAGTTCCACCAAGGATTCACCGGTAAGCTTTTTGATGCCCTAGATTTCTATTTCTCATTTTCTCTTGAGTTCATGGAGCTTTTTGGTGAATAAATTCATGCTTTTATCATGTGTTGGTGGTGTGATTGTTGTTTGTTCAATTTCCATTGAATTCTTGTAAAAATTTTTCGATCTTCATGATGGTAATGAAATGCTACACCATGAATAGTGTCCATACGGCCCCCTATACGGCCGTATGGACCCTATTCATGGCCATTTCTCATTTTTTTCTTGCTTCTTGTGTTATTTTTGGTGATTGTATTGGATTGGTTTAGGCTTGATGAAGATCTTTTGTGTTGTAGGGATGCCAAACATCAAGAGGGTTGCTTCAAAACGTCCACGAGCTTCAACACAAAATCCCGAGGAGCCTACGTTCACGCACCCCCTTCACATGGCACATTACGAAATATTGAAGACTAAACCATTTGGCAGCATCCGACGTATTGATTGGAATTTTTTGGAAGAGCTTGGAATTACCGACAAAGTGAGGGAGATTCTATCTCAAAATGGTTGGGTGAATTTATTTACTATCGATGAACCAACATACCGGCAGCTCACTTTGGAGGTTTTAAGCACCTTTGAGGCACAACAAGACCGGCGACGCATCATTTGTCAGAAACAGGGGACTATCCACTTCCAAGCTTTTGGAAGGCTTCGCGAGTTGACTCACGTTGAATTTGCAAGTTACTTGGGGATCTATGACGAGGAATACATGAACTCCATTCCGATCGGCCAAATCCGAGTCGATTTTCCACCGCATGTGAATGCGAATCAATATTGGGCCACCAAAGCCTCAGGCGACACTAAAAACACTCGCAAGGCGTCCCAGATTGCTGATCCTATCATGAGATATGTGCATGCCCTAATTACTCGTTCCATAGGAGGCCGAAAGGATAGTACTGGAGTAGTGTCTAACTCTGATCTACTGATTTTGTTTGGGATTTTTGAGCAATGCCCCCTTCACCTTGGGCATCTTGTGGCTGAAGCATTTATTCATCACGCACAGTGCGCGCGGTTAGGTGCTATTTTCTTGGGTCCGTACATCACCAGGTTGATTCGCGGTATGAAATTGTTGGACCGCGCTCGTGATATGACGATTGTGGGTGGTGCTGCGGCCCTTGGCGCGAATGTCTTGCTTGCTGTTGGTCTAGTTGAAAAGAGAGGTGCCCGCTACCGACTTTCCCGACAGTCATCGGCCGGGGAGTCCAGTTTGCCAGCAGACACTGACTCCGATCCTGATGACACTCCCACTCCCACTCCTGGCACCACATCATCATCGGGCTTCGAAGCTAGGTTGTGAGGAATGGAGAGCGATATTCAGGCCATCCGTCACGAGCAGCGTGAGATGCGCGGATAGCTGTACCAGATCATAGAGGGTCAGCACCTGCTCACCGAGGACTTTCACCAGTTTACCATCTTTGCTCGCGGTTCATCTTCACGGACTGGCACCGCATCCTGAACCGACACACCTGTCCCACCTGTTATCGACGAGCCGTTTCATTCTTGAGCATGGACACTTATTTCTCTTTCAGCAGCATGTTGTTTCTATTTATTGTTGTTTTCTTTATTTTCTGCACGTGTGTTTGTTTGTTTTGAATAAGTTGGGAAGGGTTATACCCTGAACAACACTTTGTAGAACTCTGGTTGCTTTTATTTAGTTGTGTGTTTGACCGCTCCCTAGTATTAATCTTTCCTTTTTTTATTTTTTTGGAATGATAGTTTTGCCCTTGTGCTTTGCATGGCATTGAGGGGAATTTGGTGAGCATCTCCACATTTTGTGGGAGCCGGACCAGACACGTAAAGCTCGCCGTATACTTTTGTCGGGTCACATTTCGCCATTTGTACAAGATAAACCGGGGAAGTTCGTTTTCACCCTCCTCCTTTGTTATTATTGTGTATATTGCCTCTATTTTCCTGATTAGTGTACATTGAGGGCAATGTACATCACTAGGTGTGGGGATGGGTGTATTTACCTGTATTAGGTCAACTTTACATGCTAGTGTTATCAATGATGGCTTGTTACCTTCTTGTGAGATTCTTCAAGTATGAATTAATGATTGATGTGAGTTACAATTTTTGTTGTGCTCTATTGAATCCCGTTTCACCTCTAGTATTGTTCTGTGCACTGAGTCTTTTGTTGATGCCCTGGGAATAGCCTGCTTGACTTTCTTAACTCTCTTGTATGCCTAACACGCAATTTTGAGTACTTAGCCTTAGACTACTAAGTTCTAGCCTTCAATGAACTCTTTAGAACTTCTAAGTCTTTTTGAGCTAGTTCTAGTTTGTTACTTGTGGTGCAGTCTAAAAGTTTGATCTAGGGTATAAAAAAAAAAAAAAAAAAAAAAAAAAAAAAAAAAAAAAAAAAAAAAAAAAAGTCTATGTCAGTATTCCTCTGCTAATGGAGCATGAATGAGTCTATGTAGACTGTAATCGAGTAGTTGGGTGACTCTTGTGCCTAACCAGCATGTGCATCCTCCAGAAAGATTTTTGTGCAGTCTACGTTAGGCGGACTCGGGAAAAAAAAAAATGTGTATGTACATATAAATATAAATAACCCTAGTGATCACTTAGACTGCCTACTTGAGTTTTGAGTAGAAATGGGATTTAGTCTCAAGTTGTAGAATTAGAAGGATCTTAATTGTTCATTGGAGTGGCACTTAGCTTTTTAAGACTTAGTACTCTGTACTTGTGGAGTGATTAGCATATAGAGCTGTACTGATTGAAGTCATAGGGCTAGACCATGTCAGGGCAAATGAGATGAAAGATTCACTTACACTGTACAAACATATAAGAGGTGAGACAGGATCTGTCTGTTGTACGTATTAACTATAACTCAACATCTGTTTATCATTATTCTATACTTGTATAATCTCGTATTTGTTTGAGCCGGAGATGTACATTTAGCCACTTATCATTCCCTTTGTTTTTTATGATTTGTTTGCTTGGGGACAAGCAAACGCTTAGGTGTGGGGATGTTTGATAAGTGTCTAAATGTATATGTTTTAACATACTTATTTTGTTCACTTAGCATGTATTTTTATATGAATGGATGCCCGTTTTATGCTTAATTGAGTATTATTTATGTTGTAGGGCATAGAGGAGCCATGAGGAACATGATAATATGATTTGGGTGAAAAAGGATGAAAAATCAGGGTGCTGGTGTACTGGAGCATATCACTGTAGCTGGAGTACTGTAGCGGATTCGCTGTAGCAGTTGCTGTTGCACCTGAGGAGTTTTGGGCTGGAAATGATGGAAGTGCATAAGAGTGAACAGTGCAGCATACGGGGCCGTATAAGGGGCCGTGAGCATCAAAAGACAGTGGATTTCAACTAGCTCTCACGGCCCCCTATCCACCCCGGGATGCATCTATCCACCCCGGGATGCACCCCCACATGAGACAAGTTTTGCCTTATTTTTGCCTATCTATCCACCCCGGGATACTGCGGCAGTATTTATAGATGTTTTTTAGGGCACACAAAGGGACTTCTTGGCCAGCATCTAAAGGGAAGAAACGAAGAAATCTTTGGAGAGACGACGATTTGGAGCCAAGGAAGGAGGCAAGAGCATCATTTTGAAGGGGAGAAGCTTCACCATCAAGGAGACAAGGATCCAAGTCAAGGGAAGCGTCATTCGGCATCTCTTGGACGGGGGAAAGCGTCATTCGGCCGGACCTCCACCTCCTCCTTCATCATTTCATCTAGGGAGTGTCATTTATGAGCTTTTTAAGTGATTTACTTTGTATTTTTGTTATTACTTTCTTGATGGCACACTAGACCACCAAGGCCACCGGATGTTGGTGAACCTTGGGGGGGTTTATCATGTATTTTGGATGATCTTTACTTAATTGCAAGCTTGGTTTGGTTTAAGATTTAGTTCATTGTGCTTCATGTCTAGAACTACCATATGGAGAGATCCGTAGTTCTTTCTTGAATTATACACGTAGATGTGACCTACTCACGTGTATTAGGTCGTTAATGAACTAAAAGGGGTTACTTGTATTGGCACACCGAGAAATTGGGTGTCGATAGCCCTACGAGCTATAAGGATAGACTAGGGTTTAGTGTTTTCCTTATTTTGGATCTCTTTGTACTTAATGCAATCGTAGGGATGTTGGTTAGGAAGAGATTCCAAGCGGTATCCGTATGGGATTAGGGTTCAATCGCCGAGAAATTGGGGTTGATCTAATCTTGAGATCCTTCGGTCTAAATCAACCAAGCTACCTTTTATCT
This sequence comes from Dioscorea alata, assembly GCA_020875875.1. Lineage (NCBI taxonomy): Eukaryota > Viridiplantae > Streptophyta > Magnoliopsida > Dioscoreales > Dioscoreaceae > Dioscorea > Dioscorea alata. Next base: position 9,051,723 of record CM037013.1, on the reverse strand, counting down.
TTCATCCATGTATCATGATGACCCCTCAAGGGGATCCACATCCACAGGCCTTCACTCTTCATCGTAGTACTTGCAACAACATTGTATGTCTTTAAATTTGTTTAATCATATTGTATTTATTTCTTTGCTTTAGTAGAATATACATCCATGCTTGTGTTGTTAGGTTAGATAATAGGCGATGGAGGAGTAAGAGTAGCTCCTTAGCCCCGTGGAATACGATCCTCGTGCTTTTGTACGAGGTATTACTTGGCGATCCTGTATACTTGCGGGGAATCTATCAAGTTTTTGGCGCCGTTGCCAGGGAACTTTCTAAGGAATTCTGAGAAACTTCTAGCTTATTGCTCTAGCCATTTACTTTTTGTCTCTTTTCTTTTCTCTTATTTTCATTTCTTTTGAGCTTGACTTGTTCTATTTTTCTTGATTTGTGCAAGGTACTGTGTATGACACGTGGAAATCCATCAAACTTGGTGGAGCCGGATAGTGAGATTGAAAGGACCTTGCATCGGAGGTTGAGAGAAATTGGTGAAGACCCGATTGAACAAGGCGTTCAAGTTGAGACTAGTGAATCGTCAATCATGGCTGAAGAGAGATAAACTTTATCCAAATACGAGAGGCCACAATTCACGGGTGAAGAATTTAGTATCCAAGCATCTACCATCGCCACCAACAATTTTGAAATAAAAGCAAGCACAATTGGCATGATTCAAAATTTAGTGCAATTCAATGGTCTTGCAAATGAAGATGCACACGATCACCTTGCCCGTTTTCTCCAAATTTTCTCTACTTTCAAGATAAATGGAGTGACGGATGATGCAATTCGATTGCGACTATTCCCATTCAGCCTAAGGGATGGTGCATATCGGTGGCTCACATCTCTACCCCCCGGGGTCGATTAAAACTTGGAAAGACATGGTAGAGAAATTCCTTGGGAGATACATTCCCCCAAGTAAGGCGGCGAAGTTGAGGCAAGAAATTTCAGCTTTTAAACAAGGGGAGTCCGAGACTTTATTTGAAGCTTATGAAAGATTCAAGGATCTCCTTAGAAGATGTCCTCATCATGGTTATGCTTCGTGGATGCTGGTACAAATTGTTTACAATGGACTAAACTATTCAACCCGCCAATTAATTGACGCCGCAGCAGGTGGATCCCTTAGCAACAAGTACCCCGAAGTAGCTGAACAACTACTTGAGAAATCAACCTCATCAGGTGACACTCGATGGTTTGCGGATTTTGCTAATTACCTGTCAGGGAAAGATCTCAAACAAGGGCTCACATTCCATCAAAAGAAGAAGTTCTTCAGTGATTTGAAAAATTACTTCTGGGATGATCCGTTCCTCTTCTGTATCTATGCAGATCATATAGTTCGGAGATGCGTATCGAGGGAGGAAGGATGGGACATCCATGCTCATTGTCATTCAGGGCCAGTTGGAGGCCATTATGCATCAAGTAGGACCGCCGAAAAAGTCTTGGCGGCAGGATTTTATTGGCCAACTCTCTTTCACGATGCACACCAGTTCGTTCTTCGATGTGACAGTTGTCAGAGGGCAGGGAACTTGTCTCGGCGGGATGAGATGCCTCAGAATCCTATCCAATTTTGTGAGGTATTCGATTTCTGGGGCATTGACTTCATGGGGCCGTTTCCAAAGTCTAACGGGAACCAGTACATACTAGTAGCAGTTGACTATGTCTCCAAATGGGTTGAAGCACAGGCATTGCCAAGTAATGATGCTAGGACGGTGGTGAAATTCTTAAAAAGATTGTTCACTCGGTTTGGAACTCCGCGAATCATTATTAGTGATCGAGGGACCCACTTTTGTAATGCCCAATTAGAAAAAGTGTTGAAAAGATACGGAGTACGCCACCGCCTTGTCACTCCATATCATCCTCAAACTAGTGGTCAAGTGGAAGTCACCAATAGAGAACTCAAGCGAATCTTGACGAAATCTGTGGAACAAGGAAAGCGAGACTGGTCTGAACGGTTGGATGACACACTTTGGGCCCATCGCACAGCATACAAGACGCCCATAGGCACCACTCCGTATAATCTAGTCTACGGGAAGTCATGCCATCTACCCGTGGAACTTGAACATAAAGCATATTGGGCAATCAAGGCAATGAACTTCAATTTGAAAAGAGCTAGTGAACAAAGGCTATTCCATCTTAATGAGCTCAATGAATGGAGATTGAGAGCATATGAGAATGCCAGAATTTACAAAGAGAAGATTCGAAAGTGGCATGATAAGCATATCAAATTATCTAAGGAGTTCAAAGTCGGTGACCAAGTCCTACTATTCAACTCCCGATCACGACTCTTCCTCGGAAAGTTAAAGACTAGATGGTTTGGCCCATACACAGTCACTCAAGTATCACCCCAAGGTTCAATTGAAATTACTCATCCGGAGAAGGGCACGTTCAAAGTAAACGGACACCGGCTGAAACCATACTTTGGCGGAGAGGTTTGTAGCAACGACAAAGAAATATTTTTCCTTCAACCTCCGTAAGGTAAGTCAGGTACGTCAAGCTAAGTGACGTTAAACAAGCGCTTCTTGGGAGGCAACTGATAAGTGCTTGAATATACATGTTTTACCGACTTGTTTTACATACATTGAGCATCATTTTACCATTGATTATGTCTCATAAAGTGTATTTTGGTGTTCTTTTATGCAATTAGGTTGTGGAAGTGTTAAAGGAGGAAAAGGAAGCAAAGATGGGTTATAAAGACGTATTGTTGGGAGCTTTTGTACAACACAAGTGTCAAGGCACAAGAGGGGATCATGCACATGAGGGTGTGTGCCAACTTCCTTAAGAATTCAAGATGATTTGTGTGATGGAAGGGCACAAAGGCAGTCACACCTTCATGTCCCAACTTGTGTGAAGATAGTTAAAGCTCTCAAATGATGATTCGAAGAAGAAGAAATCTTATAACTCACCATATGGACGTGTGCCCGACCATGTGGCCTCAATATGAGAGAGTTTGGATCATGTTTATGAAGAGTACTGTAGCAAAACACTGTTCATTTCACTGTAGTAGTACTGTTCACGGGACCGCGTCAAAATCTCACGCGACCGCGTGGAAATTCTGCAGCCCACGCGATCGCGTGGGATCTCACGCGGTCGCGTGAAGACACGCAGTTGGCGCGATTTAGGCTTATAAATAGCCCTTCTCGCCGATTCTTTTATAACTTTTTTCGCACGTTTGAAGGCAAGAGCGGCTAGGGTTTCTAGGATGAGGTCTTTGGCGATATTGGGAGTTGTTCTTCACCAACTTCGATAGATCTTTCGACGAGATAGCATCGGGGAGCCATTGGTGACCTAGCTTCGGAGAAGGTTCCTTCGAGACGTTGAACAATTCATCAAGGCTATCATCACGAATTTGAGGGGGTTTATTTTCATGGATTACATTGCTTTTTACTTCATTATCTTTTGCTTTGTAATAAGTCCCATGGAGGGCTAAACCCTAGTAGATACTTGGGCATGTGAACCTTAGGTTTCGATTCATGTATTGACTTTCTTTATGCTTTCTTTTAATTCCAAGTTTATTTGAGTTTTAATCTTGTTTAATCATTGCTTGCATGCCTTATTAATTCGTATGGTTGCTTGGTATGCTTGATTTGTTTCCTTGGTGAGAGAGAGATCTCCATTAGGGATTAGAACATACAAGATTAAAGAGGGTTGAGAGGGTGAGTCTTGAGATAGAGGAGTGTCCCCTTTCCCTTCCGATTGAGTGTTTCCTATCTCCGTATTCCCTAAGTTTTATGCAACCATATGGGGTGTGAGGTGTGAGATTGATAGATTTCTCCGCCGGGACTTTTGTAAGGGGTTAGGGATCTTTCGCCTAGAAGTAGGGTTAGATCTAATTTTAGGAATCGGTTTCACTCTTAGGTATCCCTAAAACTCATTGCGGTCATATAGGGTGTGAGGTGTTGAGATTGAGTGAATTCTCTGCTGGGACCTTGTAGGGGACTAGTATCGGTGGCCTGGAAGCAGGGATCGATTGTTCTTGGATTACCTCGACTCATAGAACTTGGTTTAGAAGCATTTAGTTAGTTTTGCACTTCATGATAGAACCTAGGGGGATCATTGCCCGAGTATCTCATCTTCATTGATTGAGATCTCCTTTATCTTTTCCTTTTATTTGTTTTCTTTCTTGTGATTTTCTTATTTTACATATTACATTCAATTGCTCCATATTATTGTTTCGACTAGATAACTAAGAATCAGTCATTACTAGTACTTCCGTTCCCTGTGGATTCGACTACCCACTCACCGGGGTAATTATTACTTCGACAACCCGTGCACTTGCGGTACACACACGCAAAAGGGTGTGTCAGCAACCTAAGGTTTTATATGCTTTCCTAGGATCTATTCTAGTTTAGTTTAGTTTTCGTATGAATAAAAGTCTTAGTATTGGTGTCCTAAATTTTTAATTATTGAGCTGCAAATTTTCGTGGATTGTTGATGTTTTCGTGTGCTTAAATGATAATCGATGAAGTTGAGTCGGTTGAACGTGTTTTCCATGGTATCTGGTCATGTTTTAATGGTTTTCACAGGCTCTAAACATCATAGTTTTGTTTCTGAATTTTTCTGAAAAAGTCTGTGAATTTTTCAAAGTAAACCAGAATTAACACACGGCCGTGTGGAATTAACACACGGCCGAGTGGTACCAATTAGGCTTAACCAGAGAAGACACAGGGGTGTGACCTTGCCCCTGTGAAAAACTTCAGAAGGGGCACACGGCCGTGGGGAATTAACACACGGCCGTGTGAAATTCTGCAGAACTTAATCTCTCATTCCAGAGAGTCCACAGGAGCGTGTGGGTGCCCCTGTGAGAAACCATGTGCTACGGCACACGGCCGTGTGGAAGTAACACACGGCCGTGTGAAATTCTGCAGAAACCCCTCTTTCTCCCGAGAATTCACAGGGGCATGTGGCTGCCCCTGTGGGAGAACTTGTGAAAGGCACACGGCCGTGTGGAGTATTCACACGGCCGTGTGGTACACTTAGCAATTCCCGGGATGAGCTAGTGAAGCCACAGGGGCGTGTGAGGTGCCCCTGTGGCTGGCATTATGTTCTTAGCTAGGTTGAGCACACGGCCGTGTGGAATTAACACACGGCCGTGTGAATATTTCCAGAGACCTTCTACATTTTCCCGTGAATCCACAGGGGCGTGTACCAGCCCCTGTGGAGTTTCTTGTGAAGGCACACGGCCGTGTGGAATTTCCACACGCCCGTGTGGGGTAGTTCAGAGAGTGACCAGAGTGCACATAGGGGCTTGGGTTGGCCCCTGTGAATCCTAATTTCAGAGGCACACGGCCGTGGGACATCTTCACACAGCCGTGGGACATCTTCACACGGCCGTGTGATTTCCAAGAACTTCAAAAGACCGAAGGTTTTTTCTTTTGGAATTCACTCGTATCTCTTTCGCTTTCACTACCAAAACACTCTCCGACCTTCTCTGTCACTTTCCCAACCGGTTCCTTTAGTCATTGAGGTTTCTTCTCGAGTTTTCCGACCGAACTCCGAATTTTTCCCCATCCACACCGTCGGTGAGAACGACAAAACCTTCTTCTTTACCAATCCGGATTTAGATCGTTTATGATAAATATTTCGGCAGTTTTACATGATTAACCTGGCTACTAATGAGTTTACAAGGGTTCTTAAGCGAATTTTTGTGTGGATCTGGAGTTTTGATTCTCAACCTTGCATCCATGTCCACCTGATATTCCACACGGGCGTGTGGAAATTCCACACGGCCGTGTGGATCCTATCAGAACGAATCATTATAACAAAGTGACTAATTTTCTTTTAACCACTTTTCAGGAATGGCACCCAAGAAAGACACCAACAAAAGAGCACGAGAACACTCCCCAGAGCTGATCGACGACGTCCCATCTGAACACCGAGGAACATATAGAAGATTGGCGAAACTCAAGATTGGACAATCTCGATACTTGGACATAGAATGTGTAAGACCAGCTGATTGGGGTATTGAAATGGCAGACGAGATTGAAGAACTCGTTGCAGTGGGAAGTTGGAAGAATTTGCTGTCTATTCGAGATCCAGCAAACCGTCTACTTACTTTAGAGGTGCTCTCATCATTCAAGTTTAACTAAGCAAGAAGAGAGTCGATAAGCGCCAACTCTATACAGTTTCGGGCATTTGGGCATGAGTACAATATGACGGTGACACAGTTTTCTATTTACATGGGATTGTACGACGAGGCGTTTACTAGGACAGAGGAGTACGAGAACCTTCCAACTGACTACCTCAGCAATTTGACTCCTCAAAGAGCCTACAGAGTATTATGTGGACGAGGGAACTATGAGCCAGGTGTATCGAAAGCTACTTGTCTATCATGACCGGCCTATAGATACATTCATGCCATTCTAAGTAGGTCAATCAACGGCCAGGGCGATAGTACAGGGGTCCTTAGTCGGCAGGGGCTCTTTTACTTATATTCAATGGTACAGAAGGAGCCGCTCCATCTTGGGTACATACTCGCCGAATCCATGCGTCATCAAGGTCAGTACCCCAGGCTTGGGACGATTTTTTCAGGACCATACATCATAAGACTTATGAAGGGAATGGGTTTTCGGGCTGCAATCAGAGGGATGGAAAGGACGGTCACACCTTCTCCAATCGACTTGGAGATGTTGAGACAGATGGGCATGGCCTGGAAACATTGCCAGCGTTACACGCTATACTGGCTCGATGCTTACCCAGCCGAGGGGTCCCATGCAGCGTTAGAGCCACCACCAGTGGACACAGAGGTAGAGGCAGAGGCCGAGGCACCACCCACAGCACCGGAGCCACCTCCGGTGCGCATGTTCTCACCATCTCGAGGCCAGGATCGACTGGAGCGCCTCGAGAGCGCAGTGGGGGTGCTACAGACAGAGCTGGCCGAGATGAGGGTCGCACAGGCAGCAGGGTTTGCCGAGTTGAGGGCCACTTAGGCATCGCAGTTCGCTCATTTATCGACACAGCTTGCCACAGTGATACAGTTATTCGAGCGATCAGTGGTGCGACCTAGACGGGTCTTTTCACCGACTCCACCTCCATCTCCATCAGCATTAGATCCACCAGTACCAGCAGCAGCAGCACCAGAGGATCCACAGCAGGACCCCGACGCTGAGGCACCATAGTTTATTTTATTCTATTTCCTGTTGCACTTTTTTTTTCATATTCTGTTGGACTTGTAGTATCCAGAAAGGAATCTCCTTCTGGGTTTGCATTTATTTTTCTCTTATTTTGTCTAGAGTTGTATTTCATTATGATATCTTTATATACTCGAGCTTTATTTTAGTTTTTCTTGAGCTATACTGAACCCTTGCGTATGTGTGCAGATGGTCTTGCAGTTAAGGAATTTAAGGAATTTGTCATAGGCACGGTCATGGGACCATGCGTGCTCCACAAAACCATTGAGACTCAACTCTAAATGAACCTAGCTCCATCAAACGCAACACTTGGAGTTCAGGGGAGTAATGTTTCAATTGCCCACTTCCACACTAATTGCTTTTCCTTGTTTTACTTTTTATAGTGCTTACATGCGTACATTGGGGACAATGTACATCTTAAGTGTGTGGGGGTGGGGGGAGATTCACATTGCACACACCTTTACTTGTGCGTTCAATTGCTCATGCTCATGTAGCCCATGGCGGTTCACCTTAGATGCAACGTTTGTATTCTTATAGTTTAGGAGAATTTTTAACATTGTATCCTATCATGCTCTAGTTCTACTTGAATTTTAGGGGATTTTTGCTCGATTACACCTTATTGCACTAATCACTCTTGAAATCTTTTGGAAAATCGAACTCGAAGTTTTAAGGACTAGTTTAGTATTACTTTAGTAAGTTATGAAGTTCTATGTAGCTAAAAAAAAAAAAATTGAATATTAGTTTTAGCTTTTCATTTGGGGTGGAAAGAGCTACCTTCTATGAAGGATGAAGCTACTCTCGTAAGTTGGATACAAGTTATGCCCTAATGAGAGAAAGAGCTATCTCATGGGATGCGTGAAAGCTACTACCCCGGTAGAAAGAGCTACCTCCTCGAAAGTGTGAAAGCCACCTTTGGCGGCCGCCTAGGAAAGGGTTACCTTAGAGGTTGAGTGAAGCTACTACTTCTTCACTTAGTGTATATTAATAAGTCTTTGTAACGAGAGTTTGATGAGTACTCGTTGGTTCTCTTGAGTGAATTCGCACACACTTACACGTTTTCGAGTTGTTATCCTTTTTGATTCAAGTTTTTAGCTAAAGCAATGATAACCTTATGCATATTTTTGGTGAACCTAAGGCCGAGCACTTTCAATTGTTCTTCCCAAGTATTTTCACGTTTTATTTTTGCTTGAGGACAAGCAAAAGCTTAAGTTTGGGGGGATTTGATAAGTGCTTGTGTTATAGTAATGCGAAGCGTTATTATCTTACAATGAACATACTTTTTATCAGATTTTATCACTAAATAGTATGCATTTGTGTATTCTTGTGCATTGTAGGTTTGTGGAGCCAAGTTGGAAAAAGAAGAACGAAGTTAGGTCGTGTTCACCGTTGTAGCAGCACTGTAGTTTGCTACTGTAGCAATTCACTATAGCAGGTTACTGTGCATTTCTGCCGAAGATAGGGATTTCCAGAGAGTTCACACGGGTGTGTGGAATTAACACACGGCCGTGTGAATTATTTTCCAGCAAGCCAGAGACTTCACACGGGCGTGTGGAAATTCCACACGGTTTTGTGAAGTAATTTTTTCAGGAAGACAGAAACTTCACACAGGCGTGTGGAAATTCCACACGGCCTTGTGAAGTCCCGATAAGTCCGAATTTAAAGCCGCACTCAGCCTATTTAAAGCTCGATTTGGAGACAATTTGGGGCGATCTTTGACCTATCTTTCTCTCGAACTTCTGGAGAGTACGGCTAGGGTTTCGGAGAGGATTTCGTGGAGGTTTAGCGCGCTCCGCTACAGTGTGCTGGCATACGGGCCGACATACAGTGTGCTACAGGGACTATATGGGGTCTATCATGCGCCCGTATGGATCTCCAAACTTAGCCGTTTCACCAAAGTTTCCGTGCTACAGTACCGCTATAGTACTAGGGACTCAAAATGGTGTTTTCTTTGCCGATTTCTTCTAAAATCTCGTTGTCGAGCTCCCCATGGTATCTTTTGTACCTGTAACACAAAATAAACCAATTTAGACCAAAAACGGGCATCCACACATATAAAAATACTCGACTAATACGCAAACATACAAAAATAATATGTACAGTTAGGCGTTTATCAAACATCCCCACACCTAATCGTTTGCTTGTCCCCAAGCAAACAAACATGAAGAACAGGGGCAAGAAGATAAATGACTAACTGTACAACTGATGAGTGCTATCCCGTAAGTACACGGGTCGTCAAGTAATACCCTGTGCGTGACACAGGGGTCCTATTCCCTGGGGCCCGAGAAGCTACCCTTACTTCCCTTTTACAATGTTGTTTGACCGATACAACTCAAGATTGTGAATATAATGCAAAGCGGCTAGATAAATAAATAACCAAAGCTAACATACGAGGGCAAGATACGGGGTAAAATAGGGCTAGGAGTGGTCACGGATGAGGATTCCCTTAGGGGCTACTAAAGTGAGTATGATGCTTGAACTAACATGCAAGTGGCTAATTGGACCGAGAAAACCCTAGACTAGGCCAACCCGATGGTCACGGAAGTCGGCCCCTAATCCGGTACGGGTATTGGATACGGTACGTATACCACCCAAGATTACCCCTACGATTGCAAAGGGTGAAGTGGTTTTCTCAAACTAGGGTTACAATACAAAAGAGTACTAAACCCTAGGAGTGGAGGGGTACAAATACCCGATGGTCACGGCATATTTATACGTATTTCCCTTCCAAGTTTGGTGAGTCTAACACTAGGGCAATGGTCATGCAACCTAGCATTTCCTAAGTCTTTTGATACATAGAGTTCTCATACATACCAAGCATGTAAAACACCAAACAATGGATCACAAACAAGCCACAAACAATAAATAGAACAAAATCATCCAAAACATCACAAGTTCACCCCCAAGGTTCACCTACATCCGGTAACCTTGGGGTTTAAGTGCTCATGTTCACTAAATACAACAATAAATGCATGGAAACAACCAACAAAGGCATGAGAAGAACTCCCTCAAAGGATGAAGGCCGGAGAAGTTCCAAAGACGCCACTCCAAGGGGTGGCTTCCCTAGTCTTCAACCTCCAAATGTAAGCCCTAGGATGTAAAAGCTTCCCAAAACCTTGCTCTCCTCGCCAAAACCTTGCCTAGATCGCCCTCCAAGAGCTTTTTCTTCCTCAATTCGAAGGTGGTGGTGAGAGGCCCTAAGAAGAAAACTCAAGATGCCCTTGAAAACCCAAGCCAAAGTCCTTTAAAAGATGAGTTCGGGCAAGCTCACGGGTGGCCTCAAGGTCCATATATGGCCCGTGAGGGAGCCTGTAATACGGGCTACAAGAAACCGCAAAGTTGTGATTTTGCACAGTAACGGCTACAGTAACTACTACAGTAAACTGCTACAGTACTGCTTGCGGATGACCTCATGGCCGTGAGCCTGCCCGTGAGGGTTTCCAGACTTTATTCTCCTTCCAACTCTTCGCGCTCCGGGCAGCTACAGTAATGATACAGTACTCAAGACCCTAAAACGACAGTCTCGGTGCAGATTTCCTCTCAAATCGCGTCGTTAGGGTCACCAAAGCATATAATGTACCTGAAACACAAAACAAAACAATTTAGACCACAAAAGGGCATCGAATCATCAACAAAATACGAAAAGCATGCGCAAGTATACATATAAAATACGTACATTTAGACGTTTATCAAACATCCCCACACCTAAGCGTTTGCTTGTCCCCAAGCAAACAAACATGAAGAACAGGGGCAAGAAGATAAACGGCTAAAGTACGACCTCAAGCTCAAAAGTAAAGAACTCCACAGGCATGAATGGACAGAAATCAAGAAGTGAGCTGAATAATGAATAGTCAAGTAATACTAGTTCTATTTCTCCTAGAGTGCCCCGTGAGTGTGTGCTGACTTCCACCTTGACCTCTACACCCTGGATTACCCCAGGCTGACCATTCACCCCACATATAATGAAAATGGCATTAAAATGTTAAAAGCATCCTCAATACTCAGTTAAAAGTCTTTCGGTTCCTGAACAAGACTCTAGCACTGAGGTGACTATGTAGCAAGCTCCAGGGAATCAAGATACTTAACTCTTATATATATACAAATATACACACTTTTTTTTTTTTTTTTTTTACTGAGTCCCCGACTAACATAGACTGCACAAAAAATCTTTCAGACGGATGCACATGCTGGCCAGGCACAAGAGCCACCCATCCTACTTTATTACAGTCTGCATAGACGCATTCATGCTGTACTAGCAGAGGAATACTGTCATAGACTCCTTTTTTTTTTTTTTTAGATATATATATATATATGTACAGACTAACTCTCAAATCCCCTGGCTAAACCCACTACAATAGTTCACAATAGGCTAGAGAAATAATAAAGGAACACAAAAGCTCTTAAAAGAGTATTGAAAATAGAATTTAACAATTTAATGCCAAAATCATTATAATGGGTTGGTTGGAGTGTACAAGGTAGAAGCTATCGTGTACAGGTATAGGGTTGCACTAAAGGTGAAATAGAACTACATTCAAGCACATGTAAAGGTACAGCTCACAACTATCATTCTACCAAGCCAGGAAATTCTAAACATGTAGATCATAGCTATCATAGGTAATCAAACCATGCACAGAATAAAAATACTCCAAAAATCCATCCCCACACCTAAAGTTGTACATTGTCCCCAATGTACATAAGTCAGCAGAACAGGGTGGGACAAACATGTTAAGCACAAGTAAATGGAGTAAAAGAAACATCCCCAACAACTAATGAAGAATGTCATGCGGTTCTCAAGGTTGGTGGGGCGAAAGAATACTGAGGGCGCGGAGTGTGAAACTCAGTAACAATTCTCCTGAAAGCACAAGAAGCATAGATCACAACTCCAGAAATTAAAAATAACAGAAGAGAGCAAATAACAAAAGTCTCAAAACAACCAGAAAAAGTTTAGCAGGGCGAAGCCCTAGCTAACTCAAGAGTACAAAGTACAACATGAAACAGAAAATGCAGCGAAAAAGGGAATAAAAAAAACAACAAAGTAACATAGCAAGCATGTAACGCGAGTCTAAGGGCCGGAAGGGAATGACGGTGCTGCACAGGTGGTGGCCGCTGAAGTAGTGCCGACTGACGATGACGAGCTGCGCAAAAACGCTAAAATGTCGGCAGAGGCGGTCTCAAGACGGCTCACGGAGGCAGTCAGCATCTGCAACTGCTCGCAGACCTCAGCACGGAAAGTGTCAAATCTCTCCTCCAGCGAATGTCGAGGTGCCCTGGGTGCAGCAGCATCATCCGACTCGGACTCGGATCGAGACTCAGACTCGGTGTCATGAGATGGGCCGGGGTCAGACTGGCGTCGCACTATCCTGTGTGTACTGCCCCGCCGCTCAACAATACCAATGCATACCAATGTCTGCAAACTGAGTGGGACGACTGCACCCACAACTGTCATGCCCTGGGTTCCCTCAAGAAGATCCATACCCTTGATCATGCGTGTGATGTAGGGCCCGGCATAAATGGATCCCAGGCGGACAAACTTGCCTCGGTGGGCAAAGACATCGGCGACCAAATGACCCATGTGGAGGGGGTAGCACTGTATAATGCTGTACAGCATCAGTAAGTCCGTGCGCGATACTACCCCGGTAGAATCCAGTCGACCCCCAATGCTCCGAGTCAGTAGGGCGTGAATGTATCTGTGGGCGGGGTCTTTCAACTGGGAGGCCTTCTTGGTACGTGACTGGTTAGCAATAGTGTTCCAATAAGTAACATTTGTCACGGGATAAGGGAAATCCCTGCCTAAATCCTTGAATTCTGGGCTTTGGGTGAATGCTTCTTGATAGTCTAAATGTACATATTTTATACGTACGCATGCGCATGCTTCTCGTATTTTATTGATGAATCGATGCCCTTTTAGGTCTAAATTGGTTTATTTTGTGTTTCAGGTACAAAAGAAGCCTAGGTGAGCTCAACGACGCAATTTGAGAAGAAATTGACACCGAAATCGTCGTTTCGGGTTCCCTGGCACTGCAGCAGTTTTACTGTAGCAGTTTACTGTAACAGTTACTGTGCAAAATCACATCTTTGCGGTTTCTTGCAGCCCGTATTACAGGCTCCCTCACGGGCCGTATATGGACCATGAGGCCACCCGTGAGCTTGCCCGAACTCATCATTTAAAGGGGCTCTACTTGGGTTTTGAGGGGGCATCTTGGAGTTCTTCTTAGGGCCTCTCACCACCACCTTCGAATTGAGGAAGAAGAAGCTCTTGGAGGGCTATCTAGGCAAGGATTTGGCGAGGAGAGCAAGGTTTTGGGAAGATCCTTCATCCTAGGGCTTTCATTTGGAGGTTGAAGACTAGGGAAGCCACCCCTTGGAGTGGCGTCTTTGGAACTTCACCGGCCTTCATCCTTTGAGGGAGTCCTTCTCATGCCTTTGTCGTGTGTTTCCATGCATTTATTGTTGTATTTAGTGAACATGAGCACTTAAACCCCAAGGTCACCGGATGTGGGTGAACCTTGGGGGTGAACTTGTGATGTTTTGGATGATCTTGTTCTATACATTGTTTGCGGCTTGTTTGTGATCCATTGTTTGGTGTTTTACATGCTTGGTATGTATGAGAACTCTATGTATCAAAAGACTTAGGAAATGCTAGGTTGCATGACCATTGCCCTAGTGTTAGACTCACCAAACTTGGAAGGGAAATACGTATAAATATGCCGTGACCATCGGGTATTTGTACCCCTCCACTCCTAGGGTTGAGTACTCTTTTGTATTATAACCCTAGTTTGAGAAAACCACTTCACCCTTTGCAATCGTAGGGGAAATCTTGGGCGGTATACGTACCGTATCTAATACCCGTACCGGATTAGGGGTCGACTTCCGTGACCATCGGGTTGACCTAGTCTAGGGTTTTCTCGGTCCAATTAGCCACTTGCATGTTAGTCCAAGCCTTCCTACTCACTTTAGTAGCCCCTAAGGGAATCCTCATCCGTGACCACTCCTAGCCCTATTTCTACCCCGTATCTTGCCCTCGTATGTTTGCTTTGATTATTTACTTCTTTAACTTCTTTGCATCATATTCACTCTTTTGAATCATATCGGTCAAACAATATTGTAATAAGGAAGTAAGGGTAGCTTCTCGCGCCCCAGGGAATACGACCCCTGTGTCACGCACAGGGTATTACTTGACGACCCGTGCACTTGCGGGATAGCAACTCATCACTTCTGTGTAGAATCCCATGTAAACGCCCAATTGATCTTGAGTGACTCTGTGGCTCTTCCCGAAGGCACGAAATGACACATATCCGGGTTGGCGAGAAAATGAATGGAAGTGATAGATTTCAAAGGTGTTTAACACTTCAAGAGTTAATTCCTTGTATGTGGGTTCGTCAATGGAGAATAATTTATCCAACCGTCATGTGTGATGAGCTCCAAAATTGTTTCATCCAAACCCAGGGTTTTTAGAACATCCCAATCAATCTTCTTGATCGTCCCAAAATTCTTGCGCGACCGCAAATCGATTCTTGTGTTCTTCTTTTTTAAACTTGGGTTGCTCATGAGGCGGAGGAGGGTCATTCTGGGCTCTCTTGTAGGCAACCTTCTTAGTTCTCATCCTACAAAATTAATGGAAGCTCAATTAGACAAGCTACAAGTAACAAAAGTCTTGAAAAATGAAGGAATCATGAAAAATTCTCAGTGCTACAGTAATCCCGAAAATTTTTTTCAAGAACCTTGTTTGAAAACTTGATGATCTCAAAATACAACCATTCCAAAATAATAATACAAGCTTGTAGAAGCCAAAGAGAGAATAAACCATGGGAAAATCAGCCCACACAACCATGGAAATACCAAGTTCATGAGATCAAAAACTCACCTCAAAACCTAGGGTTTTTGGAGTGAAACTTGGGTTGAATCCGGCCAAAAGAGTGATTTTTCTTCAAATCTTAAGCACAAAATGTTTTTAGAGGAGAGTGAGAGTGTTTTAAAGCAAGAAAAATGGAAGAAAATGGAGGAGAAATGAGAGGGAAGTGAGAGTGTTAAGTGGAGAGGATGATGAATAGGAGAAATGGCCAAAAGGGGTTTAAAAACCTAAGTCCCGAAAAGCCTCACGGGTGAGCTCACGGGCGTGAGCTCACCCGTGAGAGCTCTCGGGTTTGCTCACGGCCAAGCTCACGGCCGTGAGCTTGGCCGTGAGAGCTCTCGGGTTTGCTCACGGGCCAAGCTCACGGGCGTGAGCTTGGGCGTGAGTGCTCTCGGGTTTGCTTGCGGGCAAGCTCACGGCCGTGAGCTTGCCCGCAAGGGTTCTTTCCCTTGCTTAAAGGCACACTTGTGAACAAAAATTGGCTCTCAACTCGATTTAGCAATGAAGAACACTCCTCTGAAGCTTAAAAACACTCAAATTAAAGCCGAACAAAGCATGAAAGCAATCAAAACATGAATCTCATGAAATCTAATCATTAGACAACTCACAACAACATACAAGCATGCAAATATGAATTAAACAAAATGATGAACAATAAGAGCACACAAGAACAAACCCTAGGGAGCTAACATGCTAAAACACAACAAAAATATGAAAAAGAGAAACACAAACACTCAAACAACAAAAGAATGAAATTGCAATGAATTTAAACTTGGGTTGCCTCCCAAGAAGCGCTTGGTTAACGTCATTAGCTTGACATGTTTTACCTCAACAATCATGGTGGGACAAAAGGAGGAATTTTACCTCCAACCTTTGATGATGCATTGTTACCCGAAAAGTAGTGCTTCAAGCGGTGGCCATTGACTTTGAAGGTTCCATTTTGTGGGTGAGTTATTTCTACGGTGCCATGAGGGAACACTTGAGTCACTGTGTAGGGGCCATGCCATCGTGACTTTAATTTCCCGGGGAATAACTTCAATCTTGCATTGAATAGTAATACTTGGTCCCCGGGTTGGAAGCACTTGGCTTGCTTGATGTGTCGGTCATGGTATTCCTTCATCCTCTCTTTATACTTCACAGATGTGTCATAAGCCAAGGATCGCCATTCCTCTAACTCATTTAGTTGGAGTTTTCTTTTTCGACCACAAAGATGAGGATCGGCATTAAGTTGCTTTATAGCCCAATAGGCCTTATGCTCCAATTCAACCGGTAGATGGCATGCCTTCCCATAGACCAATTGGTAAGGAGTGGACCCAATAGGTGTCTTGAAAGCGGTTCTATATGCCCACAGTGCATCATCAAGTTGGTCTGCCCAATCCCGCCGGTGATGATTGACTGTTTTCTCTAGGATTCGCTTCAGCTCTCTATTCGAATTCTCAACCTGGCCACTAGTTTGGGGATGGTAAGCGGTTGAAACATGGTGCGACACCCCATATTGTTTCAAGACTCTCTCGAACTGGGAGTTGCAAAAGTGAGTGCCCCGGTCACTGATGATTGTTCTAGGGGTCCCGAATCGGGAGAATAATTTTTTTAAAAATTTCACTACAACCCTTGCATCACATGATGGAAAGGCACGCGCTTCCACCCACTTGGAGACATAATCCACTGCTACAAGAATATACTTGTTACCCTGGGAACTAGGGAATGGGCCCATAAAATCGATACCTCAAACGTCAAATACTTCGCATGCTTGATTCCACGATTGTGGCATTTCTTCCCTTTTTGAGATATTACCCGTTTGTTGGCATCTGTCACAATACTGCACTAATGTCTGGGCATCTTGAAATATAGTTGGCCAATAGAATCCAGCATTGAGGGCCTTTTTAGCTGTTCGATTCCCACTATAGTGACCTCCTGTTGGCCCAGAATGACAATGCCTTAGAATATCTTGACCTTCCACTTTCGAGACACATCTCCTGACAACCTGACCAGAGCAAATCCTGAATAAGTATGGGTCCTCCCAGGTATAATACTTCAGCTCAGTAAAGAACTTTTTCCTTTGTTGTGAAATGAGCCATTTGGGAAAAGTTTTTGCCGCGAGATAATTTGCAATATCAGCAAACCATGGGGTCTCATCTTCTGCTATCACTTGAATACTGCAAAGTTGCTCTCCAGGGAATGCATCATTAATCTCCTTCCTTTCTACCGTATTATCATTAGGACCCTCAAGTCGGGAGAGGTGATCAGCAGCTAAGTTTTCTGCCCCTTTTTTTGTCTCTTATCTCCACATCAAATTCTTGAAGAAGTAGCACCCAGCGGATTAGTCGAGGCTTGGCATCCGACTTGTTCAACAGATACTTTAGTGCGGAATGGTCTGTGTAAACAATCACTTTGGACAACACCAAGTAGGACCTGAATTTGTCAAATGCAAAGACTACTGCCAGTAATTCCTTTTTAGTAGTGGTATAGTTCTCTTGAGCATCATTCAAAGTTATGCTTGCATAATAGATAGGATGGAAATGTTTATCCCTTCACTGCCCAAGCACTGCACCAACAGCATAGTCACTAGCATCACACATTAGCTCGAACGGCAAATTCCAGTCAGGTGAAACTATAATGGGTGCTTCAATTAGTTTCTGTTTGAGTGTCAAGAAGGCGTGCATACATTCACTAGTGAATTCGAAAGGGACATCCTTCTCCAACAGCTTTGTTAAGGGTCGGGCAATGGATGAGAAATCTTGCACAAACCTTCTGTAGAACCCGGCATGTCCCAAGAAGCTCCTGATTGCCTTTACTGAAGTAGGAGGTGGAAGTTTCTCGATAGTGGCAATCTTAGCCCTGTCCACCTCGATCCCATGTTTCAAAATTTTATGTCCAAGAACTATGCCGTCCTTTACCATAAAATTGCATTTCTCCCAGTTGAGCACTAAATTTGTCTCCTCACATCTGTTTAATACCCATTCAAGGTTTTTGAGGCAAAGTTCAAAAGAATCACCGAAAACCGAGAAGTCATCCATGAATACTTCCATAATGTCTTCCACCATGTCTTCGAAAATAGCCATCATGCATCTTTGGAAAGTGGCCGGGGCATTACAGAGCCCAAAAGGCATCCGCCTGTAAGCAAATGTGCCATAAGGACAGGTAAAAGTGGTCTTCTCTTGATCTTCTGGAGCTATGGGAATCTGAAAATATCCAGAGAAGCCGTCTAGAAAACAATAATAAGAGTGTCCTGCAAGCCGCTCGAGCATCTGATCGATGAAGGGCAAAGGTAAATAATCTTTTCTTGTGGCATCATTAAGTTTCCTGTAGTCTATGCAAACCCTCCAACCTGTGACTATTCTGGCAGGGATGAGTTCATTTTTCTCATTAGTTACAACTGTCATGCCTCCCTTCTTTGGTACCACTTGAACTGGACTTACCCATGCACTATCGGAGATAGGATAGATGATACCCGCATCAAGAAGCTTAATGACTTCACTCCTTACTACCTCCTTCATGTTGGGATTCAACCTTCGTTGGGGTATTGCCATTGGTTTGTGGTTGTCTTCCATGAGAATTTTGTGAGTGCAGAACGATGGATTAATCCCCTTTATATCAGCGATCTTCCAAGCAATTGCCTTCGTGTGCCTCTTGAGTACATCTAAAAGTTTATCTTTCTGTCGTCCTGTCAAATCAGATGCAATGATAACTGGGAGTGTAGAATCTTCCCCCAAGAAAACATATTCCAAATGAGCAGGTAGTGGTTTTAGCTCCAGTTCAGGGGGTTCTTCAAGTGATGAAATCAATCTTCCATAATTTCTTAAATCATTCTTCTCACTTCTTCGATCCTCCAAATCAGATGAGCAATCACTCCCTGAACTATCGTCCAAAGCATGGATCTCTGCTTCAACAGCAAACGAATCCCCAATCTGTGTATAATCCGCTCCATCGGAGCTGTCTGAACCTGATTGATCAGTACCTCTTTCAACCGGAGTTAATGACCCAAAGTACCCATCTGAATTGTTTTTCGACCAATCATCGACGGGGGCAGGCTGGTAGTTCGGAGAACAAGAATACCCAACACTGTTCACTCTTTCTGTTAGCGAAAACTGTTGTAGCAGGAAGTCAGAAATTTGGTTTCCTAGGGTTATGTTGGGTGAGTCTTCACAATATTGCCTTTTCCAATAATCATCAAAAAGGTTTGGATGATCTAATGATATTCCAGTGTTCGAGTGGTACGGGTATGGCTCCTGTGAAAACGTGCAATTAGTCCAATCACTAGGTGAAAACATAGTAAGACACAAGGGAAAATATAAATGCAACTAAGATGAATGAAATAAGAAGATAAAGAAGAAAAGGATTAGAAGTAAGCAGTAAATATACAAAAATGGCAAATATGGAACAAGAAAATGATCAAATCAACACGCGCAAAGTTTTCCGAATATTTCTCGTGGGTCCCCGGCAACGGCGCCAAAAACTTGATGAGTGCTATCCCGGAAGTGCACGGGTCGTCAAGTGATACCCAGTGCGTGACACAGGGGTCGTATTCCCTGGGGCCCGAGAAGCTACCCTTACTTCCCTTTTACAATGTTGTTTGACCGATACAACTCAAGATTGTGAATATAATGCAAAGCAGCTAGATAAATAAATAACCAAAGCTAACATACGAGGGCAAGATACGGGGTAAAATAGGGCTAGGAGTGGTCACTGATGAGGATTCCCTTAGGGGCTACTAAAGTGAGTAGGATGCTTGAACTAACATGCAAGTGGCTAATTGGACCGAGAAAACCCTAGACTAGGCCAACCCAATGGTCACAGAAGTTGGCCCCTAATCCGGTACGGGTATTGGATACGGTACGTATACCGCCCAAGATTACCCCTACGATTGCAAAGGGTGAAGTGGTTTTCTCAAACTAGGGTTACAATACAAAAGAGTACTAAACCCTAGGAGTGGAGGGGTACAAATACCCGATGGTCACGGCGTATTTATACGTATTTCCCTTCCAAGTTTGGTGAGTCTAACACTAGGGCAATGGTCATGCAACCTAGCATTTCCTAAGTCTTTTGATACATAGAGTTCTCATACATACCAAGCATGTAAAACACCAAACAATGGATCACAAACAAGCCACAAACAATAAATAGAACAAAATCATCCAAAACATCACAAGTTCACCCCCAAGGTTCACCTACATCCGGTGACCTTGGGGTTTAAGTGCTCATGTTCACTAAATACAACAATAAATGCATGGAAACAACCAACAAAGGCATGAGAAGAACTCCCTCAAAGGATGAAGGCCGGAGAAGTTCCAAAGACGCCACTCCAAGGGGTGGCTTCGCTAGTCTTCAACCTCCAAATGTAAGCCCTAGGATGTAGAATCTTCCCAAAACCTTGCTCTCCTCGCCAAATCCTTACCTAGATCGCCCTCCAAGAGCTTCTTCTTCCTCAATTCGAAGGTGGTGGTGAGAGGCCCTAAGAAGAAAACTCAAGATGCCCTTGAAAACCCAAGCCAAAGTCCTTTAAAAGATGAGTTTGGGCAAGCTCACGGGTGGCCTCACGGTCCATATACGGCCCGTGAGGGAGCCTGTAATACGGGCTATAAGAAACCGCAAAGTTGTGATTTTGCACAGTAACTGCTACATTAAAACTTCTACAGTACTCGAGACCCTAAAATGACAGTTTCGGTGCAGATTTCCTCTCAAATCGCGTCGTTAGGGTCACCAAAGCATATAATGTACCTGAAACACGAAATAAAACAATTTATACCACAAAAGGGCATCGAATCATCAACAAAATACGAAAAGCATGCGCAAGTATACATATAAAATATGTACATTTAGACGTTTATCACCTGTGGATTCGACTACCCACTCACCAGGGTAAATTTATTACTTCGACAAACCCGTGCACTTGCGGGATACACGCAAGGGGTCGCGCCAAATAGCTAAAAAATACAAGTATCAGAAATATGCCTATTCCGCGGCAACGGCGCCAAAAACTTTGACAGGGGCCCGAATGTGCACGGGTTGTCGAAGTAATATAATACCCTGGTGAGTGGGTAGTCATATCCACAGGGAATAGGGATTTGAGATATAAGTATTCACTATTTGGCTAACGCGATGTGCGAAAGGAAATCAGTAAGTGAGGGCGAGAATAATTGGTAAAAGCAAGAATTAAAAGAGAAGTGTGGAAGATGAGAGAGTGAAAGTAAGAGTAGAAGAAAAGGACAAGCAATGAGAAAAGATGGATATCCGGACAAGCTACCACTAGGAGTTATGCTTCTAGTGCAAGACAATGCTATTATACCTTCCTATTGATGTTAATTGAGTCGAGGAGATCCTTAAACACACGATCCCAAATCTAAGGTTAATCGTGACTAATCCCAACACTATGCGCCGGCATTAGGTTTCACTACGACCCTTGACTCTCGTTGACCTGTCAACTAAGCCCTAGAGGAGTTTGTCTTCCTAAGTCTCACACTATGTGGAATTGCTTTAGGTTCTAGGGATTCCTAGTGATAAACCCAGTTCCTATATGCAGTTCAAACCCTTTGGTCCAGGTGAGAGAACCCTAGTCTAGATTAAGCCCTAATGCTAAGATTCACTACAACCGTTCACTCTGTTGCTCGTGCAACTAAGCCCCAGGGGAGTTTATCTCCTTGCGCTTCACTTTATCTTGACCGCTAATGAATAATGGAACACGAAGGTAGGGAAAATCACATCGGAGGAGAAAGGGGGCGTTCCACTACCTCACGACTCACCCTCTCAACCCTCTTCGATCCTAAGTAGTCTAACCCTATAGGAGTTGTCACACCTCCAAAGGATTACCTAAATTGTTCTCAACCCTAGTGTCACGGCTAAGGGAAAACAATAACAAAATAAATCAAGATTGAAACTCACTTTTATTCATCAATAATGGAAAAGCATAATACAATGTCAAAGAAACATAATAGTCCTAGGGTTCACAAATCCGAATACCCACAAGAGGTTTAGCTCATCATGGAGCTATACAAATCTATCAAAGTAATAATAAGAACACAAATTGAATGCATAGATAAAACCCCCTTGTGTGCGATGTGGCCGTGGTCTTGTGCCGCCGTCGGATGTTGATGTCGACGCTGATGATGAGCTTCAAACCTCCATGAAGTCCTTTCCAAACCCTCGCCGTTCCTCTCCAGAAGTTAGGACAAAGAAGAGCCAAAAGATCCCCAAAATAGTCTCCAAAACAGGCTTTTATAATGTTGAGTCACGACTGGAATTTGAGTTTATCGGGATTTCACACAACCGTGTGGAATTTCCACACGCCCGTGTGAACTTTCTGGTTTTATGAATTTCGGCCGAAATGCTTCCGAATTCGTCGTTCTTCATCGAGGCCATTGAATTTGGCACACAATCAATGGTAGATCGTGCTGATTGCTTCAAATCTCCTAATTTAGTGAAGTTCTCCTTGTTAGCCCGAGCTAGACTTATTGTGAATGTGACTGCCTTTGTGCCTGATAAGTGCTTGTGTTATAGTGACGCGAATCGTTATTATCTTACTATGAGCATCTCTTTTATCAGATTTTATCACTAAATAGTGTGCATTTGTGTATTCTTGTACATTGTAGGATTGTGGAGCCAAGTTGGAAAAGAAGAACAAAGTTAGGTCGTGTTCACCAACTTGGACTTGTGAGTGTGTGCCAACCTCCTTTGGAGGGGCACAAAGGCAGTCACATTCACAACAAGTCTAACTCGTGTAGCCTAGGAGAACTTCACCAAGAAGGAGACTTGAAGCAATCGACACGATCTACCATTTATTGTGTGCCCAATTCAATGGCCTCGATGAAGAACAACGTATACGGGAGCGTTTCAGCAAGTTACTGTGCATTTTCTGCCGAAGATCAAGTTTCCAGAGAATTCACACGGGCGTGTGGAATTAATTAACACACGGCCGTGTGAATCATTTTCCAGCAAGCCAGAGACATCACACAGGCGTGTGGAAATTCCACACGGCCGTGTGAAGTAATTTTTCAGGAAGACAGAAACGTCACACGGGCGTATGGAAATTCCACACAGCTGTGTGAAGCCCCGATAAGTTCAAATTTAAAGCCGCACTCAGCCTATTTAAAGCCCGATTCGGAGACTTTTTGAGGATCTTTGGACCTATCTTTCTCTCCAACTTTGAGAGGGTGTGGCTAGGGTTTTGGAAAGGACTTTGTGGAGGATTGGAGCACACGCCAACGGCATCGTCATCGACGTCCGACGGCAGCACAAGACCACGACCACATCACACGCGAGGGGTTTTCATTGATGTTCTTATTTTGCAATTTATTTTACACTTTGATGAACATGTATAGCTCTACGAGGAGCTAAACCCCTCGTGGGTATTCGGACTTGTAAAACCCTAGGATCATTATGTTTCTATGACATTGTTATTATGCTTTTCCATTATTGATGAATAAATTCGAGTTTGAGTTTTGATTATCTTTTGCTATTGTTCTTCCTTAGCCGTGACACTAGGGTTGAGAACAATCTAGGTTATCTTTTGGAGGTGTGACAACTCCTATAGGATTTAGACTACTTAAGATTGAAGAGGGTTGAGAGGGAGAGTTGTGAGGTAGCAATGTACCTCTTTCCCTTCTGGTGTGATTTCTACCTACCTCCGTTTCCTTGGTTAATTAGCGATCAAGATAGAGTTTTAGGGCTCAATTTAGACTAGGGTTCTTCCACTTGGACCAAATTGTTAGAACTACATAGAGGAACAGGTTTTATCACTAGGAATCCCTAGAGCTTAAAGCAATCCCACGTAGTGTTAGGGTTAGGAAGATAGACTCCCCTGGGGCTTAGTTGACAGGTCAACAAGAGTCAAGGGTCGTAGTGAATCCTAATACCGGGACATAATGTTGGGGTTAGTCACGGTTGACCTTAAGTTTTGGGACCGTGAGTTTAAGGATATCCTCGACTCAATTAACATCAATAGGAAAGTATAATAGCATAGTCTTGCACTAGAAGCATAAGTCCTAGAGGTAACTTGTCCGGATACCCTATCTCACCCATTGTTAGTCTTTCTCTTTAAACTTCTACTTGCTTTTCTCTTGTCTTTCATCTCTCTATTTAGTTTCTTGTCATTTATTCTAATTGTTTCCATAAATCCACTCATCACTCCGATTATTTCTTTTCGTACACCGCATAACTAAATAGTGAATTCTTGTGTTCTAAATCCCTATTCCCTGTGGATTCGACTACCCACTCACCATGGTAATTTTATTACTTCGACAAGGCCGTGCACTTGCGGTACACACGCAAAAGGTCGTGTCAAGTTTTTGGCGCCGTTGCCTGGGAATAGGCGTATTTTTAATACTAGTTTTTGCTACTTTAGTTATTCACTTCGTTATCTATTTCACACCTTCTTTATCTACCACTATTTTCACCAATTCTTTTCTTTTTAATTTCAGTTTACCGAGGGAATGTTTAACGCAAGCGAAGCTTTTGATACACTCGTGGGATTAGTCAAGGAAGTGGAGCAGAAAATGCAGTTGTTTATCGCACAACCATTTTCAAATTATATTGAGTGTGGGCAATCAGTGAGACAACCTTGTACAGAAATAGTGGATAGTATTGATCAGTTTTGCAAGGAGCAGAACATGAATTATGAATTGGGCATTGTGTTGGACGAATTTGATAAATCAGCTCTAGCTTTTGCAAATGGTGACACAGAATAAACCCTTGAGAATGTTCTTGCACAGTTTGAATCAGGTTATTTTGAGCACAAACAAGAGGCCTTTTCAATGGGTATTATAGACATGATAGAGGAAGTTTGTGAATTGGGGATTAGAATAGAACACCAGGACCAACCCAAGGAATGTGATTTGGAGAAGGTTTCAGGGTACAGTAATGAACAGCAAACTACAAAATTTGAAGAGATTGGCAGATCAATTGCAGACCGGCTTCGACCATCCATCGATGAGCCACCTGATTTGGAATTGAAAACACCTCCAAAACACTTGGAATATGCATTTCTGGCAGAAGAGATGAAGTTGCCCGCGATCATAGCATCGAATCTCTCTTTGGAGCAAAAAGACAAATTGGTGAATGTGTTGAAAAAGCATAAGTCTGCCTTGGCATGGAAAATTGCAGACTTAAAAGGTATAAACCCTTCATTCTGTACGCACAAGATTTTAATGGAGGACAATTTCAAATCAGTGATCCAACCTCAACGAAGACTAAACCCGAACATGAAAGAAGTCGTAAAAGCGGAGGTGGTCAAATTATTGGATGCAGGGATCATTTACCCCATTTCCGATAGTGCTTGGGTAAGCCCAACACAGGTGGTCCCGAAAAAAGGTGTGAATTTCCACACGACCGTGTGAAATTTTTTTCAGAGACCTTCTGTGTTTCCTGTGAATCCATAGGGGCGTGTACCAGCCCCTGTGGAGCCTCCTGTGAAGGCACACGGCCGTGTGGGGTTCTCACACGGCCGTGTGAGGTAGTCTAGAGAGAAACCAGAGTGCATACAGGGGCGTGTGCTGGTCCCTGTGAACCCTAATTTCAGAGGTGCACGGCCTTGTGGTACTCCCAGAACTTCAAAAGCTGCGAGTTTTCTTTTAGATTTTACTCGCGCCTCTTCATCTAATCATTCTCAAACTCTCTTTGAACTTCTCTACTACTCTCCCGACCTTCTTTTCGTGTTTTTGGAGGATTTAGACTAGTTTTTCCGGCCGATTTCTAAGTTTATTCATCCACACCGTCGGTAAGAACTTCAAATCCTTTTTCTTCGTCAATTCTTGATTTAATTTGTTCTTTTTAGTTATTTCGCTTATATTGAATGATTAAACTATAGGCGAGCATGTTTAGAAATAAATTAGAATGAAATTAAGTGTAAAAATTAGATTTTAGCCCACTGTCGTGGGGCTCTGTCCGCCCGACGATCCACACGGGCGTGTGGAATTTCCACACGGCTGTGTGGATTTCTACAAACTGTGATTTTGAACTACTTTTGACTATTTTCTTTTTTGATTTTGCAAATATGGCTTCTAGATCCAAAAAATCGGCAGGAAAGCATCCTTGTGAGCCTACCCCACCCCCGGAGGAGATCGATTTCCCATCACCTGAGCATCGGGAGCGGTTCAAGTGATTGTCGCAGCTCCATTTTTGACAGTCTCGGATCCTTGACATTAGCACACTTCAAGGGATACAGTTAGCAGATGAGCTAGTTAGCGAAGTTGAGGAGCTAGTGGCAGTAGGGAGCTGGGACCGTTTACTATCGATCAAAGAGCCGGTGATCCGCACACTGACACTCAAGGCGCTTTCCTCGTTCGAGTTCGACCGGGGGTACGACAGTTTCACCGATGTTGGTATCATTCCGTTCCAGGCCCTTGGTCGACATTTTGCCTTGAGCATGACCCAGTTCTCCATACGGATGGGAATATACGTGGAGGCGTTCACTGAGACGGAGGAGTATGAGCTGCTTCCCACAGATTATCCGGGTACCCTGACCCCCAGCACGCGTACAGTAGACTATGCGGACGGGGACAGTATGAGCCGGTGGTGTCCAAGGCCACTTTCTTGTCCAGAGCTTCTCACTGATACATTCATGCCATACTTAGCCGATCAGTGAGTGGACGAGGAGACAGTACAGGTGTTCTGAGTCGCCAGGAGCTCCTGTAGCTGTACTCGATGGTGGAGAGCGAGCCACTCCACCTGGGGCACATTATAGCAGATTACATCTGCCACCAGCGCCAGTACCCCAGGGTGGGAGTTATCTTCTCAGGCCCGTATATCACATGACTGATTATTGGGTTAGGACTTCGGGACGGAGTTCGCGGGGCACAGAGGATTTCTACACCAGCTCCATTGGTCATTAAGACTCTGAGGATGATGGGGATGGTCCGCAGATCAGGACCAAGAGTCTACATCCTGATCATCCCGCGCTCAGAGTCTACAGAGCCAGATCAGGTCGAGGGATCACAGGCAGTGTTAAAGTGACCCTGAGGACAGGCTGAGGCTGAGGCACCACACACAGCACCGGAGCCACCTCCAGTGCGCATCTTCTCTCCTTCTCGAGGCTAGGACAGATTCGAGCTCCTCGAGAGTGCTGTGAGTGTCCTAAAGACAGAGGTAGCCGAGCTGCGAGCTATACAGGCCGCACAGCACTCAGAGACGATGACATGGCTTGATACCATACAGCTATTACTTGAGCAGGCCGTGTCATCACCTTTTGTGGTCCACCCCCGAGCTTCCACTCCACCACTGACACACCCTTTTGCGTGTGTGTACCGCAAGTGCACGGGTTGTCAAAGTAATAATTACCCCGGTGAGTAGGGTAGTCGAATCCACAGGGAACAGGGCTACTAGTACTAACTTCTTCTCTGCAATCTAGCCTAATGATTAATGTGATTTTGTGGTGATCTAGTGTGCATAGAAATTAATACCAGAGACAAAATAGACGAAGGGTAAATAAAGGGAGATCTCAATCAATGAAGATGAGATACCCGGGCAATGCTTCCCCTAGGTTCTATCATGAAGTGCAAAACTAACTAAATGCTTCTAAACCGAGTTCTATGAGTCGAGGTAATCCAAGAACAATCGATCCCTGCTTCCAGGCCACCGATACTAGTCCCCTACAAGGTCCCGGCGGAGAATTCACTCAATCTCAACACCTCACACCCTATATGACCGCAATGAGTTTTAAGGATACCTAAAAGTGAAACCGATTCCTAAAATTAGATCTAACCCTACTTCTAGGCGGAAGATCCCTAACCCCCTACAAGGTCCCGGTGGAGAAATCTCTCAAACTCACACCTCACACCAAATATGGTTGCATAGATCTTAGGGAATACGGAGATAGGAAACACTTAATCGGAAGGGAAAGGGGACGCTCCACTATCTCATGACTCACCCTCTCAACCCTCTTCAATCTCATATGTTCTAACCCTAATGGAGACCTCTCTCACACCAAGGCAACAAATCAAGCATACCAAACAACCATACGAATCAATAAGGCATGCAAGCAATGATAAAACAAGATTAAAACTCAAATTAACTCGGAATTAAAAGGAAGCATCAAGAAAGTCAATACATGAATCGAAACCTAGGGTTCACATGCCCAAGTATCTACTAGGGTTTAGCCCTCCATGGGGCTTATTACAAAGCAAAACATAACACAATGAAAAGCAATGTAAACCATGGAAATAAACCCCCTTGAATTCGTGATGATGGCCTTGATGGGTCGCTCAACGTCTTGAAGGATCCTTCTCCGAAGCTAGGTTGCCGATGACTCCCTCGATGCTATGACGGAGGAAAGAACTATCAAAGTTGGTGAAGAACGGCCCTCCAATTCGGCAAAGACCTCCTCCTCAAACCCTAGCCGCTTCCTCTCTCAAAAGGCACACAAAAGATATCAAAAGAATCGACGAAACGGCCTATTTATAAGTCTGAATCGCGCCAGTCACGTGTCTTCACGCGACCGCGTGAGATCCCACGCGATCGCGTGGGCTGCAGAATTCCCACGCGGTCGCGTGGGATTTTGAC
The DNA here is from genome assembly GCA_020875875.1 of Dioscorea alata. NCBI lineage: Eukaryota > Viridiplantae > Streptophyta > Magnoliopsida > Dioscoreales > Dioscoreaceae > Dioscorea > Dioscorea alata. Next base: position 9,023,231 of record CM037013.1, on the reverse strand, counting down.
GCGGTCGCGTGAACAGTAATTCTACTACAGTGATGCTACAGTGAAATGAACAGTGTTTTTGCTACAGTACTCTTCATAGCCATGATCCAAACTCTCTCATCTTGAGGCCACATGGTCGGGCACACGTCCATGTGGTGAGTTATAAGACTTCTCCTTCTTCGAATCATCATTTGAGAGCTTTAACTATCTTCACACAAGTTGGGACATGAAGGTGTGACTGCCTTTGTGCCCTTCCATCACATAAATCATCTTGAATTCTTCAGGAAGTTGGCACACACCCTCATGTGCATGATCCCCTCTTGTGCCTTGCCACTTGTGTTGTACAAAAGCTCCCAACAATACGTCTTTATAACCCATCTTTGCTTCCTTTTCCTCCTTTAACACTTCCACAACCTAATTGCATAAAAGAACACCAAAATACATTTTATGAGACATAATCAATGGTAAAATGATGCTCAATGTATGTAAAACAAGTAGGTAAAACATGTATAATCAAGCACTTATCAAACTCCCCCACACTTAAGCCTTTGCTTGTCCTCAAGCAAAATTAACCATAAACATCATGAAAAGCAAAGAGAAGTGCTTGGCCTTAGGTTCACCAAGAGGGTACGAGAATAAAATTCTAAAATCATGGAAAGAAACAAACACTAGATGAAACAATCAATACTCTAGCAAATAATCCAATCAAAAATGAAAGTACTAAAGTCCGAAAGCGTGTGTGTGTGTAGACTCAACTCATGTCAACACTATATCCACTACTCAAAGTTTTTATTAGCAATGGGATTTATTTATAAACAAAAAGAATAGGTAGTAGCTTCACACATCCTCTAAGGTAGCCCTTTCTTGAGATGCCTCCCGAGTGGCTTTCACACTTTTGAGGTGGTAGCTCTTTCTACCGAAGGTGGTAGCTTTCACACATCCTATTAGATAGCTCTTTCTCTCATTAGGGCATAACAAGTATCCGACTTATGAGAGTAGCTTCGTACAACATAGGTGGTAGCTCTTTCCACCCCCTATATACAAACAAACTAAAATTCTGAATTTTTCTGAATTTTCTGATTTTTTTTTTTTTTTTTTTTTTTTTTTTTTTTTTAACATACTCAAATCAAACTAACACTAGATAATCCCGCAATTATGAACTAGAGTAAGTTTCCATAGGTTTAATGAGTGAGGAAAGTGCATTAAGGAGCAATCGGACAAAAATTTCAAAGAAATTGGATAAAAACTAGAGCATGATAAAACTTAATGTTTACAACCTCCAAAAACTAAGAATTAAACTCTCAACCCTAAGGTGAACCTTCATGGGCAACATGAGCATGATCATTAAAGCACAAGTAAAGGCCATGTATAAGGTGAACCCTCCCCCACACTTAAGATGTACATTGTCCTCAATGTACACATGTAAGCACAATAAAAATATAAGCAATAAAAGCATGATGTGGGTGGAAATGCAATTAAAACAACACTCCCCTGAACTCCTTATTGATCGATCGGTGAAGCTAACTCGAGGGTGTGTTGTTGTTCAACGGGTTTTGAAGCGCACACGACCAAGTCACATGGTTGTGCGTATGACATCATCATCATCACTCTCAAGGCCATCTGCACGGATTCAACGGGTTCAGTGAAGCTCAATAAAAATAGAAAAGTTGCACGAGTTCTTACGAATGAAGCAAAATAAAGCACAACTCGCACAATCAAAACAAACTATAAAGATAACTAAAGTCTTCAAGATAAAATAAAGAAAACTAGAAATGAAAACTGAAGTAAAGAAAACTAAAGTCTCATGAGTGGGACGCCTCAAGCATTGGCATCATCTGCTGGTGCTGCTGGTGTGTTAGAAGACATGTTCTCATCCAAGGTCAGCTATAAATGATCGAGGCATTTTTGGAGCAAGCTTTTTAGTCCTTGGTGTCATACCTGCAAGAAAATTGCCAAAGAAATGCAAATTTACAAGATATGGCAAGATGCAGGAATCCACATGGGCGTGTGGGCAAGCCACGCGCCCACGTGGGTTAGTTTGCCACGTTTCCAGCCCACGCGGGCGTGTGGGATAGCCACGCGCCCGCGTGGGCGCGTCCTGGCTCGGCAGAAGGGCCACGCGGTCGCGTGGCTGTTTGGCCGAGAGTTGCTGAGCTCCACGCGGTCGCGTGGGTTGAGCCACACGCCCGCGTGGGCTGTTGGCCGGTCCACGCGGCCGTGTGGCTAGGCCACGCGCCCGCGTGGGCGCCCAACCATGGCCAAAGAGCCATATTCGGGCTCCAACGCCTCACTAAACTTTGTTTACAAGTTTTCTAAGTGTTTACACAACGTTTTCCATAAAAAAATATCATCCAAGAAACAAGAAAACCCGATGGAATTGAGCATGAGAGCATGGACATGATAGGGTGAGATGAGGCCTTACCGACGCGAATCGATGGATAAACTTGATGCAAATGCCGGCAAAACACTTCTAAATCTCGAATAAGTCGAAGAAAAATGGATTTGGAATCTTAAGGATGGGAAGTTTGGAGAGGAAGAGATGAGAAAATGAAGAGTTGTAAGTTATGGATAATGAAAAAGACTCTTCATCTCTGTTTATAGGCCACATGGGGGTGTGGAAATTCCACACCCCCGCGTGGGTACTGTACACGGTCGCGTGAGAATCTCACGTGACCATGTGAGCTGCATAATTTCTGTAGACAGTCCACGCGGCTCTCCAAACTTCAAAATTAACCCTATTCTTCAACAATTTTCATGCATTGCACCCTGAATCATGTCATACATGTGAAAAACACTTGAAATCACCAAAAAATTTTCCTTAAAAAGTTCAACACCAACAAAAATTAATCAAGGCACACACTCATGCTAATTATTACTATAGAATTTAAAATCTAAACTAGAAAGCAATTAAAACTTGGGTTGCCTCCCAAGTAGCGCTTGTTTTACGTCACTAAGCTTGACGTACCTCTTCCTTACCTTATGGAGGCTTGAAAAGAGTGTGTTCCTCCCGACTAGACATTGCATAGCTACTTCCCTTAAACCAAAAATTTACTTGCCGGGGTGGAATTTTCGTTGGAGAGTCCAGCCATCTTACCTTTGGCCTCCAAGGAAACAATTTGGGTTGGGAATTGTTCAAGCTTAGCATTGGTGGGTCATTGGATGGTTTAAATATCCTACCCACATATTCTCCCAAACCCAAAATCTCTTTCTTGCACTCAATGAGTTGATCAATCCGAAAGAAAGGTGCTTGCTCCATTACCTTAGGACTTGCTTCTTCTTGTGTATTTTCAGCTTGAAAGGAACATGATGTTAGCAAATCCCCTTGAAAATTTCGTTGCACACAAGCATAATCTTCATTCAAGCAATCCAAATTCTGAAAATGATGTTCTTCTTCTATCCTTTCAATTTCTGCAGCAATGTACTCAATTTGCCTTTCTTCATCAATGTGGTTCATGGCTTTGTCATGCATGGAAGAAACTTGACTTGCTTGTTCAAATTCTTCTTTTTCCCTAGCAAGTGTGTCTAAAATCTCTCCTATGTGATGCTCAATGTTTTTGATGGAGATTTCATGACATCTTAAGGTGGCTTCAACATTTTCGAAGCGGGCATCAGTTGCTTCAATGAATTTGAGTAATACGCTTTCCAACCGAAGTACATCCTCCTCATGCTTCTCATCCATCTGAAATTCTTCTATAGGTGCTTCCCATTGCTGTCCATCAATATTCCACAAGTGGTTCGGGTAGCTCCATTGATTTGGATGATATGTGCTGCGATATTGGTTGCTTTGTTGTTGTTGTGCAGAAATAAGTCTATCAAGTTTTCCACTGAAATCTTCAATCTGAAAATATAATTTTGTAATTGGATCAATCATCATTCAAGTACCTTGCAAGAAAAATTAACAAAAGTCAAAATAAAACAAATTAGAACGGTGGAAGAAAAAGAAAGTATGAAATAGATGAGATAACGAAAATGATAAATGGCTAGAGCAACAAAGTCCTAGCGTTCCTAGTATCCTATTCCCCGGCAACGGCGCCAAAAACTTGACACACCCTTTTGCGTGTGTGTACCGCAAGTGCACGGGTTGTCGAAGTAATAATTACCCCGGTGAGTAGGGTAGTCGAATCCACAGGGAACAGGGCTACTAGTACTAACTTCTTCTCTGCAATCTAGCCTAATGATTAATGTGATTTTGTGGTGATCTAGTGTGCATAGAAATTAATACCAGAGACAAAATAGACGAAGGGTAAATAAAGGGAGATCTCAATCAATGAAGATGAGATACCCGGGCAATGCTTCCCCTAGGTTCTATCATGAAGTGCAAAACTAACTAAATGCTTCTAAACCGAGTTCTATGAGTCGAGGTAATCCAAGAACAATCGATCCCTGCTTCCAGGCCACCGATACTAGTCCCCTACAAGGTCCCGGCGGAGAATTCACTCAATCTCAACACCTCACACCCTATATGACCGCAATGAGTTTTAAGGATACCTAAAAGTGAAACCGATTCCTAAAATTAGATCTAACCCTACTTCTAGGCGGAAGATCCCTAACCCCCTACAAGGTCCCGGTGGAGAAATCTCTCAAACTCACACCTCACACCAAATATGGTTGCATAGATCTTAGGGAATACGGAGATAGGAAACACTTAATCGGAAGGGAAAGGGGACGCTCCACTATCTCATGACTCACCCTCTCAACCCTCTTCAATCTCATATGTTCTAACCCTAATGGAGACCTCTCTCACACCAAGGCAACAAATCAAGCATACCAAACAACCATACGAATCAATAAGGCATGCAAGCAATGATAAAACAAGATTAAAACTCAAATTAACTCGGAATTAAAAGGAAGCATCAAGAAAGTCAATACATGAATCGAAACCTAGGGTTCACATGCCCAAGTATCTACTAGGGTTTAGCCCTCCATGGGGCTTATTACAAAGCAAAACATAACACAATGAAAAGCAATGTAAACCATGGAAATAAACCCCCTTGAATTCGTGATGATGGCCTTGATGGGTCGCTCAACGTCTTGAAGGATCCTTCTCCGAAGCTAGGTTGCCGATGACTCCCTCGATGCTATGACGGAGGAAAGAACTATCAAAGTTGGTGAAGAACGGCCCTCCAATTCGGCAAAGACCTCCTCCTCAAACCCTAGCCGCTTCCTCTCTCAAAAGGCACACAAAAGATATCAAAAGAATCGACGAAACGGCCTATTTATAAGTCTGAATCGCGCCAGTCACGTGTCTTCACGCGACCGCGTGAGATCCCACGCGATCGCGTGGGCTGCAGAATTCCCACGCGGTCGCGTGGGATTTTGACGCGGTCGCGTGAACAGTAATTCTACTACAGTGATGCTACAGTGAAATGAACAGTGTTTTTGCTACAGTACTCTTCATAGCCATGATCCAAACTCTCTCATCTTGAGGCCACATGGTCGGGCACACGTCCATGTGGTGAGTTATAAGACTTCTCCTTCTTCGAATCATCATTTGAGAGCTTTAACTATCTTCACACAAGTTGGGACATGAAGGTGTGACTGCCTTTGTGCCCTTCCATCACATAAATCATCTTGAATTCTTCAGGAAGTTGGCACACACCCTCATGTGCATGATCCCCTCTTGTGCCTTGCCACTTGTGTTGTACAAAAGCTCCCAACAATACGTCTTTATAACCCATCTTTGCTTCCTTTTCCTCCTTTAACACTTCCACAACCTAATTGCATAAAAGAACACCAAAATACATTTTATGAGACATAATCAATGGTAAAATGATGCTCAATGTATGTAAAACAAGTAGGTAAAACATGTATAATCAAGCACTTATCAACCACCATCATCTCCTCCTCCATAGCAGCAGATCCACCAGCAGTTTCAGAGCCATCAACAGCAGCAGAGGGTCTCATACAGGACACCGACGCTGAGGCGTCATAGTTTTTATTTTTATTTCGATTTCAGTTTTACTTTTTCCTTTATATTTTGGACTTGTAGTACTTAGAAAGGATCTTCCTTCTGAGTTTATCTTTATGTTGCTTTATTTTGTCTCAAGTTGTATTTCGTTTCCATATTCTATATACTCGAGCTTTATTTTGATTTTTCTTGAGCATTACTGAATAACTTTTGTGTGTGTGTGTGCGCGCAGATGGTTTTATATGTAAGGAATTTAAGGAATAGTCATAGGCACGGTCATGGGAACGTGTGTGCTTGACATGACCTTTGCGTGTATCCCGCAAGTACACAGGCTTGTTAAAGTAATAAATTTACCCTGGTGAGTGGGTAGTCGTATCCACAGGGAATAGAGACTAGAAATGGAAAGTAAGAGAGTGCAAGAACGAGGAAATAGAGAAAGACTAGTAATGGATTAAATAGGGTACCCGGACAAGCTACCCCTAGGACGTATGTTTCTAGTGCAAGACTATGCTATTATAGTTTCCTATTGATGTTAATTGAGTCAAGGATATCCTTAAACACACGGTCCGAAACTTAAGGTCAACCATGACTAACCCCAACACTGTGCCCCGGCATTAGGTTTTCACTACGACTCTTGACTTTCGTTGACCTGTTAACTAAGCCCTAGAGGAGTAGGTCTTACTAAGCCTCACACTACGTGGGATTGCTTTAAGTTCTAGGGATTCCTAGTGATAAAACCAGTTCCTATGTATAGTTCTAACCCTTTGGTCCAGGTGGAAGAACCCTAGTCTAAATTAAGCGCCAACACTAGGATTCACTTCAACCCTTCACTCTGTTGCTTGCGCAACTAAGCCCCAGGGGAGTTCCTCTCCTAGCACTTCACTCATTCTCTACCACTATGAAATCATGGAACATGAAAGTAGGAAGAATCACACCGAAGGGGAAAGGGGACGTTCCGCTGCCTCACGACTCACCATCTCAACCGTCTTCAATCCTATAGGAGTTGTCACACCTCCAAAGGATAACCTAGATTGTTCTCAACCCTAGTGTCACGGTTAAGGAAAAATAATTACAAGAGATAATTAAGATTGAAACTTGAATTTATTCATCAATAATGGAAAAGCATAATAACAATGTCATAGAAACATAATAATCCTAGGGTTTACAAGCCTGAACAACCACGAAGGGTTTAGCTCCTCATGGAGCTATACAAATTCATCAAAATATAAAAGAAAGCACAAATTGAAGGCATCTTGTGCCGCTACCGGACGTCGGTAACGATGCCGATAACGCGCTTCAAATCTCGATGAAGTCCTCTCCGAAACCCTAGCCACGCTCTCCAGAAGTTGGGGAGAAAGATAGGTCAAAAGATGTGTCAAAAGTCTCCAAATCGGCCTTTTATAATATTGAGTCGCGGCTTTAAATTGGCTAATTCGGAGCTTCGCACTACCATGTGGAATTTCCACACGCCCGTGTGAAGTTTTTGGGTTGCTGGATTTTATTCACACGGCCGTGTGGAATTTCCACACACTCGTGTGAACTCTCCGGAAGGCTGATTTTCGGCTGAAAGTGAACAGTAGCTTGCTACAGTGTTTTTGTACAATAACTTGCTACAGTGCTCGCCGAAATGCTCCCGAATTCGTCGTTCTTCATCAAGGCCGTTGAATTAGGGATATAATCAACGGTAGACAGTGCAGATTGCTTCAAATCTCCTTATTGGCGAAGTTCTCCTTGTTAGCACGAGCTAGACTTATTGTGAATGTGACTGACTTTGTGCCCCTCCAAAGGAGGTTGGCACACACTCACAAGTCTATGCTCATGCCTTGTTCCTTGCTTTGTTCGAAAACTCCCCAACAAAGGCAAACACGATCTAACTTCATTCTTCTTCTTCAAAATAGCTCCACAAACCTACAATGCATAAGAGTACACAAATGCAGACCATTTAATGATAAAATCTGATAAAAGAGATGCTCATTCTATGATAATAACGCTTCGAGTTACTATAACACAAGCACTTATCAAATCCCCCACACTTAAGCTTTTGCTTGTCCTCAAGAAAAATAGAACGTGAGAGTACTTGTGAAGAACAATTGAAAGTGCTCGGCCTTAGGTTCACCAAAAGTATGCAAAAGAGGCATTCTACAAGCGAGGGAAAATCCAAACATTGCATAAGGTTACCATTGCTTTGGCTAAAAACTTGAATCAAAAAGGATAATAACTCAAAAACGTGTTAATGTGTGCGAATTCGCTCAAGAGAACCGACAAGTACTCCTCAAACTCTTGTTACAAGGACTTATTTATATACACAAAGTAAGGAAGTAGTGGCTTCACTCAACCTCTAAGGTAGCCCTTTCCTAGGCGGCTGCCAAAAGAAGCTTTCACACTTTCGAGAAGGCAGCTCTTTCTACCGGAGTAGTAGCTTTCACGCTTCCCATGAATTCGCTCAAGAGAACCAAAGAGTACTCCTCAAACTCTTATTACAAGGACTTATTTATATACACAAAGTAAGGAAGTAGTAGCTTCACTCAACCTCTAAGGTAGCCCTTTCCTAGGTGGCTGCCAAAGGAAGCTTTCACACTTTCGATGAGGTAGCTCTTTCTACCGGAGTAGTAGCTTTCACACTTCCCACGACATAGCTTTTTCTCTCATTAGGGCATAACTTGTATCCGACTTATGAGAGTAGCTACATACTTCATAGGAGGTAGCTCTTTCTACCCCAAATGCAAAGCTAAACTAATATTCACAAGCTCACAAGTAGTTTTTTTTTTAGCTACATAGAACTTTAAAACTTACTAAAGTAATAATACTAAACTAGTCCTTAGAACTTCAAGTTCGAGCTTCCAAAAGATTTCAAGAGTGAGTAGTGCAAGAAAAGGTAATCGAGCAAAAATCCCCTAAAATTCAAGTAAACTAGAGCATGATATGATACAATGTTAAAAATTCTCCTAATCTCTAAGAATACTAATGTTACAACTAAGGTGAACCACCATAGGCTACATGAACATAAGCAATTGAACGCATAAGTAAAAATGTGTGCAAAGTGAACTCCCCCCCCCCCCACACTTAAGATGTACATTGTCCCCAATGTACACATGCAAGCACAATTAAAAATAAAACAATTCACACAATTTATGTAGGGATAGGCAATTGAAACATTACTCTCCTGAACTCCAAGTGTTGCGTTTGATGGAGCTATGTTCATTGAGACTTGAGTCTCAATGGTTTGTGGAGCACACACTATCCCATGACTGTGTTTATCACTATTCCATAAATTCCTTACATCCAAGACTATCTGCACACATACGCAAGGGTTCAGTATAGCTCAAGAAAAACCAAAATAAACTTCGAGTATATAGAGATAGAGAAATGAAATACAACTCGAAACAAATAAAAGAAAAGAAAAATAAAGGATAAACTCAGAAGGAGAATCCTTTCTGAGTGCTACAAGTCCAAAATAATACCAAAAAGTGCAAAAGAAATAAAAAACAAAAATAAACTATGATGCCTCAGCGTCGGTGTCCTGTACCGATGACTCAGGTGCTGCTGCTAGCTCTAAGGTCACTGGTGGATCAACTGATGGTGAAGGAGATGGTGGTGGAGGCGAGGCTCTGGGCTACACCACGAAAGGTGATGTCGACACAGATCACTTAAGTAACTGTAGTATAACAGCGAGCTGTGCCGATGTATGTGAAAACTATGCTGCCTGCGTGGTCCTTACCTCACCTAACTCCCTCTGGAGGACACCCACAGCGCTCTCGAGGCGCTCGAATTTGTCCTGGCCCCGAGAGGGAGAAAAGATCTGCACTGGGGTGGCTCCGGTGCTGTGGGCGGTGCCTCAGCCTCTGCCTGCCCTAGGGGTGGCTCTAATTCAGCCTGTGACCCCTCAGCCTGATCTGACTAGGATGTGATCCATATGTAGACTTATGGTCCTGCACTGCGGACCATCGACATCATCCTCAACGTTTTTAAACTCAGGGGAGCCGGTACTGTAGTCTTCTCAGCCCCGCGTACTCCCTCTCTGAGTCCCAACCTTATAATCAGCGGGTGATGTATGGGCCAAAGAAGATAACTCCAATCCTGGGGTAGTGCCCCTTATGGCAGATATACTCTACTACGATGTGCCCCAAGTGGGGTGCCTCGCTCTCCACCATCGAATGTAAATACAGGAGCTCCTGGCGACTCAGAACCCCGGTACTGTCCCCACGACCATTTACTGATCGGCTAAGGATGGCGTGGAGATATCTGTAGGCAATCCTGGACAGACAGGTAGCCTTTGACACTCCTAGCTCGTACTAGGCCTGACCACATAATCTGCTATAGGCACGCTGCGGGGTCAGGGTACCCGGATAATCCATCGGTAGCAGAGCATACTCCTCTGTTTTCGTGTACGCCTCATCATACAAACCCATCCGTACTGAAAACTGCATCATACTCAAACTGAAGTGCTGACCGACGGCGCGAAACTGGATGGTGACAGCATTAGTAAAGCTGTTGTATCCCCGATCAAACTCTAATGACGAAAGAAACTCAAGAGTGAGTGACCGGATCGCTGGCTCTCTGATAGACAATAAATGGCCCCAGCTACTGACTGCGAGCAGCTCATTAATCTCATCTGCGATACTATCTCCCTCCTGCATCCCTCTAATGGTACTCAGGTCCGGATATCATGACTGTCCGATTTGGAGTGTCGACAATCTCTTGAACCTCTCCTTGTGCTCTGGTAACGGGAAATCCAAGTCCTCCGGGGGTGGGGTAGGCTCATGGGGCCGCTTCCCTGCCGATTTCTTAGACCTGGAAGACATATCTGCAAGATTGAAAAGAGGAATAATAAAAGACAGTTCAAGAACACAATATGTAGAAATCCGCACGGCCGTGTGGATCGTCGGGCGGACAGAGCCCCATGGCCGTGGGGTTAAAAATCAAAATTTACATTCAAATCCATTCTAATTTCTTTCTAAGCATGTTCGCATTCTTATTAAGCATTCAATCCAAGTGAAATAATAAAAAAGAACGAATTAAATTAAGAATTGACGAAGAAAAAGGGTTTGAAGTTCTTACCAACGGTGTGGATGAATATAAACTCGAAATCGGCCGGAAAACTCCAAATGAAACCTCTAAAGAGCTCAGAGAAGATCGGGAAATCGAAAGAGAGGGTCGGAGAGTGTTTGAGAGTGAAAAATCAACGAGGCATGAATAAAATCTAAAAGAAAACGCGTGGCTTTTGAAGTTCTGGGAATTCCAACGGCCGTGTGCCTCTGAAATTAGGGTTCACTGGGGCCAGCACACGCCCCTGTGTGCACTCTGGTTCTCTCTGGACTACCCCACACGGCCGTGTGCCTTCACAAGAGAGCTCCACAGGGGCTAGTACATGCCCCTGTGGATTCACGGGAAACACAGAAGATCTCTGAAAAATTCCACACGGTCGTGTGGAAATTCCACACAGCTGTGTGCCCAACCTGGCCAACAACACAAGAGTGGCCAGAGAGGCTCCCACACGCCCCTGTGGCCTCTCTGGATCAACCCGAGAAACTTTAAGTGTTCCACACAGCCTTGTGCCTTTCACAAGCACTCCCACAGGGGCAGCCACACGCCCCTGTATTTTCTCGGGATGGAAGGGGACTTTCTGCAGGGTTTTGCACGGCCGTATGAAATATCGACACGTCCGTGTGCCTTAAGACATAGGCACTCACAAGGGCACCAACACGCCCCTGTGGACTCTCAGGAACGAGAGCTTAAGTTCTCACACGGCTGTATGGAAATGCCCCTTCTGAGGTTTTTTCACAGGGGCAAGGTCACGCCCCTGTGCCCTCTCCTGTTGAACTATAATTGGTAACACACGCCCGTGTAGAAATTTCACACGGCCGTGTGTTTTCTCTAGTTTACTTAGAAAAAATTCACAGACTCCCATAAAAATTTAGAAACACAAACACGATGCTTAGAACCTGTGAAAACCATCAAAACACGACCAGATATCATGGAAAACATGCTCAACTGCCTCAAACTTCATCAATCTTCATTTAGGCATATGAAAATATCCATAATCCACATGAAAAATCGCAGCACATGCATTAAAAATTCAGGTCACCAAAGCTAAGACTTTTATTCATGCTAACACTAAACTAAATCATAGAAAAACTGTAAAACCTTGGGTTGCCTCCCAGGAAGTGCTTGTTTAACGTCACTTAGCTTGACGTACCTGGTCTTACTGATAAGTGCTTGAATATACATGTTTTACTGACTTGTTTTACATACATTGAGCATCATTTTACCATTGATTATGTCTCATAAAGTGTATTTTGGTGTTCGTTTATGCAATCAGGTTGTGGAAGCGTTAAAGGAGGAAAAGGAAGCAAAGATGGGTTATAAAGACGTATTGTTGGGAGCTTTTGTACAACACAAGTGTCAAGGCACAAGAGGGGATCATGCACATGAGGGTGTGTGCCAACTTCCTGAAGAATTCAAGATGATTTGTGTGATTGAAGGGCACAAAGGCAGTCACACCTTCATGTCCCAACTTGTGTGAAGATAGTTAAAGCTCTCAAATGATAATTCGAAGAAGGAGAAGTCTTATAACTCACCACATGGACGTGTGCCCGACCATGTGGCCTCAAGATGAGAGAGTTTGGATCATGGTTATGGAGAGCACTGTAGCAAAAACACTGTTCATTTTACTGTACCAATACTGTAGCAGAATTACTGTTCACGCGACCGCGTCAAAATCCCACGCGACCGCGTGGGAATTCTGCAGCCCACGCGATCGCGTGGGATCTCACGGGGTCGCGTGAAGACACGCGGCTGGCACGTTTTCAGGTTTATAAATACCCCGATTTGCCGATTTTAAAAGGACTTTTTGCGCACGTTTGAAGGCAAGAGCGGCTAGGGTTTCAAGGACGAGGTCTTTGGCGATAATGGGAGTCGTTCTTCACCAACTTCGATAGATCTTTCGACGATATAGCATCAGGGAGCCATTGGCAACCTAGCTTCGGAGAAGGTTCCTTCGAGACGTTGAACGATTCATCAAGGCCATCATCACGAATTCGAGGGGGTTTATTTTCATGGATTACATTGCTTTTTTCTTCATTATCTTTTGCTTTGTAATAAGTCAAATGGAGGGCTAAACCCTAGTAGATACTTAGGCATGTGAACCCTAGGTTTCGATTCATGTATTGACTTTCTTTATGCTTTCTTTTAATTCCAAGTTTATTTGAGTTTTAATCTTGTTTAATAATTTCTTGCATGCCTTATTGATTCGTATGGTTGTTTGGTATGCTTGATTTGTTTCCTTGGTGAGAGAGAGATCTCCATTAGGGATTAGAACATACAAGGTTAAAGACGGTTGAGAGTGTGAGTCTTGAGATAGAGGAGTGTCCCCTTTCCCTTCCGATTGAGTGTTTCCTATCTCCGTATTCCCTAAGTTTTATGCAACCATATGGGGTGTGAGGTGTGAGATTGATAGATTTCTCCGCCGGGACCTTTGTAAGGGGTTAGGGATCTTTCGCCTAGAAGTAGGGTTAGATCTAATTTTAGGAATCGGTTTCACTCTTAGGTATCCCCAAAACTCATTGCGGTTATATAGGGTGTGAGGTGTTGAGATTGAGTGATTTCTCCGCCGGGACCTTGTAGGGGACTAGTATCGGTGGCCTGGAAGCAGGGATCGATTGTTCTTGGATTACCTCGACTCATAGAACTTGGTTGAGAAGCATTTAGTTAGTCTTGCACTTCATGATAGAGCCTAGGGGGAGCATTGCCCGGGTATCTCATCTTCATTGATAGAGATCTCCTTTACCTTTCCCTTTTACTTGCTTTCTGTCTTGCAATTTTCTTATTTTACACATTACATCCATTGCTTCTTATTATTGATTCGACTAGATAACTGAGAATCAGTCATTACTAGTACATCCATTGCTTCTTACACATTACAAAGTATCATCAAAGTCAAGAGAGTCTCTCATGGCTTCGGCGAGGCGATATGTAAGCTTGTCATCTCCAACTCGCAATGTGAGCTCCCCGCCGTCAATGTCAATCAAAGCCTTGGAAGTACGCAAGAAGGGCCTTCGAAGGATCAATGGCACCTCGACATCCTCATCGACGTCTAACACCATGAAGTCAACAGGAAATATGTATTTGTCGATTTTCACCAACACATCTTCCACAATCCCCCACGGATGGCTCACCGATCGATCCGCAAGTTGAAGTGTCATCCGAGTGGGTCTAGGCTCACCTAAGCCTAGCATTTGGAAGAAGGTATAGGGCATGACATTGATACTTGCCCCCGAATCGGCTAATGCCATCTCTTCACCCAAGTTGCCAATGTTACAAGGTATGATGAAACTTCCGGGATCTTTTCTCTTGCTCGGCATGTTCTTTTGCAATACGGCCAAGCAATTGGCATCAAGGATCACAGATGCACTCTCCTCTAATTTCCTCTTGTTGGTCAAGAGGTCCTTTAAGAACTTCGCGTACTTAGGCATTAGGGCCAATGCCTCCGCGAACGGTATGTTGATGTGCAACTGCTTAAAAATGCCCAGAAATTTCTTATATTGTTTGTTCTCTTGGTCATTCTTCAATCGTGAAGGATAGGGGATCCTCGGTTTGTAGGGTAAGGGTGCCACCTCTTTTTCTTTTGACGCTCCTTCCTCTACCTCCACGACCTTCGGTGCTTCCTTTGTCTTCTCTAGAGAGAGATTTCTCTTGACCTCTTTTCCTCTTCTCAAGGTAATTGCCTTCACTTGCTCCCTCGGGTTGGTCTCCGTATTACTAGGCAAACTACCTTGTGGTCTTTCCGCCAAAGTCTTCGCAATTTGCCCCACTTGATTCTCCAAATTGTGTAGGGAAGCGGTGTGATTGCGAAGTGTAGCTTCCACCGTTTGGAATCTAGCATCCGACGAAGCAACAAACCTCGCTAGGGCTTTCTCTAGATCGGTCATCTTCCCCTCTAGCCCGGTCACTCGGCTTTCTAAGTTCGGTATTTGTTGGCCTTGAAATCTTGGTGGTGCATTGTTCTTTTGTTGCAACTGCCCTTGATTGCTCCATAAGAAATTCGGGTGGTTCTTCCACTCCGGGGTTGTATGTTACACTGTAGGGGCTGCCTTGGCCTTGGCCTCTGTACGCATTACCAACAAAATCAGCCTGTTTCACCGTACTAATGCCTCCAATAGCAATAGGACAATCATTAGAAGTGTGACCTCCCCCACAACTGTTACAAGTAGTGATGGCCGCAACTCTTGGTGAAGTTAGAACATCTAGCTTCTTACTCAATGATTCCACCTGTGCCTCCAATGCTGTAACCACGTTAATCTCATGAATTCCAGCTACCTTCTTTCGGTCTCGTGTGCTCCACTGATAGCTATTAATAGCCATCTCTTCAATAAAGTACCGAGCTTCACCTGGAGTCTTGCTTCCTAGAGTTCCTCCTACCGCTGCATCTAAGAGTTGCTTGGTACTCGGGTTCAACCCATTATAAAAGGTATGAATGATCATCCACTCGGGGAATCCATGTTGTGGACATTTGCAAAGGAGCTCCTTAAACCTATCCCATGTCTCGAATAGAGACTCCAATTCCATTTTTATGACGGATGGAATCTCATTCCGGAGCGTTGCTGATTTCCCCGGAGGGAAATATCTAGAAAAGAATGCCTCAGCCATCTCCTCCCAAGTAGTGATAGACGCTCTCAGTAATGAATGTAGCCAATGTCATGCTTTTCCCTTCAATGAAAATGGGAAAGCTCTCAAACGAATCGCGTCATTCGTTACTCCATTGATCTTCAACATGTCGCATGCTTCAAGCAAGTTCTCTATATGGTTGTTGGGATCTTCATCGCCCAACCCATTAAATTGTGCGGACTGTTGCAACAATTGAATGAACGACGGCTTCAACTCAAAATTGTTTACGGTAATTGGGGGTCTTACAATGCTTGATTGGGTCCCCATCACCGCAGGTCTAGCAAAATCGGACAATGTCCTTTGTTGTTTATTCTGCTCTTCTATTGTTTCTAACCCTTCTAAACAATATTGGCTTGATTGGGCTGTTTTTCCACAGGTTCCTTCCTTTTCCAATGTGTTCTTCTACCAATTTCTGGGTCTCCTTCAACAAGAATCGAAGGATTCCCGCGGGTCATAACCTGAAACCAAAGCAAAGAAAAAGAAAAATAAGAACAATGATAGATAAAGAAGTGTGAAATAGAAAACAAAGTGAAATAGCTAAAATAGCAAAAAAACAAGTATAAAAAATACGCCTATTCCCCGGCAACGGCTCCCTGGCAACGGCGCCAAAATCTTGACACGACCCCTTGCGTGTATCCCGCAAATGCAAGGGCTTGTTGATGTAATAAATTTACCCTGGTGAGTGGGTAGTCGAATCCATAGGGAATAGGAACTTACGACACGAGATTTCACTAATTAGCTAAGCGATGTACGGTGAAAGTGAAGAGAATTAATGAGTGAGTATGAAAGCAACGTAAAGAAATAAGAAATTAAATAGAAAGATGGAAGGTAAGAGAGTGCAAGAGCGAGTAAATAGAGAAATACTAGCTATGGATGAAATAGGGTACTCGGACAAGCTACCCCTAGGACGTATGTGATAAGTACTTGTGTTATAGTAACGCAAAGCGTTATTATCTTACAATGACCATATCTTTTATCAGATTTTTATCACTAAATGGTGTTTATTTGTGTATTCTTATACAGTTAGATCATGTTCGCCATTGTTGGGAAGTTTTTGTACCAAGCAAGGAACAAGACACGAGCCTAGACTTGTAAGTGTGTGCCAACCTCCTTTGGAGGGGCACAAAGGCAGTCACATTCACAACAAGTCTAACTCGTGTCGCTTAGGAGAACTTTACCAAGAAGGAGACTTGAAGCAATCGGCATGATCTACCATTTATTGTGTGCCCAAATCAATGGCCTCGATGAAGAACAACGGATTCAGGAGCGTTTCAGTGAGTTACTGTAGCAGCATTGCAGCTCGTCCTGCAACAAAACACTGTAGCAAGCTACTGTTCACTTTCTGCTGAAAACCAGGATTCTAGAGAGTTCACACGGGCGTGTGGAAATTTCACACGGCCGTGTGAATTAATTTTCCAGCAACCTAGAAACTTCAAACAGGCATGTGAAAATTCCACACGGCTGTGTGAAGTCTCGAAAGTTGTTTTTAAGGAGGGTTAGAGCACTTTTGTTTGGGTCTTTTGGCTACCATTCTCCACCATTGTCATCTAGGCCTTCAAGATAGCGGGAGAAGGTGGATCTAGGGTGCAAATCGAAGGGGAGAAGAGGAGTGCTATCAAGGAGAAGATCTAGGAGCTTGCCGGCGCAGATTCGACAAGTTCTCATCACCACCTTCTAGTCTTCATCTTAGGAGAGTTTGTTTGAGCTTTGATTTGTATTACTTGTTTTCTACTCTTGCTTCTTTGTTGATGATGAACTAGACTCCCATGGTCACCGGGCATCCGGTGAACCTTGGGATGAACTTGCTTGTATGAATACTTGATTTACATGTATGGTATTTGTGTGGTTTATGGTTCAAGCTTGGTGCACTTTGTTGTATTGCTATGCATGAGAACTCTGTATATCGATTTCTAGGTTATACTAGGTTGCATGACCATCGCCTTAGTATTAGATACACCAAGTTTGGAAGGGATTCATGTATGAATACGCCATGACCATCGGGTATTTTGTACCCCTCCGACCATTCGGGTTGAGCCTGGATATTGTGTTGGACCTTAATTAGGGATTTCCTTTGGCGTAATGCAATCGTGTGAGGATTTGGCGGAAGTGATTCCGTATTCCAATAGTCGTACCAGATTAGGGGTTATCACCATGACGATCGGGGTGACCTACTGATAAATGCTCGTGTTATAGTAATGCGAAGCGTTATTATCTTGCAATGAGCATTAATTTAATCAGATTTTATCACTAAAAAGTGTGCATTTGTTTACTTTTGTGCTTTGTAGGGTTGTGAAGATAAAGTGAAGGAAAGGAACAAAGTTAGATCGTGTTCGCCATTGTTGGGAATATTCTTGGACTAAGTAAGGAGCACGGCATGAGTAGAGACTTGTGAGTGTGTGCCAACCTCCTCTGGAGGGGCACAAAGGCTGTCACATTCACAATAAGTCTAACTCATGCTAGCAAGAAGAACTTCACCTATTAGGAGATTTGAAGAAATCGGCATAATCTACCGTTGATTGTGTGCCCAATTCAACGGCCTCAATGAAGAACGACGAATTCGGGAGCGTTTCGGGACAATACTGTAGGGAAAACACTGTAGCAAGATACTGTTCATCTTCGGCCAAAATTCAGAAATCTAGAGAATTCACACGAGCGTGTGGAAATTCTACACGGCCGTGTGAATTAATTTTCCAACAAGCCAGAAACTTCACACGCCCGTGTGGAAATTCCACACGGCCGTGTGAAGTCCTGATAAGTCCGATTTTTAAAGCCGATTTCAAGAATGTAAAGAGCGATTTGGAGACTTTTGACATATCTTTCGACCTATCTTTCTCCCCAACTTCTGGATAGTGCGGCTAGGGTTTTGGAGAAGACTTCGTGGAGGTTTAGAGCGCGTCATCAGCATCGTCAGAAATGTCCAGCGGCCGCACAAGACCACGGCCACACCATACGCAAGGGGGTTTTCATTGATGTCTTTACTTTGTGCTTTCTTTCATATTTTGATGAACATGTATAGCTCCATGAGTAGCTAAAATCCTTGTGGGTATTCGGACTTGTAAACTCTAAGGTTATTATTTTTTTTTGACATTGTTATTATGCTTTTCCATTATTGATGAATAAAAATTGAGTTTCGATCTTAATTTCATCTTGTTAATGTTTTCCTTTAGATGTGACACTAGGGTTGAGAACAATCTAGGTTGTCCTTTGGAGGTGTCACAACTCCTATAAGATTAGACTATTTAAGATTGAAGAGGGTTGAGAGGGTGAGTAGTGAGGTAGCGAAGCGTCCCCTTTCCCTTCCGATGTGGTTTCTCCCTACCTCCGTTTCCTTGATTTCTTAGCGGTCGAGATAGAGTGAAGTGCTAGGTAGATAAACTCCCATGGGGCTTAGTTACACAAGTAACAGAGTGAAGGGTTGAAGTGAATCCTACGCACTGGGGCTTAATCTAGACTAGGGTTCTTCCACCTGGACCAAAGGGTTAGAACTACACATAGGAACAGGTTTTACCACTAGGAGTCCCTAGAACTTAAAGCAATCCAACGTAGTGTGAGGTTTAGGTAGATATACTCCCCTGGGGCGTAGTCGTGTGGTACGCGTTTGAAACGCTCACCCGCAAGTGCACGGGGTCGCCAAGTAATACCCCTCGCGCGAACACGAGGGGGTCGTATTCCCAAGGGCCCGAGAATCTATTCTTACTTCCTTATCACAATATTGTTTAACCTAATCAATCATTTGGAAGAAGAACTAAAAATAGCCTACTAAAGCAAAGAACATACAAATGACAAGTATAAATATAGAGGAAAGTATCAAGGTGAGAAAGTGGTCACGGATGAGGATTCCCTCAGGGGTTACTAAAGTGTCAAGGATGCCTTAACTAGCATGCACATAAGTGGGTTGGACCGGGAAACCCTAAAATAGACCAACCCGATGGTCACGGTATTGATCCTTAATCCGGTGCAAGTATTGGAATACGGAATTGCTTCCGCCCAAATCCTTGTACGAATGCAATGGGTTTAGTGGATTTCCCCAAGCTAGGGTTGAAACACAATCAAGGACAACCCTAACAATTGGAGGGGTACAAATACCCGATGGTCACGGCGTATTCGTACATGTATTCCCTTCCAAGCTTGGTGAGCCTAATACTAGGGCAATGGTCATGCAACCTAGCATTGTCCACAAATTGATATATAGAGTTCTCATACATATCAAGGCAATCAAGAACCACCAAACAAGGATCACCAACCCAGCCAAATGCAATAAACTAGAAAAGCATCCAAAATACACAAGTTCACCCCCAAGGTTCACTTACATCCGGTGACCTTGGGGTTTAGTTACTCATGGTCACAAAACAAGTATGAAAATACATGAAAATAACCAAAAGCATAACAAGAACACTCCCTCAAAGGATCAAGGCCGAATGACGCTTCCAAGGACGCCACCCAAGGAGTGGCTTCCTTTGTCAATCTTCCTCTCAAATGTGAATCGAAGGTGTGGACTCGTCGTGTCGTGCTCTCCCCGTCGTCCTCTCCTCAAGAATCGCCTCCAAAAGCCGGCCTCAAGCTCCCAAAGAAGGTGGTGAAGTGAAGCCCTCCTCAAGACCTAGCTCGCTCTTTCAAAATGCTCTCCAAAAGCCCTTAAAAACGAATTCCAGCGAGTTATGCGGCCTCCCATGCGGCCCCGCATGCGGGGAGAGAAAGTCTCCGAGAAATCCCGAAAGTCGCGTAAATGCTACAGTCATTGCTACAGTACCCCCCCCCTCCGCAACAGTGTTTCGATGCCGATTTCTTCTAAAATTTTGTCAACGAGCTCAAAGGGGTCTCATTGGTACCTGTAACACGAAAGAAACTAATTCAGACCAAAAACGGGCGTCAACTCAAGAAAAATACGCAATACATACGCCTGAATACATAGAAAATACGTATGTTTAGGCATTTATCATCGTGCCAGGGACAGAGTGAAAGGTTGACGTGAATCCTAATACCGGGGCATAATGTTGGTGTTAGTCACGGTTGTCCTTAGGTTTGGGACCATGTATCTAAGGATTTCCTTGACTCAATTGACATCAGTAGGAAAGTATAATAGCATCGTCTTGCACTAGAAGCATAGATCCTAGAGGTAGCTTGTCCGGATACCCTATTTCATCCATTTCTAGTTTCTCTCTATTCTCTTTTACTTGCTGACACGACCTTTGCCGTGTGTACCGCAAGTGCACGGCCTTGTCGAAGTAATAAAATTACCCTGGTGAGTGGGTAGTCGAATCCACAGGAAATTGGGATTTAGAACACCAGAATTCACTATTCAGTTATGTAGTGTACGAAAAGAAATAATCGGAGTGATGAGTGAATTTATGGAAACTATTAGAATAATTGACAAGAAAGTAAATAGAGAGATGAAAGACAAGAGAAAAGCAAGTAGAAGTTAAAGGAGAAAGACTAGCAATGGGTGAGATAGGGTATCCGGACAAGTTACCTCTAGGACTTATGCTTCTAGTGCAAGACTATGCTATTATACCTTCCTATTGATGTTAATTGAGTCAAGGATATCCTTAAACTCACGGTCCCAAAACTTAAGGTCAACCGTGACTAACCCCAACATTATGTCCCGGTATTAGGATTCACTACGACCCTTTACTCTTGTTGACCTGTCAACTAAGCCCCAGGGGAGTCTATCTTCCTAACCCTAACACTACGTGGGATTGCTTTAAGCTCTAGGGATTCCTAGTGATAAAACCTATTCCTCTATGTAGTTCTAACCCTTTGGTCCAGGTGGAAGTCTAGATTGAGCCCTAAAACTCTATCTTGACCGCTAATTAACCAAGGAAACGGAGGTAGGGAGAAATCACACCGGAAGGGAAAGGGGTACATTGCTACCTCACAACTCTCCCTCTCAACCCTCTTCAATCTTAAGTAGTCTAATCCTATAGGAGTTGTCACACCTCCAAAAGATAACCTAGATTGTTCTCAACCCTAGTGTCACGGCTAAGGAAGAACAATAGCAAAAGATAATTAAAACTGAAACTCGAATTTATTCATCAATAATGGAAAAGCATAATAACAATGTCATAGAAACATAATGATCCTATGGTTTTACAAGTCCGAATACCGACGAGGGGTTTAGCTCCTCATGGAGCTATACATGTTCATTAAAGTGTAAAATAAATTGCAAAATAAGAACATCAGTGAAAACCCCCTCGCGTGTGGTGTGGCCGTGGTCTTGTGCTACCGTCGGATGTCGATGACGATGCCGTTAGCGTGCTCCAATCCTTCACAAAGTCCTCTCCGAAACCCTAGCCACACCCTCTCGAAGTTAGAGAGAAAGATAGGTCAAAAGATACTCAAAAAGTCTCCCAATCTGGCTTTAAATAGGCTGAGTGCGACTTTAAATTTGAACTTATCGGGGCTTCACACGGCTGTGTGGAATTTCCACACGCCCGTGTGAAGTTTCTGTCTTCCTGAAAAATTACTTCACAGGGCCGTGTGGAATTTCCACACGACCGTGTGAAGTCTCTGGCTTGCTGGAAAATGATTCACACGGCCGTGTGAATTCTCTGGCAACTTGATCTTCGCCAGAAAATGCACAGTAACTTGCTACAGTGAATTGGAACAGTAATAAAGCTATAGTGCTGCTGCAGTAACTCGCCGAAATGCTCCCGAATACGTTATTCTTTATCAAAGCCATTGAATTGGGCACACAATCAATGGTAGATCGTGCCGATTGCTTCAAGTCTCCTTCTTGGTGAAGTTCTCCTAGGCTACACGAGTTAGACTTGTTGTGAATGTGACTGCCTTTGTGCCCCTCCAAAGGAGGTTGGCACACACTCACAAGTCCAAGTTCGTGCCTTGTTTCTTACTTGGTCCGAAAACCTCCCAACAATGGCGAACACGATCTAACTTTGTTCTTCTTTTCCAACTTGGCTCCACAAACCTACAATGTACAAGAATACACAAATGCACACTATTTAGTGATAAAATCTGATAACAGAGATGCTCATAGTAAGATAATAACGCTTCACGTCACTATAATACAAGCACTTATCAAATCCCCCCACACTTAAGCTTTTGCTTGTCCTCAAGCAAAAATAAAATGTGAAAGTACTTGGGAAGAACAATTGAAAGTGCTCGACCTTAGGTTCACCAAAAATATGCAAAAGAAGCATTCTACAAGTAAGGGGAAATCCAAACAATGCATAAGGTTATCATTGCTCTAGCTAAAAACTCGAATCAAAAAGGATAAAAACTCAAAAATGTGTTAGTGTGTGCGATTTCACTCAAGAGAACCAACGAGTACTCCTCAAACTTTTGTTAGAAAGGACTTATTTATATATAAAAACGAAAACTAAAGAGAGAAGGAAGTAGTAACTTCACACATCCTTGAAGGTAGCCCTTTCCTAGGCTGCCGGTAAAGGTGGCTTCCACACTTTCGAGGAGGTAGCTCTTTCTACCGGGGTAGTAGCTTTCACGCATCCCATGAGATAGCTCTTTCTCTCATTAGGGCATAACTTGTATCCGACTTATGAGAGTAGCTACATACTTTATAGGTGGTAGCTCTTTCCACCCCAAATGCATACATAAAACAAAGCAACTATTCACAAACTCATATATATATATATATATATATATATATATATATATATTCTCTTTTCCATATATGTATATATATATATATATATATATATATATTTATATATATGCATTTTTCAAAGTAAAACTAAGAACGATGATAAACTTGTCCTTAAAAACTTCAAGATTGAGTTTCCAAAAGATTCCACGAGTAAGTTGTGCAATATAAGATAATTGAGCAAAAATTTCCTAAAAATTCAAGTAGAAACTAGAGCATGATAGGAAACAATGTTAAAAATTCTCCTAGACTCTAAAAATACAAACGTTGCAACTAAGGTGAACCGCCATAGGCTTTATGAGCATGAGCAATTGAACGCGCAAGTAAAGGTGTGTGCAATGTGAATCCCCCCCACACTTAAGATGTACATTGTCCCCAATGTACGCATGCAAGCACAATAAAAATAAAACAATGAACAACAATTAGTGTGGAAGTAGACAATTGAACCATTACTCCCCTGAACTCCAAGTGTTGCGTTTTATGGAGCTAGGTTCATTGAGAGTTGAGTCTCAATGTTTTTGTGGAGCATACACGGTCCCATGACCGTGCCTATGTTTATTCCTCAAATTCCTTCCATCCAAGACCATCTGCACACATACGCAAGGGTTCAGTATAGCTCAAGAAAAACCAAAACAAAGCTCAAGTATATAAAGATATGATAAAGAGATACAACTCGAGACAGAATAAAATAAACGAAAACTAACAGCAAACCCAGAAGGAGAGTCCTTTCTGGGTACTACAAGTCCAACAGAAAAAATATAAAGTGCAACAGTAGTGAAATAAACTAAAATAAAACTATGACGCCTCAGCGTCGGTGTCCTGCTATGGGTCCTCTGGTGCTGCTGCTGCTGCCGGTGCTGGTGGATATGATGGTGATGGAGACAGAGGTGGAGTCGGTGAAGGGACCCGGTGGGATCGTACCACAGATCGCTCGAACATCTGTATAACCGTGGCAAGCTGTGCCGATAACTGAGCGAACTGCGATGCCTGAGTGGTCCTCAACTCTGCAAACTCTACTGCCTATGCGGCTCTCACCTAGGCCAGCTCTGTCTGCATAACACCCACAGTACTCTCGAGGCGCTCGAACCTGTCCTGGCCTCGAGAAGGGGAAAAAATACGCACTGGAGGTGGCTCCGGTGCTGTGGGTGGTGCCTCGGCCTCTGTGTGCTCCGGCCGTGGCTCTAACACTGCCTGTGTCCCCTCTATCTCATCTGGCTCTATAGATCCTGAGTGGGGGATGATCAGTGTATAGACTCATGGTCCTGCTCTGCGGACCATCCCCATCAGTCGCAATGTATCGCTGGTAAGCGGGGCTGGTGTAGTGATCTTCTCGGCCCCGCGCACCCCATCTCTGAGTCCCAAGCCTATGATGAGGCGTATGATGTAGGGACCTGCAAAGATGACTCCAACCCTGGGGTACTGGCCCTGGTGGCGCATGTACTCGGCTAGAATGTGCCCCAAGTGGAGTGGCTCGCTCTGTACCATGGAATGTAAATATAGCAGCTCCTGTCTGCTCAATACCCCTGTACTATCCCCTCTGCCACTGATCGATCTGCTCAAAATGGAATGAATGTATTTGTATGCTGGTTGGGAAAGAAAAGTCGCCTTCGAAACCCCCGGCTCGTACTGGCCATCCCCGCACAAGGTCCTGTAAATCCTCTGTGGTGTGAGGGTCCCTAGATAATCGGTGGGCAATAATGAGTACTCCTCTGTCTCAGTGAATGCCTGATCGTACAGGCCCATCACGATCGAGAACTGAGTGATACTCAGGCTGAAGTGTCTATCGAGGGCACGAAACTGGATCGTCTCGCCATTTGTGAAGCTATCGTACTCTCGCTTGAACTCAAAGCTCGACAAGACCTCGAGGGTGAGTGCTCGAGTCGCTGGCTCTCTGATCGATAGTAGTCGGTCCCAACTGCCCACTGCCAACAACTCCTCAACCTCGGTCGCTACGGTGTCGTCCCCCTGTATATTTCTCAACATACTCAAGTCTGGGTAGCGAGACTGTCCAAATCGAAGTGCCGAGAGTTTCTTGAATCTCTCCCTGTGCTCTGGTACATCAAACTCCATCTCCTCGGGAGGTGGAGTAGCCTCTCGCGGATGCTTCCCTGCTGACTTCTTAGACCTAGAAGACATACCTGCCAAATTGTAAAAGAAACCAGTTAAAAATCAGTTCAACAGAACAATCTGCAGAAATCCACACGCCCGTGTGGAATTTCCACACGCCCTTGTGGAGCTTCTGGCGAACAGAGCCTCACGGCCGTGGGTCTAGAAATCCAAAATTTACATTCTAGTTTGTTCTAATTCATTTAAAGTCAATGGCCTATCTGACGATGCAGCTAGACTCCGTCTTTTCCCATTCAGTTTGCGGGGCGCCGATTACAGGTGGCTCACATCACTTGCCCCGGGATCCATCAAAACATTGGAGGAAATGGTAAACAAATTTATGGGCCGATACTTTCCCCCGAGCAAAGCTGCAAGATTAAGGCAAGAGATCTCTGCCTTTAGTCAAAGAGACTCCGAAACCCTCTTTGAAGCCCATGAGAGATTTAAAGATCTCTTGCGAAAATGTCCACATCATGGCTTCGAAGCTTGGATGCGAGTACAGATACTGTATAATGGTTTGAGCTACCAGAATCATCAACTCATTGATGCCGCAGCCGGTGGATCCTTGAGTGGTAAATACCCCGAAGATGCCGAAGAATTAATTGAGAACATGGCACGAAATGAATCACATTGGGGTTCGAGGGCAAAAATGACTCAAGCTCGAGGAGTTCATGAAATAGACAGTAAGACTGCTCAAGATGCAAAGCTCGAAGCACTAGCGAAGCAAGTGAGTTTGCTTATGTCCGAAAGAACCGAGCGTTTGAGCACAAGTGTCAAGCAAGTAATGAACTATGGAACTTGTGGAGGGGGCATGATGTTGCTAGTTGCCCCATTGCAGTCCCCGATGTCGCCCCAGTTGAACATGTTGACTATGTGAATCAGGGACAGAAATTTCAAGGAAACCCCTATGGTGGGACATACAACCCCGGGTGGAGAAATCATTCAAATTTCAATTGGGGAAATCAAGGCCAACAGAAATTTTCACAACCGCCAGGGTTTCAGGCATAGTCATCACAAGCACCTCCAACAGAAAGGAAATTCACTACTGAAGATGTCCTAGCTAAATACATGCAAATCACCGATGCAAGGTTGAACACACTTGAAACAACAGTGAGAAACATGCAAGCTTGAATCCAGGGCATTGAAAAACACTTGGGACAGATTGCGGCATCCATGGCAGAAAGAACACCGGGTAGTCTCCCTAGCAACACTGAGACTAACCCACGAGAACATGTACAAGCTATCACTTTGAGGAGTGGTAGAGAGGTTGAGGTTCGGCCAACTCCTAGGCCAACTGAAAACAAGGAAAAGAACATGGTGAGAGGCACTCCCTCCGTGGGTGGGGATGAAGCTAATGACAGCCATGACAATTCGATTGAACCTCAAAACAAAGAAAAAAAATTGTTAGAGCACCGACCAAAGATCCCTTATCCGGCGAGACTCAATAGGGATAAGGAGGACACTCAATTCAAAACATTTTTGGAGATGATCAACCAACTTCACATTAATCTTCCACTTGTCGAGGCCTTTGATCAAATGCCAAAATATGCCAAGTTTATGAAGGAGTTGCTTACAAATAGGAAGAAACTTGAAGAAGCATCTACGGTGTCTCTTGGTGAGAGTTGTTCGGCAATTATCCAAAGCAAATTGCTCAAGAAAATCAAAGACCCGGGTGGTCTAGTTGTGGAATGTCATTTTGGGGACTCGCTTGTAGAGAAAGCCCTCGCCGATTCCGGTGCAAGCATAAA
Organism: Dioscorea alata; assembly: GCA_020875875.1. Taxonomy (NCBI): domain Eukaryota; kingdom Viridiplantae; phylum Streptophyta; class Magnoliopsida; order Dioscoreales; family Dioscoreaceae; genus Dioscorea; species Dioscorea alata. The sequence goes on along the minus strand of CM037013.1, from coordinate 8,996,209 downwards.
TGTTATGCCCTACAAGCTTTTCTTAAAACTGGGCCTTCAAGACTTAGAGCCGACATGGATCACCATACAACTTGCGGACCGGACTGTTAGACGCCCGTGTGGCATTGTGAGGTTGGTGGTCTAGTCTTTCTGGCTGATGTTGATATCCTTGATGTTGATGACGCTACTGAGGTCCCCATCATACTTGGCCGGCCTTTCCTCGCCACATCCCGTGCCTTGCTGGATATCCAAGACGGGAAAATGACCTTGCGAGCCGGGGATGAGGAAGCCACTTTTAAAATTCCCGAGGCAATGAAGCACCCCAAGGAGCTTGATGACACTTCCTATGCACTAGATGATACAGAGCTACAAGTTGCAGATTGTGTGCATGAAGTCCTTATGATGAACCCCCTTGAGGAATTATTACAAGATGTTGATATTGAGGAGGAAGAAGCACCAAAGAAGGCACAAGAAAACCCTCCTTACATATATCCGAACAAGGCACAAGGGAGAAGCAAAGGAGAGCGTTCATGGAAGCGAGCATGGAAAAAAGTGACTCCTAAGGTTAGAAAGGCAAGCACGAACTCTCATGAAAAGGTACACATGGCCTGCTTCGTCGGCTTAGGTATGCATAATGTTGATTCTCTCCTTTCCTTGAATTTGCCGGCGGGGTCATCATTTGCTTCCATGGGAAATTCAGGTAAAATCTCTGTCTTTGAACCACCTTGATGATGAGAAACTTGAACGTCAGGCTCGTGACTCTAAACAAGCGCTTGTGCGAGGCAACCCATGATTTTTACAATTCCGTACTTTTTCATTTTTGTATTTTGGTTATGCATGAATTTGGTTTAAATTGTGAGCCCTCCTCTTCATTCGTTCTTGGTATGCTTTATTGTGTATGTCTTTGTTTCCTCCCCATCACTGTGAAATCCCATTTGTTTTGTGTTTTTCAACATGTATTGATTGTCCGAGATGAGTTTCCTTGCGTTTGTATTATCGAAGAATCATTTTGGTGTGGAGATAGCTTTTCTCTGAGATTTTTCAGGGGCTCTATGCGGCCACTACGCGGGCCGCACAGTGCCCGCGCACCTCTGCCAGAAGAGTGTGCGGCCTTGTGTGCGGCCCGCACACCTGGCCGCACAAGGGCGTACGGATGGTCTGCCACCCGCACGCTGGCCCCAGTTTTCCTGTAACAATGCTTTTCTTTCCGGCTTTTCTCTACCTTTTGGCTCGCATTTTGATCGTATCACCTCCCTCGCATCGTTTCAACGTTAAAAACATTTTCAAAACCCCATTTCCTTTCATATTTTTGAGGTGATTTCTTGGAACTTCGCGGGAGTTGTTATGTTCCACCCCTTCTTTTGAAGTCATTGCTCGCACATTTCAGATATTTTGCCATTGCTTGATCTTTATTTTTGAAGATGTAGGCCAACTGCCTGATCAAGCCACTTGGAGGACACCGAAGACCTTGTGTGACTCCACCAGTCCTTTCCTTCCGAGAGCTCACTTTCCTTTACACTTTCTATTTCTTTTCGCTATTTTTCTTGGTTGATGGATGCTTCAATCGACATCGTTTCTCCTTGTAGGTAGAACATGACGTCCATTTTTCTTCCTCTCCGCATTGTATGCTGCCATGGTGATGGCCACCCCGAGCTCATGCCCTACACGTTTTGCCAATAATATCTTGGGGATGTTCACGAAACCATCCTCCTTATTTTCAATGCATTAATTATTTCTATACTGCCGATCCCTGTACATTGAGGGCAATGTACTGCTTTAAGTGGGGGGTGGGTATGCATGTCTTAGTCTCATCACTTTTCTCGTGAACTTGTATGAAAATTCTTGAAATTTCTGAATTGTTGCATGACTGTAAAACCTAGGATGGCGTATTTAATTGTGATTATATTGTAGCTCGAAACCATGATAAATGCTAAGCTTCTTATGACCTTGCACACTTGAGATTTTCGTGTCATTCTAGGCATTTCTCGCACTATTCCCCTAGGTAGAACCCTGGACATCTAGGCGAGGGACCACAACACCTTCATGACCCTCTTAGTTGATAACCCATTCTAGTGGATTCACGTCTTGGCGTGTTAGAATGTCTTCTAATAGAGTTTTAAGGACTTTCTTCATGTTTTTTTTGCAATGCGGTCAAAAAAAAAAAAAAAAAAAAAAAGTTAAGCAATTGTGTACAGAAAATTAAAATTTGACCGGTGCTTGTTCGATAATAAGAGGAAGGATCCTTAGGACTCTACTAGAAGTATTTTTACCACCTCAAGGCCGTATTCCACTAAGTGGCGTGAATTGCTTTAAGAAGTGGTCCTCGGGGTCCTGTTTACCTCGTCTGGACTACAGGGCTTCGAACTAGGGAATTTGCACACACACAGCACAACACGGCCAATGAATGCGTGAATGATCTCAAATGGTCTTTGCTTAGTATTTTTGAGTTTCGTTTTGGCTACGATATTTTCATCTCTTGCCTGAGGTTGTGTATTTAGTCACTTATCAGTATCCCTGGTTTTCATGTCCGTTTGCTTGGGGACAAGCAAATGCTTAAGTGGGGGTATTTGATAAGTGCCTAAATACATCATGTTTTAGCGATAATGTTCTTGTACTTTCGTGCAACTTATGTGAATTCTCGATGACATTTTGCGCACTTGATGTTTTTATTTTCGTTTCAATGTTTCGAGGACCAAGTGCGCATGATCGAACCGTTTTTGTGTCATTTTGGGGAAGATTGAAGAAGAAATGAAGACTTGGAGTACCCCGAAAGCCGACGCGCCACACACGGAGCCATTTCTCTCGGCCGTGTGCGGCGACTGTGCGGCCCGCACAGTGGCCGCACGGCTCAGCCAGTGAGCTGTGCGGCCTAGTGTGCGGCCGCACACCTGGCCACACGCCCTGGCAAGAGAGCCGTGCGGCCTAGTGTGCGGCCCACACACCAGGCCGCACAAGGTGGCCAGAAGAGCGCGCGGCCGCGCGTGCGGCCCGCACGCCACCCGCACGCTCTCGGGTTTATATAAGGTTTCTTCAAGGGTTTTTGAAGGGGGTTGTTCTCTATCCGGCCTCCACTCCACCATACACCATTCTCATCACCTTTGGAAGGATTTGGAGGGATTTTTGGGCTGATTTGAAGGAGAGAAGAAGGGGAAGACGTGGAAAAGCTTCATAGGGCTCATCGGCGCGGATCCGACGAGCCACACCATCAACCCTAGTCGACATCATTGAGGGAGTTTTTCTTTTTTTTTTATTTCATGGATCCTTTGTATGATGAGCTCCTTAGCTTTGTGATGTCGAACTAAACCTCCCAAGGCCACCGGGCTCCCGGTGAACCTTGGGAGGAGGCTTTGTATGAATGACCTTTATGTTGTTTTAAATGAATGTGTTGGTTTGCATGTTTGGTTTTAATTCATCATCTTGTTGTTCATTCTACAATGGATGGATTCCGTAGAATTGATTCTGAATGATACTTGTTTGGCGGGATGCTAGCTTGTATTAGGTCACGTGGTGAGTTAAAGAGGGATCCCTGTATTAATACGCCGGAGGTTCCGGGTGTTAATAGCCTCCCGCGCATTTAGGGTTAATTTAGCCGAGAGAGTGCATTAGATTAACCCTAATCAAGACTCATTGTTCTCATTGACATCATAGGGGTATTTTCTAGATAGAGAAACCAGTACTGGATTAGGGCTACACTACGAAGGTTCCGGGGTAGTCGACGTCCGAGTCTAGCGGATCAAAACCAAACCAACCTTAGTTTATTGAATTCCATGGTCATTCGTTCTTAGTTTCCTCCCAAGGGAATCCTCGCCCGAGGCCTTCCCCAATTATTGGCTTCTTCATCTCTATCTTTATTCCGGATTGAGCTTTATTTTACTTGCATTTCTTTACTTGTTTTTATTATTTAAATTTGCATCAACCCTATTTCGATCGACTAGAAAGTGACCCCCAAAAGGAAGTAATAGTAGATCTCGGGCCCTAGGGAATACGACCCTCCTTGTGAGGTTATTAATTGACGACCCGTGCACTTGCGGCCGGGGAGCCGCGTGCTAGCTTTTTAGCCTGTCGCGCGGCCACTCATCAATACTCTCACCCAACTCTCTCAACCTTTGATGCAAAGTTCTCTCTACTTCGTCGTCTGGTTCAACCAAGTTCGCTTGACTCGAACGTGTCATAAAATGGGTACCTTGCAAAACCGGAGTCAAGAATTAGCAATTTACAAGATGTAAGAAAAATAGAAATGCAAAACGATAGATAATGGAATATATACAAAGGATGAAAACGCAAAACAAGAAAATGGTCAAATCAACCAACTCTAAGTTTTCCGGATATCTCTCGTGGATCCCCGGTAACGGCGACAAAAACTTGATGACTCGACCCGCAAGTGCACGTGGTCGTCAAGTAATACCCCTCACGCACGCGCAAGGGGGTCGTATTCCCAAGGGCCCGAGAATCTACCCTTACTTCCTCTTCGTATGATTGTTTGGCCGATCAAGTCAAGTGTTGTGCAAAAGAAATTAACGAGATGATTAACATGCAAAAGAAATGCTCTAAGGTGGAAGCAATAAACAAGGGGTAAAACAATACAAAGAGAGGGTCACGGATGAGGATTACCAGGGGGCTACTAAAGTATGGGGTTTGTCTTAACTAGCATGCAAATGGGTAGTTTGGACCGAGAAACCCGAAGTTAGACCAACCCGATGGTCACGGAAATTGGTCCCTAATCCGGTACAAGTATCGAATACGGAATTCCTTCCGCTCGAATCCTCACACGATTGCAAAGGGAGCAAAAGGTTTCACAAGTTAGGGAGAAGACACAATCTAGGTAAACCCTAACAATTGGAGGGGTACAAATACCCGATGGTCACGGCGTATTCATACATGTATCCCTACCAAGCTTGGTGAGCCTAATACTAGGGCAATGGTCATGCTTCCTAGCATCTTCTAAACATTGATACATGGAGTTCTCATGCATACCAAGCATTCAAATACACCAAACAAGGTTCACAAACAAGTCCCAAAATGCATAAATCAAGTCAAGCAAGCATCCTACACAAGTTCACCCCCAAGGTTCACCTACATCCGGTGACCTTGGGGTTTAGTTGCCCATGAATACAAAATACACAAGATAGTACATAGAAACAACCAAATACAAAGATAAGAACACTCCCTCAAAAGATAGAGGCCGAATGACGTTCCAAAGACGCCACCAAATAGGTGGCTTCCCTTGTCGAATCTCCTCTCAACTATGAATCAAGAAGGTGGATCTCGTCGTATGTCGCTCTCCTTGTCGTTCTCTCCCCGGAAATGGCCTCCGAAGGCAGCTCCTAGCTCCAATTTGAAGATGGTGGCAAGTTTGCTCAAGAACTAGGGTTCTCCGTTGAAAAATGAACTACTTTCCCTTTAAAAACTCAATTCCAGCAACTCATGCGGGCTGGCATACGGGCCGACATACGGCACTGTAGCACCCGAGTTTCGTGTAAGCTGCTGCAGTGAGTGCTACAGTAAAAACTACAGTACCACCTATTACAGTACCTCTGCTACTGTAACACTACTATAGTGCTGCTGCTACAGGAGCCATATGAGGGCAATCCAGCGCCCGTATGGGTGCCCGTATGAAATTCCAGACTTAGCCGTTTCGCCAAAATCGCGTGCTACATTGCTGCTACAGTCCCCCGGCTCAAAAATGGTCTTTTCTTGTCAATTTCTTCTAAAAATCTCGTTAACGAGCTCCTCGTGGTAACTTCAGTGCCTGTAGCACGGAATAAAACAATTTAGACCGAAAATGGGCATCCACTCATATAAAAATACTCGAAGAATATGCGAACATACATAAATAATACGTGCAGTTAGGCATTTATCAGCCATCTCCTCCCATGTAGTAATAGATGCTCTCGGTAATGAATGTAACCAATGTCTCGCTTTTCCCTTCAACGAAAATGGGAAGGCTCTCATTCTGATTGCGTCGTCTGTTACTTCATTGATCTTCAACATGTCGCACACTTCAAGAAAGTTCTCGAGATGGTTGTTGGGATCTTCGTCGGCCAACCCATTAAACTGTGCGGACTGTTGCAACATTTGAATGAACGACGGCTTCAACTCAAAGTTATTTGCGGTAATTGGGGACCTCACAATGCTTGATTGGGTCCCCATTACCGCGGGTCTAGCAAAATCGGCTAACGTCCTTTGTTGTTCGTTCTGTTCTCAAATAGCTTCCGACCCTTCTGAATCTATGCTGGCTTGCTTGGATTGTTCTTCCACAGGCTCTTTCCCCTTACGGTTTGTTCTTCTACCAATGTCCGGGTCTCCTTCAATAAGAATCGAAGGATTCCCGTGGGTCATAACCTGAAACCAACACAAAGAAAAGAAAAATAAGAACGGTGATAGATAAAGAAAGTGTGAAATAGACAACAAAGTGAATAACTAAAGTAGCAAAAACTAGAATTAAAAATACGCCTATTCCCCGGCAACGGCGCCAAAAACTTGACACGACCTTTCGCGTGTGTACCGCAAGTGCACGGCCTTGTCGAAGTAATAAAACTACCCTGGTGAGTGGGTAGTCGAATCCACAGGGAATAGGGATTTAGAACACCAGAATTCACTATTTAGTTATGCGGTTTACGGAAAAAATAATCGGAGTGATGAGTGAATTTATGGAAACTATTAGAATAAACGACAAGAAAGTAAATAGAGAGATGAAAGACAAGAGAAAAGCAAGTAGAAGTTAAAGGAGAAAGACTAGCAATGGGTGAGATAGGGTATCCGGACAAGTTACCTCTAGGACTTATGCTTCTAGTGCAAGACTATGCTATTATACTTTCCTATTGATGTTAATTGAGTCGAGGATATCCTTAAACTCACGGTCCCAACACTTAAGTTCAACCGTGACTAACCCCAACATTATGTCCCCGTATTAGGATTCACTACGACCCTTGACTCTTGTTGACCTGTCAACTAAGCCCAGGGGAGTCTATCTTCCTAACCCTAACACTACGTGGGATTGCTTTAAGCTCTAGGGATTCCTAGTGATAAAACCTGTTCCTCTATGTAGTTCTAACCCTTTGGTCTAGGTGGAAGAACCCTAGTCTAGATTGAGCCCTAAAACTCTATCTTGACAGCTTATTAACCAAGGAAACGGAGGTAGGGAGAAATCACACCGGAAGGGAAAGGGGTACATTTCTATCTCACAACTCTCCCTCTCAACACTCTTCAATCTTAAGTAGTCTAATCCTATAGGAGTTGTCACACATCCAAAAGATAACCTAGATTGTTCTCAACCCTAGTGTCACGGCTAAGGAAGAACAATAGCAAAAGATAATTAAAACTGAAACTCAAATTTATTCATCAATAATGGAAAAGCATAATAACAATGTCATAGAAACATAATGATCCTAACAAGTCCGAATACCCACGAGGGGTTTAGCTCCTCATGGAGCTATTCATGTTCATTAAAGTGTAAAATAAATTGCAAAATAAGAACATCAATGAAAACCCCCTCGCGCGTGATGTGGCCGTGGTCTTGTGCTGCCGTCGGACGTCGATGACAATGCCATTAGCGTGCTCCAATCCTTCACAAAGTCCTCTCCGAAACCCTAGCCGCACCCTCTCGAAGTTGGAGAGAAAGAGAGGTCAAAAGATACTCAAAAAGTCTCCCAATCTGGCTTTAAATAGGCTGAGTGCGGCTTTAAATTTGAACTTATCGGGGCTTCACACGGCCGTGTGGAATTTCCACACTCCCGTGTGAAGTTTCTGTCTTCCTGAAAAATTATTTCACACGGCCGTGTGGAATTTCCACACGCCCGTGTGAAGTCTCTGGCTTGCTGAAAAATGATTCACACTGCCTTTGTGCCCCTCCAAAGGAGGTTGGTACACACTCACAAGTCCAAGTTCGTGCCTTGTTCCTTGTTCCTTGCTTAGTACACACTAACTTTGTTCTTCTTTTCCAACTTGGCTCCACAAACCTACAATGTACAAGAATACACAAATGCACACTATTTAGTGATAAAATCTGATAAAAGAGATGCTCATAGTAAGATAATAACGCTTTGCGTCACTATAACACAAGCACTTATCACTTGCACTTTCTTATCTTCCATCTTTCTATTTAATTTCTTGTCTTTTATTATATTGCTTCCATATTCACTCATCGATTCTATTCTTGTCTTTCCATACTCCACATAGCTTAAATAGTGAAATCTTGTATTTTAACTCCCTATTCCCTTTGGATTCGACTACCCACTCACCTACCTTTGCACATCTCTTGGCCAAACCACCTTTGGCTGTGTAATTCGAGTATCCTTTTAGCTTTAGTAGTCCCGAGGGGATCCTCGCCCTGGGACCTTGAACTTTCATTGTTACTTGCTTCCTTAGTATGCTATTGTGGTGAGCCTTAGTCCACTTGTTTATAGCTTTTTCTTTTGTTTGTTTCCTTATCTTGTTTTAAACCTATATTTGGTAGATTAGACAGTGTCATCTAGAGTGGAGTAATAGCAGCTCATAGGACCGCAGGGAATACGACCCCCTCGTGCGTGCGTGAGGGGTATTACTTGATGACCCGTGCGCTTGCGGTCACTCATCAATTGTTCTCAACCCTAGTGTTATGGCTAAGGAAAAACAATTACAAGAGATAATTAAGATTGAAACTCGAATTTATTCATCAATAATGGAAAAGTATAATAACAATGTCATAAAAACATAATAATCCTAGGATTTACAAGTCCGAACACCCACGAAGAGTTTAGCTCCCCATGGAGCTATACAAATTCAGCAAAATATAAAAGAAAGAACAAATTGAAGGCATTGATGAAAACCCCCTTGCGTATGATGTGGCCGTGGTCTTGTACGGCCACCGGACGGTGGTAATGATGCCGATGACGCGCTCCAAACCTCCACAAAGTCCTCTCTGAAACCCTAGCTGTGATCTCCAGAAATTAGGGAGAAAGATAGGTCAAAAGATGTGTCAAAAGTCTCCAAATTGGGCTTTTATAATATTGAGTCGCGGCTTTAAATTGGCTGAATCGGGCCTTCACACGGCCATGTGGAATTTCCACATGCCCGTGTGAAGTTTTTGGGTTGCTGGATTTTATTCACACGAGCGTGTGGAATTTCCACACGCCCATGTGAATGATCTGGAAGGTTGATTTTCGGCTGAAAGTGAACAGTAGCTTGCTACATTGTTTTACTACAATAACTTGCTACAATGCTGCTAGAGTAACTCGTCAGACTGCTCCCGAATTTGTCGTTCTTCATCGAGGCCATTGAATTGGGCACACAATCAATGGTAGATCATGCCGATTGCTTCAAATCTCTTTCTTGGTGAAGTTCTCCTAAGCTAAACGAGTTAGACTTATTGTGAGTGTGACTGCCCTTGTGCCCCTCCAAAGGAGGTTGGCACACACTCACAAGTCTAAGCTCTTGCCTTGTTCCTTGTTTGGTTCGAAAACTCCCCAACAAAGGTAAACACAATCTAACTTTCATTCTTCTTCTTCAAAATAGCTCCACAAACCTACAATGCATAAGAGTACACAAATGCACACCATTTAGTGATAAAATCTGATAAAAGAGATACTCATTATAAGACAATAACTCTTCGCATTACTATAACACAAGCACTTATCAGTGCTTCACAACCCATTGAGACTCAACTCTCAATGAACCTAGCTCCATCAAACGCAACAATTGGAGTTCAGGGGAGTAATGTTTCAATTGCCTACTTCCACACTAATTATTTAACAACTTTTTATTTTTATTGTGCTTACATGCGTACATTGGGGACAATGTACATCTTAAGTGTCGGGGAGTTCACTTTGCACACACCTTTACTTATGTGTTAAATTGCTAATGCTCATGTAGCCTATGGCGGTTCACCTTAGTTGCAATGGTTGTATTCTTAGAGTTTAGGAGAATTTTTAACATTGTATCCTATCATGCTCTAGTTTTACTTGAATTTTTTAGGGAATTTTTTCTCAATTATCTTTTAATGCACTACTCACTCTTGAAATCTTTTGGAAATTTGAACTCGAACTCGATTAGCTTGTGAATATTAGTACAAATACCCGCATGGGGGGCCGCATAACTCACTGGAATCCGTTTTTAAGGGTTTTTTGGGAGCATTTTGAGGGAGGAAGCTAGGTCTTGGGAGAGCTTGACTTCACCATTTTTCCTTGGGAGCTTGAGGCCAGGTTTTGGAGGAAATTCTTGAGGAGAGGATGACGGGAAGAGCAAGACACGACGAATCCACGCCTTCGATTTGCATTTGAGAGGAAGATTGACAAAGGAAGCCACTCCTTGGGTGGCCTCCTTGGAAGCGTCATTCGGCCTTGATCTTTTGAGGGGGTGTTTTCATTATGCATTTGGTTGTTTCTATGTATTTTCTTGCTTACTTTGTGATCATGAGCAACTAAACGCCAAGGTCACCGGATGTAGGTGAACCTTGGCGGTGAACTTGTGTTATTTGGATGCTTTTCTCTAGTTTATGCATTTGGCTTGGTTTGTGATCCTTGTTTGGTGATTCTTGAATGCCTTGATATGTATGAGAACTCTATGTATCATTTCCTAGATAATACTAGGTTGCATGACCATTGCCCTAGTATTAGGCTCACCAAGCTTGGAAGGGAATACATGTACGAATACGCCGTGACCATCGGATATTTGTACCCCTCCAATTGTTAGGGTTGTCCTTGATTGTATTTCAACCGTAGCTTGAGAAATCCACTAGACCCATTGCGATCGTAGGAGGATATGGGCGGAAGCAATTTCGTATTCCAATACTCGTATCGGATTAGGGACCAAACACCGTGACCATCGGGTTGGTCTAATTTAGGGTTTCTCGGTCCAAACCACTCACGTGCATGCTAGTTAGGGCATCCTTAGCACTTTAGTAGCCCCCGAGGGAATCCTCATCCGTGGCCATTCCCTCGTCTTGATTTCCCTCCGCATTTGTATTTACTATTTGCATGTTTTTTACATCCGTAGTTTATTTGTAGTTATCTCTATCAAGTGATTGCTTTGGTTGGACAACATTGTGATAAGGAAGTAAGAATAGATTCTCGTGCCCTTGGGAATACGACCCCCTCGTGCTCGCATAAGGGGTATTACTTGGCGACCCCGTGCACTTGCGGGTGAGCAATCACTATCTTGGACCTAGTATATGCACAATTCTTATTGATAGTTTCAAATATCAAGATACTTAGAAACAAGTTATTCAACATTCACAAATAAACAATAATGTCCAGAATGGCCTCAAAACTCTTCGTCGCTAACCATGGCCTTAGTTAGGTTTGGAGCTACCAAGATTCGCGTATCTTGGCATTGGGAGCTGGAAAGTTCGTGTGGTGACTCCGAATAACCCAACTATATCCATGTCAGGGATCTACGCTCTCACCTGACATGGCATAACGGTTTTGATAGTATTCCATGCCACCTCTATATAGGTCGGCCTGTGGAAACCATCCATTTCTTATTGTAGCAAGTACTGGAGCTCGGCTCCCATGTCACCATCAAGAATTTAAACAATAACTTAGCCCGTAGGCTCAATATATTGATAAACGTCTAAATGTACATATTTTATACATATGCATCCACATAGTTTCCGTATTTTTGTTGATGAATTGATGCCCTTTTTGGTCTAAATTTTGTTATTTCGTGTTTCAGGTGTACAGGATGCCTAGGTGAGCCCAGCGACGCAATTTGAGAAGAAATCTATGCCAAAATCGTCGTTTTAGGGTCCAGGACACTGTAGTAGCTTGAAGAACTCACATTTGAAGAATTTTCTAAGTCTGTAAACCCACACGGGCAAGCTCACGGCCGTGAGCTCAACCGTAAGCAATTCAGGGCCAGACAGTATTGTAGCAGTATTGTAGCAGTACTGTAGCAATCTCACATTACATGCTACCTCACGGGCCGTATATGGACCATGAGCTCACCCTTGAAGAGGCACGAATTCACCCTTTTAGGGGGCATCAAGTATTCTTCTTAGAGCCTCTCACCACTACTCTGGATCTGAGAAAAAAGAAGCTTTTGGAGGGCGATCTCGGTGAGGACTTGGCGAGGAGAGCAAGGTTTTGGGAAGGATCTATGATCTAGAGCTTGAATTTAGAAGGTTGAAGACAAGGGAAGCCACCCCTTCGAGTGGTGTCTTTGGAACTTCTCCGGCCTTCATTCTTTGAGAGAGTTCTTCTCATGCTTTTGTTGGTTGTTTTCATGTATTTCTTGTTGTATTTAGTGAACATGAGCAACTAAACCCCAAGGTCACCGGATGTACGTGAACCTTGGGGGTGAACTTGTGATGTTTTGGATGTTTTGTTCTAATTAATGTTTGTGTCTTGTTTGTGATCTATTGTTTGGTGTTTTACATGCTTGATATGTATGAGAACTCTATGTATCAAAAGACTTAGGAAATGCCAGGTTGTATGACCATTGCCCTAGTGTTAGACTCACCAAATTTTGGAAAGGAATTGTGTATAAATACGCCGTGGCCATCGGGTATTTGTAGCCCTCCACTCCTAGGGTTAAATGCTAAGTTGCACTTGAATCCTAATTTAAGAAAACCATTCTACCCATAGCAATCGTAGGGGGATCTTGGGAGGTAGAAATACCATATTCCAATACCCGTACCGGATTAGGGGTCAATTACCGTGACCATCGGGTTGGCCTAATCTAGGGTTTTCTCGTTCCATTCTAGCTACTTGCATTTTAGTTCAAGCGTCCAACTCACTTTAGTAGCCCCTAAGAGCACCCTCATCCGTGACCACTCCTAGCCTTGATTTACCCTGTATCTTGTCCTCATCAATTCACATTGATTAATTAGTTGTTTAATTTCTTTACATTCAATTCACTCTCTTTAATCTTGTCGGTGAAACAAGATTGAAAAAAGGAAGTAACGGTAGCTTCTCGGGCCCTAGGGAAAACAACCCTCTCATGTTCGCACGAGAGGTATTACTTGACGACCCGTGCACTTGTGGGTTAGCAAACACATCAAGTTTTTGGCGCCATTGCAGGGGACCCACGAGTAATGTATATACTTTGTAAATATCCATGAAATATGCCAATTCATAAATCATCATGAATCTAAACTTCAATTAATGATTTCAAGGAGATTTAGCAATAAGAAGTCTATAATTCAAAGCAAACAACTCAAATATCAAAGTAAGAAACATGCATGAGTCATAGTCCACTTCGGTAAATTCCCACTCATAAAATTGGAGGGAAAAACACCTTGGGGTTACTTCTCCACCGGCTCTTTGTGTTAGTGTTAGCCCTAGCTCCAATGAGTTGATCTGAACCTTTATTAGTTATATGTTTTCTTTTAATAAAACCTGGCTTGTTTTATCTTACTGCATTTTTGTACATGTATGCTTGCATAGAACTATCCCTGAGAGTTTGTTCCGCACAAGTTGCCGAATACATGATTCGGGCAGTAAAACCTTGATGCGTAAAGGAACAACTTTCTAAGTATTCACTATTTAGCTAACACGATGTGCGAAAGGAAATCAGTGAGTGAGTGCGAGAATAATTGGTGAAAGCAAGAATTAAAAGAGAAGTGTGGAAGATGAGAGAGTGCAAGTAAGAGTAGAAGAGTAGGACAAGCAATGAGAGAAAATGGGTATCCGGACAAGCTACCCCTAGGACTTATGCTTCTAGTGCAAGACAATGCTATTATACCTTCCTATTGATGTTAATTGAGTCGAGGAGATCCTTAAACACACGGTCCCAAATCTAAGGTCAACCGTGACTAATCCCAACACTGTGCCCCGGCATTAGGTTTCACTACGACCCTTGACTCTCGTTGACCTGTCAATTAAGCCCTAGGGGAGTTTGTCTTCCTAAGCCTCACACTATATGGAATTGCTTTAGGTTCTAGGGATTCCTAGTGATAAACCCGGTTCCTATATGTAGTTCAAACCCTTTGGTCCAGGTGAGAGAACCCTAGTCTAGATTAAACCCCAATACTAAGGTTCACTACAACCCTTCACTCTGTTGCTCGCACAACTATACCCAGGGGATTTTATCTCCTAGCACTTCACTCTATCTTGACCGCTAATGAATCATGGAACACGAAGGTAGGGAAAATCACATCGGAGGGGAAATGGGATGTTCCACTACCTCACGACTCACCCTCTCAACACTCTTCAATCCTAAGAAGTCTAACCTTATAGGAGTTGTCACACCTCCAAAGGATTACCTAAATTGTTCTCAACCCTAGTGTCATGGTTAAAGGAAAACGATAACAAAATAAATCAAGATTGAAACTCACTTTTATTCATTAATAATGGAAAAGCATAATAACAATATCAAAGAAACATAATAGTCCTAGGGTTTACAAAGCCGAATACCCACAAGGGGTTTAGCTCCTCATGGAGCTATACAAATCCATCAAAGTAATAATAAGAACACAAATTGAATGCATAGATGAAAACCCCATTGTGTGTGATGTGGCTGTGGTCTTGTGCCGCCGTCGGACGTTGATGTCGACGCCGATGACGAGCTTCATACCTCCATGAAGTCTTCTCCAAACCCTTGCCATTCCTCTCCAGAAGTTAGGGCAAAGAAGAGCCAAAAAAAGATCCTCCAAATAGTCTCCAAAACGGGCTTTTATAATGTTGAGTCGCGGCTGAAATTTGAACTTGTCGGGATTTCACACGGCTGTGTGGAATTTTCACACGCCCGTGTGAACTTTCTGGTTTTTGAATTTCGGTGGAAAATAAACAGTAGCTTGCTACAGCAACTTGCTACAGTGCTGCTATAGTCTTGCCGAAAAGCTCCCAAATTCGTCGTTCTTCATTGCGGCCGTTGAATTGGGCACACAATCAACGGTAGATCGTGCCGATTGCTTCAAATCTCCTAATTTGGTGAAGTTCTCTTTGTTAGCACGAGCTAGACTTATTGTGAATGTGATTGCCTTTGTACCCATCCAAAGGAGGTTGGCACACACTCACAAGTCTATACTCATGCTGTGCTCCTTGCTTAGTCCGAGAATCTTCCCAACAATGGCGACCATGATCTAACTTCGTTCATTTCCTTCACTTTATCTTCACAACCCTACAATGCACAAAAGTAAACAAATGCACAATTTTTTGTGATAAAATCTGATTAAATTAATGCTGATTGCAAGATAATAACGCTTCACATTACTATAACACCAGCACTTATCAAATCCCACCACACTTAAGCTTTTGCTTGTCCTCAAGCAAAATAGAACGTGAAAGTACTTGGGAAGAACAATTGAAAGTGCTCGGCCTTAGGTTCACCAAAATTATGCAAAAGAAGCATTCTACAAGTAAGGAGAAATCAAAACATTGCATAAGGTTACTAATGCTATAGCTAAAAACATGAATAAAAAAAAAAAGTCAATCAACTCGAAAATGTGTAAGTGTGTGTGAACACACTCAGGACAACCCAATTAGTACTCAAACTTTTGTTAACAAGGACTTATTTATATACGAAAAGCAAGAAAGGAAGTAGTAGCTTCGCACAACCTCAAAGGTAGCCCTTTCCTAGGCGGCTGATAAGTGCTTGTGTTATAGTACCGCGAAGCGTTATTATCTTACATTGAGTATATCTTTTATCAGTTTTTATCACTAAATTGTGTGTATTTGTGTACTTGACACACCCCTTGCGTGTGTGTACCGCAAGTGCACGGGTTGTCGAAGTAATAATTACCCCGGTGAGTGGGTAGTCGAATCCACAGGGAACGGAAGTACTAGTAATGACTGATTCTTAGTTATCTAGTCGAATCAATAATATGAAGCAATGGATGTAATGTGTAAACTAAGAGAATCACAAGAAAGAAAGCAAGTAAAAGGGAAAGGTAAAGGAGATCTCTATCAATGAAGATGAGATACCCGGGCAATGATCCCCCTAGGCTCTATCATGAAGTGCAAGACTAACTAAATGCTTCTCAACCGAGTTCTATGAGTCGAGGTAATCCATGAACAATCGATCCCTGCTTCCAGCCCACCGATACTAGTCCCCTACAAGGTCCCGGCGGAGAAATCGCTCAATCTCAACACCTCACACCCCATATGACTGCAATGAGTTTTAGGGATACCTAAGAGTGAAACCGATTCCTAAAATTAGATCTAACACTACTTCTAGGCGAAAGATCCCTAACCCCCTACAAAGGTCCCGGCGAAGAAATCTATCAATCTCACGCCTCACACCCCATATGGTTGCATAAAACTTAGGGAATACGGAGATAGGAAACACTCAATCGGAAGGGAAAGGGGACACTCCTCTATCTCAAGACTCACCCTCTCAACCCTCTTTAACCTTGTATGTTCTAATCCCTAATGGAGACCTCTCTCTCACCAACGAAACAAATCAAGCATACCAAACAACCATACGAATCAATAAGGCATGCAAGCAATGATTAAACAAGATTAAAACTCAAATTAACTTAGAATTAAAAGAAATCAATAAGAAAGTCAATACATGAATTGAAACCTAGGGTTCACATACCCAAGTATCTACTAGGGTTTAGCCCTCCATGGGGCTTATTACAAAGCAAAAGATAATGAAGTAAAAAGCAGTGTAATCCATGAAAGTAAACCCCCTTGAATTCGTGATGATGGCCTTGATGAATCATTCAACGTCTCGAAGGAACCTTCTCCGAAGCTAGGTCGCCAATGGCTCCCTGATGCTATCTCGTCGAAAGATCTATCGAAGTTGGTGAAGAACGACTCCCAATATCGCCAAAGACCTCCTCCTTGAAACCCTAGCCGCTCTTGCCTTCAAATGTGCGCAAAAAGTTCTCCAAAAATCGGCAAATCGGGGTATTTATAAATCTGAAAACATGCCAGTCACGTGTCTTCACGCGACCACGTGAGATCCCACGCGGTCGCGTGGGATTTTGACGCGGATGCGTGAACAGTAATTTCTGCTACAGTGCTGGTACAGTAAAATGAAACATTGTTTTACTACAGTACTCTTCGTAACCGCGATCCAAACTCTCTCATCTTGAGGCTACATGGTCAGGCACACGTCCATGTAGTGAGTTATAAGACTTCTCCTCCTTCGAATCATCATTTGAGAGCTTTAACTATCTTCACACAAGTTGGGACATGAAGGTGTGTGATAAGTGCTTATGTTATAGTAATACGAAGTATTATTATCTTACATTGAGCATTACTTTTCTCAGATTTAATCACTAATTAGTGTGTATTTGTGTTCTTTTATGCATTGAAGGGTTGTAGAGAAGATTTAGAGAAAAAGAAGCAAGAATAGGTTATGTTCGCCATTGTTGAGGAGTTCTCGGACAAAGCAAGGAACAAGGCACGAGTCTAGACTTGTGGGTGTGTGCCAACCTCCATTGGAGGGGCACAAGGGCAGTCACACTCACAAAAGTCTATAACTCGTGTGGCATTAGAGAACTTCGCCAATGAAGAGAAATGAAGTAATCGACATAATCTACCGTTGATTGTGTGTCCAATTCAACGGCCTCGATGAAGAACGATGAATTTGGGAGCATTTTGACAAAAATACTGTAGCAGCATTGCAGCTTTGTTACTGTAGCAAAATACTGTAGTAAAGGCACTATAGCAAAACACTGTTCACAGTCTACCGAAAATCATTTCCACACCGCCGTGTGGAATTAAGACACGGGCGTGTGGAATTCCTGGTTTTACACAGGGCCGTGTGGAATTAACACAGGGGCGTGTGGAACTCCGATTTCAGCCCGATTTCAGCCTATACATAGCCCGTTTTCAGATCTATTTGGGGACCCCTCCCTTCTATCACTTGGATATCTTTTGAGGGGCTTTCGGCTAGGGTTTGGAGAGGTTCTTGGAGGTCTTTGGAGGCGATTAAACGGCATCGACATCGACTTCCTTTGGAAGAAAGCTATAGGGGAAGCTCTCATCGGCATCGATTCGGCAAGGTGTGCCCTAGGCTTGACAAAGGATTCGTTGGAGAAGACACGCGACTACATAAGACCATCGATACAATCTACAAGGGGGTTTTCTTTATGGTTTTTATGCATATGTTCTTAAACTCTTTATTGACTTTGTATTGCTCCATGGAGAGCTAAACCCTAGTGGGTATTCGGACTTGTAAACCCTATGATGATATTGTTTCTATGACTTTTATTATGCTTTCTTTATTGATTAATTTAATTGAGTTTCAATCTTGATTTATTCTTGTATTGATTTTCCCTTAGATGTGACACTAGGGTTGAGAGTCATGTAGGTTATCCTTTGGAGGTGTGACAACTCCTATAGGGTTAGACTATTTAAGATTGAAGAGGGTTGAGAGGGAGAGTTGTGAGGTAGCGATGTACCCCTTTCCCTTCCGGTGTGGTTTCTCCCTACCTCCGTTTCCTTGATTTATTAGCGGTCGAGATAGAGTGAAGTGCTAGGTAGATATACTCCCCTGGGGCTTAGTTACGCGAATAACAGAGTGAAGGGTTGAAGTGAATCCTACGCACTGGGGCTTAATCTAGACTAGGGTTCTTCCACCTGGACCAAAGGGTTAGAACTACACATAGGAACAGGTTTTATCACTTGGAATCCCTAGAACTTCATGCAATCCCACGTAGTATGAGGCTTAGGAAGATAGACTCCCCTGGGACTTAGTTGACAGGTCAACGAGAGTTAAGGGTCGTAGTGAAACCTAATGCCGGGGTATAATGTTGGGATTAGTCACGGTTGACCTTAGGTTTGGGACCGTGTGTTTAAGGATTTCCACGACTCAATAATCATCAATTGCAAGGTATAATACTTGTCTTGCACTAGAAGCATTAGTCCTACAGGGAGCTTTGTCCGGGTACCCCATCTCTATATCGATTACCTCTCCTACCTTTATTTACCTTTTTTTGCACTCTTTTATTTTCTACGTACTGAATTCTCCTATCATCGATTCCATTTATAGCTAAAATAGTGATAACGTTTGTTTCTGAACACAATTCCCTGTGGATACGACTACCCACTCACCAGGGTATTTTATTACTTCGACAACCCGTGCACTTGCGGGTACACACGCAAGGGGTGTGTCAGTGTGACTGCCTTTGTGCCCTTCCATCACATAAATCATCTTAAATCCTTCAGGAAGTTGGCACACACCCTCATGTGCATGACCCCCTCTTGTGCCTTGACACTTGTGTTGTACAAAAGTTCCCAACAATATATCTTTATAACCCATCTTTGCTTCCTTTTCCTTCTTTAACACTTTCACAACCTAATTGCATAAAAGAACACCAAAATACACTTTATGAGACATAATCCATGGTGAAATGATGCTCAATGCATATAAAACAAGTAAGTAAAACATGTATACTCAAGCACTTATCAAACTCCCCCACACTTAAGCCTTTGCTTGTCCTCAAGCAAAATTAACCATAAACTCATGAAAAGCAAAGAGAAGTGCTTGGCCTTAGGTTCACCAAGAGTGTACAAGAATAAAATTCTAAAATCATGGAGAGAAACAAACACTAGATGAAACAATCAATACTCTAGCAAATAATCCAATCAAAAATGAAAGTTCTAAAGTCCGAAAGCGTGTGTGTGTGGAAACTCAACTCATGTCAACACTATATCCACTACTCAAAGTTCTTATTAACAATGGGAGTTATTTATGCACAAAAAGAATAGATAGTAGCTTCACACATCCTCTAAGGTAGCCCTTTCACGAGATGCATCCCGAGTGGCTTTCACACTTTTGAGGTGGTAGCTCTTTCTACCGAAGGTGGTAGCTTTCACGCATCCTATGAGATAGCTCTTTCTCTCATTAGGGCATAACAAGTGTCCGACTTATGAGAGTAGCTTCATACAACATAAGTGGTAGCTCTTTCCACCCCCTATATACAAGCAAACTAAAATTCTGAATTTTCTGTTTTTTTTTTTTTTAACTCAAATTAAACTAACACTAGACAATCCCACAATAATGAACTAGAGTAAGTTTCCATAGGTTTAATGAGTGAGAGAAGTGCATTAAAGAGCAATCGGACAAAAATTTCAAGAAAATTGGATAAAAACTAGAGCATGATAAAACCTAATGTTTGCAACCTCCAAAAACTAAGAATTAAACTCTCAACCCTAAGGTGAACCTTCATGGGCAACATGAGCATGATCATTAAAACTCAAGTAAAGGCCGTGTATAAGGTGAACCCTCCCCCACACTTAATATGTACATTGTCCTCAATGTACACATGTAAGAACAATAAAAATATATGCAAGAAAAACATGATGTGGGTGAAAATGCAATTAAAACAACACTCCCTTGAACTCCTTGTCGATCGATTTGTGAAGCTAACTCGAGGATGTGTTATTGTTCCACGGGTTGTGAACCTCACACGACCAAGTCACATGGTTATGTATTTATGACAAAAACATCATCATCATCACTCTCAAGGCCATCTGCACGGATACAAGGGGTTCAGTGAAACTCAACAAAATATGAAAATACGCGAGTTCATAAAGATATAACACTGAAACATAAACTCGCAACAAAAGCTAAGATATGAAAATAACTCTCAGAAGGTAAAACCTTTCTGAGTAAACAAGTCCACAAAATAAGATAATGCAAGCAAAATGAAAAACGAAAACTAAAAGAAAGTCCCATGAGTGAAAACGCCTCAAACATCGGCATCTGGTGCTGCTGGTGTCGTTGGGGCATCTGACTCAGTATCAGCGTCTAGAGTCTGCTGAATCTGGTCAAGGCGCTGCATAATCCGCGCCTGGTTCTCGAGGATGGTAGCAACGGCAGCTTCGAGTCGAGCCAGTCGCTCATGTACTCGATCTGAAGATGTACTAGGATCAGCTGATGAAATCTGTGCTGCTGGAGTAGCTGTGGGCTCTGCGGGAGGTGGTGCGTCTGGAGTCTCAGCAGACCCGTCATCGTCGGATGACACCTCTACAAATGCATATCCACCTGATGCTGTATATCGCACTACTCCCATAAATCGTAGAGTGACTAGCCCCAGAGGTGACGGACTACTGACTCTCTCCTCGCCTATGACTGAACGCATGAGACGCATCTGAAACATGAGTCGAGTGACATACGGTCCCACAAATAGTGTGCCAATTCGTAAATACTGACTCTGATGTTTAAAGAAGTCTGCGATGACGTATCCAAGATGTATGGGAACACGCTGAGTCATGGAATACAGGTAAAGTAAATCTGTACGGCTCAGTGCACCTGTACCATCTCCCCGTCCAGTGATCGATCTGCTGAGAACAGCATGTACATATCTATGCCCGTGACGTATAAGAGAAGAACCCTTTGACTGACCTGGAACATATCGAGCACCTCCGCATAAATCATGGAATACCTGGCTCAGAGTGATGTCAGGGGAGAAGTCAGTCAAAAGCTCCCGGTACTCTAAAGTGTCCACATAATCCTGATCATATAATCGAAGTAGTATCCCAAACTGTGTCAGTGACATCTCATCAAACTGACCAAAAGCCCTGAATCGGATGACGTTCTCTGCATCAAAGCTCGCGTCTGGTCGCTCGCAGTCAAAGGAGAATGTCGATAAAACCTCCAAAGTAATATCTCGTCGGACAGGCTCATAAATAGATAGGAGTCGGTCCCAACCCCCAACCTGTATCAATCCTCAAACCTCCTCTGAAAAGGCCAACTGCGTCGAGTGTCTCAAAGCAAATGTAACGCGACTGTCCAATCTTAAGTTTCTGCAGACGCTCAAACCTCTGCCTATGTGTAAGATCGACAAACTCAACCTTAGGTGGTGGTGTCGGCTCTATGTCTTGACGAGAACGTTTATGGGCTAATCTCTTTGTCCTAGGTGCTATTCCTGCAAGAAAACATAAAATAAATCAGTTCAGCATAATTTCAATGAATGCAGGAGGAAACCTACGTGCAAAAGTGTGAAAACAGCAAAACAAGTGTGTTCCCAGCCCACGTGGGCGCGTGGAATGCTCACGTGCCCACGTGGGCGTATGTTTGCACGGTAGAGGGCCCACGCGACCGCGTGGATCATCCACGCGGTCGCGTGGGTGCTTGGTTGGCATCCTCGGCAGGCCACGCGGTCGCGTGGTCGCAGATAAAGAGCTGGGTCTCGGCCGAGGGCCATGCGACCGCATGACCCCAAACACGTGGTCGCGTGGCTGGCTTCTCGTGGCCAGCTCTAGCCCATGCGGACGCGTGTGCTGGTCGATGCGATCGCGTGGACTGCTGGCCGGCCCACGCGGCCGCGTGGCTCGGTCACGCATGCGCGTGGGCGGTCATCCGTGGCCAAAAACCACGGATGACCTCCAACAACCCTTTACAACTCAAATCTAAGTCTTCTAAGTGTTTTCACCACATTAACCATGAAAAATAAAGTCTAAAGAATTAGAAAACACCATGGAAAT
Organism: Dioscorea alata; assembly: GCA_020875875.1. Classification (NCBI taxonomy): domain Eukaryota; kingdom Viridiplantae; phylum Streptophyta; class Magnoliopsida; order Dioscoreales; family Dioscoreaceae; genus Dioscorea; species Dioscorea alata. The sequence goes on along the minus strand of CM037013.1, from coordinate 8,973,929 downwards.
GGAAATTGAGAACTAGGGCATGAAAGGAAAGGAAGAAACCTTACCGATGCGAATCAATGTATGAAACTTGATGTAAATGCCGGAAAAAACTTTTTAAATCCCCAAAGAGTTGAAGAAAAATGAGTTTGAAACCTTATGGATGAGAAATTTGGAGAGGAAAAGTTTGAGGAAATGAAGGGCTTAAGGTTAAGGATAATGAATAGTAACCCCTCAAGTCCTTATATAAGCCACATGGGGGTGTGGAAATTCCACACCCCCGCGTGAGTACTGTACAAGGTCGCGTGAGAATCTCACGCGACCACGTGAGCTGCAGAATTTCTGCAGACAGTCCACGTGGCTCTCTAAACTTCAAAATTAGCCCATTTCTTCAATAATTATCATTAATTAAAATTCGAATCATGCCCAACATGTGAAAAACACTTATAATCACCAAAAAATGTTCATGAAAACTCAGCACCATGAAAAATTTCATCAAAACGCACACTCATGAATTTATTACTGCAGAATTTAAAAACTAAAGTAGAAAACAAGTAAAAACTTGGGTTGCCTCCCAAGGAGCGCTTGTTTAACGTCACTAAGCGTGACGTACCTGTTCTTACCTCATGGTGGCTCATATAAATGGAGAATTTCTTTTTTCGCAACCTGCACGCATGAGGGATAGAATTGTTTCAGGTTTAAGAAAAATTGCTCAAATATGCTACCAATTCAGGAAGTATGATTCTTTTCTTCTGTGTGCTTGTCTCCAGCTACACATGACCGCTTCCTATGACGATGCCTCGCTCTCTTGACACGACGGAAAATCTGTTTAAGCACCCCTCCTTCTGATTGATCTTTGAAAAAGCATGGTGCTTGAATATGAAGTTTCTCTTCCTCAATAACCGGCCATTCTTCATGTGGGTCCGGGTGTGCCATCTCTTGCAAATACTCATTAGCAATCTCATCATTAACATCTAAAAAATAACATGAATCATCAAAGTCTAGAGAATGCTTCATTGCTTCGGCGAGGCGGTATGTGATCTTTTCTTCTCCAACTCGAAGTGTCATCTCGCCTCCATCCATGTCGATGAGCGCCTTGGAGGTTCATAGAAATGGTCTTCCCAAAATTAATGGAACCTCCATGTCTTCATCCACATCGAGCACCACGAAATCTGGAGGAAAAATATATTTGTCAACCTTTACCAAAACATCTTCAATTATACCTCTAGGATGATGAATAGAACGATCGGCTAATTGTAACGTCATGCGGGTTGGCCTTGGCTCTCCCAACCCCAATTTCTGAAACAAAGTGTATGGCATGATGTTAATACTAGCCCCCGAATCGGCCAATGCTTTTTCTTCCCCCAAACCTCTGATCACACATGGTATGATAAAACTTCCCGGATCTTTCATCTTGTTCGGCAAATTCTTTTGAAGCAATGCCGAGCAATTTCCTTCTAAGACCACAACCACACTCTCTTCTATTTTTCTCTTGTTGGTCAAGAGATCCTTCAAGAACTTTGCATACCTAGGCATTTGCGACAATGCCTCAACAAAAGGTATATTGATGTGTAGTTGCTTAAATAGATCCAGAAATTTTCTGTTTTGCTGATCAGTTTGATCTTTCTTCAAACGCGCCGGATAAGAAATTCTCGGAGCAAATGATGGAGATGGTATAGCTGCCCCCTTCTCCTTGTCATGCACCTTACTCATCGGCTTTTCTTGAGGATTTTCAGCTGTCTTCCCAGTGGGGGTTAACTCGTGAGGAATTTCAGAATTCTTCTCAGCAGTGAGCTTTTCTTGGAGTTCCCGACCACTCCTCAAAGTGATCTCCTTTACATGCTCTCTTGGATTTGTCTCGGTGTTACTTGGCAAACTTCCTTGAGGTCTCTCCGCTAATGACTTCGCTATTTGTCCTACTTGATTCTCCAAATTATGTAACGAAGCGGTGTGATTTCGGAGTGTTGCCTCAATATTCTAAAATCTTGTGTCGGTTGATTGAATGAACTTTGATAAAACCTTCTCTAATTCTGAAACTCTCTCGGGAATCGGACGTGGTTGCTGAAATCCTGGTGGGGCAGCAGGCCTTTGCTGCCCTTGATTACTCCATGAGAGATTGGGATGGTTTCTCCAACCTTGGTTGTAGGTGTTACTAAAAGGATTACCTTGTCTTCTACCCGAATTCCCCACAAAATCAACTTGTTCCATTGGGGCTAAAGTAGTAATTGAGATAGGACAATTAGTTGGCATATGTGAACCCCCACAACCATCGCAACTAGTGACTGCGCCAACTCTTGAAGAAGTTAAAGTGTCCAATTTCTTGCTCATAGCCTCAACTTGGGCTGCCAATGACGTAACTGCATCAATTTCGTGAATCCCGGCCACTTTCTTCTTCTCTCTTGCATTCCATTGATAACTATTAAGTGCCATCTCTTCGATTAGTTGTCGTGCCTCATCCGGAGTCTTGTTTCCCAATGTTCCTCCCGCGGCGGTGATGAGTCGCCACGCGACACGCTAAAGAAGCGATCACGCGACTCCCCGGCCGCAAGTGCACGGGTCGTCAAGTAATAACCTCTCGTGCGAACACAAGAGGGTCGTATTCCCAAGGGCCCCAAGATCTGCTATTACTTCCTCCTAGGTATCACTATCTAGTCTACCAAGACAAGAGTCATGTATAAAACACAAATACGAAAATAAATAAAAGAAAAGCTATATACAAGATGGACTAAGGCACACCATGCTGGCGAATGAAGATAGCAAGTGACAATAAGCACAAGAGGCCTCGGGCGAGGATCCCCTTGGGAGAAGAACAAGTAAGGATGAATTTAGGAAATGGAGTGCTAAGTTGGCTAGGTTTGATCCGCTAGACTCGGGAGTCGACTACCCCGGAACCTCCGTGGTGTAGCCCTAATCCAGTACAGGTTCCTCTATCCAGAAGATACCCCTACGATGTCTTTGGGAACAGGGAGTCTTGCCTAGGGTAATTCTAATGCTCGCTCTCGGCTAGAATCACTCTAAAGCTCGCGGGGGGCTACCGGCACCCGGAACCTCCGGTGTACCGATACATTGAATCCCCCTTCAATCTATGTGGATCTAATACATGGTCGCATCCCGCGCATCCAAGTACAATCGACAAGATAAATCACAGAGTTCTCATGCGATTCACAACAATCAAGCACACATAGAATGAAACCAAGCAACAAACCAACAATAATTCATAAACAAAATCATCATCCATATATACAAGTTCTCCTCCCAAGGTTCACCGGATGCCCGGTGGCCTTGGGAGTCTAGTTCCACATCACAAAGAGAGAGAACAAATATAATCAATGACAAAGCTCATAAAAACTCCCTTAGAAGTAGACTAGAAGGTGGTGACAAGAGTTCGCCGGATCCGCGCCGTCGAGCTCCTCGATGTTCTTCCTTGAGTGCGACCTTCTCCCTCTTGAATTCTTGCTTCTTCAAATCGTCTTCCAACAACCCCTTCTACGGCCGGCGAGATGCTCCGGTGATGGTGGTGGAGAATGGTGGAGGTGATGGTGGAGAGGTGTGGAGGTGATGGTGGCCAAAGACGAGCTCTCCAAAGCCCTAGAAAACCTTAAATAACCAAAACAAAGCCTCATCAGCCCGTGCGTGTGCGGGCACTGTGCGGGCCGCACAGTGCCCGCACACCCTTCTGTCTACCTTGTGCGGGTGGTGTGCGGGCGCACAGTGCCCGCACACTGCTACAGTGCCGGTGCTACAGTGGATATCTACAGTGCTGGCGCTACAGTACCTATGCTACAGTGACCGCGACTGAAAATCCACCCTTTTCTTGCCCAAAACTTGTCACAAATGGTTCATCCTTGCGCAAATGGTCCTCAAAACCCTGAAACAAAAATAAAACATCAAATGCGCAAAATGTCACCGAAAACTAGCACAAGTTGCATGAAAGTAAATAAACATCATAGCTAAAACATGATGTATTTAGGCACTTATCAAATACCCCCCACTTAAGCATTTGCTTGTCCCCAAGCAAACGGACATGGAAAACCAGGGATACTGATAAGTGACTAAATACACAACCTCAGGCTAAAAAGGAATGTATCATAGCAAGAATGAAACTCAAAACACCAAGCAAGGACCACTCGAGATTATTCGTGCATTCATCGGCCGTGTCATGATGTGTGTGTGCAAATCCCCTAGTTCAAAGCCCTGTAGTCCAAACAAGGTAGACAGGACCCCGAGGACCACGTCTTGAAGCAATTCACGCCATTTAGTGGAATACGGCCTTGAGGTGGTAGAAATACTTCTAGTAGAGTTGTAAGGATCCTTCCTCTTATTTTCGAACAATAACCGGTCGAAATTTATTTTTCTGTACGCAATATGTTTATCTTTTTCTTTTCCGGGACTAACATGAACTGCAAATCCACATTACCTGGAGCTTTGCACATTCATGTAAACGCGCTCATGTCCTTATAGCTTTTGGCGAGAGGAACACTCTGGTTAGGAGCCAGAACCCCAGGTTACTTCGCTATTAGGACAGAGGAGCACTGTCCACGTTTTTATTCACTTTGCCCCTTTTTTTTTTTTCGACTGTATTGCAAAAAAGAACAAGAAGAAGGTCCTTAAAACTCTATTAGAAGACATTCTAACACGTCAAGGCGCGAACCCACTAGTATGGGTTAGCAACTAAGAGGGTCACGAAGGAACTGTGGTCCCTCACCTAGATGTCCAGGGTTCTACCTAAGGGAAAAGTGCGAGAATTGCCTAGAATGACATGAAAATCTCAAGCGTGCAAGGTCATAAAAAGCTTAGCATTTATCATGGTTTCAAGCTATAATACAATCACAATTAAGTGTGCCATCCTAGGTTTTACAATCATGCAACAATTCAAAAGTTTTCAAAATTTTTTCATACAAGTTCACGAAACAAGTAGTCAAACCAAAACATGCACACCCACCCCCCACTTAAAGTCGTACATTGCCCTCAATGTACCTAAGTCGGCAGTAGATAAAGAATACGCAATAAAAATAGAGGAGGTAGGTTCGTGAACTTCCCTGAGTCTCAAAACATAATCTTGAAGTCCATGAGATCAGGGTGGGCAATGAGGAATCATGTAGATGTTGGGAGAGAAGAAAGCACGAGATGCTCCAATTCCACCTGCAAGGTAGAAAGGAACATCACCTCAAGGTATCCATCACTCACAAGAAGAAAATAAAAACAAACAAACAAACACACAAAGCTAAGAACAAAGAAAACAAGAAATACGAAAAACAATGTGTGGGTGCTCGAGTAAAAATTTCCAAATCAATGCTTGGCAAAACTTGAAAACAAATGATATAAGATTATGCATTTCCAAGTTTACAACATTCTAACATCAAGAAGCTTTGGAATTACAACAAATTCAAACAATGAAACACAATAAAGATGAGAGATACGCTTATACCCAAAGCTAGACGAAAAAATTCAAACATGTTGGTGAAAACTCGATGAAAACAATAGATCGACAAAATTAAAACTCAAAAAATGATGAGAACTTTAAGATCAATGAAAGGTTGGCCAAATGAGGAGGCAAACTAAGAGGATTCACCAAAAAAAAAAAAAAAAAAAAAAAAAAAAAAAAAAAAAAAAATTGGAGAGAAATCGGGTGAAAGGAAGGCGAAGAAATCAGCCCCAAAGATGCTGAAATTTGGCTGAAAAATGGGCTGAAATGGCTGTGTGCGGGCTGTACACAGCCCGCACACCCTTCTGGTGTCTGTGTGCGGCCTGTGTGCGGCCCCGCACACTGGCCGCACACCCTTCTGTCTGGTGTGTGCGGATAGATGTGCGGGGCGGCACAACAGCCGCACAATGCTCTGGCTAGTGTGTGCGGGCTGTGCACAGCCCGCACACCCATAAAATTTGTTCTTCTGGCTTTGAAATGCTATGAATCACCTCCCAAAAACTAACATTCTCAACCTAACATGCATAATACTCATCAAAACACAAAGATGATCACAAATCAATGATGGACACACCAAGAATCACCAACATGCACGATAACACTCATCCAAGAATCATATGCAATTTGAGTATGAAATGAATACATCCACACAATGCTAAACAACCAAAACTAATAAAACTACAACATACAAACAAACCAATGCAAAATACGGAATTTGACACCTTGGGTTGCCTCCCAAGAAGCGCTTGTTTAACGTCACGAGCTTGACGTACCTCTCTTACCTCATGGAGGCTTGAAAACGGTGTGCTCCTCCCGGCTAGACATGGCATAAGAACTACCAAAAAATACAAAACATACCTGCCGAGATGGAGCAAGTGTGGAGGTCAAGCATGAACTACCTTTTGGCCTCCATGGAAAAAGCTTGGGTCGGGAATTGTGCAGTTTGAACTTGGGCGGATCCTTGGACGGCTTGAACCTCCTCTCCGCTTCTACTTGAGTCCCGACCAAAATTATTTTGAGTATCCCACCAAATTGTTTGGGTCTCCAGGGAAAGAGCATTGGTTGAGAACTATCCAAGCTTGCCACGGGTGGGTTCACGGATGGCTTTAAACTCCTACCCACATATCCTTCCTCAACCACGGTGGGATAATCTCGAATTGCCCACAAAATTTGTTTGGGCCTCCAAGGAAATATTTTTGGCCGGGAATTGTCCAAGCCCGGCATTGGTGGGTTCAAGGATGACCTTATTTTTGTACCCACATCCTCGAAGACAATTCCCGAAATTTTCTTAGTGCACAAGACCAAAATGGGCAAATGGGTGGAATGGTCGATGTTGAGGCAAGTAACATCTTCAATTGCGCTTGATGGACTAGCTTCTACTTCCTCACATTTCTCGGTGGCCTGGTTTTCTTCAATCTCCCCGTTTTCTTCCATAGCATCAATGGGTGGAACTTCTACAGCTTGCACATTACTCTTTTCTTCCTCGTTTATTAGTTTGAGAAGTTCCACCACTTGTTTCTCGACTCTATGAATAGATGCTTGGACAATTGTCACGCTTGCTTCCAACGCTGCCAAACGAGAGTCCGTGACCTGCATGTATTTGGCTAAGACATCTTCAGTGGTAAACGTCCTTCTCGTTGGTGGTTGTGGGGGTTTTTGTAGCAATCCATGGTGAGAGGGTTTCCATTGACGTGTGTAATAATGTGTCAAATTGTCTATATGCCTCTGCAAATATGGATCATACACATGTTCGAATTGATTGCTACGGCTTGCTTTCAAGGCCTGGTACTCGTTGATCTGCCATTCTTCAAGATGAAAATTTGCACCACCCGTGGTATCATGAAAACCCATTGCCCTGTGCACAAAACAAATAAACAAAAAATTAAGGTATAAAAGAAAACAAGAATATTTACAAAACAAAAGATAAATGACTAGAGTAGCGAGCTAGAAGTTTTCCTAGCATTCTTGGATGTCCCCGGCAACGGCGCCAAAAACTTGATGAGTCGCCACGCGACACGCTAAAGAAGCGATCATGCGACTCCCCGGCCGCAAGTGCACGGGTCGTCAAGTAATAACCTCTCGTGCGAACACAAGAGGGTCGTATTCCCAAGGGCCCCAAGATCTGCTATTACTTCCTCCTAGGTATCACTATCTAGTCTACCAAGACAAGAGTCATGTATAAAACACAAATACGAAAATAAATAAAAGAAAAGCTATATACAAGATGGACTAAGGCACACCATGCTGGCGAATGAAGATAGCAAGTGACAATAAGCACAAGAGGCCTCGGGCGAGGATCCCCTTGGGAGAAGAACAAGTAAGGATGAATTTAGGAAATGGAGTGCTAAGTTGGCTAGGTTTGGTCCGCTAGACTCGGGAGTCGACTACCTCGGAACCTCCGTGGTGTAGCCCTAATCCAGTACAGGTTCCTCTATCCAGAAGATACCCCTACGATGTCTTTGGGAACAGGGAGTCTTGCCTAGGGTAATTCTAATGCTCGCTCTCGGCTAGAATCACTCTAAAGCTCGCGGGGGGCTACCGGCACCCGGAACCTCCGGTGTACCGATACATTGAATCCCCCTTCAATCTATGTGGATCTAATACATGGTCGCATCCCGCGCATCCAAGTACAATCGACAAGATAAATCACAGAGTTCTCATGCGATTCACAATAATCAAGCACACATAGAATGAAACCAAGCAACAAACCAACAATAATTCATAAACAAAATCATCATCCATATATACAAGTTCTCCTCCCAAGGTTCACCGGATGCCCGGTGGCCTTGGGAGTCTAGTTCCACATCACAAAGAGAGAGAACAAATATAATCAATGACAAAGCTCATAAAAACTCCCTTAGAAGTAGACTAGAAGGTGGTGACAAGAGTTCGCCGGATCCGCGCCGTCGAGCTCCTCGATGTTCTTCCTTGAGTGCGACCTTCTCCCTCTTGAATTCTTGCTTCTTCAAATCGTCTTCCAACAACCCCTTCTACGGCCGGCGAGATGCTCCGGTGATGGTGGTGGAGAATGGTGGAGGTGATGGTGGAGAGGTGTGGAGGTGATGGTGGCCAAAGACGAGCTCTCCAAAGCCCTAGAAAACCTTAAATAACCAAAACAAAGCCTCATCAGCCCGTGCGTGTGCGGGCACTGTGCGGGCCGCACAGTGCCCGCACACCCTTCTGTCTACCTTGTGCGGGTGGTGTGCGGGCGCACAGTGCCCGCACACTGCTACAGTGCCGGTGCTACAGTGGATATCTACAGTACCTATGCTACAGTGACCGCGACTGAAAATCCACCCTTTTCTTGCCCAAAACTTGTCACAAATGGTTCATCCTTGCGCAAATGGTCCTCAAAACCCTGAAACAAAAATAAAACATCAAATGCGCAAAATGTCACCGAAAACTAGCACAAGTTGCATGAAAGTAAATAAACATCATAGCTAAAACATGATGTATTTAGGCACTTATCAGGCGGCATCAAGTAACTGTTTGGTGCCCGGGTTCAACCCATTGTAAAATGTGTGAATAATCATCCATTCGGGGAACCCGTGTTGAGGACACTTCCGCAAGAGGTCCTTAAATCGCTCCCATGTCTCAAATAATGACTCTAACTCAATCTGAACATAAGAGGAGATCTCATTCCGAAGCTTTGCCGACTTCCCCGGTGGAAAGTATCTTGCGAGGAAAGCTTCGACCATCTCATTCCATGTTGTAATGGAAGCTCTTGGCAAAGAATGGAGCCACTGTTTGGCTTTTCCTTTTAATGAGAACGGAAAAGCCCTCAAGCGAATTGCATCATCCGAAACCCCATTAATTTTCATCATGTTGCACACTTCAAGGAAACTTTTGATATGACTATTCGGATCTTCATCTGTTAATCCATTGAACTGTGCGGACTGTTGAAGCATTTGAATGAAGCCCGGCTTCAACTCAAAATTCTGGGCTGCGACTGGTGGCCTAATGATGCTTGATTGTGAACCACGAATCGTAGGACGAGCAAAATCTGAAAGTGTTCTTTGCTGCCCTGCTTGTTCTGCCATGTTTTCACACTCTTCAATTTCTATTTCTGCAGGAAAATTCTGTGCTACTGCAGATTCCTTGCCCTCTCTCCGCAATCTGCGCTCAATTTCAGGATCTTCTTCAACGAATGTCGAAGGATTTCCTCGGGTCATAACCTGTAGAAAGAAACAAGAAAAGAAGTAATGAGAACGATGAAAGAAAGAAATATGGAATAGAAAAGAAATAAAATGATGAATGACTAAAGTAACCAAGTCCTAGCGTTCCTAATATCCCGTTCCCCGGCAACGGCGCCAAAAACTTGACACACCCCTTGCGTGTGTGTACCGCAAGTGCACGGGTTGTCGAAGTAATAATTACCCCGGTGAGTGGGTAGTCGAATCCACAGGGAACGGAAGTACTGGTAATGACTGATTCTTAGTTATCTAGTCGAATCAATAATATGAAGCAATGGATGTAATGTGTAAAATAAGAGAATCGCAAGAAAGAAAGAAAGTAAAAGGGAAAGGTAAAGGAGATCTATCAATGAAGATGAGATACCCGGGCAATGATCCCCCTAGGCTCTATCATGAAGTGCAAGACTAACTAAATTCTTCTCAACCGAGTTCTATGAGTCGAGGTAATCCACGAACAATCGATCCCTGCTTCCAGCCCACCGATACTAGTCCCCTACAAGGTCCCGGCGGAGAAATCGCTCAATCTCAACACCTCACACCCCATATGACCGCAATGAGTTTTAGGGATACCTAAGAGTGAAACCGATTCCAAAAATTAGATCTAACCCTACTTCTAGGCGAAAGATCCCTAACCCCCTACAAAGGTCCCGGCGAAGAAATCTATCAATCTCACGCCTCACACCCCATATGGTTGCATAAAACTTAGGGAATACGGAGATAGGAAACACTCAATCGGAAGGGAAAGGGGACACTCCTCTATCTCAAGACTTACCCTCTCAACCCTCTTTAACGTTGTATGTTCTAATCCCTAATGGAGACCTCTCTCTCACCAAGGAAACAAATCAAGCATACCAAACAACCATACGAATCAATAAGGCATGCAAGCAATGATTAAACAAGATTAAATCTCAAATTAACTCAGAATTAAAAGAAAGCAATAAGAAAGTCAATACATGAATTGAAACCTAGGGTTCACATGCCCAAGTATCTACTAGGGTTTAGCCCTCCATGGGGCTTATTACAAAGCAAAAGATAATGAAGTAAAAAGCAATGTAATCCATGAAAGTAAACCCCCTTGAATTCATGATGATGTCCTTGATGAATCGTTCAACGTCTCGAAGGAACCTTCTCCGAAGCTAGGTCGCCAATGGCTCCCCGATGCTATCTCGTCGAAAGATCTATCGAAGTTGGTGAAGAACGACTCCCAATATCGCCAAAGATCTCCTCCTTGAAACCCTAGCCGCTCTTGCCTTCAAACGTGCGCAAAAAGTTCTCTAAAAATCGGCAAATCGGGGTATATATAAATCTGAAAACATGCCAGTCATGTGTCTTCACGGGACCACGTGAGATCCCACGCGGTCGCGTGGGCTGCAAAATTCCCACGCGATCGCGTGGGATTTTGACGTGGCCGCGTGAACAGTAATTTCTTCTACAGTACTGCTACAGTGAAATGGACATTGTTTTGGTACAGTACTCTTCATAAACGCGATCCAAACTCTCTCATCTTGAGGCTACATTGCCGGGCACACGTCCATTTAGTGAGTTATAAGACTTCTCCTCCTTCGAATCATCATTTGAGAGCTTTAACTATCTTCACACAAGTTGGGACATGAAGGTGTGACTGCCTTTGTGCCCTTCCATCACATAAATCATCTTGAATCCTTCAGGAAGTTGGCACACACCCTCATGTGCATGACCCCCTCTTGTGCCTTGACACTTGTGTTGTACAAAAGTTCCCAACAATATGTCTTTATAACCCATCTTTGCTTCCTTTTACTTCTTTAACACTTTCACAACCTAATTGCATAAAAGAACACCAAAATACACTTTATGAGACATAATCCATGGTGAAATGATGCTCAATGCATATAAAACAAGTAAGTAAAACATGTATACTCAAGCACTTATCAGTACTCTTATGCATTGAAGGTTTGGGGAGCTAAATTGGAGAAGAAGAACGAAATTAGGTCGTGTTCTCCGATGTTGGGAAGTTTTCGGACCAAGTACGGAACAAGGCACGAGCTTGGACTTGTGAGTGTGTGCCAACCTCCTTTGGAGGGGCACAAAGGCAGTCACATTCACAACAAGTCTAACTCATGTAGCTTAGAAGAACTTCACAAAGGAGACTTGAAGTAATCGGCACGACTTACCATTGTTTGTGTGCCCAACCAATGGTCTCAATGAAGAACAACGGATTCAGGAGCATTTCGGCAAGTTACTGTAGCAGCATTGTAGCTTTGTCACTGTAGTAAATCACTGTAGTAAACTACTGTTCAATTTCTGCCAAAAATCAAGGTTTCAGAGAATTCACACGGGCGTGTGGAAATTCCGCACGGCCGTTTGAATCGATTTTTCAGCCAGACAGAAACTTCACACGGGTGTGTGAAGCTGACACGACCCCTTGCGTGTATCCCGCAAGTGCACGGGTTTGTCGAAGTAATAAATTTACCTTGGTGAGAAGGTAGTCGAATCCACAGGGAATAGGGAGATAGAATATAAGGTTTCACTAATTAAGCTATGCAGAATACGGAGAACGATAATAAGATTGATGAGTGAAAATAATGCAAAGCAATAAACTAAGTAGAGAGATGGAAGAAGAAGTGCAAGTAGGAAAATCGAGAAGGACTAACAATGAGTAAAAGGGGGTATCCGGACAAGCTACCTCTAGGGTCTATGTTTCAAGTGCAAGACTATGATATTATACTCTCCTATTGATGTCAATTGAGTCGAGGATATCCTAAGACTCACGGTCCCAAACCTAAGGACAACCGTGACTAACTCCAACACTATGCCCGGTGTTAGGATTCACAACACCCTTCACTCTGTCACCTAGATGACTAAGCCACAGGGGAGTCCATCTGCCTAAACCTCACACTATGTGGAGTTGCATTATGCTCTAGGGATTCCTAGTGATTAAACCTGTTCCTATACGTAATTCTAACCCTTTGGTCCAGGTGGAAGAACCCTAGTCTAGATTGAGCCCCAGCAAATAGGATTCACTACAACCCTCCACTCTATTACTTGCGTAACTAAGCCCTAGGGGAGTTTATCTACCTATTGCTTCACTCTATTTCGACCGCTATTAAATCAAGGAATCGGAGGTAGGGAGAAATCACATCGAAGGGGAAAGGGGTACATTGCTACCTCACAACTCTCCCTCTCAACCCTCTTTAATCTTGAGTAGTCTAATCCTATAGGAGTTGTCACACCTCCAAAGGAAAGCCTAGATTGCTCTCAACCCTAATGTCACGTTTAAGGGAAAACAATATGAAAGGATAATCAAGATTAAAAACTCAATTTTATTCATCAACGATGGAAAGCATAATAATCAATGTCAAAGAAACATAAGAAACCCTAAAGTTTACAAGTCCGAATACCCCACGAGGGGTTTAGCTCCTCATAGAGCTATACATGTTCATCAACGTGAGAAATAAAGCATAAAACATAGACATCAATGAAAAACCCCCTCGAATTGGTGTGGCCGTGGTCTTGTGCAAACGTCGAACCTCGAAATCGATGCCGACGACGCGCTAGAACCTCCACGAAATCCTCTCCGAAACCCTAGCCGCGCTCCAGAAAGTTTTGGGAAAAGATAGGTCGAAAGATTCCTCAAAACGTTGCAAAAATCCCCTTTTATATCGTTGAATCGCGGCTTTAAAATTGGACTTATCGGGGGCTTCACACGGCCGTGTGGAATTTCCACACGCCCGTGTGAAGCTTCTGTCTCGGCTGAAAAATTAATTTCACACGGCCGTGTGGAATTTCCACACGCCCGTATGTCTTCACTGGATGGCTGAAATCGCAAAACACACGGCCGTGTGGAATTTCCACACGCCCGTGTGACTTCTCTGTCTGGCTGGAAAATGGCTCACACGGCCGTGTGGAATTTCCACACGCCCGTGTGACTTCTCTGGAACACTAATCTTCAGCTGAACAGGCTTGGTAACTTGCCGAAACGCCTCCCGGGTCCATTGTTCTTCATCGAGGCCATTACTTGGGCACACAAGCAATGGTAGGTCGCGCCGATTGCTTCAAGTCTTCTTCTTTCGCGAGATTCTCCTAAGTAACACGGATTGGACTTGTTGTGAATGTGACTGCCTTTGTGCCCCTCCAAAAGAGGTTGGCACACATCCATAAGTCCAAATACGTGCTTCGTTCCTTGCTTGGTCCGAGAACATCCCAACATTGGCGAACGCGACCTAATTTCATTCTTTTTCTCCAATTAGGCTCCACAATACCTTCAATGCACAGGAGAACACAAATGCACACATTTAGTGATAAAACCTGATAAAAGGTATGCTTAATGTAAGATAATAGCGCTTCGCGATACTATAACACAAGCACTTATCAAACCCCCCCACACTTAAGCTTTTGCTTGTCCTCAAGCAAAATAGAACGTGAAAGTACTTGGGAAGAACAATTGAAAGTGCTTGGCCTTAGGTTCACCAAAAGTATGCAAAAGAAGCATTCTACAAGTAAGGGGAACTCAAAACATTGCATAAGGTTACCAATGCTCTAGCTAAAAACTCGAATCAAAAAGGATGAAAACTCGAAAATGTGTTAGTGTGTGCGATCTTACTCAAAAGAACCGACGGGTACTCCTCAAACTTTGGTTAGAAAGGACTTATTTATATAAAAACAAAAAAAAAATAGTGGTGGAAGTAGTAGCTTCACACATCCTTGAAGGTAGCCCTTTCCTAGGCGGCCGCCAAAGGTGGCTTTCACTCTTTCGAGGAGGTAGCTCTTTCTACCGGGGTAGTAGCTTTCACGCATCCCATGAGATAGCTCTTTCTCTCATTAGGGCATAACTTGTATCCGACTTATGAGAGTAGCTGCATACTTCATAGGCGGTAGCTCTTGCCACCCCAAATGCATAATTAAAACAAAGCTAATATTTACAAACTCATATATTTTTTCTCTTTTTCTCTTTTCATTTTTCCACTTTTTTTTTTTTCTCCTTATATATGCATTTTCCAAAGTAAAACTAAGAACAACGATAAACTTGTCCTTAAAAACTTCAAGATTGAGTTTCCAAAAGATTCCAAGAGTAAGTTGTGCAATATAAGATAATCGAGCAAAAATTCCCTAAAATTCAAGTAGAGACTAGAGCATGATAGGATACAATGTTGAAAATTCTCCTAAACTATAAGAATACAACCGTTGCGACTGAGGTGAACCGCCATAGGCTACATTAGCATAAGCAATTGAACGCACAAGTAAAGGTGTGTGCAATGTGAACTCCCCCCCACACTTAAGATGTACATTGTCCTCAATGTACGCATATAAGCACAATAATAAGTGAAAACGATAAAAGCAATTAGTGTGGAAGTGGCAATTGAAACATTACTCCCCTGAACTCCAAGTGTTGCGTTTGATGAAGCTAGGTCATTGAGAGTTGAGTCTCAATGGTTCGTGGAGCACACACGATTCCATGACCGTGTCAATGACTATTCCTCAAAATCCTTACATCCAAGACCATCTGCGCACACATAAACGAGGGTTCAGTAAAGCTCAGTAAAACTCGAGCATATAAAATGTAAAGCAATGAATACAACTCGAGATAAAAAGAAAAAGCAAAATAAAAGCTATACTCAGAAGAAGAATCCTTTCTGAGTACTACAAGTCCAAAATAAAGTAAAGATATACAGAAATGACAAATAAAAGAAAAGAATCTAAAATCTAAGACGCCTCAGCGTCGGTGTCCTGAGTGGTGGCCTCTAGTGCTGCTGGAGGCTCTGGATCTGCTGGTGATGCTGGAGCTGCTGGTGCTGAGGGAGATGGAGGTGGTGGAGTGGACACTCGAGGTCGGACCACGAAGGAGGAGGAGGCGACAATCTGCTCGAAGGTCTGTCGCAAGCTCTGGAACTGCGCCATCACCTCCTGGTGCTGTGAAATCTGTGTGGCCCTAACCTCGGCCACCTCGGTCTGTAGGATCCCCACTGCGCTCTCGAGGCGCTCCAGTCTGTCCTGGCCTCGAGACGGTGAAAACATCCGCACTGGAGGTGGCTCCGGCGCGGTGGTGGGTACCTCGGTCTCTGTGTCCTGCGGGGGTGGCTCCAATGCTGCCCGGTATCCCTCGCCCTGCTCTGTATGGGGTATAATCCAGGTATACGTCCCTGATCCTCCTCTGCGGATCATACCCATCATCCTCAAGGTATCTGTGCCCAGGGGAACTGGTACACTCGTCTTCTCTGCTCCCCTGACTCCATCTCTGAGCCCCAGGCCAATGAGAAGTCTGGTGATGTAGGGGCCTGCAAAGATAACTCCTACCCTGGGGTACTGGCCCTGATGGCAAATGTAGTCGGCCACAATGTGCCCCAGGTGGAGTGGCTCACTCTCCACCATCGAATACAAGTAGAGGAGCTCCTGGCGACTCAGAACACCAGTACTGTCTCCCCTGCCACTAATAGATCTGCTCATAACTGCGTGTAGACATCTATAGGCAGGTCGAGAAAGGCATGAAGCCTTGGAGACACCCGGCTCGTACTGACCCTGACCACAAAGTCTGCTATACGCCTGCTGCGGTGTCACGGTACCCGGGTAGTCTGTGGGGAGCAATGAGTACTCCTCTGTCTCAGTGTATGCCTCATCATATAGACCCATCCGCACCGAGAACTGGGTCATACTCACCGTGAAATGTCGACCGAGGGCTCTGAACTGAACTGTGGTGCCCTCAGTGAAACTGCTGTACCCCCGGTCGAACTCAAACGACGCCAGGACCTCTAAGGTGAGCGGTCGGATCACCGAGTCCCGGATAACCATCAATCTCTCCCAGCTACCGACTGAGAGCAGCTCGCTAATCTCATCTGCGACGCCGTCTCCCCCCTGAATACTCCTCACTATACTCAAATCCAAATATCTCGTCTGTCCAAAACGGAGTCTTGATAAACGCTCGAACCGAACCTGATGCTCGGCTATACTGAACTCTGTCTCTGCTGGAGGAGGTGTGGGCTCACGGGGGCGCGTGCCTGTCGATTTCCTGGGTCTAGAAGACATTCCTGTAAGATTGGAAAAGAAAACAATCAAAAACAGTTCAAAATAACCAATCTGCAGAAATCCACACGGCCGTGTGTTAATTCCACACGCCCGTGTGGAGTTTCTGACGGGCAAAGCATCACGGCCGTGGGGTTAAAAATCCACAATTTACATCTAAATTCGTTCTAATTTCATTCTAAGCATGCTCGTATGTAATGTAAACATTCAAACAAAGCAAAATTGTATAAAAGAACGAATTGAATCAAGAATTGACGAAGAAAAAGGTATTGAAGGTCTCACCGGCGGTGGAGATGAAAAACAAAGTAATACGGCCGGAAAACTCGAACAAATTCCTTCAAAAACCTCAGAGAAAGTCGGGGAAGTGATAGAGAGGGTAGGAGAGAAGTTTAGAGTGGAGAAGGAAGAGGCACAACTGACAAAAACTTGACACGACCCCTTGCGTGTATCCCGCAAGTGCATGGGTTTGTCGAAGTAATAAATTTACCTTGGTGAGAAGGTAGTCGAATCCACAGGGAATAGGGAGATAGAATATAAGGTTTCACTAATTAAGCTATGCAGAATACGGAGAACGATAATAAGATTGATGAGTGAAAATAATGCAAAGCAATAAACTAAGTAGAGAGATGGAAGAAGAAGTGCAAGTAGGAAAATCGAGAAGGACTAACAATGAGTAAAAGGGGGTATCCGGACAAGCTACCTCTAGGGTCTATGTTTCAAGTGCAAGACTATGATATTATACTCTCCTATTGATGTCAATTGAGTCGAGGATATCCTAAGACTCACGGTCCCAAACCTAAGGACAACCGTGACTAACTCCAACACTATGCCCGGTGTTAGGATTCACAACACCCTTCACTCTGTCACCTAGATGACTAAGCCCCAGGGGAGTCCATCTGCCTAAACCTCACACTATGTGGAGTTGCATTATGCTCTAGGGATTCCTAGTGATTAAACCTGTTCCTATACGTAATTCTAACCCTTTGGTCCAGGTGGAAGAACCCTAGTCTAGATTGAGCCCCAGCAAATAGGATTCACTACAACCCTCCACTCTATTACTTGCGTAACTAAGCCCTAGGGGAGTTTATCTACCTATTGCTTCACTCTATTTCGACCGCTATTAAATCAAGGAATCGGAGGTAGGGAGAAATCACATCGAAGGGGAAAGGGGTACATTGCTACCTCACAACTCTCCCTCTCAACCCTCTTTAATCTTGAGTAGTCTAATCCTATAGGAGTTGTCACACCTCCAAAGGAAAGCCTAGATTGCTCTCAACCCTAATGTCACGTTTAAGGGAAAACAATATGAAAGGATAATCAAGATTAAAAACTCAATTTTATTCATCAACGATGGAAAGCATAATAATCAATGTCAAAGAAACATAAGAAACCCTAAAGTTTACAAGTCCGAATACCCCACGAGGGGTTTAGCTCCTCATAGAGCTATACATGTTCATCAACGTGAGAAATAAAGCATAAAACATAGACATCAATGAAAAACCCCCTCGAATTGGTGTGGCCGTGGTCTTGTGCAAACGTCGAACCTCGAAATCGATGCCGACGACGCGCTAGAACCTCCACGAAATCCTCTCCGAAACCCTAGCCGCGCTCCAGAAAGTTTTGGGAAAAGATAGGTCGAAAGATTCCTCAAAAGGTTGCAAAAATCCCCTTTTATATCGTTGAATCGCGGCTTTAAAATTGGACTTATCGGGGGCTTCACACGGCCGTATGGAATTTCCACACGCCCGTGTGAAGCTTCTGTCTCGGCTGAAAAATTAATTTCACACGGCCGTGTGGAATTTCCACACGCCCGTGTGTCTTCACTGGATGGCTGAAATCGCAAAACGCACGGCCGTGTGGAATTTCCACACGCCCGTGTGACTTCTCTGTCTGGCTGGAAAATGGCTCACACGGCCGTGTGGAATTTCCACACGCCCGTGTGACTTCTCTGGAACACTAATCTTCAGCTGAACAGGCTTGGTAACTTGCCGAAACGCCTCCCGGGTCCATTGTTCTTCATCGAGGCCATTACTTGGGCACACAAGCAACGGTAGGTCGCGCCGATTGCTTCAAGTCTTCTTCTTTCGCGAGATTCTCCTAAGTAACACGGATTGGACTTGTTGTGAATGTGACTGCCTTTGTGCCCCTCCAAAAGAGGTTGGCACACATCCATAAGTCCAAATACGTGCTTCGTTCCTTGCTTGGTCCGAGAACATCCCAACATTGGCGAACGCGACCTAATTTCATTCTTTTTCTCCAATTAAGCTCCACAATACCTTCAATGCACAAGAGAACACAAATGCACACATTTAGTGATAAAACCTGATAAAAGGTATGCTTAATGTAAGATAATAGCGCTTCGCGATACTATAACACAAACACTTATCAGAAGCCCTCGATAAGTCCGATTTTAAAGCCTCAATTCAACAATATAAAAGGGGATTTTGGAGACGTTTTGAGATATCTTTTGACCTACCTTTCTCTTCGACTGGGGGATTGCGGCTAGGGTTTTGTAGAGGATTTCGTGGAGGTTTAGTGTGCGTCATCACCATCATCACCGAGGTTCGACGGCCGCACAAGACCATGGCCACACCATATACAAGGGGGTTTTCATTAATGTCTTTGATTTGTACTTTCTTTTCTATTTTGATGAACATGTATAGCTCCATGAGGAGCTAAACCCCTTGAGGGTATTCGGACTTGTAAACTCTAGGGTTTTTATGTTTCTTTGACATTGTTATTATGCTTTCCATTATTGATGAATAAAAATTGAGTTTCAATCTTAATTTCATCTTGCTAATGTTTTCTCTTAGATGTGACACTAGGATTGAGAACAATTTAGGTTACTCTTTGGAGGTGTGACAATTCCTTTAGGGTTAGACTACTTAAGATTGAAGAGGGTTGAGAGGGAGAGTTGTGAGGTAGTGATGTACCTGATAAGTGCTCGTGTTATAGTAATGCGAAGTGTTATTATCTTGCAATGAGCATTGATTTAATCAGATTTCATCACTAAAAAGTGTGCAATTGTTTACTTTTGTGAATTGTAGGGTTGTGAAGATAAAATAAAGGAAAGGAACAAAGTTAGATCGTGTTTGCCATTGTTGGGATGATTTTCGGACTAAGCAAGGAACGAGACATGAGCATAGATTTGTGAGTGTGTGCCAACCTCCTTTGGAGAGGTACAAAGGCAGTCACATTCACAATAAGTCTAGCTCATGCTAACAATGAAGACTTCACCAATTAGGAGACTCGAAGCAATCGGCACGATCTACCGTTAATTGTGTGCCCAATTCAACACTGTAGCAAGTTACTGTTCACTGTCGGCCGACATTCACCATTCCAAAAATTTCACATGGGCGTGTGGAAATTCCACACGGCCGTGTGAAATCCCAATTTCAGCAATTTTAAAGTCGCGACTCAACATTATAAAAGCTCGATTTAGAGACTTTTTGAGGGATCTTTTGACCTATCTTTCTCCCCAACTTCTGGAGTGCGGCTAGGGTTTTGGAGAGGACTTCGTGGAGGTTTAGAGCGTGTCTTCGCCATCGTCACCGACATCCGGCTACCGCACAAGACCACGACCACATCATACGTAAGGGGGTTTTCATCAATGTCTTTATTTTGTGCTTTCTTATATACTTTGATGAACATGTATAGCTCCATGAGGAGCTAAACCCCTTGTGGGTATTCGTACTTGTAAACTCTAGGGTTATTATGTTTCTTTGACATTGTTATTATGCTTTTCCATTATTGATGAATAAGAATTGAGTTTCAATCTTGATTTTATCTTGCTATTGTTTTCACTTAGATGTGACACTAGGGTTGAGAACAATCTAGGTTTTCCTTGGGAGGTGTGACAACTCCTATAGGATTAGACTCTTTAAGATTGAAGAGGGTTGAGAGGGAGAGTTGTGAGGTAGCGATGTACCCCTTTCCCCTCCGGTGTGATTTCTTACTACCTCCGTTTCCTTGATTTATTAGCGGTCGAGATAGAGTGAAGTGCTAGGTAGATATACTCCCCTGGGCTTAGTTACGTGAGTAACAGAGTGAAGGGTTGAAGTGAATCCTATGCACTGGGGCTTAATCGAGACTAGGGTTCTTCCTCTTGGACCAAAGGGTTAGAACTACACATAGGAACAGGTTTTATCACTAGGAGTCCCTAGAATTTAATGTAATTCCACGTAGTGTGAGGTTTAGGTAGATGTACTCTCCTGGGGCTTAATCGTGCGAGCGATAGAGTGAAGGGTCGATGTGAATCCTAATACTGGGGCATAATGTTGGGGTTAGTCACGGTTGTCCTTAGGTTTGGGACCGTGAGTCTGATGATTTCCTCGAATCAATTAGCATCAATAGGAGAGTATAATAGCATAGTCTTGCACTAAAAGCATAGATCCTAGAGGTAGCTTGTCCGGATACCCCACTTCATTCATTATTAAATCCTCTCTATTCTCTTTTACTTGCACTTTCTCATCTTCCATCGTTCTATTTAATTTCTCTTCTTTTAGTATAATTGTTTCCATAATTCACTCATCGAATCAATAGATCACTTTTCCGTACTTCGTATAGTTTTAATAGTGAAATCTCGTATTCTAACTCCCTATTCTCTGTCGATTCGACTACCCTTTCACTGGGGTAACTTTTATTACTTCGACAAACCCGTGCACTTTCGGGCTGCCTGTCAAAGTTTTTGGCGCCGCTGCCGGGGAATAGGCGTTTTAGATATTTGTTTTTCACTATTTTAGCTATTCACTTCACTTTCTATTCCACACTTTCTTTATCTATCATTGTTCTTACTTTTTTTTCCTTGGTTTTCGGTTACAGGTTATGACCCGTGGGAACCCTTCAATTCTTGTTGAAGGAGACCCAGACATTGGACGAAGAACTCATCGCAAGGGTAAAGAGCTTGTGCAAGAAGCTTCGAATGCTAGATTTCAGTCGGATGCATTGAGAGAGCACTCGCACGGTTTGTTTCTTCATCGGATGCTAGATTTCAATCGGTGGAGGCTACTCTTCACAATCACACTGCCTCCCTACATAATTTGGAAAATCAAGTGGGGCAAATTGCGAAGACATTGGCGGAAAGGCCTCAAGGTAGCTTGCCTAGCAATACGAAGACTAACCCAAGGGAGCAACTAAAGGCAATCACCTTGAGGAGTGGGAAAGAGGTTGAGAGAACTCTCCCTCTAGAGAAGACAAAAGAAGCACCCGAAGTGGAAGAAGTAGGGGGAGAAGCACCAAAAGAGAAAGAGGTGGCACCACCACCCTACAAACCAAGGATCCCCCACCCTTAAGGTTGAAGAATGACCAAGACAATGAGTAATACAAGAAATTCCTGGGCATCTTCAAACAATTGCAAATCAACATACCATTCGCGGAGGCATTAGCCCAAATGCACAAGTACGCGAAGTTTCTAAAAGACCTCTTAACCAATAAGAGAAAGTTGGAGGAGAGTGCAGCTGTAGTTCTTGATGCTAATTGCTCGGCTGTCTTACAAAAGAACATTCCGAGTAAGAGAAAAGATCCCGGGAGTTTCATCATACCTTGCAACATCGGCAATTTAGGTGAAGAGATGGCATTGGCCGATTTGGGGGCAAGCATCAATGTCATGCCCTATACCTTCTTCCAAAAGCTAGGCTTGGGCGAGCCTAGACCCACTCGGACGACACTTCAACTCGCGGATCGATCGGTGAGGCACTCGAGGGGAATTGTGGAAGATGTCTTGGTGAAAGTAGACAAGTACATCTTTCCGGTGGACTTTGTTGTGCTTGATGTGGACGAGGATGTCGAGGTGCCGCTGATTCTTGGGAGACCGTTCTTGCGCACTTCCAAGGCTTTGATAGACATGGACGGTGGGGAGCTCACACTTAGAGTTGGAGATGATAAGCTCACCTATCGCCTCGCCGAAGCCATGAGACATTCTCTTGATTTTGATGATACTCTTTATTATCTTGATGTTACTGATGAGTGTATTGATGAATATGTGCAGGAAATGTTAAACCCAGATCCATATGAAGGGTGGCCGGACAAAGACGTGGAGATAGAAGAAGAAGAAGTACTTGCACTTGGTCCAGTAAAGACAGACATCAAGATGGAGAAGGAGCGTATGAAGAAGATTCTTCGGAGGATGAAAAGGTCGAAAAGACGCCACAAGAAGAACCCCAACAAGAAAGGGGGTGAACATTCACGGATTAAGGGTGTTACACCCTCTTGTGGTAACAAATTCGATAACTCTCCCTCTACTCTACAAAGATTATGTAATGCATGCTTTCAGGTTGTAGGGAAGAGGACAACTTCTATTCATGAACCTCCGTAAGGTAAGATCAGGTACGTCAAGCTAAGTGACATTAAACAAGTGCTTCTTGGGAGGCAACCCAAGCTTTTACAGTTTTTTTAGGACTTAGCTTAGTTTAGGTTGAATAAGAGTCTTAGTTTTGGTGTCATGAAGTTTTAATACATGTGCTGCGATTTTTATTGTGGATTGTTGACGTTTTCGTGTGCCTAGATGATTATTGATGAAGTTTGAGTTGGTTGAGCATATTTTCCATGGTATCTGGTCATGTTTTGATGGTTTTCACAGACTCCAAACATCGTATTTGTGTTTCTGAATTTTTGTGAGAGTCTGTAAATTTTACTAAGTAAACCAGAGAAAACACATGGCCGTGTGGAAATTCCGCAAGGGCGTGTGTTACCATTTAGGGCTTAACCAGAAAGGGCACAGGGGCGTGTCCATGCCCCTGTGAACAACCTCAGAAGGGGCACACGGCCGTGTGGAAATTCCACACGGCCGTGTGATATCTCGCAGAACTTAAACCCTTTTCCAAAGAGTCCACAGGGGTGTGTGGGTACCCCTGTGAGTGCCACTGTGCTAAGGCACACGCCCGTATGAAAATTCCACACGGCCGTGTGAAACTCTGCAGAGACAACCCTTCTTCCCGAGAATACACAGGGGCGTGTGTGCGCTCCTGTGGCAGAGCTTGTGAAAGGCACATGGCCATATGGCTAAGTCACATGGCCGTATGAAATACTTAGGGTTTCTCGGTCAAGTCAGAGAGACCAGGTGTGGGTACCCCTGTGGCCAGCTGTGTGTTCTTGGCCAAGTTGGGCACACGGCCCTGTGCAATTTCCACACGGCCGTGTGCAATTTTCGGAGACCATCTATGTTTTCCCGAGAATTCACAGGGGCATGTACCAGCCACTGTGGATCCCCCTGTGAAGGCACACGGCCGTGTGGGTAACTCACACGGTCGTGTGGGGCAGTTCAGAGAGTGACCAGAGTGCACACAGGGGCGTGTGTTGGCCCCTGTGAACCCTAATTTTAAGAGGCACACGGCCGTGTGGCATTTTCATACGGCCGTGTGAATTCCCAGAACTTCAAAAGCCGCGTGTTTTCATTTGGATTTCACTCGTGCCTCTTGATTCTTCCACTCTAAACTCCTCTCTTACCCTCTCTACTACTTTCCCGACCATCCCAAAGGATTTTTGAGGTTTTATTGAAGTTTTTCCGGCCGATTCTAAGTATTCCTTCATCCACTCCATCGGTAAGGACTTCAAGCCCTTTTTCTTTGTAAATTCGTAATTTGATTCATTCTGAAGGATGATTTCACTTGTTTTAAATGCTTATTATGTATGCGAACATGTTTAGAATGAATGTAGAACGAAATTTATTGTAAATTTTGGATTTTTAACTCACGGATGTGAGGCTCTGTCCGCCCGATGATCCACACGGGCGTGTGAAATTAACACACGGGCGTGTGGATTTCTGCAGAATGAGTTTTTGAACTGATCTTTGAAAATTTTCTTTTGCAACTTTGCAGATATGACTTCTAGGTCTAAGAAATCGGCAGGGAAGCGCCCACGGCAGGCTACTCCACCTCCAGAAGAGATGGAGTTTGATATACCAGAGCACAGGGAACGGTTCAAGAAGCTCTCGGCACTCCGCTTTGGACAGTCGCGCTACCCTGACTTGAGCACATTGAGAGAGATACAGGGGGGCAACGCTATAGCTACTGAGGTTGAGGAGCTATTAGCAGTTGGTAGTTGGGACCGTCTGCTGTCTATCAGAGAGCTAGCGATTCGAGCACTCACACTCGAGGTCTTATCGACCTTTGAGTTCGACCGAGGATACGATAGTTTCACACATGGTGAGACAATCTAGTTTCGTGCCCTTGGTCGACACCTCAGCCTGAGTATCACCCAGTTCTCGATCATGATGGGCCTCTACGATCAGGCATTTACCGAGACAGAGGAGTACGCGCTGCTGCCCACTGATTACCCAAGTACCTTGACATCTCAGGGGATTTACAGGATATTATGCGGGGATGAGCAGTACGTGCCAGGGGTTTCGAAGGCGATATTCCTTTCCCGGCCAGTGTACAGGTACATTCATGCCATACTTAGCAGGTCAGTGAGCGGCAGAGGGGATAGTACAGGGGTACTGAACAGACAAGAGCTGCTATACTTATACTCCATGGTGCAAAGCAAGCCACTCCACCTGGGGCACATTCTAGCCGAGTACATGTGCCACAAGGGCCAGTACCCTAGGGTTGGAGTCATCCTTGCAGGTCCCTAAGTCACACGCCTCATCATAGGCTTGGGACTCAGAGATGTGGTGTGCGGGGCCGAGAAGATTGCTACACCAGCTGCGCTCAGCAGAGATACATTGAGACTAATGGGTATGGTCTGCAGATCAGGGCCAGGAGTCTACACTATGATCATACCCAGTCAAAGCAGGCCGAGGGGTCCCAGGCAGCCTTGGAGCCACCCCCAGCAGAGACAGAGACACAGGCACCACCCATAGCGCCGGAGCCACCTCCGGTGCGCATGCTCTCACCTTCTCGAGGCTAGGATCGACTGGAGCACCTCGAGAGCGCAGTGGGGGTACTACAGACAGAGGTGGCTGAGGTCAGGGCTGCACAGATAACACAACACACTGAGGTCATGACTCGATTAGATCTTATACAGCAGTTACTCGAGCGAGCTGTGGCTTCATCTTTCGTGGTCCAACCCCAAGCTTCTACCCTTTCACCACCATCTCCTCCAGCAGCAGCAGATCCACCACTATCTCCTCCAGCAACACCAGAGGCCACTATTTAGGACACCAACGCTGAGGCGCCATAGTTTTTATTTAGATTTTTTGTTGCATTTTTATTTTCTATTTCTGTTGGACTTGTAGTACCCAGAAAGGACTCTCCTTCTGGGTTTGCTTTTATTTTCCGTCTATTTTTATTTTATCTCAAGTTGTATTTCATTTTCATATATTTATATACTCGAGTTTTGTTTTGGTTTTTCTTGAGCTATACTGAACCCTTGTATATGTGTGCGCAGATGGTCTTGGATGTAAGGATTTTGAGGAACAGTCATTGGCACGGTCATGGGACCGTGTGTGCTCCACAAACCATTGAGACTCAACTCTCAATGACCTAGCTCCATCAAACGCAACACTTAGAGTTCAGGGGAGTAATGTTTCAATTGCCCACTTCCACACCAATTGTTTTTACTTGTTACTTATAATTGTGCTTGCATGCGTACATTGGGGACAATGTACATCTTAAGTGTGCGGGGGAGTTCACATTGCACACACCGTTACTTGTGCGTTCAATTGCACATGCTCATGTAGCCTATGGCGTTTCACCCTAGTTGCAATGGTTGTATTCTTAGAGTTTAGGAGATCCTATCATGCTCTAGTTTCTACTTGAATTTTAGGGAATTTTTGCTCGATTATCTTATATTGCACAATTTACTCTTGGAATCTTTTGGAAACTCAATCTTGAAGTTTTTAAGGACAAGTTTATCATCGTTCTTAGTTTTACTTTGGAAAATGCATATAAAAAAAATTTTAAAAAAAATATTGAAAAGAGAAAAAGAAAAAAAAATACTTATGACTTTTTGAATCGTTGCTTTGTTTTATGTATGCATTTGGGATGGAAAGAGCTACCACCTATGAAGTCTATAGCTACTCTCATTAGTCGGATACAAGTTATGCCCTAATGAGAGAAAGAGCTATCTTATGGGATGCGTGAAAGCTACTACCCCGGTAGAAAGAGCTACCTCCTCAAAAGTGTGAAAGCCACCTTTGGCGGCCGCCTAGGAAAGGGCTACCTTCAAGGATATGTGAAGCTACTACTTCCTTCTCTCTTTAGTTTTGTTTTTGTATATAAATAAGTTTTTTCTAACAAAAGTTTGAGGAGTACTCATTGGTTCTCTTGAGTGGAATCGCACACACTAACACATTTTTGAGTTTTTATCCTTTTTTACTCGAGTTTTTAGCTAGAGCAATGATAACCTTATGCATTGTTTTGATTTCCCCTTACTTGTAGAATGCTTCTTTTGTATACTTTTGGTGAACCTAAGGCCGAGAACTTTCAATTGTTCTTCCTAAGTACTTTCACGTTTTATTTTTGCTTGAGGACAAGCAAAAGCTTAAGTGTGGGGGGGTTTGATAAGTGCTTGTGTTATAGTACCACGAAGCGTTATTATCTTACATTGAGCATATCTTTTATCAGTTTTTATCACTAAATGGTGTGTATTTGTGTACTCTTATGCATTGAAGGTTCAGGGAGCTAAATTGGAGAAGAAGAACGAAATTAGGTCGTGTTCGCCGATGTTGGGAAGTTTTCGGACCAAGTACGGAACAAGGCACGAGATTGGACTTGTAAGTGTGTGCCAACCTCCTTTGGAGGGGCACAAAGACAGTCACATTCATAACAAGTCTAAATCATGTAGCTTAGAAGAACTTCACAAAGAAGGAGACTTGAAGTAATCGGCACGACATACCATTTTTTGTGTGCCCAACCAATGGCCTCAATGAAGAACAATGGATTCGGGAGCATTTTGGCAAGTTACTGTAGCAGCATTGCAGCTTTATTACTGTAGCAAGCTACTATTCAATTTCTGCCGAAAATCAGGGTTTCAGAGAATTCACACGGGCGTGTGGAAATTCCACACGGCCGTGTGAAGCCCCCGATAAGTCCTATTTTAAAGCCGCGATTCAACAATACAAAAGGGGATTTTGGAGACCTTTTGAGATATCTTTTGACCTACCTTTCTCTTCGACTGGGGGAGTGCGGCTAGGTTTTTGGAGAGAATTTCGTTGAGGTTTAGCGCGCGTCATCAACATCGTCACCGAGGTTCGACGGCCGCACAAGACCACGGCCACACCATATACAAGGGGATTTTCATCAATGTCTTTGATTTGTACTTTCTTTTCTATTTTGATGAACATATATAGCTCCATGAGGAGCTAAAACCCTTGAGGGTATTCGGACTTATAAACTCTAGGGTTTTTATGTTTCTTTGACATTGTTATTATGCGTTCCATTATTGATGAATAAAAATTGAGTTTCAATCTTAATTTCAACTTGCTAATGTTTTCTCTTAGATGTGACACTAGGATTGAGAACAATTTAGGTTACTCTTTGGAGGTGTGACTACTCCTTTAGTGTTAGACTACTTAAGATTGAAAAGGATTGAGAGGGAGAGTTGTGAGGTAGCGATGTACCCCTTTCCCTTCTGACGTGGTTTCTCCCTACATTCGTTTCCTTAATTTTCATAGCGGTCGAAATAGAGTGAAGTGCTACGCAGATAAACTCCCCTGGGGCTTAGTTACGCAAGTAGCATAATGAAGGGTTGAAGTGAATCCTACGCGCTGGGGCTCAATCTAGACTAGGGGTCTTCACCTGGACCAAAGGGTTAGAACTACACATAGGAACAGGTTTTACCACTAGGAATCCATAGAGCTTAAAGCAATCCCACGCAGTGTGAGGTTTAGGTAGATATACTCCCCTGGAGCTTAGTCGTGCGAGCGACAGAGTGAAGGGTGACGTGAATCCTAATACCGGGGGCATAGTGTTGGGGTTAGTCACAGTTGTCCTTAGGTTTGGTACCGTGAGTTTTAGGATATCCTCGACTTAATTAACATCAATAGGAAAGTATAATAGCATAGTCTTGCACTAGAAGCATACATCCTAGAGGTATCTTGTCCGGATACCCTATTTCATTCATAGCTAGTCCTCTCTATTCTCTTTTACTTGTACTTTCTGATCTTCCATCTTTCTAATTAATTTCTTGTCTTTCATTCTGTTTGATTCTACATTCACTCATTGATCCTATTATTGCTTTTCCATACGCCGCATAGCTTTATTAGTGAAATCTCATATTCTAAATCCCTATTCCCTGTGGATTCGACTACCCTCTCACCAGGGTAACTTTATTACTTCGACAAACCCGTGCACTTGTGGGATACACGCAAGGGGTCGTGTCAGCGGCCGCCAAAGGTGGCTTTCACACTTTAGAGGAGGTAGCTTTTTCTACCGGGGTAGTAGCTTTCACGCTTCCCATGAGATAGCTCTTTCTCTCATTAGGGCATAACTTGTATCCGACTTATGAGGGTAGCTACATACTTCATGGGAGGTAGCTCTTTCCACCCCAAATGCACAAATAAAAGCTAGAATAATATTCACAAGCTCACTAGTTTATATATATATATATATATATATGCATTTTCCAAAGTAAAACTAAGAATGACGATAAACTTGTGCTTAAAAACTTCAAGATCGAGTTTCCAAAAGATTCCAAGAGTAAGTTGTGCAATATAAGGTAATCGAGTGAAAATTCCCTAAAAATTGAAGTAAAAACATGGGCATGATAGGATACAATGTTAAAAATTCTCCTAAACTCTAAGAATACAAACGTTGCAACTAAGGTGAACCGCCATAGGCTACATGAGCAAAAGCAATTGAACGCACAAGTAAAAGTGTGTGCAATGTGAACTCCCCCCACACTTAAGATTACATTGTCCCCAATGTACGCATGCAAGCACAATAAAAGTGAAGAATTGTAAAACAATTAATGTGGAAGTAAGCAATTGAAACATTACTCCCCTGAACTCCAAGTGTTGCGTTTAATGGAGCTAGGTGCATTGAGAGTTGAGTCTTAATGGGTTGTGAAGCACAGACGGCCCCATGACCGTGCCTATGACTATTCCTTAGATTCCTTTCATCCAAGACCATCTGCGCATGCACACAAGGGTTCAGTATAGCTCAAGAAAAACTAAAATAAAGCTCGAGTATATAAAGATATGAAAATGAAATACAACTTGAGGCAAAGTAAAGAAAAATAAAGCAAAATAAAGATAAACTCAGAAGGAAGAACCTTTCTAAGTACTACAAGTCCAAAATATGAAAGAAAAAAGTACAACGGAAATAAAAATAAAATAAAACTATGACGCCTCAGCGTCAGTGTCCTACTTTGGAGCCTCTGGTGCTGCTGTAGGCTTTGAAGTGGGTGGATCTGTTGCTGGAGGAGCTGGAGACGGTGGTGGAGTAAAAACTCGGGGTCGGACCACAAAAGGTGATGTCATGGCCCGCTCGAGTAGCTGCTGAATAAAGTCAAATTGAGCCATGGCCTCAGTATGCTGTGCTGCCTGTGTGGCCCTTACCTCGGCCACCTCGGTCTGAAGAACACCCACGCGCTCTCAAGGCGCTCCAGTCTATCCTGGCCTAGAGAGGGTGAGAACATGCGCACCGGATGTGGCTTCGGTGCTGTGGGTGGTACCTCGGCCTCTGTCTTTGTCAGAGGTGGCAAAAGTAGATGCAATGTTGGTTGCAATCCCCCAGCCTCACCTTCCTCCATTGACCTTTGTGGGTGCTTGTTCAAAATATAGCACTGATAATATTTCCTGGCCATGCCCATCTGTCTCAACATCTCCAAGCTAATTCGGAAAGGTATAACTGTCTTCTCCATTCCTCTGATTGCCTAACGAAGGCCCATCCCCTTAATGAGTCTTGTAACATATGGCCCTGAAAAAATAGCTCCAAGCCTCGGGTACTGGCCTTGATGTCGCATGTAATCTGCCAAAATATATCCAAGATGGAGCGGCTCGCTCTGAACCATTGAATGGAGGTAAAGGAGCTCCTGCCGACTTAAGACTCCCGTACTATCACCCGGCCATTCACTGATCGACTCAAAATGGCGTGAATGCATCTATAAGCTGGGCGTGACAGATAAGTGGCTTTTGATACCCCTGGCTCATATTGCCCTTGTCCGCATAACACTCTGTAAGCTCCTTGAGGGGTCAAACTGCCATGATTATCAGTCGGAAGGTTCTCATACTCCTCTGACTCTGTATAGGCTTGATCATACAAACCCATGCGAATAGAAAACTGCGTCACTGACATGTTGTAATCGTGCTCAAAGGCCCTGAACTGTATAGTGTCCGCATTTGCCAAGTCTTTATGTGATTTGTCAAACTCAAAGGACGCTAGTACCTCCAAAGAAAGTGAGCGGTTGGCTGGTTCTTTAATAGACAACAAGCTCTTCCAACTCCCAACCGCTTAAAGTTCCTCAATCTCATCTGTAATGTAGTCCCCCCACTCAACTGTTCTTAAACAACTCAAATCTATGTATCGAGATTGTCCAAACTTGAGTTTCTCCAATCTATCATATCTCACTCGGTGTTCGGGCTTGGCGAAGATAATCTGCTCATTAGATGGCTCGAAGGGCCTCTTGCTAGCTGCTTGCTTTGTCCTGGGTGCCATTCCTGAAATAAAATCAATTAATCCATTGTTACATTTCATTCAGTAGGAACCCACACGGCCGTGTGGAAATTCCACACGCTCATGTAGATTGTCAGGCGAATAACACTGCATGGTCAGGAAGTTAGAATTTCGTTTTCACAAAAATCTTCATTCTCAAAACTTTGTGAAGGCATTCGTAGACCATTTAATCACTTGAATTTAGTGAGATTACCAACAAAAACAAAGTGAATCAATATTATTGACGAACAAGGGCTTGAAATTCTTACCGACGGTGAAGAAAACCTTGAAAATCGATCGTAAAACTCCAAATAAAACCTCTAGAAAACTCATAGAAAATCAGGAAAGTGATAGAGAGAGTCGGAGAGTGTTTTAGAGTGGAAAACAAATGAGGCATGAGTGAAATACAAGAAGAAAACGAGCAGCTTTTAAAGATCTGGGGATCCACACGGCGGTGTGGAACTTCCACACGGTCGTGTGCCTCTGAAATTATGGTTCACAGGGGTCAACACACTCATTTGTGCACACTCTGGTTACTCTCTGAACTCCCCACACGGCCGTGTGAAAACCCCACACGGCCGAGTGCCTTCATAGGGGGGATCCACAGGGGCTGGTACACGTCCTTGTCGATTCACGGGAAAACGCAGTTCTCTGCAAAACTTCACACGGCCGTGTGGAAATTCCACACGGCTGTATGCCCAACCTGGCCAAGAACACAAGGCCAGCCACAGGGGTACCCACACGCCCCTGTTGATTCTCTGGTTCATCTCGAGAATTTTCTAAGTATTCCACACGGCCGTGTGAAATATCCACACGGCCGTGTGCCATGCACAAGCACTTCACAGGGGCAGCCACACGCCCCTGTGTATTCTCGGGAAGAAAGGGGATCTCTGTAGAGTTTTCACACGGCCGTGTGGAAGTTCCACACGGCCGTGTGCCTTAACACAGGGTTACTCACAGGGGCTCTCATACACCCCTATGGATTCTCTGGACTGAGAGTTTAAGTTCTGCAGGTTTTCACACGGCAGTGTGGAAATGCCACATGTCCGTGTGCCCCTTCTGAAGTTTTTCACAGGAGCAAGGTCACGCCCTTGTGCCCTCACTGGTTGAACCCTACTTGGTAACACACGCCCATGTGGAAATTCCACACGGCCGTGTGCTTTCTCTGGTTTACTTGGAAAAATTCACAGACTTACAGAACAATTCAGAAACATAAATAGGATGCTTGGAGCTTGTGAAAACTATCAAAAACATGACCAGATACCAAGGAAAACATGCTCAACCGACTCAAACTTCATTAATATCGCTTAGGCACACGAAAATGTCAATAATCCATAATAAAATCGCAGCATACGCACATGAAGATCAGGAAACCAAAACTAAAACTTTTATTCATCTTAAAACTAAACTAAGTCCTAGAAAAACTGTAAAACCTTGGGTTGCCTCCTAAGAAGTGCTTGTTTAATGTCACTTAGCTTGAAGTACCTACCTTACCTTACGGAGGTTGAAGAAAGAATATCTCCTTGTCATTATTACAAACCTCGCCTCCGAAGTATTGCTTCAACCAATGTGCATTCACCTTGAATGTACCCTTCTCCGGATGAGTGATCTCAACTGCCCCGTGAGGTGATACTTGAGTGACTGTGTACGGGCTAAACCATCTGGACTTCAGTTTTCCGGGGAAAAGTCACAACTGAGAATTAAATAGTAGCACTTGGTCACCTACTTTGAACTCCTTAGGCAACTTAATATGCTTGTCATGCCACTTTCGAATCTTCTCCTTGTAAATTCTAGCATTCTCATATGCTTTCAGTCTCCATTCATCGAGCTCATTGAGATGAAGTAACCTTTGTTCACCGGCTTTTCTCAAATCAAAGTTCATTGCTTTAGTTGCCCAATATGCTTTATGTTCAAGCTCCACGGGTAGATGGCATAACTTTCTGTAGACCAGATTGTATGGAGTGGTACCTATTGGAGTCTTGTACGCTGTGCGATGAGCCCAGAGTGTATCATCCAACCATTCAGACCAATCTCTCTTTCCTTGCTCTACAGATTTCCTTAAAATCCTCTTGAGCTCTCTATTGGTCACCTTGACTTGTCTACTAGTTTGTGGATGGTACGGGGTTGTAAGGAGATGGTGCACTCCGTATCTTTTCAGCACTTTTTCAAATTGGAAGTTGCAGAAATGTGTTCCTCGATCACTAATGATAACTCGTGGAGTCCCAAATCGAGCAAACAACCTCTTCAAGAATTTTACCACCGTCCAAGCATCATTAGTTTGCAATGATTGAGCTTCGACCCATTTGGAGACATAATCGACTGCCACCAATATGTATTGGTTCCTATTGGACTTCGGAAACGGCCCCATGAAATCAATGCCACAAACATCAAATACCTCACAGAATTGCATAGGGTTCTTAGGCATCTCGTCTCGTCACGACAAATTTCCTGCCCTCTCGCAACTATCACATCCAAGAACAAATTGGTGCGTATCCTGGAATAGAGTCGGCCAATAAAACCCTGCAGCCAAAACCTTCTCTGCAGTTCTACTTGCTGTATAATGGCCTTCAACCAGTCCAGAATGACAATGAGCAAGGATATCCCATCCTTCCGTCCTTGAGACGCATCTCCGAACCACATGGTCTGCACAAATGCGGAAAAGGAACGGATCATCCCAAAAGTAGTGCTTCAGATCACTAAAGAAATTTTTCTTCTATTGGAATGTGAGCCCTTGTTTGAGCACCTTCCTTGACAAGTAATTGGCGAAGTCCGCAAACCATGGAATTTCATCTGATGATGATTCTGAATTCTTAATTGAGTATAAGTGTTCCTCCGGGAAAAAATCATTGATTTCCCTACTTGATGGCTCTTGTCCAATACTCCCCTCTAACCGAGACAAGTGGTCTGCCACCACATTTTTAGTCCCTTTCTTGTCCTTTATCTCCATATCAAACTCTTGTAGTAGCAGTATCCACCTAATCAACCTTGGCTTCGCGTCGGCTTTGTTCATGAGGTAACAAAGAGCTGAATGGTCTGTAAAAACAATGACCCTTGAGAAGATGAGATACGGCCTGAATTTATCGAGGGCGAATACCACTGCCAGTAACTCCTTCTCTGTGGTGGTGTAATTCTCTTGAGCACTTGTCAGAGTTTTATTAGCATAATAAATAGGTTGGAACTGTTTGCCCTTTCTTTGCCCCAAAACTGCTCCAATAGCATAATCACTTGCATTGCACATGAGCTCGAATGGCTCGTTTTAATCAGGTGTGACTAAAATTGGGGCTTGCACTAGTTTCTTTTTTAGCACATTTAATGCCGCCGTACATTATTCACCAAAGTCGAACGGAGCATCTTTTTCGAGGTGTTTGGTCAATGGTTGTGTGATTTTTGAAAAATCCTTGATGAACCTTCTATAGAATCCTACACGACCCAAGAAACTCCGAATCCCCTTAACATTTGCTGGTGGAGGAAGCTTGTCTATTACTTCGATCTTGTATTTGTCTACCTCCATACCTTTCCGGGAGATCTTGTGTCCTAGAACAATACCTTCCTGAACCATGAAATGACACTTCTCCCAATTAAGTACAAGGTTTGTTTCTTCAAACCTCATTAATACTCTCTCCAAATTCTTCAAGCATAGATCAAGGGAGTCACCGAACACTGAAAAGTCATCCATGAACACCTCCATTATATCTTCCAAAATATCATAAAAAATAGCAGCCATGCACCGTTGGAATGTTGCGGGTACATTACACAGCCCGAATGGCATTTGTCTATATGCAAACATTCCGTAGGTACAAGTGAAAGTCATCTTCTCTTGATCTTCTGGGGCTATAGGGATCTGAAAATACCCTAACATCCCATCTAGGAAGCAGTAAAACTGATGTCCGGCCAGCCGTTCTAACATCTGATCAATAAAAGACAGCGGAAAATGTTCCTTTCGGGTCGCTTCGTTCAACCTTCTGTAATCAATGCACACCCTCCATCCTGTGACTATTCACATTGGAATGAGTTCATTCTTTTCATTCTTGATCACCGTCATCCCTCCTTTCTTTGGAATCACTTGCGTTGGGCTCACCCAAGCGCTATCAGAGATAGGATAGATAATCCCTGCATCCAAAAGTTTCACCATTTCTGCCTTGACAACCTCCTTCATGTTTGGATTTAGTCTCCTTTGAGGTTGGATTACTGACTTGAAATTATCCTCCATTAGGATTTTATGTGTACAGAACGAAGGATTTATTCCCTTCAAATCCGAAATTTTCCAAGCAATGGTAGATTTATGCTTCTTCAACATTTTCACCAACTTCTCCTTCTGCTCAGGGGAGAGATCGGAGGCTATGATAACGGGGAATTTCATTTCTTCTGCTAGATATGCATACTCCAAATGTGCTGGCAATGTCTTTAATTCCAAATCAGGTGGTTCTTCAATAGACGGCCGCAGACGGCTTTCCTTCAATGGATCAATTTGTTCAAACTGAAATGGTTTTTGTTCCTCAACACTTTTTGCATTGTTCTGTAAAACCCGGTTGTTAAGATGATCTTGGGATCCCATTGTAGCTTCTATCTCACATGCTTCCTCGATTAAGTCTATGATTCCCACTAGAAAGACCTCTTGCCTTTGTTCTCGATAGCATGATTCAAACTGAGCAAAGACACTCTCTAGATTTTCTTCTGAATCGTCACTTAAAGAAGCTAGGGCTGATCACTCAAATTCATCTAACATATTACCCAATTCACAGCCCATGATCTGCCCTATGCAAGAATGATCAACAATTGTCTCGTTTTCTATGGAATTAATGTTCAATAGTTGCCCATACTCAATGCAATTTACAACCGACTATACTATAAACAAATGCAATTTTTGTTCCACATCTTTCACTATTCCTGTAAGTGAATCAAAGATTTCAGTTGTATCAAAAATCCCCTCTCTCCTGAAGCTGGAAGCAGAACAAAGAAAACAAATAAGAGCGTGATAAACGTCTAAATATACATATTTTATACGTACACTTGCGCATGCTTCTCGTATTTTGTTGATGAATCGATGCCCTTTTAGGTCTAAATTGGTTTATTTTGTGTTTCAGGTACAAAAGAAGCCTAGGTGAGCTCAACGACGTAATTTGAGAAGAAATTGACACCGAAATCGTCGTTTTGGGTTCCCTGGCACTGTAGCAACACTGTAGCAGCCTGAAGCACGAAGATTTGAAGAAAATTCTAAG
Organism: Dioscorea alata; assembly: GCA_020875875.1. Classification (NCBI taxonomy): domain Eukaryota; kingdom Viridiplantae; phylum Streptophyta; class Magnoliopsida; order Dioscoreales; family Dioscoreaceae; genus Dioscorea; species Dioscorea alata. The sequence goes on along the minus strand of CM037013.1, from coordinate 8,937,592 downwards.
TCTGGTAATCCTCACGGGCAAGCTCACGGCCGTGAGGTCATCCGCGAGCAGTTCACTGCAGTACTTACTGTAGTACTTACTGCAGCACTTTTACTGTAGCAGTTACTGTGCAAAAATCACATCTTTGCGGTTTCTTGCAGCCCATATTATAGGCTCCCTCACGGGCCGTATATGGACAGTGAGGCCACCCGTGAGCTTGCCCGAACTCATCATTTAAAGGGGATCTACTTGGGTTTTGAAGGGGATCTTGGAGTTCTTCTTAGGGCCTCTCACCACCACCTTCGAATTGAGGAAGAAGAAGCTCTTGGAGGGCGATCTAGGCAAGGATTTGGCAAGGAGAGCAAGGTTTTGGGAAGATCCTTCATCCTAGGGCTTTCATTTGGAGGTTGAAGACTAGGGAAGCCACCCCTTGGAGTGGCGTCTTTGGAACTTCACCGGCCTTCATCCTTTGAGGGAGTCCTTCTCATGCCTTTGTCGTTTGTTTCCATGCATTTATTGTTGTATTTAGTGAACATGAGCACTTAAACCCCAAGGTCACCGGATGTAGGTGAACCTTGGGGGTGAACTTGTGATGTTTTGGATGATCTTGTTCTATACATTGTTTGTGGCTTGTTTGTGATCCATTGTTTGGTGTTTTACATGCTTGGTATGTATGAGAACTCTATGTATCAAAAGACTTAGGAAATGCTAGGTTGCATGACCATTGCCCTAGTGTTAGACTCACCAAACTTGGAAGGGAAATACGTATAAATACGCCGTGACCATCGGGTATTTGTACCCCTCCACTCCTAGGGTTGAGTACTCTTTTGTATTGTAACCCTAGTTTGAGAAAACCACTTCACCCTTTGCAATCGTAGGGGAAATCTTGGGCGGTATACGTACCGTATCCATTACCCGTACCGGATTAGGGGTCGACTTCCGTGACCATCGGGTTGACCTAGTCTAGGGTTTTCTCAGTCCAATTAGCCACTTGCATGTTAGTCCAAGCCTTCCTACTCACTTTAGTAGCCCCTAAGGGAATCCTCATCCGTGACCACTCCTAGTCCTATTTCTACCCCGTATTTTGCCCTCGTATGTTTGCTTTGGTTATTTACTTCTTTAACTTCTTTGCATCTTATTCACTCTTTTGAATCGTATCGGTCAAACAATATTGTAATAAGGAAGTAAGGGTAGCTTCTCGGGACCCAGGGAATACGACCCCTGTGTCACGCACAGGGTATTACTTGACAACCCGTGCACTTGCGGGATAGCACTCATCAGAGCGATGATGGAAAAAGAAAGTGTGAAATAGAAAGTGAAGTGAATAGCTATAATAGCGAAAAACAAATATCTAAAACGCCCATTCCCCGGCAACGGCGCCAAAAACTTTGACAGGGCCCGAAAGTGCACGGGTTGTCGAAGTAATAAAATACCCTGGTGAGTGGATAGTCGTATCCACAGGGAATAGGGATTTGAGATTCACTATTTCGCTAACGCGATGTGCGAAAGGAAATCAGTGAGTGAGTGCGAGAATAATTGGTAAAAGCAAGAATTAAAAGAGAAGTGTGGAAGATGAGAGAGTGCAAGTAAGAGTAGAAGAGTAGGACAAGCAATGAAAGAAGATGGGTATCCAAACAAGCTACCCCTAAGACTTATGCTTATAGTGCAAGACAATGCTATTATACCTTCCTATTGATGTTAATCGAGTCGAGGAGATCCTTAAACAAATGGTCCCAAATCTAAGGTCAACCATGACTAATCCCAACACTATGCCCCAGCATTAGGTTTCACTACGACCCTTGACTCTCGTTGACTTGTCAACTAAACCCTAGAGGAGTTCGTCTTCCTAAGCCTCACACTATGTGGAATTGCTTTGGGTTCTAGAGATTCCTAGTGATAAACCTGGTTCGTATATGTAGTTCAAACCCTTTGGTCCAGGTGAGAGAACCCTAGCCTAGATTAATCCCCAATACTAAGATTCACTACAATCCTTCACTCTGTTGCTCGCACAACTAAGCCCCAGGGGAGTTTATTTCCTAGCACTTCACTCTATCTAGACCGCTAATGAATCATGGAACACGAAGGCAGGAAAAATCACATCGGAGGGGAAAGGGGACGTTCCGCTATCTCACGACTCACTCTCTCAACCCTCTTCAATCCTAAGTAGTCTAACCCTATAGGAGTTGTCACACCTCCAAAAGATTACCTAAATTGTTCACAACCCTAGTGTCACGGCTAAGGGAAAACAATAACAAAATAAATCAAGATTGAAAGTCACTTTTATTCATCAAAAATGGAAATGCATAATAACCATGTCAAAAAAACATAATAGTCCTAGGGTCTACAAATCTGAATACCCACAAGGGGTTTAGCTCCTCATGGAGCTATACAAATCCATCAAAGTAATAATAAGAACACAAACTGAATGCATAGATGAAAACCCCCTTGTGTGCGATGTGGCTGTGGTCTTGTGCCGCCGTCGGACGTTGATGCCGATGACGAGCGTCAAACCTCCACGAAGTCCTCTCCAAACCCTCGCGGTTCCTCTCTAGAAGTTAGGGCAAAGAAGAGCCAAAAAAAGAACCTCCAAATAGTCTCCAAAACGGGCTTTTAAAATGTTGAGTCGCGGTTGAAATTTGAACTTATCGGGATTTCACACGGCCGTGTGGAATTTCTACACGCCCGTGTGAACTTTCTGGTTTTCTGAATTTTGGCCAAAAATGAACAGTGGCTTGCTACAGTGTTTTGCTACAACACCTTGCTATAGTGCTGCTACAGTACTTGCAGAAACTCTTCCGAATTCGTCATTCTTCATCGAGGCCGTTGAATTAGGCACACAATCAACGGTAGATCGTGCCGATTGCTTCAAATCTCCTAATTTGGTGAAGTTCTCCTTGTTAGCACGAGCTAGACTTATTGTGAATGTGACTGCCTTTGTGCCCCTCCAAAGGAGGTTGGCACACACTCACAAGTCTATACTCATGCCGTGCTCCTTGCTTAGTCCGAGAATCTTCCCAACAATGGCGACCACGATCTAACTTCGTTCCTTTCCTTCACTTTATCTTCACAACCCTACAATGCACAAAAGTAAACAAATGCACAAATTTTAGTGATAAAATCTGATTAAATTAATGCTCATTGCAAGATAATAACGCTTCACATTACTATAACATAAGCACTTATCAGCATACAATCTAATCATGCAAACCAAGCGAAATAATCAAAAAGATTGAATTAAAATCAAGATTGACGAAGAGAAGAGGGTAGAAAGGCTTACCGACAAAGAGAGTGTGAAACTAATGAATAAACGTCGTAATCAAACCCCAAAAATCTAAAAAACCACTAAACGAAAGTCGGGCGAACTCGGGGGAGTGTTTTAAGAGTGTTTGGATGTGAAAAGATCAAGGGGCATGGTGGATTCATAAAAAAAAATCGCAGCATGTGGCTTTCTGGGAATCCACATGGCCGTGTGCCTTTACTGTGAGTGATCACAAGGGCCGGCCCACGCCCCTGTGGCCTCTCTGGTTACTCTCTGAAAACCACCACACGGTAGTGTGAGACCCCCACAAGGCCGTGTACCTTCACCGAAAAGCTTCACAGGGGCAGCCATACGCCCTTGTGTGCTATCAGGAAAATGACTAAAGCCTCTAAAAAATTCCACACAGCCGTGTGGAAATTCCACATGGCAGTGTGCCCAACTTGGCCAAGAACACAAGGCCGGTCATAGGGGCAACCCACACGCCCCTGTGGCCTCTCTAGTTCACGCGAGAATTGTCTAAGTGTTCCACACGGCTGTGTGAAAAATCCACACAGGCGTGTGTGACACACCCCTTTGCGTGTGTACCCCGCAAGTGCACGGGTTGTTGAAGTAATAAAATACCCTGGTGAGTGGGTAGTCGTATCCACAAGGAATAGTGTTCAGAAACAAGCGTTATCACTATTTTAGCTATAAATGGAATAGATGGTAAGAGAAATCAATATATATATATATATATATATATATATATATATATATATATATATATATATATATATATATATATATATAGGAAAGTAAAAGAGTGCAAAAAGGGCGATAAAGGTAGGAGAGGTAATCGATATAAAGATGGGGTACCCGGACAAAGCTCCCCCTAGGACTAATGCTTCTAGTGCAAGAATAGTATTATACACTCTAATTGATGTCTAATGAGTCATGGAAATCCTTAAGCACACGGTCCCAAACCTAAGGTCAACCGTGACTAATCCCACACTATACCCGGCTCTAGACTTCTCTACGACCCTTGACTTCTCTAAGCCCCAGGGGAGTACGTCATATTAATGCTAGCACCGTGTGAAATTGCATGGAGTTCTAGGGATTCCAAGTGAAAGACCCTATCCCTAATTATAGTTCTAAGCTTTTGGTCCAGGCAGAAGAACCCTAATCTAAGTTAGGTCCCAGTCCTAGGATTCACTCAACTTCGATCGTGATTAACTCTTGGGATACAGAGGTAGGAAAATTCACACCGGACGGTAAAGGGGATGTTCCGCTACCTCTCAAGTCATCCTCTGAACCCTCTCCAACCTTGTGTAGTCTAATCCTATAGAGGTTGTCACACGCTCAAAGGACAACCTAATAGATTGTCAACCTTAGTTTCACGGCTAAGGGAAAATCTCATACAATCGGCATGCAAGATTGGAACGCAATAAAAAAACATCAAATTAATAAGGCATAATAAAAGTTATAGAAACACAAGCATCCTAGGGTTCACAAGTCCTAATACCCACTAGGGGTTTAGCTCTCCATGGAGCAATACAAAATCAATAAAGAGATTAAGAACATATGCATAAAAACCATAAAGAAAACCCCCTTGTAGATCGTATCGATGGTCTTGTGGAGCCGCGTGTCTTCTCCAACGAATCCCTTGTCAAGCCTAGGGCACACCTCGCCGAATCGAAGCCGATGAAAGCTCTCCCAATAGCTTTGTTCCAAAAAATGTCGATGCCAATACCGTATAATCACCTCCAAAGACCTCCAAGAACCTCTCCAAACCCTAGCCGAAAGCCCCCAAATGATAGGCGAGAGATAGAAGGGGGGTCCACCAAATAGATCTGAAAACGGGCTATTTATAGGCTGAAATCAGGTTGAAATTGGACTTCTACAAGGCCCTGTGGAATTTCCACACGGGCCTACAGAATTTCCACACGGCGTGTGAATTCTCGGGTTTTCTGATTTTCAGCAGACTGTGAACAGTAGCTTGCTACATTGTTTTGCTAGAATAATTAACTACAGTAACTGCTGTAGTACTTGACAGGATCCCCGAAAGTGCACTGGTTTGTCGAAGTAATAAAAGTTATCCCGGTGAGAGGGTAGTCGAATCCACAGGGAATAGGGAGTTAGAATACGAGATTTCACTATTAAAACTATGCGAAGTACAGAAAAGTAGTAATCGATTTGTGTGTGAATTGCGAGAACAATTATACTAAAGACAGGAAATTAAATAGAGAAAGGTGAAAGATTAGAAATCGCAAGAAAAGAGATTAAAGAGGATTTAACAATTAATGAAGTGGGGTATCCGGACAAGTTATCTCTAGGATCTATGCTTCTAGTGCAAGACTATGCTATTATACCTTCCTATTGATGCTAATTAAGTCGAAGAAATCCTTAGACTCACGGTCCCAAACCTAAGGTCAACCGTGACTAACCCCAACACTATGCCCCGGTATTAGGATTCACAACAACCCTTCACTCTATCGCTCGCACGATTAAGTCCCAGGGGATTGCGTTAAGTTTTAGGGACTCCTAGTGATTAAACCTGTTCCTATGTGTAGTTCTAACCCTTTGGTCCAGGAGGAAGAACCCTAGTCTAGATTAAGCCCCAGTGCATAGGATTCACTTCAACCCTTCACTCCGTTACTCGTGTAACTAAGCCCCAGGGGAGTTTATCTACCTAGCACTTCACTCTATCTTGACCGCTATTAAATCAAGGAAACGGAGGTAGGGAGAAATCACACCGGAGGGGAAAGGGGTACATCGCTACCTCACAACTCTCCCTCTCAACCCTCTTCAATCTTAAAGAGTCTAATCCTATAGGAGTTGTCACACCTCCAAAGGAAAACCTAGATTGCTCTCAACCCTAGTGTCACATCTAAGGGAAAACAATAGCAAGATAAAATTAAGATCGAAACTCAATTCTTATTCATCAATAATGGAAAAGCATAATAACAATGTCAAAGAAACATAATAACCCTAGAGTTTTACAAGTCCGAATACCCACAAGGGGTTTAGCTCCTCATGGAGCTATACATGTTCATCAATGTATATAATAAAACAAGAAGTAAAGACATAGATGAAAACCCCCTTGCGTATGGTGTCGCCGTGGTCTTGTGCGCCCGCCGGACGTCGATGATGATGCCGATGACGCGCTCCAAACCTCCACGAAGTCCTCTCCAAAACCCTAGCCGCCCTCTCCAAAGTTGAGGAGAAAATTAGGTCCAAAGATGTCTCAAAAAGTCTCCAAATCGGGCTTTTATAATGTGGAGTCGCGGCTTTAAATTTGTTGAAATCAGGATTTCACACGGCCGTGTGGAATTTCCACACGCCCGTGTGAAAATTCTGGAAAACTGATTTTCGGCCGACTGTGAACAGTAACTTACTACAGCGTTTTGCTACAGCAATTTGCTACAGTATTGTTCCGAAACGCTCCCGAATTCGTCGTTCTTCATCAAGGCCGTTGAATTGGGCACACAATCAATGGTAGATCGTGTCGATTGCTTCGAATCGCCTAATTAGTTAAGTTCTCCTTGTTGGCATGAGTTAGACTTATTGTGAATGTGACTGCCTTTGTGCCCCTCCAAAGGAGGTTGGCACACACCCATAAGTCTATGCTCACGCCTTACTCCTTGCTTAGTCCGAAAATCTTCCCAACAACGCCAAACACAACCTAACTTCGTTCCTTTCCTTCATTTTATCTTCACAACCCTACAATGCACAAAAGTAAACAATTACACACTTTTTAGTGATAAAATCTGATTAAATTAATGCTCCCAAAATGCATTACTATAACACGAGCACTTATCAGTACTTCACCGAAATGCTCCCGAATTCATCGTTCTTCATCGAGGCCGTTGAATTGGGCACACAATCAATGGTAGATTATGTCGATTACTTCATTTCTCTTCATTGGCGGAGTTCTCCAATGCTACACGAGTTAGACTTTTGTGAATGTGACTACCCTTGTGCCCCTCCAATGGAGGTTGACACACATCCACAAGTCTAGATTCATGCCTTGTTCGTTGCTTGGTCCGAGAACTCTTCAACAATGGCGAACATAACCTATTCTTGCTTCTTTTCTCCTTAATTCGTCTCCACAACCCTACATGCACAAAAGAACACAAATACACACATATTAATGATAAAATCTGATAAAAGTAATGCTCAATGTAAGATAATAATACTTTGTATTATTATAACATGAGCACTTATCAGCTTGCCATTCACAAGCTCTCCCATAGGGGCAGCCACATGCCCCTGTATTTTCTCAAAAAAGAAGAGGAGTCTCTACAGAGTTTCACACGGCCGTGTGACATTCCCACACGACCGTGTGCCTTAACACATGGTTTCTCATAGGGGCATCCACTCGCGCCTGTGGACTCTCGAGAAAGAGAATTTAAGTTCTGTAGGATTTCACAAGGCCGTGTGGAAATTCCACATGGCCATGTGCTCCTTCTGAGGTTTCTCACAGGAGCATGGTCACGCCCTGTGCTCTCTCTGTTTGAGCCCTAATTGGTGACACACTCCCGTGTGAAAATTCGCCACGGCCGTGTGTCTTCTCTGGATTACTTAGAAAGTTCACAGACTCTGTAGAAAAATTCAGAAATGCAAACACAATACCTAGAGCCTGTATAATTAATCAAAACACAACCAGAGATCATAGAAAATATGCTCAAATAACTCAAACTTCATTAATCAACGTTTAGGCACACAAAAACATCAACGATCCACATGAAAAATCACAGCATATGCATTTAAAAATCAGGACATCAACACTAAAGCTCTTATTCATGCTATAACTAAACTAACTCCTAGAAAAACAGTAAAAGCTTGGGTGACCTCCCAAGAAGTGCTTGTTTAACGTTACTTAGCTTGACGTACCTGGCCTTATCTTACGGGGGTACATGGATGAAAGTTTTCCTGTTCCCTACAACCTGAAAGCATGCAGAACATAATTTGTGTAGAATAGAGGGGGAGTTGTCGAGTTTGTTAGCACACAAGGGCGAAACACCCTTACTCCTTGAATGTGCATCTCCACTTATGTTGGGGCTCTTCTTGTGGTGTCTCCTTGACTTCCTCATCTTCTGGGTCATCCTTTTCATGACTCCCGGGGTCGGCTTCACTTCCTCTACAAGACTAAGTGCTAATACATTTTCAATCTCCGCGTCTAATCTGGCAACCCTTCATACGGGTCAAGATTCATCATTTCCTGCACATATTCATCTATTAGTTCATCAGTAGCATCAAGATAATAAAGAGTATCATCAAAGTCTAGAGAATGTCTCATGGCTTCAGTGAGACAATAGGTGAGCTTGTCGTCTCCAACGCACAATGTGAGCTATCCACCGTCCATGTCTATCAAAGCCTTGGAAGTGCACAAAAACGGCCTCCAAAGAATCAGTGGTACATCGACATCCTTATCTACATTGATTGCTATAAAGTCCACAGGAAAGATGTATTTGTCCACTTTGACGAGCACGTCCTCAATTATGCCCCTTGGATGCCTAACTGATCGATCGGCCAACTGAAGTGTCATTCGAGAGGGCCTAGGCTCTCCTAAGGCTAGCTTCTTGAAGAATGAGTAAGGCATGATGTTGATGCTAGCTCCCGAATCCGGTAGTGCCATCTCCTCACCCAAATCACTAATGTTGCATGGAATGATGAAGTTTCCGGGGTCTTTTCTCTTGCTCGGCATATTCTTTTGCAACACCACCAAGCAAGTGGCATCTAAGATCACCGATGCACTCTCTCCAATTTCCTCTTTTTTGTCAACAGGTCCTTCAAGAACTTCGTGTACTTAGGCATTTATGACAACGCCTCCTCAAAAGGAATGTTGATGTGCAATTGCTTAAACAACCCAAAAAATTTCTTGTACTGGTCGTCTTGTTTATCATTCTTCAAGCGGGAAGCATATGGAATTCTCGGCTTGTAAGGTGGGGGTGCCACCTCTTTCTCTTTTGATTCCTACTCCACATCTAACACTTGAGGTGCTTCATCATTCTTCTTTTCAAGAAAGAGACTACGCTCAACCTCTCGGCCACTTCTCAAGGAAATTGCTTTTAATTACTCCCTCAGATTTGTCTCCGTGTTACTTGGCAAGCTTCCTTGAGGCCTCTCGGATAGGGACTTCACAATTTGGCCAATTTGGTTCTCCAAGTTGTGTAACGATGCCGTATGATTGTGAAGTGTAGCCTCTACCGACTAAAATCTCGCTTCCGATGATTGGACAAAACGTGTGAGGGCTTTCTCTAAGTCAGTCATCTTGGTTTCTAGCCCCGTCACAAGATTTTCCAAGTTCAGCGTTTGTTGTTGTTAAAACCCTGGTGGTGCATTGCTCTTTTAATGTCCTTGGTTGCTCCATGAAAAGTTAGGGTGGTTCCTCTAGCCCGTATTGTAGGTACCGTTGTAAGGATTCCCTTGACCTCGAAACGCATTCCCTACAAAGTCTGCTTATTCAACAGACGAAGAAGTGCTACCACCGATGGCTATTAGACAATCGCTTGAAGCATGCCTTCCCCCACATCCATTACAATTCATGATGGCCGTTACTCTGAGGGAAGTTAGAGTGTCTAACTTCCTACTCAAAGATTCCACTTGGGCCACCAATGATGTAACTACATCTATCTCGTGAAGGCCAGGAACTTTCTTTATGTCCCTTGAATTCCACTGATAGCTATTCAAAGCCATCTCCTCTATAAGTTGTCGGGCCTCACCGAGAGTTTTGCTTCCTAAAGTCCCCCCTGCTGCCTCATCTAATAATTGTTTAGTACTTGGATTCAGCCCATTGTAGAAGGTATGAATGATCATCCAATAAGGAAATCCGTGTTGTGGCCACTTTTCGCAGGAGCTCCTTGAACCTATCCCACGTCTCAAAAAGAGACTCCAATTCCATTTGCATGAAGGAAGAGATTTCATTTCGAAGCTTTGCTGATTTACCGGGAGGGAAATATCGGACCAAGAATGCTTCAACCATCTCCTCCCAGGTGGTAATCGATGCCTTGGGTAATGAATACAACCATTGCTTCACTATTTCCTTCAAGGAAAATGGGAAAGCTCCAACTCAAATGGCATCATCCGTTACTCTATTAATTTTCAGCATATTGCACATCTCCAAGAAGTTCTCGATATGAATGTTGGGATCCTCATTAGCCAATCCATTAAACTGTGCTGTCTGTTGTAACATTTGGATGAAACCAGGCTTTAGCTCAAAGTTCTGAGCTATGATTGGGGGCCTCACTATGCTTGATTGGGTCCCTAATACTGCAGGTCTAGCAAAATCAGACAAGGTCCTCTGCTGTTCATTCTGCTCTGCCATTGTTTCTGACACTTCTGTTTCTACATCAACTTCATTTAACTGTTTTTGTACAGGTTCCTTCCCTTTTCGATATGTTCTTCTTCTAATGTATGGGTCTCCTTCAACAAGAATCGAGAGGTTCCCATGGGTCATGACCTAGTGCCGAAAACAAAGAAAAGAAAACAAATAAGAACGATGATAGACAAAGAGAGTGTGAAATAGAAAGTGAAGTGAATAGCTAAAATAGCAAAAAACAAATGTCTAAAATGCGCCAATTTCCTGGCAACAGCGCCAAAAACTTTAACAGGGTCCCGAAAGTGCAAGGGTTGTCGTAGTAATAATAGAACCCAGGTGAGAGGGAACCCAGGTGAGAACAGATTCAGTGTGTAGTTACAAAAAGTAATTTAAAGAAACAAGAAAAATAAAAAAGAAGTATGGAAGGCAGGAGAGTGCAAGCAAGAGTAATGAGAGAAGGACAATCAATCAATGAAATAGGGTACCCGGACAAGCTACCCATAGGATTTATGCTTCTAGTGCAAGACAATGCTATTATACTTTCCTATTGATGTCTAATGAGTCGAGTATATCCTTAAACACACTGTCCAAAACCTAAGGTCAACCGTGACGAACCCCAACACTATACCCTGGCATTAGGTTTCACTACGACCCTTGACTCTTGTTAACTTGTCAACTAAGCCTTAGTGGAGTCCATCTTCCTAAGCCTCACACTACGCAGGATTTCTTTAAGTTCTAGGGATTCCTATTGATAAACCATGTTCCTATGTATATCTCTAACCCTTTGGTCCAGGTGAAAGAACTCTAGTCTCAATAAAACCCTAGTACTAGGATTCACTACAACCATTCACTCCGTTGCTCGCGCAACTAAGCCCCAGGGGAGTTCATCTCCTACTACTTAGCTCTATTTTGACCGCTAAGAACTCTTGGAACACGGAGGTAGGGAGAATCACACCTGAGGGAAAAGGGGACGTTTGGCTACCTCATGACTCACCTTCTCGACCCTCTCCAATCTAAAGTAGTCTAACCCTATAGGAGTTGTCACACCTCCAAAGGATAACCAAGATTGTTCTCAACCCTAGTGTCACGGCTAAGGGAAAACAATACAAGATGCAATTAAGATTGAAACTCAATTTTATTCATCAATAATGAAAGCATAATAACATGTCATACAAACATAATCATCTTAGGGTTTACAAGTCCGAATAACCACAAGGGGTTTAGCCCCTCATGGAGCTATAAAAATCCATCAAACTATGAGAATAAACACAAATCGAAAGCATTGATGAAACCCCCTTGTGTAGCATGTGGCCATGGTCCTGTGCGGCCGCCGAACATCGATGTCAATGCCGATGGCGAGTTTCGATCCTCCACAAAGTCATCTCCAAACCCTAGCAGCAACCCTCCAGAAGTTAGGGGAAATGATACGCGAAAAGATCCAGAAAAAGTCACAAAAATGCCTTTAAATAGTGTTTATTACTGCTTTATATCGCTGAAATCGGGATTTCACACAGCCGTGTGGAATTTCAACACACCCATGTGATGTTTTTGTTTTGCTAAATTTCGGCATACAGTGAACAGTAACTTACTGCATTATTTTTTACTACAGTAACTTACTACACGAGTTAGACTTATTGTGAATGTGATTGCCTTTGTACTTCTCCAAAGGAGGTTGGCACACACTGATAAGTGCTTGTGTTATAGTAATGCAAAGAGTTATTATCTTACAATGAGCATACCTTTTATCAGATTTTATCACTAATTGGTGTGCATTTGTGTATTCTTATGCATTATAGGTTTGTGGAGCTAATTTGGAAAAGAAGAACGAAATTAGATCGTGTTCGCCATTGTTGGGAAGGTTTCGGACCAAGCAAGAAACAAGGCACGAGCCTAGACTTTTGAGTGTGTGCTAACCTCCTTTGGAGGGGCACAAAGGCAGTCACATTCACAACAAGTCTAACTCGTGTTGCTTAGGAGAACTTCGCCAAGAAGGAGACTTGAAGCAATCGACACGATCTACCATTGATTGTGTGCCCAAATTAATGGCCTCGATGAAGAACAACGGATTCGGGAACGTTTCGGCGCAGAACTGCAGCTTTGTTACTGTAGCAAAACGCTGTAGCAAGCTACTATTCACTTTCTGCCAAAAAATAGGGTTTCAGAGAGTTCACACGGGCGTGTGGAAATTCCACACAGCCGTGTGAAGTCCCAATAAGTCCAATTTTAAAGCCGCTACTCAACATTATAAAAGCCCGATTTTGGAGACTTTTGAGATATCTTTTGACCTAACTTTCTCCCCAACTTCTGGAGAGTGCGGCTAAGGTTTTCGAGAGGACTTCGTGGAGGTTTGGAGCCTGTCATCGGCATCGTCATTCACGTTCAGCGGCTGCAGAAGACCACGACCACACCTTACACAAGGGGATTTTCATCAATGTTTTTAATTTGTGATTTCTTTTATTCTTTGATGAACATGTATAGCTCCATGAGGAGCTAAACCCCTCGTGGGTATTCGGACTTGTAAAACCCTAGGATTATTATGTTTCTATGACATTATTATTTTTCTTTTCCATTATTGATGAATAAATTCGAGTTTCAATTTTAATTATCTTTTGCAATTGTTTTCCCTTAGCCGTGACACTAGGGTTGAGAATAATCTAGGTTACCCTTTGGAGGTGTGACAACTCCTATAGGGTTAGACTGCTTAAAATTGAAGAGGGTTGAGAGGGTGAGTCGTGAGGTAGCGAAGCGTCCCCTTTCCCCTCCGGTGTGATTTCTCCCTACCTCCGTTTTCCTTGATTTCTTAGAGATCGAAGTAGAGTCAAGCACTAAAAGATGCACTCCCTTGCGAAGGGTTGAGTGAATCCTAGGACTGGGGCTTAACTTAGATTAGGATTCTTCCACCTGGACCAAAGGGTTAGAACTACACATAGGAACAGGTTTTATCACTAGAAATCCCTAGAGCTTAAAGCAAACCCACGTAGTATTAGGCTTAGGAAGATATACTCCCCTGGGGCTTAGTTGCGTGAACGACAGAGTGAAGGGTTGACGTGGATCCTAATGCTGGGACATAGTGTTGGGTTAGTCACGGTTGACCTTAGGTTTTGGACCATGAGTTTTAGGATATCCTTGACTCAATTAACATCAATAGGAAAGTATAATAGCATAGTCTTGCACCAGAAGCATTAGTCCAAGAGGTAGCTTGTCTGGATACCCTACTTCATCCATTACTAGTCTTTCTCTAATTTATTTCTTCTTGCACTTTTGACACACCCCTTGCGTGTGTGTACCGCAAGTGCACGGATTGTGGAAGTAATAATTACCCTGGTGAGTAGGGTAGTCGAATCCACAGGGAACGGAAGTACTAGTAATGACTAATTCTCAATTATCTAGTCGAATCAATAATATGAAGCAATGGATGTAATAAGTAAAATAAGAAAATAACAAGCAAGCAAGTAAAAGAAAAGGTAAAAGGAGATCTCTATCAATGAAGATGAGATACCCGGGCAATGCTCCCCCTAGGCTCTATCATGAAGTGCAAGACTAACTAAATGCTTCTAACCGAGTTCTATGAGTCGAGGTAATCCAAGAATAATCGGTCCCTGCCTCCAGGCCATCGATACTAGTCCCTACAAGGTCCCGGCGGAGAAATCGCTCAATCTCAACACCTCACACCCCATATGACCACAATGAGTTCTAGGGATACCTAAGAGTGAAACCGATTCCTAAAATTAGATCTAACCCTACTTCTAGGCGAAAGATCCCTAACCCCCTACAAAGGTCCCGGGGGAGAAATCTATCAATCTCACGCCTCACACCCCATATGGTTGCATAAAACTTAGGGAATACGGAGATAGGAAACACTCAATCGGAAGGGAAAGGGGACACTCCTCTATCTCAAGACTCACCCTCTCAACCTTCTTTAACCTTGTATGTTCTAATCCCCAATGGAGACCTCTCTCTCATTAAGGTAACAACGCAAACATACTGATAAGTGCTTGTGTTATAGTATCGCGAAGCACTATTATCTTACATTAAGCATACCTTTTATCAGGTTTTATCACTAAATGTGTGCATTTGTGTTCTCTTGTGCATTGAAGGTATTGTGGAGCCTAATTGGAGAAGAAGAATGAAATTAGGTCGCGTTCGCCAATGTTGGGATGTTCTCGGACCAAGCAAGGAACGAAGCACGTATTTGGACTTGTGGATGTGTGCCAACCTCTTTTGGAGGGGCACAAAGACAGTCACATTCACAACAAGTCCAATCCGTGTTACTTAGGAGAATCTCGCGAAAGAAGAAGACTTAAAGCAATCGGCACGACCTACCGTTGCTTGTGTGCCCAAGTAATGGCCTCGATGAAGAACAATGGACCCGGGAGGCGTTTCGGCAAGTTACCAAGCCTGTTCAGCTGAAGATTAGTGTTCCAGAGAAGTCACACGGGCGTGTGGAAATTCCACACGGCCGTGTGAGTCATTTTCCAGCCAGACAGAGAAGTTACACGGGCGTGTGGAAATTCCACACGGCCGTGTGTTTTGCGATTTCAGCCATCCAGTGAAGACACACGGGCGTGTGGAAATTCCACACGGCCGTGTGAAATTAATTTTTCAGCCGAGACAGAAGCTTCACACGGACGTGTGGAAATTCCACACGGCCGTGTGAAGCCCCCGATAAGTCCAATTTTAAAGCCGCGATTCAACAATATAAAAGGGGATTTTTGCAACCTTTTTAGAGATCTTTTCGACCTATCTTTTCGCCAACTTTCTGGAGCGCGGCTAGGGTTTCGGAGAGGATTTCGTGGAGGTTCTAGCGCGTCGTCGGCATCGATTTCGAGGTTCGACGTTTGCACAAGACCACGGCCACACCAATTCGAGGGGGTTTTTCATTGATGTCTATGTTTTATGCTTTATTTCTCACGTTGATGAACATGTATAGCTCTATGAGGAGCTAAACCCCTCGTGGGGTATTCGGACTTGTAAACTTTAGGGTTTCTTATGTTTCTTTGACATTGATTATTATGCTTTCCATCGTTGATGAATAAAATTGAGTTTTTAATCTTGATTATCCTTTCATATTGTTTTCCCTTAAACGTGACATTAGGGTTGAGAGCAATCTAGGCTTTCCTTTGGAGGTGTGACAACTCTTATAGGATTAGACTACTCAA
This sequence comes from Dioscorea alata, assembly GCA_020875875.1. Taxonomy (NCBI): domain Eukaryota; kingdom Viridiplantae; phylum Streptophyta; class Magnoliopsida; order Dioscoreales; family Dioscoreaceae; genus Dioscorea; species Dioscorea alata. The sequence continues at coordinate 8,921,895 of CM037013.1, read as the reverse complement.
GATTAAAGAGGGTTGAGAGGGAGAGTTGTGAGGTAGCAATGTACCCCTTTCCCCTTCGATGTGATTTCTTTCTACCTCCGATTCCTTGATTTAATAGCGGTCGAAATAGAGTGAAGCAATAGGTAGATAAACTCCCCTAGGGCTTAGTTACGCAAGTAATAGAGTGGAGGGTTGTAGTGAATCCTATTTGCTGGGGCTCAATCTAGACTAGGGTTCTTCCACCTGGACCAAAGGGTTAGAATTACGTATAGGAACAGGTTTAATCACTAGGAATCCGTAGAGCATAATGCAACTCCACATAGTGTGAGGTTTAGGCAGATGGACTCCCATGGGGCTTAGTCATCTAGGTGACAGAGTGAAGGGTGTTGTGAATCCTAACACCGGGCATAGTGTTGGAGTTAGTCACGGTTGTCCTTAGGTTTGGGACCGTGAGTCTTAGGATATCCTCGACTCAATTGACATCAATAGGAGAGTATAATATCATAGTCTTGCACTTGAAACATAGACCCTAGAGGTAGCTTGTCCGGATACCCCCTTTTACTCATTGTTAGTCCTTCTCGATTTTCCTACTTGCACTTCTTTCTTCCATCTCTCTACTTAGTTTATTGCTTTGCATTATTTTCACTCATCAATCTTATTATCGTTCTCTGTATTCTGCATAGCTTAATTAGTGAAACCTTATATTCTATCTCCCTATTCCCTGTGGATTCGACTACCTTCTCACCAAGGTAAATTTATTACTTCGACAAACCCGTGCACTTGCGGGATACACGCAAGGGGTCGTGTTAAGTTTTTGGCGCCGTTGCCGGGGAATAGGCGTTTTAGATATTTGTTTTTCACTATTTTAGCTATTCACTTCGCATTCTATTTCATATTTTCTTTACCTATCATTGTTCTTATTTTTCTTTTCTTTGTTTTCGGCTCCAGGTTATGACCCGTGGGAACCCTTCAATACTTGTTGAAGGAGACCCAGAAATTGGAAGAAGAACACATCGTAAAGGGAAAGAACCTGCACAAGAAGCATCAAATCAAGCCGATATTGAGACAGAAGGGTCAGAGACAATGGCAGAACAGAACGAGCAGCAGCGAACGTTGTCCGATTTTGCTAGACCCGCAGTTATGGGGACCCAATCAAGCATCGTGAGGCCCCCAATTACAGCAATGAATTTCGAATTGAAGCCGTCGTTCATTCAGATGTTGCAACAGTCCGCACAGTTTAATGGGTTAGCCGATGAAGACCCTAATAGTCACATAGAAAATTTCTTGGAAGTGTGTGACATGTTGAAGATAAATGGAGTGACGGACGATGCAATTCGATTGAGAGCCTTCCCATTTTCATTGAAAGGAAAAGCAAGGCATTGGTTGCACTCATTACCTAGAGCCTCCATTACTACGTGGGAGGAAATGGCCGAGGCATTCTTGGCTAGATACTTTCCACCGGGGAAATCTGCAAGACTCCGGAATGAGATATCTTCCTTTGTACAGATGGAATTGGAGTCTCTATTCGAGACATGGGATAGGTTCAAAGAGCTCCTTCGCAAATGTCCGCAACATGGATTTCCCGAGTGGATGATTATTCACACATTTTACAACGGGTTGAATCCGAGTACAAAGCAACTCTTAGATGCGGCGGCCGGAGGGACTCTTGGAAGCAAGACTCCCGGTGAAGCTCGGCACCTTGTAGAGGAGATGGCTATGAATAGCTATCAATGGAACTCAAGGGATAGAAAAAAGGTTGCCGGAATTCATGAGGTTGATGCGGTTACATCGTTGGCAGCACAAGTGGAATCGTTAAGTAAGAAGCTAGATGCACTAGCTTCGCCAAGAGTTGCGGCCATCACTACTTGTAACGGTTGTGGGGGAGGACATGCTTCAAGCGATTGTCCTATTGCTATTGGAGGCACTAGCGCGGTAGAGCAGGCTGATTTTGTGGGGAATTCATATCGAGGACAAGGCCAAGGCAACCCGTATAGTGGTACATACAATCCGGGATGGAAGAACCATCCGAACTTCTCTTGGAGCAATCAAGGACAGTCACAACAGAACAAAAATAGTGCACCACCGGGATTTCAAAGTCAACAAGCTCCGAATTTAGAAAGCCGAGTGACCGGGTTGGAGGGAAAGATGACTGACCTAGAGAGAGCCCTCACACAGTTCGTTTCTTCTTCGGACGCAAGGTTCCAATCGGTGGAAGCTACTCTTCGTAATCACACCGCCTCCCTACACAACTTGGAGAACCAAGTAGGGCAAATTGCGAAGACTTTGGCGGAGAGACCTCAAGGTAGTTTGCCTAGCAATACGGAGACCAACCCAAGAGAACAACTAAAGGCAATTACCTTGAGAAGTGGTAAGGAGGTTGAGGGACATCTCCCTCTTGAGAAGACTAAGGACTCACCCGAAGTCGTGGAAATAGAGGATGGAGCACCAAAGGAGAAAGAGGTGGCACCCCCACCTTACAAGCCGAGAATTCCCTATCCTTCACGATTGAAGAATGACCAAGACAATGAGCAATACAAGAAATTTCTGGGTGTCTTCAAGCAATTGCACATCAACATTCCATTCGCGGAAGCATTAGCCCAAATGCCCAAGTACGCGAAGTTCTTAAAAGACCTCTTGACCAATAAGAGGAAGTTAGAGGAAAGTGCATCCGTCATCCTCGATGCAAACTGTTCGGCAGTGCTACAGAAGAATTTGCCAAGCAAGAGGAAGGACCCCGGAAGTTTTATCATACCGTGCAATATTGGTGATATGGGTGAGGAGATGGCACTAGCCGACTCGGGGGCAAGCATCAATGTCATGCCCTACACGTTCTTCCAAAAGCTAGGCTTGGGTGAGTGATAAACGTCTAAATGTACGTATTTTATACGTATACTTGCGCATGCTTTTCCGTATTTTGTTGATGAATCGATGCCCGTTTTCGGTCTAAATTGGTTTATTTCGTGTTACAGGTACAAATGTTGCCGTGGGAAGCTCGACAACATGATTTAAGGAGAAATTGGCAAGGAAAATACTATTTTCGAGCCCCTGGTACTGTAGTGGGACTGTAGCAACCACTGTAGCACGAACACTTGAAGAAACGGCTTGGTCAGGAAATTCATGCGGGCTACCATGCGGGTACTGCAGAGGCCGCATGCTGTACTGTAGCAGTTCTACTGTAGCAATTTCACTGTAGCTGCACTGTAGCAACTTACGCAATTTTCGGGATTTCTCCGGAATTTTCTCTCCCCGCATGCGGGGCCGCATGGGAGGCCGCATAGGTCGCTGGAATTGTTTTTAAGGGCTTTTTTGTCACATTTTGGGGGAGGATTCTTTTGGGGAGACTTTTGGGCCGCCGCCCCACCCATTTTGGCGGCGATTTCCGGCGATCTACGGCACGAAGCTTCACCAAGAGGGAGACAACGTCGAAGGAGGAGTTTGGAGGGAAGATCCAAGACATTGAGGCATATTTTTAGGGTTTTCATCCATCAAGGGATTCCAAGGCTAGAGGGAGTGGTTCTTCATTTCTTGTTTTGTTATTCCTTGTAGTTGTATGAGTTTTCCTCTTTCATGAGGAACTAACTTATTTGTGATTTGGGCATGATGAACCTTAGGGTTGGTTGCTTGTAATTTGGATGAACATCTTTATTGATGCATTGTTTGATGTTGTATTTCTTTTATGGAATCTTGTAGTTTGTGGTTCAAGCCTTGTGTACTTTGATGTGTTGATTTGCATGAGAACTCTGTATTTCAACTTCTAGGTTGTACTTGGTTGCGTGACCATCGCCCTTGTACTAGACACACTAGGCTTGGAAGGGATACATGTACGAGTACGCCGTGACCATCGGGTATTTGTACCCCTCCAACCATTAGGGTTGAACCTAGATACTGTGTTTGACTCTAATTTGAGATTTCCCTAGGCGTAAGGCAATCGTGCGAGGATTTGGGCGGAAGTAATTCCGTATTCCAATACTCGTACCGGATTAGGGGTTATCACCGTGACCATCGGGGTGACCTAATTTAGGAATCTCTTGGCCCAACTACCATCATAACATTTCATCCTAAATTCAGGACTTAATGACAACCCTAGGGGGATTCGTTGTCCAAATCACGCCTTCGCATGTTTGATTCTCCCTTGTTTGCTAAATGTGTGTAGTAGTAGCCTGGATTTCATTATAGTTATTTCTTTCTCCATTTTGTAAGTATTGCATGACAATCGAGTTGTTAGGCTAGGAAATAGATAAAGGGGGAGTAATAGTAGTTCCTTGGCCCTTGGGAATACGACCCCCTCGCGCGTGCGTGAGGGGTATTACTTGGCGACCCGTGCACTTGCGGTAATCGTATCAGTGAGCCTAGACCTACCCGGATGACACTTCAGCTTGCGGATAGATCGGTGAGGCATCCGAGGGGTATTGTTGAAGATGTGTTGGTGAAAGTGGATAAGTACATTTTCCCGGTCGACTTTGTAGTGCTCGATGTAGACGAGGATGTCGAGGTGCCGCTGATCCTTGGGAGGCCGTTCTTGCGCACTTCCAAAGCTTTGATAGACATGGACGGTGGAGAGCTCACACTTAGGGTTGGGGACGACAAGCTCACTTACCGCCTCGCCGAAGCCATGCGACATTCTCTTGATTTTGATGATGCTCTATATTATCTTGATGTCACTGTTGATTGCATTGATGAATATATGCAGGATATGTTTAACCCGGATCCATATGAAGGGTGGCCGGATCAAGACATAGAGACTGAAGAGGAAGAAGTGCTCGCGCTTGTTTCAGTTGAAACAGACATCAAGAAGGAGAAGGAGCTTAGAAAGAAAGTCCTTCGGAGATTGAAGAGGTCGAGACGTCGCCACAAAAAGAACCCCAACAAGAAAGGGGATGAGCATTCACGAAGTAAAGGTGTTTCACCCATGTGTGGTAACAAACTCGATAATTCTCCCTCTACCTTGCAACGATTATGCAATGCTTGCTTTCAAATTATAGGGAAGAGGGCAAATTCCACTCATGAACCTCCGTAAGGTAAGACAGGTACGTCAAGCTAAGTGACGTTAAACAAGCGCTTCTTGGGAGGCAACCCAAGCGTTTTGCAGTTTTTCTAGGACCTAGTTTAGTTTTAGGGTTGAATAAAAGTCTTAGCAATGGTGTCCAAATTTTCATGTGCATATGCTGAGTTTTCGTGTGGATTTTCGATTATTTACGTGTGCCTTAACGTTAATTGACGAAGTTTGAGTTGGTTGAGTGTGTTTTCGATAGTCTCTGGTCGTGTTTTTGTGGTTTATACAGGCTCTAAGTGTTTTAAAAGAGTTTCTGAATTTTTCTGAGAATCTGTAAAATTTTCTAAGTAAACCAGAGAAAACACACGGCCGTGTGGAATTAACACACGGCCGTGTGTTACTAATTGGAGCTCAACCAGAGAAGACACAGGGGCGTGACTTTGCCCCTGTGAAAAATTTCAGAAGGGGCACACGGCCGTGTGGAATTAACACACGGCCGTGTGAAATTTCGCAGAACTTCAACTCTCTTCCAGAGAGTCCACAGGGGCGTGTGGATGCCCCTGTGAGTGCCACTGTGCTAAGGCACACGGCCGTGTGAGATTTCCACACGGCCGTGTGAAAATTCTGCAGGAATTCCCTTTCAACCCGAGAAACCACAGGGGCGTGTGTGAGCCCCTGTGGGAGAGCTTGTCAAGGCACACGGCCGTGTGGATTATTCACACGGCCGTGTGAAATACTTAGCGTTTCTCGGGCAAGTCAGAGAGACCACAGGGGCGTGTGTTGGCCCATGTGGCCGGCCTTGTGTCTTGGCCAAGTTGGGCACACGGCCGTGTGGAATTAACACACGGCCGTGTGAAAATTTTCAGAGACCTTCTGTATTTTCCCGTGAATCCACAGGCCCGTGTGGGTGGCCCTGTGTATATCCCTGTGGAGGCACACGGCCGTGTGGAATTAACACACGGCCGTGTGAGGTAGTTCAGAGAATGATCAGAGTGCGCACAGGGGCGTGTGTTAGCCCCTGTGAACCCTAATTTCTGAGGCACACGGCCGTGTGGTTACTTCACACGGCCGTGTGAATTTCCAAAACTTCAAAAGCCGCGCGTTTTTCTTATAGAAATCACTTGTGCCTCTTCCTTCTCCACTCTAAACTTCTCTCCTACCCTCTCTATCACTTCCCCGACTTTCTCTGAGGTTTTTGAAGGAATTTGTTCGAGTTTTCCGGCCGTATTACTTTGTTTTTCATCTTCACCGCCGGTGAGACCTTCAATACCTTTTTCTTCGTCAATTCTTGATTCAATTCGTTCTTTTATACAATTTTGCTTGGTTTGAATGTTTACATTACATACGAGCATGCTTAGAATGAAATTAGAATGAATTTAGATGTAAATTGTGGATTTTTAATCCCACGGCCGTGATGCTTTGCCCGTCAGAAACTCCACACGGGCGTGTGGAATTAACACACGGCCGTGTGGATTTCTGCAGATTGGTTATTTTGAACTGTTTTTGATTGTTTTCTTTTCCAATCTTACAGGAATGTCTTCTAGACCCAGGAAATCGACAGGCAAGCGCCCCCGTGAGCCCACACCTCCTCCAGCAGAGACAGAGTTCAGTATAGCCGAGCATCAGGTTCGGTTCGAGCGTTTATCAGGACTCCGTTTTGGACAGACGAGATATTTGGATTTGAGTATAGTGAGGAGTATTCAGGGGGGAGACGGCGTCGCAGATGAGATTAGCGAGCTACTCTCAGTCGGTAGCTGGGAGAGATTGATGGTTATCCGGGACTCGGTGATCCGACCGCTCACCTTAGAGGTCCTGGCGTCGTTTGAGTTCGACCGGGGGTACAGCAGTTTCACCGAGGGTACCACAGTTCAGTTCAGAGCCCTCGGTCGACATTACAGCCTCAGTATGAGCCAGTTTTCGATTGGGATGCGTCTATATGATGAGGCGTACACTGAGACAGAGGAGTACTCATTGCTCCCCACAGACTACCCGGGTACCGTGACACCGCAGCAGGCGTATAGCAGACTTTATGGTCAGGGTCAGTACGAGCCGAGTGTCTCCAAGGCTTCATGCCTTTCTCGACCTGCCTATAGATGTCTACACGCAGTTATGAGCAGATCTATTAGTGGCAGGGGAGACAGTACTGGTGTTCTGAGTCGCCAGGAGCTCCTCTACTTGTATTCGATGGTGGAGAGTGAGCCACTCCACCTGGGGCACATTGTGGCCGACTACATTCGCCATCAGGGCCAGTACCCCAGGGTAGGAGTTATCTTTGTAGGCCCCTACATCACCAGACTTCTCATTGGCCTGGGGCTCAGAGATGGAGTCAGGGGAGCAGAGAAGACGAGTGTACCAGTTCCCCTGGGCACAGATACCTTGAGGATGATGGGTATGATCCGCAGAGGAGGATCAGGGACGTATACCTGGATTATACCCCATACAGAGCAGGGCGAGGGATCCCGGGCAGCATTGGAGCCACCCCCGCAGGACACAGAGACCGAGGTACCCACCACCGCGCCGGAGCCACCTCCAGTGCGGATGTTTTCACCGTCTCGAGGCCAGGACAGACTGGAGCGCCTCGAGAGCGCAGTGGGGATCCTACAGACCGAGGTGGCCGAGGTTAGGGCCACACAGATTACACAGCACCAGGAGGTGATGGCGCAGTTCCAGAGCTTGCGACAGACCTTCGAGCAGATTGTCGCCTCCTCCTCCTTCGTGGTCCGACCTCGAGTGTCCACTCCACCACCTCCATCTCCCTCAGCACCAGCAGCTCCAGCATCACCAGCAGATCCAGAGCCTCCAGCAGCACCAGAGGCCACCACTCAGGACACCGACGCTGAGGCGTCTTAGATTTTAGATTCTTTTCTTTTATTTGTCATTTCTGTATATCTTTACTTTATTTTGGACTTGTAGTACTCAGAAAGGATTCTCCTTCTGAGTATAGCTTTTATTTTGCTTTTTCTTTTTATCTCGAGTTGTATTCATTGCTTTACATTTTATATACTCGAGTTTTATTGAGCTTTACTGAACCCTCGTTTATGTGTGCGCAGATGGTCTTGGATGTAAGGATTTTGGGGAATAGTCATTGACACGGTCATGGAATCGTGTGTGCTCCACGAACCATTGAGACTCAACTCTCAATGACCTAGCTTCATCAAACGCAACACTTGGAGTTCAGGGGAGTAATGTTTCAATTGCCACTTCCACACTAATTGCTTTTATCGTTTTCACTTATTATTGTGCTTATATGCGTACATTGAGGACAATGTACATCTTAAGTGTGGGGGGGAGTTCACATTGCACACACCTTTACTTGTGCGTTCAATTGCTTATGCTAATGTAGCCTATGGCGGTTCACCTCAGTTGCAACGGTTGTATTCTTATAGTTTAGGAGATTTTTCAACATTGTATCCTATCATACTCTAGTTTTCACTTGAATTTTAGGGAATTTTTGCTCGAATCATCTTAGTACACAACTTACTCTTGGAATCTTTTGGAAACTCAATCTTGAAGTTTTTAAGGACAAGTTTATCGTTGTTCTTAGTTTTACTTTGGAAAATGCATATATATATAAAAAAAAAAAATGGAAAAATGAAAAGAGAAAAAGAGAAAAAAAAAATATATGAGTTTGTAAATATTAGCTTTGTTTTAATTATGCATTTGGGGTGGCAAGAGCTACCGCCTATGAATTATGCAGCTACTCTCATAAGTCGGATACAAGTTATGCCCTAATGAGAGAAAGAGCTATCTCATGGGATGCGTGAAAGCTACTACCCCGGTAGAAAGAGCTACCTCCTCGAAAGAGTGAAAGCCACCTTTGGCGGCCGCCTAGGAAAGGGCTACCTTCAAGGATGTGTGAAGCTACTACTTCCATCACTATTTTTTTTGTTTTTGTATATAAATAAGTCCTTTCTAACCAAAGTTTGAGGAGTACTTGTTGGTTCTCTTGAGTAAGATCGCACACACTAACACATTTTCGAGTTTTCATCCTTTTTGATTCGAGTTTTTAGCTAGAGCATTGGTAACCTTATGCAATGTTTTGAGTTCCCCTTACTTGTAGAATGCTTCTTTTGCATACTTTTGGTGAACCTAAGGCCAAGCACTTTCAATTGTTCTTCCCAAGTACTTTCACGTTCTATTTTGCTTGAGGACAAGCAAAAGCTTAAGTGTGGGGGGGTTTGATAAGTGCTTGTGTTATAGTATCGCGAAGCGCTATTATCTTACATTAAGCATACCTTTTATCAGGTTTTATCACTAAATGTGTGCATTTGTGTTCTCTTGTGCATTGAAGGTATTGTGGAGCCTAATTGGAGAAGAAGAATGAAATTAGGTCGCGTTCGCCAATGTTGGGATGTTCTCGGACCAAGCAAGGAACGAAGCACGTATTTGGACTTGTGGATGTGTGCCAACCTCTTTTGGAGGGGCACAAAAGCAGTCACATTCACAACAAGTCCAATCCGTGTTACTTAGGAGAATATCGCGAAAGAAGAAGACTTGAAGCAATCGGCACGACCTACCGTTGCTTGTGTGCCCAAGTAATGGCCTCGATGAAGAACAATGGACCCGGGAGGCGTTCCGGCAAGTTACCAAGCCTGTTCAGCTGAAGATTAGTGTTCCAGAGAAGTCACACGGGCGTGTGGAAATTCCACACGGCCGTGTGAGCCATTTTCTAGCCAGACAGAGAAGTTACACGGGCGTGTGGAAATTCCACACGGCCGTGTGTTTTGCGATTTCAGCCATCCAGTGAAGACACACGGGCGTGTGGAAATTCCACACGGCCGTGTGAAATTAATTTTTCAGCCGAGACAGAAGCTTCACACGGACGTGTGGAAATTCCACACGGCCGTGTGAAGCCCCCGATAAGTCCAATTTTAAAGCCGCGATTCAACAATATAAAAGGGGATTTTTGCAACCTTTTTAGAGATCTTTTCGACCTATCTTTTCCCCAACTTTCTGGAGCGCAGCTAGGGTTTCGGAGAGGATTTCGTGGAGGTTCTAGCGCGTCGTCGGCATCGATTTCGAGGTTCGACGTTTGCACAAGACCACGGCCACACCAATTCGAGGGGGTTTTTCATTGATGTCTATGTTTTATGCTTTATTTCTCACGTTGATGAACATGTATAGCTCTATGAGGAGCTAAACCCCTCGTGGGGTATTCGGACTTGTAAACTTTAGGGTTTCTTATGTTTCTTTGACATTGATTATTATGCTTTCCATCGTTGATGAATAAAATTGAGTTTTTAATCTTGATTATCCTTTCATATTGTTTTCCCTTAAACGTGACATTAGGGTTGAGAGCAATCTAGGCTTTCCTTTGGAGGTGTGACAACTCTTATAGGATTAGACTACTCAAGATTAAAGAGGGTTGAGAGGGAGAGTTGTGAGGTAGCAATGTACCCCTTTCCCCTTCGATGTGATTTCTTTCTACCTCCGATTCCTTGATTTAATAGCGGTCGAAATAGAGTGAAGCAATAGGTAGATAAACTCCCCTAGGGCTTAGTTACGCAAGTAATAGAGTGGAGGGTTGTAGTGAATCCTATTTGCTGGGGCTCAATCTAGACTAGGGTTCTTCCACCTGGACCAAAGGGTTAGAATTACGTATAGGAACAGGTTTAATCACTAGGAATCCCTAGAGCATAATGCAACTCCACATAGTGTGAGGTTTAGGCAGATGGACTCCCATGGGGCTTAGTCATCTAGGTGACAGAGTGAAGGGTGTTGTAAATCCTAACACCGGGCATAGTGTTGGAGTTAGTCACGGTTGTCCTTAGGTTTGGGACCGTGAGTCTTAGGATATCCTCGACTCAATTGACATCAATAGGAGAGTATAATATCATAGTCTTGCACTTGAAACATAGACCCTAGAGGTAGCTTGTCCGGATACCCCCTTTTACTCATTGTTAGTCCTTCTCGATTTTCCTACTTGCACTTCTTTCTTCCATCTCTCTACTTAGTTTATTGCTTTGCATTATTTTCACTCATCAATCTTATTATCGTTCTCCGTATTCTGCATAGCTTAATTAGTGAAACCTTATATTCTATCTCCCTATTCCCTGTGGATTCGACTACCTTCTCACCAAGGTAAATTTATTACTTCGACAAACCCGTGCACTTGCGGGATACACGCAAGGGGTCGTGTCACATACCAAACAACCATACGAATCAATAAGGCATGCAAGCAATGATTAAACAAGGTTAAAACTCAAATTAACTCGGAATTAAAAGAAAACATAAAGAAAGTTAATACATGAATCGAAACCTAGGGTTCACATGCCCAAGTATCTACTAGGGTTTAGCCTTCCATGGGGCTTATTACAAAGCAAAAGATATTGAAATAAAAAGCAATGTAATCCATGAAAGTAAACCCGCTCGAATTCGTGATGATGGCTGATAAGTGCCAAAATACATCATGTTTTAGCTATGATGTTCTTGTACATTCATGCAACTTATGTGTATTTTCGATGAGTTTTTGCGCACTTGATGTTTTATTTTCATTTCAGGGTTTCGAGGACCAAGTGCGCAGGTTTCGACCGTATTCGTGTCATTCCGGGGAAGATTGAAGAAGAAACGAAGAGTTGGAGCACCCTGGAAGCCGACGCGCCGCACACGGACACATTTTCTCGGCCGTGTGCGGCCACTGTGCGGCCCGCACAGTGGCCGCACAAGGGAGACAGAGAGGTGTGCGGCCAGTGTGCGGCCCGCACACTGGCCGCACAGCACAGCCAGAAGGCTGTGCGGGCACTATGCGGCCCGCACAGTGCCCGCACACCTTCGGGCTATATATGCTTGTTCTGAAGAGTTTTTGAGAAAATTTTGGGGTTCTCATCCGGCCTCCACTTGTCCTAGACTTCATTTCACCATTTCTTGAGGGATTTTGGAAGGATTTTCGGCTAGATTCGAAGGAGAGAAGAAGGGGAAGACGTTGAGAAGCTTCATAGGGCTCGCCGGCGCGGATCCGACGAGCTACGCCTTCAACCCTACTCGACATCTTCGAGGGGGTTTTTCTTGTTTTTATTGGATGGAATTGTTGTATGATGAGCTCCTTAATTTTGTGATGTTGAACTAAACCTCCCAAGGCCGCCGGGCTCCCGGTGAACCTTGGGAGGAGACTTTGTATGAATGACCTATATTTTGCTTTAAATGAATGTGTTAGTTTGATTGTTTGGTTTTAATTCATCATCATGTTGTTCATTCTACAATGGATGGATTCCGTAGAATTGATTTTGAATGATACTTGTTTGGCGGGATGCTAGCTTGTATTAGGTCCTTTGATGAGTTAAAGAGGGTAACATGTATTAATACACCGGAGGTTCCGGGTGTTAATAGCCTCCCGCGCGATTAGGGTTAATTTAGCCGAGAGCGTGCATTAGATTTACCCTAATCAAGACTCCTTGTTCTCATTGACATCGTAGGGGTATTTTCTGGATAGAGAAACCCGTACTGGATTAGGGCTACACTACGGAGGTTCCGGGGTAGTCGACATCCGAGTCTAGCGGACCGAAACCAAGCCAACCCTAGTTTTATAATTATCTTGGTCATTCGTATTTAGTCTTCTCCCGGGGGAATCCTCGCCCGAGGCCTTCCATAATTATTGGATTCTTCATCTCTATTTTATTCCGGATTGAGTTTTATCTTATTTGCATTTCTTTACTTGTTTTTATTATTTTAATATTGCTTCAACCCTGTTTCGATCGACTAGAAAGTGACTCCCAAAAGGAAGTAATAGTAGATCTCGGGCCCTTGGGAATACGACCCTCCTCGTGAGGTTTATTACTTGACGACCCGTGCACTTGCGGCCGGGGAGTCGCGTGCTAGCTCTGTAGCTAGTCGCGCGCTCGCTCATCAAGTTTTTGGCGCCGTTGCCGGGGAACAACCGAGAATTCTAGGAAAACTTTTGGATCATTGCTCTAGTCATTTCGCTTTCATTTGTAATTATCCATCTTTTATTGTTTTTGTTTTCGTCATTTTTATATATTCACTAATATCTCTTTTGTCTTTTGTTTTCTCAGGCGTTCTGTGCATGACTCGTGCAAACCCCACTGGGTTTGTAGAGCCGAACGAAGAAATTGAACGCGTCATACACCAACGGTTGAGAGAAACTCAAGTGGGTTCCTCCTCGGGATCAGTTGCTGCACCTGAATCAGTTCCTATAGCTATGGCCGAAGAGAGAAGAACCTTGTCTGACTATGAGAGGCCACAGTTTACTGGGGGAGGGTTTAGTGTGCAAGCTCCGGCTGCCAGTGCAAGTAATTTTGATTTGGCTAGACCAATCGGCATGATACAGAATTCAGTGCAGTTCGATGGCTTGGCCGATGAGGACCCGAATGAGCACCTATCCCGATTCCTCCAAATGTGCTCAACTTTCAAAGTCAATGGCCTATCTGATGATGCAGCTAGACTCCGTCTTTTCCCATTCAGTTTGCGGGGCGCCGCTTACAGGTGGCTCACATCACTCGCCCCGGGTTCCATAAAGACATGGGAGGAGATGGTAAACAAGTTTATGGGCCGCTATTTTCCTCCAAGCAAGGCTGCTAGATTAAGGCAAGAGATCTCGGCCTTCAGTCAAAGAGATTCCGAAACCCTCTTTGAAGCTCATGAGAGATTTAAAGACCTCTTGAGAAAATGCCCACATCATGGTTTTGAAGCTTGGATGCGAATACAGATACTGTATAATGGCTTGAGCTACCAGAATCGTCAACTCATTGATGCCGCAGCCGGTGGATCCTTGAGTAGCAAATACCCCGAAGATGCCGAAGAATTAATTGAGAACATGGCACAAAATGAATCACATTGGGGTTCAAGGGCAAAACTGACTCAAGCTCGAGGGGTTCATGAAATCGACAGTAAAACCGCTCAAGATGCGAAGCTCGAAGCACTAGCGAAGCAAGTGAGTTTGCTTATGTCCGAAAGAACCGAGCGTTCGAGCACAAGTGTCAAGCAAGTGATGAATTGTGGAACTTGTGGAGGGGGGCATGATGTTGCTAGTTGCCCCATTTCAGTCCCCGATGTCACCCCACTCGAACATGTTGACTATGTGAATCAGGGGCAAAAATTTCAAGGAAACCCCTATGGTGGAACATACAACCCCGGGTGGAGAAATCACCCAAATTTCAATTGGGGAAATCAAGGCCAACAAAAATTTACGCAACCACCAGGGTTTCAGGCACAATCATCACAAGCACCTCCAACGGAAAGGAAATTCACTACTGAGGATGTCCTAGCTAAATACATGCAAATCACCGATGCAAGGTTGAACACACTTGAGACAACAGTGAGGAATATGCAAGCTTCAATCCAGGGCATCGAAAAACACTTGGGACAGATCGCGGCATCCATGGCGGAAAGAACACCGGGTAGTCTCCCTAGCAACACTGAGACTAACCCACGAGAACATGTGCAAGCTATCACTTTGAGGAGTGGTAGAGAGGTTGAGGTTCGGCCGACTCCTAGGCCAATTGATAACAAGGAAAAGAACGTGGTGAGAGGCACCTCCTCCGTAGGTGGGGATGAAGCTAATGACAGCCATGACAATTCAATTGAACCTCAAAACAAAGAGAAAAAATTGCTAGAGCACCAACCGAAGGTCCCCTATCCGGCAAGACTCAATCGGGACAAGGAGGACACTCAATTCAAAAAATTTTTGGAGATGATCAAGCAACTTCACATCAATCTTCCACTTGTAGAGGCCTTTTCTCAAATGCCAAAATATGCCAAGTTTATGAAGGAGTTGCTTACAAACAGGAAGAAACTTGAAGAAGCATCTACGGTGTCTCTAGGGAAGAGTTGTTCGGCAATTCTCCAAAGCAAATTGCCCGAAAAAATCAAAGACCCGGGTGGTCTAATTGTGGAGTGTCATTTTGGGGACTCGCTTGTAGAGAAAGCCCTTGCCGATTCCGGTGCAAGCATAAATGTTATGCCCTACAAGCTTTTCTTAAAACTGGGCCTTCAAGACTTAGAGCCGACGCGGATCACCATACAACTTGCGGACCGAACTGTTAGACGCCCGCGTGGCATTGTGAGCGATGTGATTGTGAAAGTTGGTGGTCTAGTTTTTCCGGCTGATTTTGTCATTCTTGATGTTGATGATGCTACTGAGGTCCCCATCATACTCGGCCGGCCCTTCCTTGCCACATCCCGTGCCCTGCTGGATATTCAAGACGGGAAAATGACCTTGCGGGCCGGGAATGAAGAAGCCACTTTTAAAATTCCCGAGGCAATGAAACACCCCAAGGAGCTTGATGACACTTCTTATGCACTCGATGATACAGAATTACTAGTTCAAGATTGTGTGCATGAAGTCCTTATGATGACCCCCCTTGATGAATTCTTACAAGATGTTGTTATTGAGGAGGATGAGACACAAAAGAAGGCACAAGAAGACCCTCCTCATATATTTCCGGATAAGTCACAAGGGAGAAGTAAAGGAGAGCGCTCGTGGAAGCGAGCATGGAAAAAAATAACTCCCAAGGTCAACAAAGCAAACAAGAATTCTCATGACGAGGTACACACAGCATGTTTCGTCGACCTAGGTATGCACAACATCGATTCCCTCCTCTCCTTGAATTTGCCGGTTGGATCATCATTTGCATCCATTGGAACTTCAGGTAAAACTTTTTCTTTTAAACCACCATGAGTTGAGAAACTTGAACGTCAGGCTCGTGACGCTAAACAAGCGCTTGTGGGAGGCACCCCATGAATTTTTACAATTCCGTACTTTTCAAATTTCGTATTTTTGGTCATGCTATGTTTGGGGTGTGAGCTCTCGTTTCATCCGTTCTTGGTATGTTTTTAGTGTGTATGTCCTTGTTTCCTTCCCATCTCGGTGAATTCCCGTTTGTTTTATGTTTATATACATATATCCTTTGTCCGAGATGAGTTTTGTTGCGTTTGTAATGTCGAAGACGTGTTTTAGGGTTGGAGATAGCCGTTTCTGCATTTTTTTTTCAGGGCTCTGTGCGGCTACTGTGCCGCCGCACAGAGGCCGCAAACCCCTGGCAGAAGGGTGTGCGGCTGGTGTGCGGCCCGCACACCACCCGCACACTGGCCCCAGTTTTGCTGCTGTAATGCTCTTCTTTCCGGCTTTTCTCCACATTTTCGCGCTTGTTTTGATCATACCACATCCCTCGCATCGTTTCAACGTTAAAAATATTTTCAAAACTCAATTTATTCGCATACCTTCGCGTTGTTTCCACTTCACTCATTTTTCTAAACTCGTGTTCGCGCATTTTAGCGTGTTGCCATGGCTTGATCTTTATTTTTCGAGACGTAGGTCAACTTTCTGATCGAGCCCGTTGGAGGAGACACAGAAGACCTTGAGCGGCTTCATCAGTCCTTTCACTCCGAGAGCTCACTTTCGCTTTCATTCCTTGTTTCTTTTCTTTGTTTTTGTGTGGTTGATGGATGCTTGTAGGTAGACCAAGACGTCCATTTTTCTTCCTCTCCACTTCGCTTGTAGCCATGGTGATGGTCACCCCGAGCTCGTGCCTTGCAAAGCTCATTACCAATTTCTCGGGGAAGTTCATGACACCACCCTCTTTATTTTCCATGCATAAATTTTTCTGTACTGCTGATCAATGTACATTGAGGGCAATGTACTGCTTTAAGTGGGGGGTGGCTATGCATGTCTGATCTTCGTTACTTGTTTCGTGAACTTGTATGAAAATTTTTGATAATTCTTGACTTGTTGCATGATTGTAAACCTAGGATGGCGTACTTAATTGTGATTGTATTATAGCTCGAAATCATGATAAATGCTAAGCTTTTTATTACCCTGCACACTTGAGATTTTCATGTCATTCTAGGCAATTCTCGCACTATTCCCTTAGGTAGAACCCTGGACATCTAGGCGAGGAACCACAGCACTTTCGTGACCCTCTTAGTTGCTAACCCATACTAGTGGTTTCGCGCCTTGACGTGTTAGAATACCTTCTAATAGGGTTTTAAGGACCTTCTTCTTGTTCTTTTTTGCAATACGGTCGAAAAAAAAAAAAAAAAAAAAGAGGCAAAGTGAATAAAAACGTGGACAGTGCTCCTCTGTCCTAATAGCGAAGTAACCTGGGGTTCTGGCTCCTAACCAGAGTGTTCCTCTCGCCAAAAGCTATAAGGACATGAGCGCGTTTACATGAATGTGCAAAGCTCCAGGTAATGTGGATTTGCAGTTCATGTTAGTCCCGGAAAAGAAAAAGATAAACATATTGCGTACAGAAAAATAAATTTCGACCGGTTATTGTTCGAAAATAAAAGGAAGGATCCTTACGACTCTACTAGAAGTATTTCTACCACCTCAAGGCCGTATTCCACTAGGTGGCGTGAATTGCTTCAAGAAGTGGTCCTCGGGGTCCTGTCTACCTTGTTTGGACTACAGGGCTTCGAACTAGGGGATTTGCACACACACAGCACGACACGGCCAATGAATGCGTGAATCATCTCAAGTGGTCTTTGCTTAATATTTTGAGTTTCACTTTGGCTATGATACTTCCATCTCTGGCCGGAGGTTATGTATTTTGTCACTTATGATTATCTCTGGTTCTCCATGTCCGTTTGCTTGGGGACAAGCAAATGCTTAAGTGGGGGGTATTTGATAAGTGCCAAAATACATCATGTTTTAGCTATGATGTTCTTGTACATTCATGCAACTTATGTGTATTTTCGATGAGTTTTTGCGCACTTGATGTTTTATTTTCATTTCAGGGTTTCGAGGACCAAGTGCGCAAGGTTTCGACCAGTATTCGTGTCATTCCGGGGAAGATTGAAGAAGAAACGAAGAGTTGGTGCACCCTGGAAGCCGACGCGCCGCACACGGACACATTTTCTCGGCCGTGTGCGGCCACTGTGCGGCCCGCACAGTGGCCGCACAAGGGAGACAGAGAGGTGTGCGGCCAGTGTGCGGCCCGCACACTGGCCGCACAGCACAGCCAGAAGGCTGTGCGGGCACTGTGCGGCCCGCACAGTGCCCGCACACCTTCGGGCTATATATGCTTGTTCTGAAGAGTTTTTGAGGAATTTTGGGTTCTCATCCGGCCTCCACTTGTCCTAGACTTCATTTCACCATTTCTTGAGGGATTTTGGAAGGATTTTCGGCTAGATTCGAAGGAGAGAAGAAGGGGAAGACGTTGAGAAGCTTCATAGGGCTCGCCGGCGCGGATCCGACGAGCTACGCCTTCAACCCTAGTCGACATCTTCGAGGGGGTTTTTCTTGTTTTTATTGGATGGAATTGTTGTATGATGAGCTCCTTAGTTTTGTGATGTTGAACTAAACCTCCCAAGGCCGCCGGGCTCCCGGTGAACCTTGGGAGGAGACTTTGTATGAATGACCTATATTTTGCTTTAAATGAATGTGTTAGTTTGATTGTTTGGTTTTAATTCATCATCATGTTGTTCATTCTACAATGGATGGATTCCGTAGAATTGATTTTGAATGATACTTGTTTGGCGGGATGCTAGCTTGTATTAGGTCCTTTGATGAGTTAAAGAGGGTAACATGTATTAATACACCGGAGGTTCCGGGTGTTAATAGCCTCCCGCGCGATTAGGGTTAATTTAGCCGAGAGCGTGCATTAGATTAACCCTAATCAAGACTCCTTGTTCTCATTGACATCGTAGGGGTATTTTCTGGATAGAGAAACCCGTACTGGATTAGGGCTACACTACGGAGGTTCCGGGGTAGTCGACATCCGAGTCTAGCGGACCGAAACCAAGCCAACCCTAGTTTTATAATTATCTTGGTCATTCGTATTTAGTCTTCTCCCGGGGGAATCCTCGCCCGAGGCCTTCCATAATTATTGGATTCTTCATCTCTATTTTATTCCGGATTGAGTTTTATCTTATTTGCATTTCTTTACTTGTTTTTATTATTTTAATATTGCTTCAACCCTGTTTCGATCGACTAGAAAGTGACTCCCAAAAGGAAGTAATAGTAGATCTCGGGCCCTTGGGAATACGACCCTCCTCGTGAGGTTTATTACTTGACGACCCGTGCACTTGCGGCCGGGGAGTCGCGTGCTAGCTCTTTAGCTAGTCGCGCGCTCGCTCATCAATGGCCTTGATGAATCGTTCAATGTCTCGAAAGAACCTTCTCCGAAGCTAGGTCGCCAATGGCTCCACGATGCTATCTCGTTGAAAGATCTATCGAAGTTGGTGAAGAACGACTCCCAATATCGCCAAAGACCTCATCCTTGAAACCCTAGCCGCTCTTGCCTTCAAACGTGCGCAAAAAGTCCCTTAAAAATCGGTAAATCGGAGTATTTATAAATCCAAAAACGTGCCAGGATTTTGACGCGGTCGCGTGAACAGTGATTTCTGCTACAGTACTGTTGCAGTGAAATGAACAGCGTTTTGCTACAGTGCTCTTCATGAAACGCGATCCAAACTTTCTTATCTTGAGGCCACATGGTCGGGCACACGTCCATGTGGTGAGTTATAAGACTTCTTCTCCTTCGAACCATCATTTGGAAGCTTTAGCTATCTTCACACGGGTTGGGATATGAAGGTATGACTGTCTTTGTGCCCTTCCATCACACAAATCATCTTGAATTCTTTAGGAAGTTGGCACACACCCTCATGTGCATGATCCCCTCTTGTGCTTTGACACTTGTGTTGTACAAAAGCTCCCAATAATACGTCTTTATAACCCATCTTTGCTTCCTTTTCCTCCTTTAACACTTCCACAACCTAATTGTATAAAAGGACAGGCTCATAAATAGATAGGAGTCGGTCCCAACCCCCAACCTGTATCAATCCTCGAACCTCCTCTAAAAGGCCAACTGTGTCGAGTGTCTCAAAACAAATGTAACGTGACTGTCCAATCTTAAGTCTCTGCAGACGCTTGAACCTCTGCCTATGTGTAAGATCGGCAAACTCAACCTCAGGTGGTGGTGTCGGCTCCATGTCTTGACGAGAACGTTTATGGGCTACTCTCTTTGTCCTAGGTGCCATACCTGCAAGAAAACATAAAATAAATCAGTTCAGCATGATTTCTATGAGTGCAGGGGAAAACCTGCGTGCAAAAGTGTGACAATAACAAAACTAAGTGTGTTCCCAGCCCACGTGGGCGCGTGAAATGCTCACGCGGCAGCGTGGGCGCGTGTTTGCACGGCAGAAGACCCACGCGACCGTGTGGATCAGCCACGCGGTCGCGTGGGTGCTTGGTTGGCACCCTCAGCAGGCCACGCGATCGCGTGGCTTGCCCCACGCGATCGCGTGGTCGCAGGCAGGGAGTTGGGCCTCGGCCGAGGGCCACGCGACCGCGTGACCCCAGCCACGCGGTCGCGTGGCTTGCTGCTCGTGGCCAGTGATATGAATCGATCCGCAAGCGCACGGGTCGCCAAGTAATACCCCTCACGCACGCGCGAGGGGGTCGTATTCCCTGGGGTCCCAAGAGCTGCTATTACTCCCCTCTAGATGACACTGTCTAGTCTACCAGATATAGATTTAAAACAAGATAAAGAAAACAAACAAAAGAAAAGTTATAAACACTTGGACTAAGGCACACCACAATAGCACATTAAGGAAACAAGTAGCAATAAAAGTTCGAGGTCCCCGAGCGAGGATCCCCTCGGGACTACTAAAGCCAGAAAGATGCTTGAATGACACAGGCAACGGTGGTTTTGAGCCAAGAGATATCCTAAGATAGATTAACCCGATGGTCACGGTGAAAACCCCTAATCCGGTATGAGTATTGGAATACGGAATCACTTCCGCCCAAATCCTCACACGATTGCATTAAGAATAGGGAAACCTCAAATTAGGGCCGAACACAACCTAGGTCTAGCCCTAATGGTTGGAGGGGTATGAAATACCCGATGGTCACGGTGTATACATACATGTATCCCTTCTAAGCCTAGTGTGTCTAGTACAAGGGCGATGGTCACGCTACAAAGTACAACCTAGAAGTTGAAATACAGAGTTCTCATGCAAATCAACACATCAAAGATCACAAGGCTTAGACACAAACCACACAAATGCCATAAATACAATCAAAACATCAATACAAGCAAGTTCATCCCAAGGTTCACCGGATGCCCGGCGACCTTGGGAGTCTAGTTCGTCATCAACAAAGGAGGATGTATACAAAACAAGAAATACAAGATGAAGCTCATAACAACTCCCCTCGAATGAAGACTAGAAGGTGGTGATGAGAACTCGTCGGATCCGCGCCGGCAAGCTCCTAGATGCTCTCCCTTGAGTATGATCTCCTTCTCCCTTTGATTTGCTCCTCAAAAATGCCTTCTCCCGCAGCCTTGATGTCCTAGATGATGATGGAGGAGAAGAAGTGGCCAAAGACAACAAGAAGAATGCCAAAAAGGCCTTTAAAACCTAATTTCGGGATGCTATGCGGCCTCCCATGCGGCCCCACATGCGGGGAGAGAAAGTTCAAGAGAAATTCCAAAAATCGCGTAAGCCGCTACAGTACCATATGCGGCATGCTATGCGCCCGCATGGTAGCCCGCATGAACCTCCAGACCATGCCGTTTCTTCAAGTGTTCGTGCTACAGTGGTTGCTACAGGTCCGCTACAGTACCGGGCTAGAAAATAGTGTTTTTCTTGCCAATTTCTCCTTAAATCATGTTGTCGAGCTCCCCACGGTAACTTTTGTACCTGTAACACGAAATAAACCAATTTAGACCGAAAACGGGCATCCACACATACAAAAATACTCTATTTATACATACACATACATGAATAATACGTACATTTAGGTGTTTATCAGCCAGCGCCAGCCCCCGCGACCGCGTGGGCTGGTCCACGCGACCGCGCGGACTGTTGCCCGGCCCACGCAGCCGCTTGGTTCGGTCACGGGGCGCGTGGGCGGTCGTCCATGTCAAAAACGTCATGAGCGACCTTCAACGCCACACTCTACCTTGGTTCTACGCAATCTAAGTGATTTCCACATAAAATAGCCATGAAAAATAAAATCTAAGAAGTAGAAACACCATGGATATGGAAATTTGAAACTAGGGCAAGAATGGGAGAGGAAAAGCCTTACCGATGCGAATCAATGGATGAAACTTGATGCAAATTCCTGTAAAACCCTTTTGAATCCTCAAAGAATCGAAGAAAAATGGATTTGAGACCCTATGGATGAGAAGTTTGGAGAGGAAAATATGAAGAAATGAAGAGTTTCAAGGTCAACGATGATGAATAGTAACCCTTCAAGTCATATATAAGCCACACCCCCGCGTGGGTACTGTACACGGTCGCGTGAGAATCTCACGCGACCATGTGAGCTGTAGAATTTCTGCAAACAGTCCACGCGGCTCTCCAAACTTCAAAATTAGCCCATTCCTTCAACAATTATCATGAATTAAAACCCAAAACATGCCCAATATGTGAAAAACACTTATATTCACCAAAAATTGTTCATGAAAACTCAGCACCAAGAAAAATTTTATTAAAACGTACACTCATGACTTTATTACTGCAGAATTTAAAACTAAGACTAGAAAACACATAAAAACTTGGGTTGCCTCCCAAGGAGCGCTTGTTTAACGTCACTAAGCTTGACGTACCTGTTCTTACCTCATGGTGGCTCATATAAATGGAGAATTTCTTTTTCTGCATTTGTTGTTAAACCCTCATAGTAAAGTTTCAACCTATGTCCATTTACCTTGAATGTCCCCTTTTCTGGATGCGTGATTTCAATAGCGCCATAAGGAGATACCTGAGTGATCTGATATGGACCTAACCACCTTGACCTTAATTTTCCCAGAAACAATTTCAATCGGGAGTTGAAAAGTAGCACTTGGTCACCTACCTTGAAGTCTTTGTTCAACTTTATGTGTTTATCATGCCATTGACGCATCCTTTCCTTATAAATTCTTGCATTCGCATAAGCTCTCAATCTCCATTCATCTAGTTCATTTAATTGAAGTTTCCTTTGCTCTCCGGCCTGCCCAAGGTTGAAATTCATTGCCTTGATTGCCTAATATGCCTTGTGCTCGAGTTCCACTGGCAAATGACATGCCTTACCATAAACCAAATTGTACGGTGTAGTACCGACCGGAGTTTTGTATGCTGTACGGTGCGCCCATAATACATCATCTAACCTCTCCGACCAATCCTTTCGGTTGTGTTCAACTAATTTAGATAGAATCCTTTTTAGTTCCCGGTTGGTTACTTCAACTTGTCCACTTGTTTGTTGATGATACGGAGTAGCAAGCCGATGATTTACACCATATCTTTTCAGAATTTTCTCAACTTGAGAATTACAAAAGTGAGTCCCTCTATCACTTATAATGAGCCTTGGAGCCCCAAAACAAGTGAATAACTTTTTGAGGAACCTCACGACAGTCCTGGCATCGTTCGTGGGGAGAGCTTGAGCCTCCACCCACTTAGATACATAATCCACGGTGACCAAAATACAGCGATTCCCATTTGAACCCGGAAATGGCCCCATGAAGTCAATACCCCACACATCGAAAACCTCGCAAAACTGAATTGGATTCTGTGGCATTTCATCACGCCTAGAAAGATTTCCTGCTCGTTGACATTGGTCACAATTTTGCACAAACTGCCGAGCGTCTTGGAAAATAGTTGGCCAATAGAAACCAGCAGCTAAAACCTTTTCAGCGGTCCTGTTCGAAGCATAATGCCTCCGATTGGCCCTGAATGACAATGACGATGAATGTCCAGGCCTTCTTCTCGTGAAACACATCTTCGCACTATGTGGTCTGCACACATTCAGAACAGAAATGGATCCTCCTAAGAGAAATGCTTCAAATCAGAAAAAAACTTCTTCTTTTGTTGGAATGTAAGTCCCTTGGGAAGAATTTTTCCAGAAAGGTAGTTTGCAAAATCAGCAAACCATAGTGTACCTAATTCTGAAGTTTCCTGCAAATTATACAAATGTTCTTCTGGAAATGAATCATTAATATCAGTTTTCCATAAATCTTCCTCTTCTAAACATTCAAGGCGAGAAAGATGGTCTGCAGCTATATTTTCAGCTCCTCTCTTATCCTTGATTTCCACATCAAATTCCTGCAAAAGTAATACCCAACGGATTAGCCTCGGCTTTGCATCGGATTTGTTCATTAGATACCGTAGTGCTGAATGGTCCGTGAAAACAACCACTTGTGACAAGATGAGATATGATCTGAATTTGTCAAATGCAAAGACTACAGCTAATAGTTCTTTTTCAGTCGTGGTGTAGTTCTCTTGAGCACTTGTCAAACTCTTGCTAGCATAGTAGATTGGCTGAAAATGTTTATCCTTTCTTTGACCCAAAACTGCCCCCACGGCATAGTCACTAGCGTCACACATAAGTTCAAATGGACAACTCCAATCCGGTGAAATAAGGATAGGTGCTTGTATAAGTTTTTCCTTTAATAATTTGAAAGCAAACAAACACTCCTCATTAAACTCAAACGGTGCATCCTTTTATAACAACTTGGTTAATGGTTGAGCTATCTTAGAAAGGTCTTTGATAAAACGGCGATAAAACCCCGCATGTCCCAAGAAACTCTGAATTCCTTTAACATTTGTAGAAGGAGGTAATTTCTCATTAGTCTCAATTTTAGCCCTATCAACCTCAATCCCCTTATTAGAAATTTTGTGACCAAGTACAATCCCTTCTTGGACCATGAAATGACATTTCTCCCAATTTAAAGCCAAGTTCGTCTCTTCGCATCTCATAAGTACCTTCTCAAGATTCCTCAAACATACTTCAAACGAATCCCCAAAAACTGAGAAGTCATCCATGAATACTTCCATCACATCCTCCAACAGGTCATCAAACTTTCTTGTCTTCCATGTCTCTATTTAATTTCTTTCTTTTTATCATATTTTCTTCCATAATTCACTCATCAATTCTATTATCACTTTTTCGTCCACCGCACATCTAGATAGCGAAATCTCGTGTCTTAAATCCCTATTCCCTGTGGATTCGACTACCCACTCACCAGGGTAATTTTATTACTTCGACAAGCCCGTGCACTTGTGGGATACACACAAGGGGTCGTGTCACAGACCCACAAGTCTAGGCTCGTGCCTTGTTCCTTGCTTGGTCCGAAAACTCCCCAACAATGGCGACATGATCTAACTTTGCTATTTCTCTCCAAA
The DNA here is from genome assembly GCA_020875875.1 of Dioscorea alata. Classification (NCBI taxonomy): domain Eukaryota; kingdom Viridiplantae; phylum Streptophyta; class Magnoliopsida; order Dioscoreales; family Dioscoreaceae; genus Dioscorea; species Dioscorea alata. The sequence continues at coordinate 8,896,868 of CM037013.1, read as the reverse complement.
GTAGCTCCACAACCCTATAATGCACAAAAGTACACAAATACACACAATTTAGTGATAAAATCTGATAAGAATCGTGCTCAATATAAGATAATAACACTTCACATTATTATAACACTTCGCATTATTATAACACAAGCACTTATCAATAGTCTTTATTGAGAACTTCGATTACTACTTGAGAGGAGATGGCGGAAGCTTTCATTGCTAAATATTTAACTCTGGGAAAATCTGTGAAACTCAGGAATGAGATATCTTCCTTCGTGCAGACGGAATTGGTGTCTCTATTTGAAACATGGCACAGGTTCAAGGATCTCCTGCGAAGATGGCCCCAGCATTAATTCCCCGAGTGGATGATTGTCCATACTTTCTGTAATTGTTCGATGTGGCAGCAGGAGGTACCTTAGGAAGCAAGACCCTCGGCGAAGCCCTACACCTCATTGAAGAGATAGCTTTAAATAGCTATCAATGGAAGTCAAGCGATAGGAAGAAGATAGCCGTACGTCATGAGATTGATGCGGTAATATCTTTGGCATCCTAAGTTGAGTGTTTGAGCAAGAAGTTTAACACTCTAACTTCACCTAGAGTGACGGCCATTATGAGTTACAATAGATGTGGGGAAGGACATGCATCTAGTGATGGGCCGATTGCAATTGGTGGTACTTCTTCAGCTGAGCAAGCAGACTTTGTAGGTAATGCATTCAAAGGTCAAGGAAATTCCTATAGTGGCACCTACAATCCGGGTTGGAGGAATCACCCAAACTTGTCATGGAGCAACCAAAGGCAACAACAAAAGAGTAATGCACCACTGGGCTTTCAACAACAATAAGTACCAAATTTGGAGAACCGAGTGTCGGGGCTAGAGAACAAGATGACCGATTTGGAGAAGGCACTCACAAAGTTTTCCCAATCATTGGATGCAAGATTCCAATCAGTTGAAGCTACACTTCGCAACCACACCGCATCGCTACACATTTTGGAGAACCAAATTGGTCAAATTGCAAAGTCTCTATCTGAGAGGCCTCAAGGGAGTTTGCCAAGTAACACGGAGACAAATCTGAGGGAACAAGTTAAGGTAATTACTTTGAGGAGTGGCCGGGAGGTTGAGAGTAGACTACCTCTCAAGAAGACAAGTGATGAAGCACCCATGTATGTGGAGGTAGAGGAAGTACAAAAGGAGAAGGAGGTAACACCCCCACCTTACAAGCCAAGAATCCCCTATCCTTCATGGTTGAAGAGTGATCAAAATGACGAGCAGTATAAGTTATTGGGGTTGTTCATACAGTTGAACATCAATATCTCCTTCGTGGAGGCATTGTCACAAATGCCTAAGTACATGAACTTCTTGAAGGTTCTCTTGACCATTAAGAGGAAATTGGAGGAGAGTACATCGGTTATTCTAGATGCCACTTGCTTGGCAGTGTTGTAAAATAGCATGCCAAGCAAGAGGAAAGACCCAGGAAGCTTCATCATACCGTCTAACATTGGAAACTTGGGTGAAGTGAACGCATTGGCCAATTCAGGAACTACCATAAATGTCATGCCTTATAGTTTCTTTCAGAAGCTAGGCTTAGAAGAGCTGAGGTTTACTCAGATGATACTTCAACTAGCTGATCAATCAGTTAGACATCCGAGGGGTATCATTGAAGATGTGCTCATTAAAGTTGACAAATACATCTTTCCTGTGGACTTCGTGGTGTTAGATGTTAACGAGGATGTCGAGGTTCCATTGATCCTTGGAAGGCCGTTCTTGCACACCTCCAAAGCACTCAATGACATGGACGGCCTTGAGCTAACCTTGAGAGTTGGAGATGAAAAGCTCACCTATCGCCTCGCAAAAGCCATGAGATATTCTCTAGACTTTGATGATACATTATATTATCTTGACACTACCGATGAACTAATTGATGAATATGTGCAGGAAATGATGTGTCCGGACCTGTATGAAGGGTTACAAGACCAGGATGTAGAAAGTGAAGATGTTCTATCGCTTGTTTTGGTAGAGGAAGTGGAACTGGGCCCGGGAGTCATGAAGAGTATTATTTGGAAGATAAGGAGAGAGAGGAGACTCCACAAGAAGAGCCCCAACAAAGTAAGGGTGTTTTGCCCTTGTGTGGTAACAAACTCGATAACTCCCCCTCTAAACTACAAAAATTATATCAAGCATGCTTTCAGGTTGTAGTGAAGAGGGCAACTTTCATTCATGAACCACAGTGAGGTAAGTTCAGGTACATCAAGCTAAATGACGTTAAACAAGCACTTCTTGGGGGGCAACCCAAGCTTTTCTAGTTTTTCTAGGACTCAGCATAGTTTTAGGTTGAATAAAAGTCTTAATGTCGTTGTTTTGACATATTTATACATGTGTTATAAATTACTCATGGATCTTTGATTTTTTTTGTGTGCCTAATTGTGATTGAAGATGTTTTGGGTCGTTTGTGTGTGTTTTTATGGATCTCTGGTCGTATTTTTATCGTATATGCAAGCTTTGAGTGTTGTATTCAAGTTTCTGAAATTTTTTACAGAGCCTGTAATTTTGTAAGTCATCCAAGAAAACACATGGCTGTGTGGAGCAATTCAAAGCTTGTTCTCTCCATCCAAAGAGAACACAGGTGTGTGTGAATACCCCTGTGAGCGACCTTGTGAAGGGCACAATGCCGTGTGGAATTTCCACACGACAGTGTGGGTTCCTACAGAACTTGAACTCTCCATCCAGAGAGTCCACAGGGGCATGTGGGTGCCCCTATGAGTGCCCTCATGTTAAGGTACACGGCTGTGTGGAATTTTCACACCGCTTTGTGAAACTCTGCAGAGATTGCCCTTCCAACCCGAGAAAACATAAGGGTGTGTGACTGTCCTTGTAAGTGATCTTATGAATGGCACATGGCTGTGTTGAACACTGAGGTTTTTCTCGGATTAATCTAGAGAGGCCATAGGGCCTTGTGGGTGCCCTTGTGGCCGGTCTTGTGTCTTGGCCAGGTTAGGCGTACCTCCGTGTGGAATTTCCACATGGCTGTGTGAATGTTCTGGGAGACAAACAACAAGAAACAGATGCGTGTGGTCACCCCTATGAATGATTCCAGCAGAGGCACACTGCCATGTGGAATTTCCACACGGCCGTGTGGATGTACAAAACTCCAAAAGCCGTGGCCTTCCTTTATAATTTCTTCGTCTTTTCATTCTTATACACCTCTACACTTGAAAGAACACTCCCCTCCACATTCCCAACTTCCTCTTCTTCGATTCTATGGGCTTCTAAAGTGTTTTCCAACTAAATTCCAAGTTTTTGATTCTCAAATTGTCGGTAAGACTTTCTTTTCCAATTTTATTTTGTCAATTTGACTATTTTTGTTTACTTGGATGGTTTCCACTTGGTTTGCATGCGTATACACTTTTATGAATGAATGTGGAAAGTTTCAAAATGATTGGGGGTAATTTGTATGAGTTTTTGGCCTTACAGCCATGTCCTTGTCGCACCCCGACGATCCACACAGGCGTGTGGAATTTTCATACGGCCGTGTGGATTGTTGCATACTATTTTAATTGTGAAATTTGATTGAATTCCTTCCAATTTCTGTAGGATTGGCTTCTAGATCAAAGAAAGCAGCTAGTAAACGCCTTCGATCACCCTCGCCAGAGCATTTAGAGTTAGCCATACCCGAGCATAGAGTTCAATTCGAGCGGTTGGCAAAGTTGAAGTTTGGATAATCACGCTACCCAAATTTGAGTGCTTTGAGAGTGATACAGTTGGGAGATGAGATGGCTGATGTGGTGGATGAGCAGAGAGCTAGTTATCCGCCTACTAACAATGGAAATGCTTGCATCATTCGAGTTCGACAGATCTTATAGGGATTTCATGAGTGCCGATGCTATACCATTTTGAGCGTTTGGATAGTGCTATAACATGTCGGTGACACAGTTTTCCATCCGCTTAGGATTATATGACGAGGCCTATACCAAGAGAAAGATGTATGAGAGCCTTTCGACTGATTGCCATGGTAGTCTGACCCCTCAGAGAGTCTACAGAGCATTATGCGGATAGGGTCAGTATAAGCCAGTGGTGTCGAAGGCTACTTGTCTATGCCCGCCGGCTTATAGATATATTCATGGTATTATAAGTAGATCAGTGAATGGCTGTGGCGACAGCACTGGAGTTTTGAGCCTGCAGGAGCTTCTCCACCTTCACTCGATGGTACAGAGCGAGCCGCTCCACCTCGGGCATATCCTTGCAGAGTACATATTCAATCAGGGCTAGTATGGCAGAGTTGTGGTAATTTTCTCAGGTCCTTGCATCACTCAACTCATCATGGGTATGGGTCTACTTGATGTGATTAGGGGGACTGAGAAGACGATCTTACCAGCTCCTCTTAGCTTAGAGACATTGAGACAGATGGGCATGATCCGTAGGCACAGGGATGGAGTATATGTTATGATCTTGCCCTCACCGGAGAGAACTGAGGGGGAAGAGGATGAGGTCGGGGGTTCACAGTAGCATTGCAAACAGCTCCAGAGTAGACTGAGACACAGGCACCACCCGTAGTACAGGAGCCACTCCAGTGCGGATATTCTTTCCGTCTTGAGGCCAAGACAGGTTGAAGCGCCTCGAGAATACAATTGGGGTCCTACAGACCAAGTTGGCCGAGATCTGAGCTACAAAGCTGCGCACTATACCGAGACTATGGCACGATTCAACACTTTACAGCAGCTACTTGAGCGAGCCATGATCTCACCATTTATGGTACAACCTCAAGCATCTCTTAGACCATCCTCACCGGCAGCACCACCATCACCCACAAATCCACCAGTACCGTAAGAGCCACCAGTGGTATTAGAGATTACTGAGTTGGACACCAACTGATAAGTGTCTAAATGTATGTATTCTAGTATACTTACTCATTGTACTTTGCATGTATTTTGTCACGTTTGATGCTCGTTTTATGTTTAATCGAGTATTATTTGCTTTGTAGGGCATGTAGGAGCCACGGAGAACACGAGCACATATTCTGGGCAGAAAAGAGAAGAAAAACCAGGTCTCGGCACTGTAGCAGATCTAATGTAGCGGGAACAATGTAACACATACACTGTAGTAGTTACTATAGCACCAGGGGGTCTTCGGGCAAGAAAATCCAGAGAATTTTGGCCAAGCCTCACGGCCCCTTCTGCTACCTCGTGAGGAATTTCCAGAAGCCTTGGCCTAGTTCTCACTGCCCAGTCTGCGACCTAGTGAAGACTTTCCAGAAAGTTTTACCTAACCTTCACTACCCAGTTAACTGCCAAGTTAACTACCCTGTGAGGCTCGGTATTTGGGGTCTTCGTTGACCTAATCTACATCCTCACTGCCCCCCTCACAGCCCGTATGCTTCGGGGGTATAAATGGGGATTTCTAGGGCTTTTGAAGGAGACTTTTCTTTTGGGCTTTGAGGCCGCCGCCACCACACCTCCTTAGGGCCTTCCGGCCATCTTTCGGCGCCGATCTTTGTGCGAAACAAGCATATATCATCACCAAGAGGGAGAGAAGCAAGGGAGAAGGAGGTTGTGTGAAGTTCTATGATAAACGCCTAACTGTACGTATTATTTATATATGTTTGCGTATTTCTAGAGTAATTTTGTATGTGTGGATGCCCGTTTTTGGTCTAAATTGGTTTATTTCGTATTACAGGCACAGAAGATACCGTGGGGAGATCAATAATATGATTTTAGAAGAAATCGGCAGGAAAAAGACCATTTTTGAGCTCCGGTACTGTAGCGTGGACACTGTAGCAGCACTGTAGCACGAAACCTTTGGCAAAACGGCTAAGTCTGAAAGATCATGCGGGCTACTATGCGGGCACTGCAGAGGCCGCATACGTATTGTAGCAATTCTACTGTAGCAGTGTTACTGCAGCAACAGTACTGTAGCGGTACTGTAGCAACTTACGCGATTTTCGGGATTTTTTCGGAAACTTTCTCTCCCCGGCAACGGCGCCAAAAACTTGATGACTTCAACCGCAAGCGCACGGGTCGCCAAGTAATACCCCTCACGCACGCGCGAGGGGGTCGTATTCCCAAGGGCCAAGGAACTACTATTACTCCCCCTTTATCTATTTCCTAGCCTAACAACTCGATTGTCATGCAATACTTACAAAAAAAAAAAAAAAAAAGAAAAAAGAAAAAAGTGGAGTCTATGACAGTATTCCTCTGCTATTACAGCATGAATGCGTCTATGTGGGCTGTAATTAAGTAGGATGGGTGGCACTTGTGCCTTGCCAGCATGCGTATCCGTCTGAAAGATTTTTGTGCAGTCTACGTTAGTCGGACTCAGAGAAAAAAAAAAAAAAACTATGTATATATGTAAGTAAATAATAAAGTATCTCGTTTGTATCCCTTGGAGCCTGTTCCACTGCTACTTGAGAGCCAAAGTTTTATTCAGGACCCGAAGGACTCTTAACTGGGTATTGAGGGTGTTTTTAACATATTAATGCCAACTTCATTGTGTGTGGAGTGATTGGACACCTTCGGGTGATCCATGGTATGGAGGTTGAGGTTGGAAGTCAGCACACACTCACATGTGCACTCTAGATAAAACAAGACTATCCTTACCCGGTTACCAACACAACAACTCATTATCAGTCTTTCCTTCTATGGTTGCTTGTGGGGTCTTTCACTGTCGAGCTTGAGGTCGTACAGTTAGTCGTTTATCCTCTTGCCCCTGTTCTTCATGTTTGTTTGCTTGGGGACAAGCAAACGCTTAGGTGTGGGGATGTTTGATAAACGCCTAACTGTACGTATTATTTATATATGTTTGCGTATTTCTAGAGTAATTTTGTATGTGTGGATGCCCGTTTTTGGTCTAAATTGGTTTATTTCGTATTACAGGCACAGAAGATACCGTGGGGAGCTCAATAATATGATTTTACAAGAAATCGGCAGGAAAAAGACCATTTTTGAGCTCCGGTACTGTAGCGTGAACACTGTAGCAGCACTGTAGCACGAAACCTTTGGCAAAACGGCTAAGTCTGAAAGATCATGCGGGCTACTATGCGGGCACTGCAGAGGCCGCATACGTATTGTAGCAATCCTACTGTAGCAGTGTTACTGTAGCAACATTACTGTAGTGGTACTGTAGCAACTTACGCGATTTTCGGGATTTCTCGGAAACTTTCTCTCCCCGCATGCGGGGCCGCATGGGAGGCCGCATAGCTCGCTGGAATTGGTTTTAAGGGCTTTTTTGTCACTTTTGAAGTGGATTCTTTTGGGGGAGACTTTTGGGCCGCCGCCCCACCCATTTTGGCGGCGATTTCCGGCGATCTACGGCACGAAGCTTCACCAAGAGGGAGACAACGTCGAAGGAGGAGTTTGGAGGGAAGATCCAAGACATTGAGGCATATTTTTAGGGTTTTCATCCATCAAGGGATTCCAAGGCTAGAGGGAGTGGTTCTTGCTTCATTTCTTGTTTTGTTATTCCTTGTAGTTGTATGAGTTTTCCTCTTTCATGAGGAACTAACTTATTTGTGATTTGGGCATGATGAACCTTAGGGTTGGTTGCTTGTAATTTGGATGAACATCTTTATTGATGCATTGTTTGATGTTGTATTTCTTTTATGGAATCTTGTAGTTTGTGGTTCAAGCCTTGTGTACTTTGATGTGTTGATTTGCATGAGAACTCTGTATTTCAACTTCTAGGTTGTACTTGGTTGCGTGACCATCGCCCTTGTACTAGACACACTAGGCTTGGAAGGGATACATGTACGAGTACGCCGTGACCATCGGGTATTTGTACCCCTCCAACCATTAGGGTTGAACCTAGATACTGTGTTTGACTCTAATTTGAGATTTCCCTAGGCGTAAGGCAATCGTGCGAGGATTTGGGCGGAAGTAATTCCGTATTCCAATACTCGTACCGGATTAGGGGTTATCACCGTGACCATCGGGGTGACCTAATTTAGGAATCTCTTGGCCCAACTACCATCATAACATTTCATCCTAAATTCAGGACTTAATGACAACCCTAGGGGGATTCGTTGTCCAAATCACGCCTTCGCATGTTTGATTCTCCCTTGTTTGCTAAATGTGTGTAGTAGTAGCCTGGATTTCATTATAGTTATTTCTTTCTCCATTTTGTAAGTATTGCATGACAATCGAGTTGTTAGGCTAGGAAATAGATAAAGGGGGAGTAATAGTAGTTCCTTGGCCCTTGGGAATACGACCCCCTCGCGCGTGCATGAGGGGTATTACTTGGCGACCCGTGCGCTTGCGGTTGAAGTCATCATTCTACGCCACCATTCCATCATCATTTGAAGCTTCATTGATTCAAGGAGATCAAGATAGTAGAGGGAGTTTTCTTGCTTCTTTATTATATTTCTTTACCTTGTATGTTGTATAAGTATCCCTTGACATGAGGGATTAACTTATCATTGTGTTTGGATTTGGATGAACCTTAGGGTTAATCTTTTGTATGAACTTTGGATGTTGTTATTAATCTAGTTTGATGGTTCTTTGAGATTCAATCTTTCATGGTTTCATGTCTAGAATTACATTTGTGGAGAAATCCGTAATTCTTTTATCAGTTGTATGTGTAGATGTGACATGCTCATGTGTACTAGATCTAGGAAAGATTGAAAGGGGATTCTTGTGCCGACACACAGAGAAATTGGGTGTTGGTAGCCCTCCATTTCTAGTATGGGTTCAGGGGTTAGTCGCCGAGAAATCGGGGATAATCTACTCACGAGGTCTCTAGGTCTCAACTATCATGAATGCATCTTTATATCATACTAGTTTGGGACTTAATGATAACCCTAGGTGGATTCCTTGTCCAAACATACCCTTCTCATGCTTGACACTCCCTTGTTTGCTTGCATCTGTATGCTAGTTACCAGGCCATAGGATTAGTTTAAGTTAGTTTATTTGTTTTATTTCTTATCAACTTATATTGAATGGTAGGATAGAAAATAGATGAAGGATGAGTAATAGTACTTCCTTGGCCCCAGTGGAATACGACCCCTGTGTCACTCACAGGGTATTACTTGGCGATCCCGTACACTTGCGGGAAAGCTACCAAGTTTTTGGCGCCGTTGCCGGGGACATTCAAGGAATATTAGGAATGCTTGTAGTCTATTGCTCTAGCCATTTTTCTTTTCTTTATACATTATACTCTTTGTAGATATTTTTTTTCTTGTTTATATTACTTTTATTTTCTACTCTTTTTATTTTGACTTTGTTCTTTTTATTCTCATTTTTGTGAGGTACAATTCTCTTGCAAAATGCAAGGTGCTAGCTCCTCCATCACACCAGTCGAAAATGTTGATTATATAGGGGGGCCAAGACCACAAGGAAATCCATACAGCCTAACTTACAATCCAGAGTGGAAATACCACCCACACTCTTCATGGAATCAAGGGCAACAACAACAAAAATTTCCCCTCCTCAAGGTCCTCAGTATCAAGTACCACAAGTAAAAAGATTTACTACTGAGGATGTATTGGCGAAATTCATGATACAGACTGAAAGTAGATTTCAAGTCATCGATACCAAACTTGAAGCCATTACCACTGAACTTCATGCCCTTGATGCCAAATATAATGCACGATTTGAGGGCATCGATGCCATCCTTTTGGCTATACAAGCCTCTCTTCACAAGCTAGAAAGTGGGGTTGAACAATTAATTCATAAGCGAGCAAGAGAGCCCCATTCTACGAACAACAATGAAATTGAAGAGAGATACTTTTAAAGAGAGGTGGATGAGGACTTTGGTATATTGGTTGTTAAAATGGAAGAAAAAGTTGCATCAACATCACTTGAGCAAGCCCTTAGCATAGAAGTGACTCAAAGCACTAAGCACAAAAGAGAATCATTCAGGACGGCTGAAGATGTGGGTAGAAGGTTGAAGCCACCCAATGACCCACCAATGCCAATTTTAGACACACGTCCCAACCAAACTTGTTCCCTTGGAGGCCCAAACGATTTTTATGGATGATCAAAGGAAGATTGACATTGGTTGAAGAAAGAGATGTGGGTAGGAGGTTTACACCACCCAAGGACCCATCCATGCTGAATTTGAAAAGCCTTCAACCTTATCTTTTTCCTTGGAGGCCAAATCAATTCTTGAGGAAGCTCCAAAGATCTTTGTGCAGTCTACGTTAGTCGGACTTAAAAAAAAATGTATATACATGTAAATAAAACCCTAGTGATCACTTAGACTGCCTACTTGATGTTTTAAGAAAAAAAGGGTTTTAGTTTCAAATACAGGACTTACAAGGATCTTACTTGTTCATTGAGATAGCACTTAGCATTTTAAGACCCAGTATTCTTCTATGTGGAGTGATTAGCATCTAGAGATGTACTGATTGAAGTTAGTACACTAGACCAAGCAAGGGCAAATGAGATAAAAGATTCACTTACACTGCACAGATATATAAGAGGTGAGGCAGGATCTTTTTGTTGTGTTTACTGATTGTAACTCAACATCTATATATCATTATTCATTGCTTATAGAATCTCATTTTTTATTCGAGTAGGAGATAGTACATTTAGCCACTTATCTTTCCCTCAATTTTTCATGACTGGTTTGCTTAGGGACAAGCAAACGCTTAGTGTGGGGATATTTGATAAGTGTCTAAATGTATGTATTCTAGTATACTTACTCATTGTACTTTGCATGTATTTTGTCACGTTTGATGCCCATTTTGTGCTTAATCGAGTATTATTTGCTTTGTAGGGTATGTAGGAGCCACGGAGAACACGAGCACATATTCTGGGTAGAAAAGAGAAGAAAAACCAGGTCACGGCACTGTAGCAGATCTACTATAGTGGGAACAATGTAACACATACAATGTAGCAGTTACTGTAGCATCGGGGGGTCTTCGGGCAAGAAAATCCCGAGAATTTTGCCCGAGCCTCACGGCCTTGTCTGCTACCCCGTGAGGAATTTCCAGAAGCCTTGGCCTAGTTCTCACTGCCCAGTCTGCGACCTAGTGAAGACTTTCCAGAAAGTTTTGCCTAACCTTCACTGCCCAATTAACTACCCCGTGAGGCTTGAGATTTGGGGTCTTCCTTGACCTAATCTACCTCCTCACGGCCCCCCTCACAGCCCGTATGCTTCAGGGGTATAAATAGGGATTTCTAGGGCTTTTGAAGGAGACTTTTCTCTTGCCCTTTGGGGCCGCCGCCACCGCACCTCCTTGGGCCTTCCGGCCATCTTTCGGCGGCGATCTTTGCGGGAAACAAGCACATATCATCACCAAGAGGGAGAGGAGCAAGAGAGAAGGAGTTTGTGTGAAGTTCTACACCACCATTCCATCATCATTCGAAGCTTCATTGATTCAAGGAGATCAAGATAGTAGAGGGAGTTTTCTTGCTTCTTTGTTGTCTTTCTTTACCTTGTGTGTTGTATAAGTATCCCTTGTCATGAGGGATTAACTTATCATTGTGTTTGGATTTGGATGAACGTTACGGTTAATCTTTTGTATGAACTTTGGATGTTGTTATTAATTTAGTTTGATGGTTGTTTGAGATTCAATCTTTCATTCTTTCATGTCTAGAAATTGGATGGTTTAAATATCCTTTCCACATATTTTTCCATTCCCAAAATCTCTTTCTTGATTTTTATGAGTTGATCAATCCCAAAGAATGGTGCTTGTTCCATTACCTTAAGGTTTGCTTCTTCTTGTGTATTTTCAGCTTGAAAGGAACATGAGACTAACAAATCCCCTTGAAAATTTTCTTGCTCACAAGCACACTTTTCTTTCAAGCAATCCAAATTCTCAACATGATGTTCTTCTTCTTTCTCTTCAATTTCTATAGCAACGTACTCGGTATGCCCCATTTCTTCATTATCGTTCACTACCACATCATCTCTACAAGGACTTTGCGTTGCTTGCTCAAAAATGTCATTTTCCTTGGAGAGTGTGTCAAGTATCCATCCTAATTGATGCTCAAGGTTGTTATAGGAGGCTTCATAAGATTTTTGTGTGGCTTCCATACTTTGGCAAGAGGCATCGGATGCTTTAAAAAAGTTATCTAGTGCTTTTTTCCACTGAGGTTCATCCTCTTCAAGTATCTCATCCTTTTGAAATTGCTCTTGAGGTGCTTCCCAATGTTGTCCATCATTATTCCATAAAACATTTTGGTAGCTTCTCTCATTTGGATGATGTGTGTTGTAGCCTGGATTGCTCTGTTGTTGTGAAGCAATAATTCTATCAAGCTTTGTACTAAGAGCTTCAACTTGAGAATATAGCTCAATGACTGCATCAATCTCCATTTAGGTTCCTCGCAAGAAAAAGTAAGACAAAACCAAAGAAAACAAATAAGAATGATGGAAGAATAAGAAAAGTTGAAATAGAATGAATGATGAATAGCTAAAATAGCAAAATACAAATGTCTCTAAAATGCCTATTCCCCTGCAACGGCGCCAAAAACTTTGACAGGGGCCCAAAAGTGCACGGATTGTCGAAGTAATAAAATACCCTGGTGAGTGGGTAGTCGTATCCACAGGGAACAGTGTTCAGAAACAAGCGTTATCACCATTTTAGATATAAATGGAATCGATGGTAAAAGAAATCAATATGTATATATATATATAAGAAAGTAAAAGAGACCAAGAAGGGCAATAAAGGTAGCACAGGTAATCGATATAAAGATGAGGTGCCCGGACAAAGCTCCCCCTAGGACGAATGCTTCTACTGCAAGACAAGTATTGTGCCCTCTAATTGATGTCTAATGAGTTGTGGAAATCCTTAAGCACACGGTCTCAAACCTAAGGTCAACCGTGACTAATCCCACACTATACCTGGCTCTAGACTTCTCTACGACCCTTGACTCTCGATGACCTGTCACCTAAGCCCCAAGGGAGTACTTCATACTAATGCCTAGGATCGTGTGAAATTTCCTAGAGTTCTAGGGATTCCAAGTGAAAGACCATATCCCTAATTATAGTTCTAACCCTTTGGTCCAGGTGGAAGAACCCTAATCTAAGTTAAGCCCCAATCCTAGGATTCACTCAACCCTTTGCAAGGGAGTTCATCTCCTACTACTTGACTCTACTTCGATCGCGATTAACTTTTGGGATACGGAGGTAGGGAAATTCACACCGGAGGGGAAAGGGGACGTTCCGCTACCTCTCGACTCACCCTCTCAACCTTCTCCAACCTTGTCTAGTCTAATCCTATAGAGGTTGTCTGATAAGTGCTTGTGTTATAGTAATGCAAAGCATTATTATCTTATAATGAGCATACCTTTTATCAGATTTTATCACTAATTAGTGTGTATTTGTGTTCTTTCGTGCATTGTAGGGTTGTTGAGTTAATTCGGAGAAGAAAGAAGCAAGAATAGGTTATGTTCGCCATTGTTGAAGAGTTCTCGGACCAAGCAAGGAACAAGGCATGAGTCTAGACTTGTGGGTGTGTGCCAACCTCCATTAGAGGGGCATAAGGGCAGTCACATTCACAAAAGTCTATAACTCGTGTAGAATTGGAGGACTTCGCCAACGAAGAGAAGTGAAGTAATCGACATGATCTACCGTTGATTGTGTGTCCAATTCAACGGCCTCGATGAAGAACGATGAATTCGGGAGCATTTGGGCGAGCACTATAGCAGCACTGTAGCAAGCTACTGTTCACTTTCTGCCGAAATTCAGAATTACAGAGAGTTCACACAGGCATGTGGAAATTCCACACGGCTGTGTGAATTAATTTTCTAGCAAACCAGAAACTTCACACGGGCGTGTAGCAAAAACACTGTACCAAAATACTGTTCACAGTCTGCCGAAAATCATTTCCACACGGCCGTGTGGAATTAAGACACGGGCGTGTGGAAATTCTGATTTTTCACAGGGCCGTGTGGAATTAACACAAGGGCGTGTGGAACTCCGATTTCAGCCTATAAATAGCCCGTTTTCAGATCTATTTGGGGACCCCCCTTCTATCTCTTGCCTATCTTTTTTGGGGCTTTCGGCTAGGGTTTGGAGAGGTTCTTGGAGGTCTTTGGAGGCGAATATATGGCATCGACATCAACATCCTTTGGAAGAAAGCTATTGGGGGAGCTTTCATCGGCATCGATTCGGCGAGGTGCCCTAGGCTTGACAAGGGATTCGTGGAGAAGACTAGGTGGCTCCACAAGACCATCGATACGATCTACAAGGCTGTTTTCTTTATGGTTTTTATACATATGTTCTTAATCTCTTTATTGATTTTGTATTGCTCCATGGAGAGCTAAACCCTAGTGGGTATTCGGACTTGTAAACCCTAGGATGACATTGTTTCTATGACTTTTATTATGCTTCCTTTATTGATGAATTTAATTGAGTTTCAATTTTAATTATCTTGTGCTATTGTTTTCCCTTAGCCGTGACACTAAGGTTGAGAGAAATCTAGGTTATCCTTTGGAGGTGTGACAACTCCTATAGGGTTAGACTCCTTAAGATTGAAGAGGGTTGAGAGGGAGAGTTGTGAGGTAGCGACGTACCCCTTTCCCTTCCGGTGTGATTTCTCCCTACCTCCGTTTCCTTGGTTAATTAGCGGTCAAGATAGAGTGCTAGGGCTCAATCTAGACTAGGGTTCTTCCACCTGGACCAAAGGGTTAGAACTACATAGAGGAACAGGTTTTATCACTAGGAATCCCTAGAGCTTAAAGCAATCCCACGTAGTGTTAAGGTTAGGAAGATAGACTCCCCTGAGGCTTAGTTGACAAGGCAACAAGAGTCAAGGGTCGTAGTGAATCCTAATACCGGGACATAATGTTGGGGTTAGTCACGGTTGACCTTAAGTTTTGGGACCGTGAGTTTAAGGATATCCTCGACTTAATAGGCATCAATTTTAGAGCATAATACAAGTTTTGTACTAGAAGCATTAGTCCTAGGGGGGAGCTTTGTCCGGGTACCCCATCGTTATATCGATTACCTCTCCTACCCTCATTATTCTTATTGCACTCTTTTATTTTCTCTTACATCTATAGATACATACTTTTCTCATCATCGATTCCCATCATAGCTAAATAGCGATAACACTTGTTTCTGAACACTATTCCTTGTGGATACGACTACCCACTCACCAGGGTATTTTATTACTTCGACAACCCATGCACTTGCGGGATACACGCAAGGGGTCGTGTCATTGTCACACCCTCAAAGGATAACCTAATAGATTCTCAACCCTAGTGTCACGGCTAAGGGAAAATCTCATACAATCGACATGCAAGATTGGAACTCAATAAGAAAACATCAAATTAATAAGGCATAATAAAAGTTATAGAAACACAAGCATCCTAGGGTTCACAAGTCCGAATACCCACTAGGGGTTTAGCTCTCCATGGAGCAATACAAAATCAATAAAGAGTTTAAGAACATATGCATGAAAACCATAAAGAAAACCCCCTTGTAGATCGTATCGATGGTCTTGTGGAGCCGCACACTGATAAGTGCTCGCGTTATAGTAATGCAAAGCGTTATTATCTTGCATTGAGCATTAATTTCATCAGATTTTATCACTAAAAAATTTGCATTTGTTTACTTTTGTGTATTGTAGGGTTGTGAAAATAAAGTGAAGGAAAGGAACGAAGTTAGATCGTGTTCACCATTGTTGGGAAGATTCTCAGACTAAGCAAGGACCACGGCATGAGTATAGACTTGTGAGTGTGTGCCAACCTCTTTTGGAGGGGCACAAAGGCAGTCACATTCACAATAAGTCTAGCTCGTGCTAACAAGGAGAACTTCACCAAATTAGGAGATTTGAAGCAATCGGCACGATCTACCGTTGATTGTGTGCCCAATTCTCGTGCTACAGTGCTGCTACAGTTCCGCTACAGTGCTAGGGACTCGAAAATGGTGTTTTCTTTGCTGATTTCTTCTAAAATCTCGTTGTCGAGCTCCCCACGGTATCTTTTGTACCTGTAACATGAAATAAACCAATTTAGACCGAAAACGGGCATCCACACATATAAAAATACTTAAAATATACGCGAACATATATCAATAATACGTACAGTTAGGCGTTTATCAAACATCCCCACACCTAAGCGTTTGCTTGTCCTCAAGCAAAAAAACATGAAGAACAGGGGCAAGAAGATAAATGACTAACTGTACGGCCTCAAGCTCAATAGTAAAGGACTCCACAAGCACGAATGGATAGAAATTAAGAAGTGAGCTGTTCAATGAATAGTTAGGTAATATTAGTTCTGTTACTCCTCAAGTGCCCCCGTGAGTGTGTGCAAACTCCCACCTTGACCTCCACATCCTGGATTACCCAGGATGACCATTCACCCCACGCACAATAAAGACGTCATTAAAGTGTTAAATATACCCTCAATACCCGGTTAAGAGTCCTTTGGGTTCTAAATAAAACTCTGGCTCTTAAGTGATCATGCAACAGGTTTCAGGGGGCACCAACGAGATGCTGCATTCCTTACTTACATAAATACATACTTTTTTTTTTTTTTTTTTTGAGAGTCCGACTAACATAGACTGCACCAAAAATCTTTCAGACGGATGCACATGCTGGCCAGGCACAAGAGCCACCCATCCTACTTGATTACAATCCACATAGACGCATTCATGCTGTACTAGCAGAGGAATACTGTCATAGACTCCACTCTTATCTCGTATACATACTTTTAGACCAGTATCTCGTATACATACTTTAGACCAGTATCTCATATCCCCCGGAATAAAACCTGTTAAACAATCTCACTTGAGGCCAAAGAAAACAACAGAGGACCTCAAAGGCTCTTAAAAGTGCATTGAAAGTAGATTTTAACAATTTAATGCCAAAAACATTGCAATAGGTTAGTTGGAGTGTACAAAGTGGAAGTGATCGTGAACAAGTATATGGGTGCACTAAAGATGAAGCAGAACTACATTCAAGCACAGGTAAAGTACAGCTCACAACTATCATTCTACCAAGCTAGGAAGTCCTCAACAATAAAATCATAGCTATCATATGTAATTCAAGCATGCAATTACAAAAATTTTAAAAGTTCACGAAAATCCATCTCCACCCCCCACTTAAAGATGCACATTGCCCTCATGTGCCCAAGCAAGAAAATGCAATAATATAGAGAATAAAACATAGTAGGAGGGTTTTGAGAACTTCCCCGAGTCTCAAAGCATGTGTCTTGAAGTCCATGAGATCGGGGGTGACCACCAAAGGTTATTGTACAAAATGGAGAAAGAGAGTGTGCTTGATGCCCCCATTCCACCCTGCAAGGTAGAAAGAAATATCATCTCAAGGCATCCATCACACACCCAAAAAGAAGATACACCAAGAAACAAGAACACACACAAACATGCAAGGAAACAACTAACATAACAAAAACAATTAAACAATAGATAATCCAAGCAAGTTGTTTGAGCAATCAAGATCATGAAGTCTAGTTTTGTTCATTGCAAGTGTTGTAGGAAATTTACAATTATGCTGCAAGTGAACAAATAAATTCAAGAGAAATTTCAGCCCAAAGTTACTGTAGCACAGTGTTGAAAGAGGTAGAGTTTCCCCTTGTTTTTGAAGCCCAAAAATTTACAAATAATGTCTCAAAATACCAATAAATCAAATATTACACATTCATACATCATTCCCCAAAGTTTGAAGCAAGATAAGCATGAAAATCAAGAGAAAGAAACAAGTTTGCTTCAAAACACAAGTTAGGGCTTCAAAGCTTGAATCGGCGAAAATCTGTGAAGATGATGGTGAAGCCCCCAATAAATCATGCAAATTAAGTCCATGGACGTAGGAGATTCGTGTATAGGAAGAAAAATGGAGAAAAACGGTGAAAGAATGAGGGAAAACGGATGAGAAATGAGAGAGATATGAGGAAAATAGTGAGAGGGTACACACTATAAAGTTCAGCCCGAGCATCCATGCGGGCAAGCATATGCCGGTATACATGCCCGCATAACCTGCTGATTTTCCATATGGGCAGGCATATGCCCGTATGCATGCCTGTATAAAGTTCTAGATTTGTATATGGGCATGCATATGCTCAAGAAATGGCCTGTTTCCATATTGTTCATCAAGGACTCATCCGAACACCCAAAAATCACATAAAAACAAAGCCGAATTCACCCACAACAACCAAAACATGATATTTGATACATGAAGATGAATGATAACACAAAGAACTCATAAGTACCATGAATGAACACAAGTAAATAAATTATGAAAAACGACTAACTACCCACAATCACAAACTTGAAAACAAAGAACACTCAATCAAGCAAACACACCAAAAATACGAAAACACACATGCAATAAATTTTAATGCTTGGCTTGCCTCCCAAGAAGCACTTGTTTAACGTTATTAGCTCGACGTGTTTTACCTCAAGGGGGCTTGAAGATGGTGTGTTCCTCTCGGCTAGAAGTGGCATAAGAACTACCAAGAGAAGTGAAGCGTACCTTCCGGGATGATGTCAAAGTGGAGACCAAGCATGAGTTACCTTTTGGTCTCCATGGAAAAAGCTTGGGCCGGGCATTGTACAATTTAAACTTTGGCGGATCCTTGGATGGCTTGAATCTCCTCCCCGCCTCTACTTTGGTCCCGGCTGAATTTCCTTGGAGCATCCACAAAGCTTGTTTTGGCCTCCAAGGGAATAAGTAAGATTGTAAAAATTTCAAACTCGGCATGGGTGGGTCCTTGGGGGGCGTAAACTTCCTACCCACATCTCCTTCTTCAACCAATGTCAATCTTCCTTTAATTACCCACAAAAATTGTTTGGGCCTCCAATGAAGTAGTTTTGGGCGGGACGTGTCTAACCTCGGCATAGGTGCGTCATTGGATGGCTTCAACCCCAACCCACAATTTCTTTTGTCCCAAATAATTCTTTTTTGTGCTTGGCCTTCCATTATTGGTTCACGAATTTGTTTTTCAACCTGGCTCTCTAGCTTGTGAAGAGATGCTTGCACAGCCGAAAGTGTGGCATGGATGACCTCAAATCTAGCTTCATATTTGGCATCAAGGACCGAGTATTGTTCAAATTGGGCCCTAGCAAGGTGTCTAACCTGGTTCTCAAGAAAATAAATAGAGGCTTGGAAATTTCTCAATACAGTACCGAACTCATCTAACTTTTTTTCTACACCCTGAAACCTTGCTTCAGTATTGATCATGAATTTGACCAATACATCCTCGGTAGTGTACTTCCTTTCTTGCGATGTTCCATGGTTAGGACTTGGAGGGCAATTTTGAGCTTGCATTTGTCAAGAATAGTGTACCTCGCACAAAAAACACAAAGTGAAACAAAGCAAAACAAAACAAACAAACTAGATAATAAAATAGTATGTACACAAGATAAAAGTGGGTAGAGCAATAGACTACAGGTTTTCCTAGTATTCCTTGTGAGTCCCCGGCAATGGCGCCAAAAACTTGATGAATGTTCACAAGTGCACGGGTCACCAAGTAATACCCCTCGCGCAAGCACGAGGGGGTCGTATTCCCAAGGGCCAAGGAAATACTATTACTACCCCTTCATCTATTTCCTAACCTAGCAATTATATGATAAAAGTAAGATAAGAAGAATAACAAAGAGAAAACTATAAACACATGGACTAAGGCTCACCACATAAGCATGCTAAGGAGGCAAGTTGGAATGAAAGTTCGAGGTCCCCGAGTGAGGATCCCCTCGGGACTACTAAAGCTAGAAGGATACTCGAATAACATAGGCAAAGGTGGTTAGGCCAAGAGATGTCCAAAGGTAGGTCACCCCGATGGTCACAGTGATAACCCCTAATCCGGTACGAGTATTGGAATACGGAATCACTTCCGCCCAAATCCTCACACGATTGCAGTGCGCCTAGGGAAATCCCTAATTAAGGTCAAACACAATGTCTAGGTTCAACCCTAATGGTTGGAGGGGTACGAAATACCTGATGGTCACGACGTATTCGTACATGTATCCCTTCTAAGCCAAGCAAGTCTAGTACAAGGGCGATGGTGACGCAACCAAGTACAACCTAGAATTCAAACCACAGAGTTCTTATGCAATTTGATACAATAAAGAACACAAAGCTTAGACCACAACCAAACCAAATACCAAAAATATACTCAAAGTATCCATACAAGCAAGTTCATCCCAAGGTTCACTGGATGCCCGGTGACCTTGGGAGTCTAGTTCAACATCAATAGAGGAGAAAGTGCAAAGAACAAGAGATACAAGCTAAAGCACATAACAAACTCCCCTAAGATGAAGACTAGAGGTGGTGATGAGAACTTGATGGATCCGTGCCAACAAGCTCCTAGATTTTCTCCTTGATCGCGCTCCTCTTCTCCCCTTTGATTTGCACCCTAGATCACCCTTCTCTCGAAACCTTGAAGCTCCTCAAACCCTAGATGGTGGTGGAGGAGAAGTGGTGGCCAAAAGTCCCTAAGAAAAATGCCCTAAAGGACTTTAAAACCTAATTCCAGCAAGTCATGCGGCCTGGCATACGGGCAAGCATACGGGCACTGTAGCTCCCCGTGTTTTGTGTAAGTTGCTGCAGTGGAGTGCTACAGTGAAATGATACAGTCTGCTACAATGCTGTTGCTACAGGAACTGTATGCGGTCAATCATGTGCCAGTATAGGTGCCCGTATGAAACTCCAGACTTAGCCGTTTCGCCAAATTCTCGTTCTACAGTGCTGCTACAGTTCCGCTACATCACCAGGGACTCGAAAATGGTGTTTTCTTTGCCGATTTCTTCTAAAATCTCGTTGTTGAGCTCCCCACGGTATCTTTTGTACCTGTAACATGAAATAAAGCAATTTAGACCGAAAACGGGCATCCACACATATAAAAATACTCAAAAAATACGTGAACATACATAAATAATACGTACGGTTAGGCGTTTATCACCGATGACGCGCGCTAAACCTCCACCAAATCCTCTCCAAAACCATAGCCATACTCCCCAAAGTTGAGAAGAAAGATGGGTCAAAAGATATCCCAAAAGGTCTCTAAAATCCCCTTTTATAATGTTGAATCGCGGCTTTAAAATCGGACTTATCGGGGGCTTCACACGGCCATGTGGAATTTTCACACGCCTGTGTGAAGTTTCTGTCTGGCTGAAAAATCAATTCACACGCCCGTGTGGAATTTCCACACGGCCGTGTGAATCCTCTGAAACCCTGATTTTCGGCAGAAAATAAACAGTAGTTTGCTACAGTGTTTTGCTACAGTAATGAGATGACAATGACGATAATAATGCTCAATGTAAGATAATAATGCTTCGCGGTATTATAACACAAGCACTTATCATAAAGACATAGTAACATACACCAATCAAAATGAGACGACAATGACGACTCAAGCCAAGCACTTCACGTCTTCACCTCTGCACTTTGCTATCACCTGGAAGGAAGAAAGAGGGGGTGAGTAACTAGGTTACTCAGTGAGGGGTTAGCCACAGGACTAAAGTTCAAGCATGAACAAATCGATAATAAAACAACATAAGAATATTTCAATACTCAAAAAGAATGAAACATGCCTTGAGTAACAAATATCTCATAAGAACATAGCTTTTCTCATTGAAATACAAATAGATGTTCTTTGAAATCATCATGAAAACACATGCCATCCTGGACCTATCATAAGCACAATTCTCATCGATAGATTTGAATATCAAGATACATAGAAATAAGTAATTAATCGATCATAAATCAACACTAATGTCCAAATTGGCCTCAAAAACTCTCCGTCTCTTACCATGGACTTGCTTAGGGTTGGAGCTACCAAGATTCACGCATCTTGGCATTGGCCACTGAGAAGTTCGTGTGGTGACTCTGAACAACCCAACTATACCCATGTTAGGGATCTACGCTCCCACTTGAAATGGTATAACCATTTTGACAGTATTCCACACCACCTCTATATAGGTCGGCCCGTGGAAACCATCCACTTCTTACTGCAGCAAGTTCTGGAGCTCGGCTCCCATGTTACCAACAAAGAATATAACAATAGCTTGGCCCGTAGGCTCAATATATACATCATGAAGATATCATAATTCTCAATAAGAGTGCATAAATGTTTATAATAGCAATTCTCACTCCAAGAGTGATGGACTTGGTCATAGCATCGATAATGAAATCATTTTCATGAAATGCATCATACAAGGGTATCTTTTGAAAGTACACTACGAACGTTGAATTAACACAACGAAAAGCCAAAATTTGCTTTTGCATGCCTATTTGTTTATCATAATAAGAACATCAAATCTCTTGGAAAACACATAGCTTAAAACATGTATTTTGAAAATAGAGTTTCAAATCATAAGCAACTTATATACAATTGGCAAGAATTCAAGAAATACGCCAATCTCATAAATCATCATGATTAAAAGCATCAATCTAGGTTTTGAATGAGTTTAGCAATAAGGGTTTTATAAATTCAAAACAAGCAACTTAATATCAAGAAATATCATGCATGAATCATAGTCCAACTTTGGTAATTTCCCACTCACAAACTTGGTGAGCAAATGATAAGTGTCTAAATATATCATTTTTTACTATGTACATTTTATACACTTTCATGCATTTTTGTATGACTCCGATGCCCTTTACGTGTTTTATTTGTTATTATTGTTTCAGGACATCGGATGATCATCTAGTGCGTGAATGAGCGTTGTTTTGGCATAGATCGGAGAATTTATTGAAGCTCACACGCATCCTCATATTTCGGGCAAGAAAAGAGTGGCTTTTCAGGCGGTACTGTAGGAACGCACTGTAGGTATTTACTGTAGCACCGGTACTGTAGCAATGTGCGGGCACTGTGCGGCCCCGCACACCACCCGCACAAGGGAGACAGAAGGGTGTGCGGGCTGTGTGCAGCCCGCACACAGCCCGCACACGCACGGGCAGAATGGGGTTTTTGAATGTTTATAAGAGAAGCTAGGGCTTGTTTTGGAGTTGTCTTTGGCCACCATACTCTCCACTCTTCTCCACCATCATCTCCACCATCCTCCACCATCATCTCCATCATTCTCCATCATCACCACCAGATTGGAGAGGCAACTTGAAGAGCAAAACTCAAGGGGAGAAGAAGGAAGCACTCAAGGTTGTCATCACGGAGCTTGATCGGCGTGGATCCGGCGAGCTTTCATCACCACCGTCTAGCCTACATCTGAGGGAGTTTCTTATGAGCATTTTCATTGATTATCTTGTGTATTCTCTCTTTTGATGTGGAACTAGGCTCCCAAGGCCACCGGGCTCCGGTGAACCTTGGGAGAGGAACTTGTATGGATGATGATACTTATTTATAGATGATTGTTGGCTTGTTTGTTTGATTTCAATCTATTGTTTTAATGTTCAATCTACAATGGATGGATTCCGTAGGTTTTGATTCATGAATTGTATGTGTATGGCGGGATGCTTGCATGTATTAGGTC
Source organism: Dioscorea alata (assembly GCA_020875875.1). Taxonomy (NCBI): domain Eukaryota; kingdom Viridiplantae; phylum Streptophyta; class Magnoliopsida; order Dioscoreales; family Dioscoreaceae; genus Dioscorea; species Dioscorea alata. The sequence goes on along the minus strand of CM037013.1, from coordinate 8,873,563 downwards.
ACACAATGATTGAAGGGGGATTCAATATGCCGGTACACCGGAGGTTCCGGGTGCCGGTAGCTCCCCGCGTGGTTAGGGTTATTTTAGCCGAAAGCGCGCATTAGAATTACCCTAACCAAGACTCCCTGCTCCCAATGACATCGTAGGGTTATCTTCTGGATAGAGGAACCCGTATTGGATTAGGGCTACACCACGGAGGTTCCGGGGTAGTCTACTCCCGAGTCTAGCGGATCAAACCTAGCCAACTTAGCACTCAATTTCCTATATTCATCCTAACTTGTTCTTCTCCCGAGGGGATCCTCGTCCGAGGCCTCTTTTTTTCATTGCTACTTGCTCTTTGGATTGTTTGTACGGTGTGCCTTAGTCCATTTTGTTTATAGCTTTTCTTTTATTTATATTTTCGTATTTGTGTTTTATACAACAACTCTTGAATTGATCGACTAGATAGTGATACCTAGGAGGAAGTAATAGCAGATCTTGGGGCCCTTGGGAATACGACCCTCTTGCGCTCGCGTGAGAGGTTATTACTTGACGACCCGTGCACTTGCTGGCTGGGAGTCGCGTGCTTGCTTCTTTAGCATGTCGCGCGACGACCATCAAGTTTTTGGCGCCGTTGCCGGGGACATCCAAGAATGCTAGGAAAACTTCTAGCTCGCTACTCTAGTCATTTATATTTTCTTTTGTAAATATTCTTGTTTTCTTTTATACCTTAATTTTTTTTTTATTTTGTTTTGTGCACAGGGCAATGGGTTATCAAGATGCCTCTGGTGGTGCAAATTTTCATCTTCAAAAATGGCAAATCAACGAGTATGAGGCCTTGAGGGCATGCAGTACCAATCAGTTCGAGCATGTATACAATCCATATCAGCGAGGGCACCTAGATTATTCATCGCATCACCATGGACAACAATGGAAGCCCTCTAACCTTGGACTACTGCCAAAACCCCCACAACCACCAATGAAGAGGACGTATACCACTGAAGACATCTTAGCCAAGTTCATGCAAATCACTGACTATCGTTTGGATGCGTTGGAAGCAAGCGTGACAATTGTTCAAGCATCTATTCATAGAATTTAGGAACAAGTGGTAGAACTTCTCAAATTAATGGATGAGGAAAATAAGAATAATGAGCAAGCTGTAGAAGTTCCACCCGTAGATGCTATGGACAAAGTTGGGGAGATTGTAGAAAACCTGGCCAGAAAAGAGTGTGAGGAAGTAGAAACAAGTCCATCAAGCACAATTGAAGATGCTATTTGCCTCAACATCGATCATTCCACTCATTTGCCCATTTTGGTCTTGTGCACTAAGAAAATTTCGGGAATTGTCTTCGAGGATGAGGGTAGAAAAATGAAACCATCAATGAACCCACCTATGCCTGGACTAGACAATTCCCAACCAAAAATATTTCCTTGGAGGCCCAAACAAATTTTGTGGGCAATCCAAGCTCATCCCACCATGGTTGAGGAAAAAGATGTGGGTAGGAGGTCGAAGCCGTCCAAGAACCCACCGGTGCCAAGCTTAGATAGTTCTCAACCAAAGCTCTTTCCTTGGAGACCCAAACATTTTGGTGGGATACACAAAGGAAGAATGGCCGGGAATGAAGAAGAAGCGGAGAGGAGGTTCAAGCCATCCAAGGATCCGCCTAAGTTCAAATTGCACAATTCTCGGCCCAAGCTTTTTCCTTGGAGGCCAAAAGGTAGTTTGTGCTTGACCTCCACACTTGCTCCATCTCGGCAGGTATGTTTTGTATTTGTTGGTAGTTCTTATGCCATGTCCAGCCGGGAGGAGCACACCATTTTCAAGCCTCCATGAGGTAAGAAGGTACGTCAAGCTCGTGACGTTAAACAAGCGCTTCTTGGGAGGCAACAAACCCTGTGTTTTCTCAGGAACGAAGGGGAGTCTCTGTAGAGTTTCACATGGCCATGTGAAAATTCCAAACGGCCATGTGCCTTAACAGATGGGCACTCCCATGGGCACCCACATGCCTCTGTGGATTCTCGGGAAAGAGTGTTTAAGTTCTTCAGGATTTCATAAGGCCGTGTGGAAATTCCACACGGCCGTATGCCCCTTCTGAGGTTATTCACAGGGGCATGGTCATGCCCCTATTCCCTATCTGTTTGAGCCCTAATTGGTGACACACACCGGTGTGGAAATTTCACATGACCGTATGTCTTCTGTAGATTACTTAGAAAATTCACAGACTCTGCAAACAATTTCAGAAACACAGATATAATGCCCAGAGCCTGTATAGACAATAAAAATATGACTAGAGATGCATAGAAACATGCTCAAATGACTCAATGTTTAGGGACAAAAAAACATCAATGACACACAAGAAAACACAGCATAAGCACATAAAAATCAGGACACCAACACTAAGTCCTTATTCATGCTAGAACGAAACTAACTCCTAGAAAAACAGTAAAAGCTTGGGTTGCCTGCCAAGAAGCACTTGTTTAACGTCACTTAGCTTAACGTACCTGGCCTTACCTCACGGGGGTTCATGGATAAAAGTTTCCCTCTTCCCTATAACCTGAAAGTAAGCAGAACATAATCTTTCTAGAGTAGAGGGGTAGTTGTTGAGTTTGTTACCACATAAGGGCGAAACACCCTTACTCCTTGAATGCATTTCCCCATTTGTGTTGGGGCTTTTATTGTAGCATCTCCTCAACCTCCTTATTTTTTGGATCATCCTTTTCATGACTCCCGAGGTTGGCTTCACTTCCTCCACAAGTGATAAGTGCTCGTGTTATAGTAATGCGAAGTGTTATTATCTTGCAATGAGCATTAATTTAATCAGATTTTATCACTAAAAAGTGTGCAATTGTTTACTTTTGTGCATTGTAGGGTTGTGAAGATAAAATGAAGGAAAGGAACGAAGTTAGGTCGTGTTTAGCGTTGTTGGGAAGATTTTCGGATTAAGCAAGGAGTAAGGCGTGAGCATAGACTTGTGGGTGTGTGCCAACCTCCTTTGGAGGGGCACAAAGGCAGTCACATTCACAATAAGTCTAACTCATGCAAACAAGGAGAACTTCACCAATTAGGCGATTCGAACCAATCGACACGATCTACCATTGATTGTGTGCCCAATTCAACGGCCTCGATGAAGAACGACGAATTCGGGAGCGTTTCGGCACAAACACTGTAGCAAGCTACTGTTCACAGTCGGCCGAAAATCAGTTTTCCAGAATTTTCACACGAGCGTGTGGAAATTCCACACGGCCGTGTGAAACCCCGATTTCAGCAAATTTAAAGCCGCGACTCCACATTATAAAAGTCTGATTTGGAGACTTTTTGAGAGAATCTTTGACCTAATTTTCTCCTCAACTTTGGAGAGGGCGGCTAGGGTTTTGGAGAGGACTTCGAAGAGGTTTGGAGCGCGTCATCGGCATCGTCATCGACGTCCGGCGGCCGCACAAGACGACGGCCACACCATACGCAAGGGTTTTTTTCATCTATGTCTTTACTTCTTGTTTTATTATATACATTGATGAACATGTATAGCTCCATGAGGAGCTAAACCCCTTGTGGGTATTCGGACTTGTAAAACTTTAGGGTTATTATGTTTCTTTGACATTGTTATTATGCTTTTCCATTATTGATGAATAAGAATTGAGTTTCGATCTTAATTTTATCTTGCTATTGTTTTCCCTTAGATGTGACACTAGGGTTGAGAGCAATCTAGGTTTTCCTTTGGAGGTGTGACAACTCCTATAGATTAGACTCTTTAAGATTGAAGAGGGTTGAGAGGGAGAGTTGTGAGGTAGCGATGTACCCCATTCCCCTCCGGTGTGATTTCTCCCTACCTCCGTTTCCTTGATTTAATAGCGGTCAAGATAGAGTGAAGTGCTAGGTAGATAAACTCCCCTGGGGCTTAGTTACGCGAGTAACGGAGTGAAGGGTTGAAGTGAATCCTATGCACTGGGGCTTAATCTAGACTAGGGTTCTTCCTCCTAGACCAAAGGGTTAAAACTACACATAGAAACAAGTTTAATCACTAGGAGTCCCTAAAACTTAATGCAATCCCACGTAGTGTGAGGTTTAGGTAGATGTACTCCCCTGGGGCTTAATCGTGCGAGCGATAAAGTGAAGGGTTGTTGTGAATCCTAATACCGGGGCATAGTGTTGGGGTTAGTCACGGTTGACCTTAGGTTTGGGACCGTGAGTCTAAGGATTTCCTCGACTTAATTAGCATCAATAGGAAGATATAATAGCATAGTCTTGCACTAGAAGCATAGATCCTAGAGATAACTTGTCCGGATACCCCACTTCATTAATTGTTAAATCCTCTTTAATCTCTTTTCTTGCGATTTCTAATCTTTCACCTTTCTCTATTTAATTTCCTGTCTTTAGTATAATTGTTCTCGCAATTCACACACAAATCGATTACTACTTTTCCGTACTTCGCATAGTTTTAATAGTGAAATCTCGTATTCTAACTCCCTATTCCCTGTGGATTCGACTACCCTCTCACCCTGGTAACTTTTATTACTTCGACAAACCCGTGCACTTTCGGGGATCCTGTCAACAAGACAAAGTGCTAGTACATCTTCAATCTCCGCATCTTGGTTTGGCTATCGTTTGTACGGGTCTGGATTCATCATTTCCTGTACATATTCATCTATTAGTTCATCAATGGCATTGAGATAATAAAGAGTATCATCAAAGTCTAGAGAATGTATCATGGCTTTAGTGAGGTGATAGATGAGCATGCCATCTCCAACACGCAATGTGAGCTCTCCATCGTTCATGTCTATCAAAGCAAGTGTGAATCCAGAAGTGTACGGGGTCACCAAGTAATACCTCGTACAAGGGCACGAGGATCGTATTTTATGGACGTTGTGGGACACGCTAAAGAAGGAGCACGAGAGGATCGTATCCCCAAGGGCCCGAAGATCTGCTACTACTTCCTACAAGATATCACTATCTAGTCTACCAAACAAAAATTATTGTATAAAAATAGAAATACAAAAATAAATAAAAGAAAAGCTCTAGACAAAATGGACTAAGGAACACCATGTTGGCAAATGGAAAGAGCAAGTGACAATGAGCGCAAGAGGGCTCGAGTGAGGATCCCCTTGGGAGAAGAACAAGTAAGGATGAATTTAGGAAATTGAGTGCTAAGTTCTCTAGGTTTGGTCCGCTAGACTTGGATGTCGACTACCCCGGAACCTCCGTAGTGTAGCCCTAATCCAGTACAAGTTCATCTATCCATAAGATAACCCTACGATGTCATTGGGAATAGGGAGTCTTGCCTATGGTAATTCTAATGCTCGCTCTCGGCTAGAACCATCCTAAAGCTCGCGGGGAGCGACCTGCACCAGGAACCTCCGGTGTACCGATACATTGAATCCCCCTTCAATCTATGTGTGACCTAATACATGCAAGCATCAGGCCATACATATACAATTCATGAATCAAAATCTACGGAATCCATCCATTGTAGGTTGAACATCAAAACAATAGATTGAAACAAACAAACATGCCAACAATCAATTAAAACTAACAATTATCATCTATCCATACAAACATGTTCTTCTCCAAAGGTACACCGGATACCCGGAGACCCTGGGAGGCTAGTTCCACATAACAAAGAGAGAAACCAAAATATAATCAATGACAAAGCACATAAAAATCTCCCTTGGACATGGGCTAGAAGGTGGTGACGAAAACTCGCCAGATCCTCACCGTCGAGCTCCTTAATGAGTTCCTTGAGTGCAACCTTCTTCTTCCCTTGAGTTTTGCACTTCAAATCACCTCTCCAATCCGTTGATGATGATGGAGGATGATGGAGATGATGGTGGACAATGGAGGAGGTGCTGGTGTTGAAGGATGGAGAAAATGGTGGCCAGAAGACCTCCTCCAAAAAGCCTTAACTTCTCTTATAAAAGCTTCAAAAAACCAGCTTTGCCCCTATGTGTGCGGGCTGTGTGCGGGGGCCGCACACAGCCCGCACACTCTTCTGTCACCTCTGTGCTGGTGGTGTGCGGGCCGCACACTGCTACAATATTGGTGCTACAGTAAATGCCTACATTAATGCCGCTACAGTAAATGCCCCGAAAATCCACTCTTTTCTTGCTTGGAACTTGAGGATGTGTGTGAGCTTTAATAAATTCTTTGATTCATGCCAAAACAAGGCTAAATCATGCGGGAGATGATCTTCCGATGTCCTGAAACAATAGTAACAAATAAAACACATAAAGAGCATCGAAGTCATACAAAAATGCATGAAAGTGTATAAAATGTACATAATAAAAGTGATGTATTTAGACACTTATCAAATACCCCACTACTTGAGCATTTGCTTGTCCCCAAGCAAACAAACATGAAGAACAAAAAAGATTGATAAGTGGCTAAATACACAACCTTTGGCTTAAGTGTAAGTGTACAATAGCAATGGCAAAACTCAAGATACTAAGCCGAAACACTTAAGAAATTTCATGCATTCAACTGCAATGATATGGTGTGTGTGTGCAACCCCTCTATTTCGAAGCTCTGTAGTCCAAGTCAGGTTGATAGAACCCCGAGGACCACATCTTGAGGCAAGTCACGCCACTTAGTGGAAATCAGCCTTGAGGTGGTAGAGATACTCCTAGCAGACTCCTAAAGATATTTCCTCTTTTGTTCAAACAATCACCAGTCATAAAACTTTATGTTACTGTACACACACATTTTTTTTCGGGACTGACATGAACTGCAAATCCATATTACCTGGAGCTTTGCACATTTAAATATACGCTCTCATACCTTAATAGCTTTTGGCGAGAGGAACACTCTAGTTAGGAGCAAGAACCCCAGGTTACTTTGCTAATAGGGCAGAGGAGCACTGTCCTTTTTATTTGTTAAATTTCTCCCTTTTTTATCATTTTCTCCTTTTTTTTTTTTACCGTGCTGAGAGAACAACAAAGAGGAAAATCCTTAAGAGTCTATTAGAAGCAATTCCTAACACATCAAGGCACGAAACCACTCAAATGGGTTAGCAACTAAGAGGATCACGAAAGTTACTGCTTTACTAACCCAAGTTTCCAAGGTCATACATAGGGGATAAGTGATGGAATGGCGAGAATGACAAAAAATTCTTAAGAGTGCGAGGTTGTAGATAGCTTAGCATTGGCACACCCCTTGTGTGTGTGTACCGCAAGTGCACGGATTGTCAAAGTAATAATTACCCTGATGAGTGGGTAGTCGAATCCACATGGAACGGAAGTACTAGTAATGACTAATTCTCAGTTATCTAATCGAATCGATAATGTGAAGCAATGGATGTAATGTGTAAAATAAGAAAATCGTAAGCAAGCAAGTAAAAGAAACAGGTAAAGGAGATCTCTATCAATGAAGATGAGATATCCGGGCAATGCTCCCCCTAGGCTCTATCATGAAGTGCAAGACTAACTAAATGCTTCTAAACCGAGTTCTATGAGTCGAGGCAATCCAAGAATAACGGATCCCTGCCTCTAGGCCACCGATACTAATCCCCTACAAGGTCCCAGTGGAGAAATCGCTCAATCTCAACACCTCACACCCCATATGACCGCAATGAACTTTAGTGATACCTAAGAGTGAAACTGATTCCTAAAATTAGATCTAACCCTACTTCTAGGTGAAAGATCCCTAACTCTCTACAAGGTCCCGGCTGAGAAATCTATCAATCTCACGGTTCACACCCCATATGGTTATATAAAACATAGGGAAAACGGAGATAGTAATCACTCAATCGGAAGGGAAAGGGGACACTTCTCAATCTCAAGACTCACCCTCTCAACCCTCTTTAAGCTTGTATGTTCTAATCCTTAATGGAGACCTCTCTATCATTGAGGTAACTACTCAAGCATCAACAATTAATCACAATGATGAACATGCCAAGCAAGCAATGATTAAACAAGGTTAAAACTCAAATTAACTCGGAATTAAAAGAAAGCATAAAGAAAGTCAATACATGAATCGAAGCCTAGGGTTCACATGCCCATGTATCTATTAGGGTTTAGCCCTCCATGGGGCTTATTACAAAGCAAAAGATAATGAAATAAAGAGCAATGTAATCCATGAAAGTAAACCTCCTCGAATTCGTGATGATGGACTTGATAAATCGTTCAACGTCTCAAAGGAACATTCTCCAAAGCTAGGTCGTTAATGGCTCCCCGATGCTATCTCGTCGAAGGATCTATCGAAGTTGGTGAAGAACGACCCCCAATATCTCCAAAGACCTCGTCCTTGAAACCCTAGCCACTCTCACCTTCAATCGTGCTCAAAAAGTCCCCAAAGAATCAGCAAAAATGGCTATTTATAATTCTGAAATGCTCCATTCATGTGCCTCCACGCGACCATGTGAGATCCCACACGGTCGCATGGGCTGCAGAATTACCACGCGGTTGTGTGAACAGTGATTTCTGCTATAGTACCGCTACAGTAAAAACGAACAGTATTTTGCTACAGTACTCTTCATAAAACACAGTCCAAACTCTCTTATCTTGAGGCCACATGGTTGTGCACACATCGATGTGGTGAGTTATAAGACTTCTCTTCCATCGAACCATCATTTGGAAGCTTTAGCTATCCTCGCTCAAGTAGGGATATGAATGTGTGACTGCCTTTGTGCACTTCCATCACACAAATCGGCTTGAATTCTTCTGGAAGTTGGCACACACCCTCATGTACATGATCCCCTCTTGTGCCTTGACACTTGTGTTGTACACAAGCTCTCAACAATAAGTCTTTATAACCCATCTTTGTTTCCTTTTCCTCCTTCAACACTTTCACAACCTAATTGCACAAAGGAACACCAAAATACACTTTATGAGACAAAATCCATGGTAAAATGATGCTCAATGCATGTAAAACAAGTAGGTAAAACATGTCTACTCAAGCACTTATCAAACTCCTCCACACTTAAGCCTTTTCTTGTCCTCAAGAAAAATTAACATTAAAGTCATGGAAACAAAAGAGAAGTGCTTGCCCTTAGGTTCACCAAGAAGGTACAAGAATAAAATTCTAAAATCATGGATAGAAACAAACACTAGATAAAACAATCAATACTCTAGCAAATAATCCAATAAAAAATAAAAGTACTAAAGTCTGAAAGCGTGTGTGTGTGAAAACTCAACTCATGTCAACACTATATCCATGACTCAAAGTCTTTATTAGCAATGGGACTTATTTATAAACAAAAAGAATAAGTAGTAGCTTCACACATCCTCCAAGGTAGCTCTTTCCCGAGATGCATCCCGAGTGGGTTTCACACTTTCGAGGTGGTAGCTCTTTCTACCGAAGGTGATAGCTTTCACACATCCTATGAGATAGCTCTTTCTCTCATCAGGGCCTAACAAGTATCCGACTTATGAGAGTAGCTTCATACAACATAGGTGGTAGCTCTTTCCACCCCCTATATACAAACAAAACTAGAATTCTGAATTTTTTTTAAACTCGAATAAAACTAACACTAGAAAATCACACAATAATGAACTCGAGTAAGTTTCCATAGGTTTAATGAGTGAGAGAAGTGCACTAAAGAGCAATCGGACAAAAATTTCAAGAAAATTGGATAAAAACTAGAGCATGATAAAAACTAATGTTTACAACCTCCAAAAACTAAGAATTAAACTCTCAACCCTAAGGTGAACCTTCATGGGCAACATGAGCATGATCATGAAAACAGAAGTAAAGGCCATGTATAAGGTGAACCCTCCCACACACTTAAGATGTACATTGTCCTCAATGTACACATGTAAGCATAATAAAAATATAATCAATAAAAGCATGATGTGGGTGAAAATGCAATTAAATCAATACTCCCCTGAACTCTTTATTGATCGATTGGTGAAGCTAACTCGAGGGCGTGTTATTGTTCAATGGGTTATGAAGCTCACACGACCAAGTCACATGGTTGTGTGTATGACAAAAACATCATCATCATCATCATTCTCAAGGCCATCTACATGGATTCAAGGGGTTCAGTGAAGCTCAATAAAATATAAAAAAGTTGCACGAGTTCTTACGAATGAAGCAAAATAAAGCACAACTCGCACAATCAAAACAAAGTGTAAAGATAACTAAAGTCTAAAAGATAAAATAAAGAAAACTAGAAATGAAAACTAAAGTTAAGAAAACTAAAGGCTCATGAGTGGGACACCTCAAGCATCGACATCATCTGCTGGTGCTACTGGTGTGTCAGAAGGCATGTCCTCATCCAAGGTCAGCTATAAACGATCAAGGCATTTTTGGAGCAAGCTTTTTAGTCCTTGGTGTCATACCTGCAAGAAAATTGCCAAATAAGTGCAAATTTACATGATATGGCAAGATGCAGGAATCCACATGGGCGTTGACATGACCCCTTGCATGTATCTCGCAAGTGCACGGGCTTGTCGAAGTAATAAAATTACCCTGGTGAGTGGGTAGTCGAATCCACAGGGAATAGGGATTTAAAACACAAGATTTCGCTATTTAGTTGTGTGGTGTACAAAAAGTAATAATTGAATTCATGAGTGGATTATGGAATCAATTATACTAAAAGACAAGAAATTAAACAGAGAGGTGGAAGATAAGAAAGTGTAAATAAAAGTTAAAAGAGAAAGACTAGCAATGTATGAAATAGGGTATCCGGACAAGCTACCTCTAGGACTTATGCTTCTAGTGCAAGACTATGCTATTATACTTTCCTATTGATGTTAATTGAGTCAAGGATATCTTTAAACTCACGGTCCAAAACTTACGGTCAATCATGACTAACCCCAACATTATGCCCCGGCATTAGGATTCACTACGACCCTTGACTCTTGTTGACCTGTCGACTAAGCCCCAAGGGAGTCTATCTTCCTAAGCTTAACACTACGTGGAATTGCTTTAAGCTCTAGGGATTCCTAGTGATAAAACCTGTTCCTATATGTAGTTCTAACCCTTTGGTCCAAGTGGAAGAAATCACACCGGAAGGGAAAAGGGACGTTTCGCTAGCTCACGACTCACCCTCTCAACCCTCTTCAATCCTAAGTAGTCTAACCCTATAGGAGTTGTCACACCTCCAAAGGGTAACCTAGATTGCTTTCAACCCTAGTGTCACGGCTAAGGGAAAACAATAGCAAAAGATAATTAAAATTGAAACTCGAATTTATTCATCAATAATGGAAAAGCATAACAGAAATGTCATAGAAACATAATAATCCTAGGGTTTTACAAGTCCGAATACCCACAAGGGGTTTAGCTCTTCATGGAGCTATACATGTTCATCAAAATATAAAAGGAAGTGTAAATAAAAAGCATTGATGAAAATCCCCTGGGGTATGGTGTTGCCGTTGTCTTGTGCGGCCGCCGGACGTCGGTGATGATGCCGATGATGCGCTCCACCTCCACAAATTCCTCGCCAAAACTATAGCCGCACTCTCCAGAAGTTGGGGAGAAAGTTAGGTAAAAAAGATGTCTTGAAAGTCTCCAATCGGACTTTCATAATGTTGAGTGCGGCTTTAAATTTGAACTTATCGGGACTTCACACGGCCGTGTGGAATTTCCACACGGGCGTGTGAAGTTTCTGGCTTGTTGGAAAATTAATTCACACGGCCGTGTGGAATTTCCATAAGCCCATGTAAATTCTCTGGAATTCTGAATTTTGGCAGAAAGTGAACAGTAGCTTGCTACATTGTTTTGCTATAGTAACAAGCTACATTGTTGCTACAGTACTCACTAAAACGCTACCGAATCCGTTGTTCTTCATCGAGGTCATTGATTTGGGCACCCAATCAATGGTTGATCGTGCTAATTGCTTCAAGTCTCCTCCTTGGTGAAGTTCTCCTAAGCAAGACGAGTTAGACTTATTGTGAATGTGACTGCTTTTGTGCCCCTCCAAAGGAGGTTGGCACACACTCACAAGTCTAGGCTCGTGCCTTGTTCCTTGCTTGGTCCGAAAACCTCCCTACAATGGTGAACATGATCTAACTTCCTTCTTTTTCTCCAAATTAGCTCCACAAACCTACAATGCATAAGAATACACAAACGCACACAATTTATTCATAAAATCTGATAAAAGATATGTTCATTGTAAGATAATAACACTTCGCGTTACTATAACACCAGCACTTATCAGGCGTATGGGCAAGCCACGTGCCCACGTGGCTTAATTTGCAACGTTTCTGATAAGTGCTTGTGTTATAGTAACGCGAAGCGTTATTATCTTACAATGAGCATACATTTTATCAGATTTTATCACTAAATAGTGTGCATTTGTGTATTCTTATGCATTATAGGTTTGTGGAGCCAAGTTGGAAAAGAAGAACGAAGTTAGATCATGTTCGCCGTTGTTGGGGAGGTTTTTGGACCAAGCAAGGAACAAGGCACGAGCTTAGACTTGTGAGTGTGTGCCAACCTCCTTTGGAGGAGCATAAAGGCAGTCACATTCACAATAAGTATAAACTCGTGTTGCTTAGGAGAACTTCACCAAGAAGGAGACTTGAAGCAATCGGCACGATCTACCATTGATTGTGTGCCCAATTCAATGGCCTCGAGGAAGAATAACGGATTCGGGAGCGTTTTCGGCAAGTATTGTAGCAGCATTGTAGCAAAAACACTATAGCAAGCTACTGTTCACTTTCGGCCGAATTTCAGAATTCCAGAGAATTCACACGGGCGTGTGGAATTATGATAAGTGCTTGTGTTATAGTATCGCGAAGCGTTATTATCTTACATTGAGCATATCTTTTATCAGTTTTTATCACTAAATGGCGTGCATTTGTGTATTCTTGTGCATTGAAGGTTTGTGGAGCTAAATTGGAGAAGAAGAACGAAATTAGGTCATGTTCGCCGATGTTGGGAAGTTTTCGGACCAAGCACGGAACAAGGCACAAGCTTGGACTTGTGAGTGTGTGCCAACCTCCTTTGGGGGGCACAAAGGCAGTCACATTCACAATAGGTCTAACTCATGTGGCTTAGGAGAACTTCACTGACACACCCCTTGTGTGTGTGTACCGCAAGTGCACGGGTTGTCAAAGTAATAATTACCCTGGTGAGTAGGGTAGTCGAATCCACAGGGAACGGAAGTACTAGTAATGACTGATTCTCAGTTATCTAGTCGAATCAATAATAAGAAGCAATGGATGTAATGTGTAAAATAAGAAAATCACAAGACAGAAAGCAAGTAAAAAGGAAAGGTAAAGGAGATCTCTATCAATGAAGATGAGATACCCGGGCAATGCTCCCCCTAGGCTCTATCATGAAGTGCAAGACTAACTAAATGCTTCTCAACCAAGTTCTATGAGTCAAGGTAATCCAAGAACAATCGATCCCTGCTTCCAGGCCACCGATACTAGTCCCCTACAAGGTCCCGGCGGAGAAATCACTCAATCTCAACACCTCACACCCTATATGAACACAATGAGTTTTGGGGATACCTAAGAGTGAAACCGATTCCTAAAATTAGATCTAACCCTACTTCTAGGCGAAAGATCCCTAATCCCTTACAAAGGTCCCGGTGGAGAAATCTATCAATCTCACACCTCACACCCCATATGGTTGCATAAAACTTAGGGAATACGGAGATAGGAAACACTCAATCAGAAGGGAAAGGGGACACTCCTCTATCTCAACACTCACCCTCTCAACCCTCTTTAACCTTGTATGTTCTAATCCCTAATGGAGATCTCTCTCTCACCAAGGAAACAAATCAAGTATACCAAACAACCATACGAATCAATAAGGCATGCAAGAAATTATTAAACAAGATTAAAACTCAAATAAACTTGGAATTAAAAGAAAGCATAAAGAAAGTCAATACATGAATCAAAACCTAGGGTTCACATGCCCAAGTATCTACTAGGGTTTAGCCCTCCATGGGGCTTATTACAAAGCAAAACATAACACAATGAAAAGCAATGTAAACCATGGAAATAAACCCCCTTGAATTCGTGATGATTGGCCTTGATGGGTCGCTCAATGTCTTGAAGGATCCTTCTCCGAAACTAGGTCGCCAATGACTCCCTCGATGCTATGACGGAGGAAAGAACTATCAAAGTTGGTGAAGAACGGCCCTCCAATTCGGCAAAGACCTCCTCCTCAAACCCTAGCCACTTCGCCTCTCAAAAGCCACACAAAAGATACCAAAAGAATCGGCAAAAAGGGCTATCTATAAGCCTGAAACGCGTCAGTCACGTGCCTCCACACGACCACGTGAGATCCCACACGGTACACGTCCATGTGGTGAGTTATAAGACTTCTCCTTCTTCGAATCATCATTTGAGAACTTTAACTATCTTCACACAAGTTGGGACATGAAGGTGTGACTGCCTTTGTGCCCTTCCATCACACAAATCATCTTGAATTCTTCAAGAAATTGGCACACACCCTCATGTGCATGATCCCCTCTTGCGCCTTGACACTTGTGTTGTACAAAAGCTCCCAACAATACGTCTTTATAACCCATCTTTGCTTCCTTTTCCTCCTTTAACACTTCCACAACCTGATTGCATAAAAGAACACCAAAATACACTTTATGAGACATAATCAATGGTAAAATGATGCTCAATGTATGTAAAATAAGTCGGTAAAACATGTATATTCAAGCACTTATCAAACTCCCCCACACTTAAGTCTTTGCTTGTCCTCAAGCAAAATTAACCATAAACTCATGAAAAGCAAAGAGAAGTGCTTGGCCTTAGGTTCACCAAGAGGGTACAAGAATAAAATTCTAAAATCATGGAGAAAAACAAACAATAGATGAAACAATCAATACTCTAGCAAATAATCCAATCAAAAAGGAAAGTACTAAAGTCCGAAAGCGTGTGTGTGTGAAAACTCAACTCATGTCAACACTATATCCACTACTCAAAGTTCTTATTAATAATGGAACTTATTTATGCACAAAAAGAAAAGATAGTAGCTTCACACATCCTCTAAGGTAGCTCTTTCACGAGATGCCTCCCGAGTAGCTTTCACACTTTTGAGGTGGTAGCTCTTTCAACCGAAGGTGGTAGCTTTCACACATCCTATGAGATAGCTCTTTCTCTCATTAGGGCATAACAAGTATCCGACTTATGAGAGTAGCTTCATACAACATAGGTGGTAGCTCTTTCCACCCCCTATATACAAACAAACTAAAATTCTGAATTTTCTGTTTTTTTTTTTTTTTTTTTTTTAAAAACTCGAATCAAACTAACACTAGATAATCCCACAATAATGAACTAGAGTAAGTTTCCATAGGTTTAATGAGTGAGAGAAGTGCATTAAAGAGCAATCGGACCCAAATTTCAAGAAAATTGGATAAAAACTAGAGCATGATAAAACCTAATGTTTGCAATCTCCAAAAATTAAGAATTAAACTCTCAACCCTAAAGTGAACCTTCATGGGCAACATGAGCATGATCATTAGAAAACAAGTAAAGGCCATGTATAAGGTGAACCCTCCCCCACACTTAAGATGTACATTGCCCTCAATGTACACATGTAAGCACAATAAAAATATAAGCAATAAAAACATGATGTGGGTAAAGATGCAATTAAAACAACACTCCCCTGAACTCCTTATTGATCGATCGGTGAAGCTAACTTGAGGGTGTGTTATTGTTCAATGGGTTGTGAAGCTCACACAACCACGTCACATGTTTGTGTGTATGAAAAAAAATTCATCATCATCACTCTCAAGGCCATCTGCACGGATTTACGGGGTTCAGTGAAGCTCAATAAAATATAAAAATATACGAGTTCATAAAAATATAACACTGAAACATAAACTCGCAACAAAAACTAAAATATGAAGATAACTCTCAGAAGGCATAACCTTTCTGAGTATATAAGTCCACAAAATAAGATAATGCAAGTAAAATGAAAATAAAATGAAAACTAAAAGAGAATCCCATGAGTGAAAACGCCTCAAGCATCGGCATTTGGTGGTGCTGCTGGTGTCGCTGGGGTATATGACTCAGTATCAGGGTCCAGAGTCTGTTGAATCTGGTCAAGGCGCTGCATGATCCGCGCCTGGTTCTCGAGGATGGTGGCGACGGCAGCTTCGAGTCGAGCCAGTCGCTCATGTACTCGATCTGAGGATTTACTAGGATCCACTGATGAAATCGGTGCTGCTGGAGTGGCTGTGGGCTCTGCAGGAGGTGGTGCGTCTGGAGTCTCAGCAGACTCATCATCGTCGGATGACACCTCTACCAATGCATATCCACCTGATGTTGTACGTCGGACTACTCCCATATGTCAGAGAGTGACTAGCCCCAAAGGTGACGCACTACTGACTCTCTGCTCGCCTATGACCGAACGTATGAGACGCATCCGTAACATGAGTCGAGTGATATACGGTCCCACAAATAGCACGCCAATACGTAAATACTGACTCTGATGTCGAAAGAAGTCTGCAACGACGTATCCAAGATGTATGGGAACACGCTGAGTCATGGAATACAGGTAAAGTAAATCTGTACGGCTCAATGCACCTGTACCATCTCCCCGTCCTGTGATCGATCTGCTGAGAACAACATGTATATATCTATGCGCATGACGTATAAGAAAAGAACCATTTGACTGACCTGGAATATACCGAGCACCGCCGCATAAGTCATGGAATACCTGGCTCGGAGTAATATCAGGGGGGAAGTCAGTCAAAAGCTCTCGGTACTCTAAAGTGTCCACATAATCCTGATCATATAACTGAAGTAATATCGCAAACTGTGTCAGTGACATCTCGTGATGCTGACCAAAAACTCTGAATCGGATGACGTTCTCTGCATCAAAGCTCGCGTCTGGTCGCTCACGATCAAAGGAAAAAGTCGATAGAACCTCCAAAGTAACATCTCGTCGGACGGGCTCAGAAATAGATAGGAGTCGGTCCCAACCCCCAACCTGTATCAATCCGCGAACCTCCTCTGAAAGGCCAATAACGTCGAGCTTCTCGAAGCAAATGTAACGCGACTGTCCAATCTTAAGTCCCTGCAGACGCTCGTACCTATGCCTATGTGTAGGATCGACAAACTCAACCTCAGGTGGTGGTGTCGACTCCCTGTCATGACGAGGGTGTTTATGGGCCACTTTCTTTGTCCTAGGTGCCATTTCTGCAAGAAAACACAAAATAAATCAGTTCAGCATAATTTCAATGAGTGCAGGAGGAAACCTGCGTGCAAAGTGTGAAAACAGCAAAAGAAAATTGTGTTCCCAGCCCACGTGGGTGCGTGGAATGCTCACGCGCCCGCGTGGGCGCGTGTTTGCACGGCAGAAGACCCACGCGACCGCGTGGATCAGCCACGCGGTCGCATGGATGCTTGTTTGGCACCCGCGGCAGGCCACGCGGTCGCGTGGCCTGAGCCATGCGGTCGCGTGGTCGCAGGTAGAGAGCTGGTCTCTCGGCCGAGGGCCACGCGATCGCATGACCCCAGCCACGCGATCGCGTGGCTGGCTGCTTGTGGCCAGCGCCAGCCCACGCAGTTGCGTGGGGCGTGGACTGTTGGCCGGCCCACGCGCGCACGTGGGCGGTCATCCGTGGCCCCTTTGGCCATGGATGACCTCCAACATCCCTCTACAACTCTCTCCTAAGTTTTCTAAGTGTTTTCACAACATTAACCATGCAAAATCAAGTCTAGGAAAGTAAAGAACAACATGGAAATGAAAATTGGAAACTAGGGCATGAAAGGAGAGGGATAAACCTTACCGATGCGAATCAATATATGAAACTTGATGAAAATGCCGTCAAAACCCTTTTGAATCCCCAAAGAGTTGAAGAAAAATGATTTTGAAACCTTATGGATGAGAAATTTGGAGAGGAGAAGGTTGAGGAAATGAAAGGCTCAATGTCAAGGATGATGAATAGTAACCCTTCAAGTCATTATATAAGCCACATGGGGGTGTGGAAATCCCACACCCCCATGTGGGTACTGTACACGGTCGCGTGAAAATTTCACGCGACCACGTGAGCTGCAGAATTTCTGCAAACAGTCCACGCGGCTCTCCAAACTTCAAAATTCGCCCATTTCTTCAACAATTATCATGAATTAAAACCCGAATCATGCCCAATATGTGAAAAACACTTATAATCACCAAAAATTGTTCATGAAAACTCAGCACCAAGAAAAACTTCATCAAAAACGCACACTCATGAATTTATTTCTGCAGAAATTAAAAACTAACTAGAAAACAAGTAAAAACTTGGGTTGCCTCCCAAGGAGTGCTTGTTTAACGTCACTAAGCTTGACGTACCTGTTCTTACCTCATGGTGGCTCATGTAAATGGAGAATTTCTTTTTTTGCAACTTGCACGCATGAGGGACAGAATTGTTTCATTTTTAAGAAAAATTGCTCAAATATGTTACCAATTGAGGAAGTATGATCCTTTTCTTCGGTGTGCTTGTCTCCAGCTGCACATGAATGTTTCTTACGCCGACGCCTTGCTCTCTTGACACGACGGAAAATCTGTTTAAACACCACTCCTTCCGATTGGTCTTTGAAAAGGCATGATGCTTGATCATGAAGTCTCTCCTCCTCAATAACCGGCCATTCTTCATATGGGTCCGGGTGTGCTATTTCCTGCAAATACTCATTAGCAATTTCATCATTAATATCTAAAAAATAACATGAATCATCAAAGTCTAGAGAATGCTTCATTGCTTCGGCGAGTCGGTATGTGATCTTTTCTTCTCCAACCCGAAGTGTCATCTCGCCTCCATCCATGTCGATGAGCGCCTTGGAGGTTCGTAGAAATGGTCTTCCCAAAATTAATGGAACCTCCACGTCTTCATCCACATCGAGCACCACGAAATCTGCAGGAAAAATATATTTGTCAACCTTTACTAAAACATCTTCAATTATACCTCTAGGATGACGAATAGAACGATCGGCTAATTGTAACGTCATGCGGGTTGGCCTTGGCTCTCCCAACCCCAATTTCTGAAACAAAGTGTATGGCATGACGTTAATACTAGCCCCCGAATCGGCCAATGCTTTTACTTCCCCCAAACCTCCGATCACACATGGTATGATGAAACTTCCCGGATCTTTCATCTTGTTCGGAAAATTCTTTTGAAGCAATGCCGAGCAATTTCCTTCTAAGACCACAGCCACACTCTCTTCCATTTTTCTCTTGTTGGTCAAGAGATCCTTCAAGAATTTTGCATACCTAGGCATTTGCGACAACGCCTCAACAAAAGGTATATTGATGTGTAGTTGCTTGAATAGATCCAGAAATTTTCTGTTTTGCTCATCAGTTTGATCTTTCTTTAAACGTGCCGGATAAGGAATTCTTGGAGCAAATGATGGGGCTGGTATAACTGCCTCTTTGTCCTTGTCAAGCACCTTACTCATCGGCTTTTCTTGAGGATTTTCAGCTGTCTTCCTAGTGGGGGTTGATTCGTGAGGAATTTCAGAATTCTTCTCAGCAGTGGGCTTTTCTTGGAGCTCCCGACCACTCCTCAAAGTGATCGCCTTTACATGCTCTCTTGGATTTGTCTCGGTGTTACTTGGCAAGCTTCCTTGAGGTCTCTCCGCTAATGACTTGGCTATTTGTCCTACTTGATTCTCCAAATTATGTAACGAAGCGGTGTGATTTCGGAGTGTTGCCTCAATATTCTGAAATCTTGTGTCGGTTGATTGAATGAACTTTGACAAAACCTTCTCTAATTCTGAAACTCTCTCCAGAATCGGAGGTGGTTGCTGAAATCCTGGTGGGGCAGCAGGCCTTTGCTGCCCTTGATTACTCCATGAGAGATTGGGATGGTTTCTTCAACCCTGGTTGTAGGTGTTACTAAAAGGATTACCTTGTCCTCTTCCCGAATTCCCCAAAAAATCAACTTGTTCAATTAGGGCTGAAGTAGTAAGTGAGATAGGACAATCAGTTGGCATATGTGAACCCCCACAACCATCGCAACTAGTGACCGCGGCAACTCTTGAAGAAGTTAAAGTGTCCAATTTCTTGCTCATAGCCTCAACTTGGGCGGCCAATGACGTGACGGCATCAATTTCGTGAATCCCGGCCACTTTCTTCTTCTCTCTTGCATTCCATTGATAACTATTGAGTGCCATCTCTTTGATTAGTTATCTTGCCTCATCCGGAGTCTTGTTTCCCATTGTTCCTCCCGCGGTGGCATCAAGTAACTGTTTGGTGCCCGGGTTCAACCCATTGTAAAATGTGTGAATAATCATCCATTCGGGGAACCCGTGTTGAGGACACTTCCGCAAGAGGTCCTTAAATCGCTCCCATGTTTCAAATAATGACTCTAACTCAATCTGAACATAAGAGGATATCTCATTTCGAAGCTTTGCCGATTTCCCCGGTGGAAAATATCTTGCAAGGAAAGCTTCGACCATCTCATTCCATGTTGTGATGGAAGCTCTTGGCAAAGAATGGAGCCACTATTTGGCTTTTTCTTTTAATGAGAACGGAAAAGCCCTCAAGCGAATTGCATCATCCGAAACCCCATTGATTTTCAGCATGTCACACACTTCAAGGAAACTCTCGATATGACTATTCGGATCTTCATCTGTTAATCCATTGAACTGTGCGGACTGTTGAAGCATTTGAATGAAGCCCGACTTCAACTCAAAATTATGGGCTGCGACTGGTGGCCTAACAATGCTTGATTGCGAACCACGAATCGTAGGACGAGCAAAATCTGAAAGTGTTCTTTGCTGCCCTGCTTGTTCTGCCATGTTTTCAGACTCTTCAATTTCTATTTCTGCAGGAAAATTCTGTGCTACTGCAGATTCCTTTCCTTTTCTCCGCAATCTACGCTCAATTTCAGGATCTTCTTTAACGAATGTCGAAGGATTTCCTCGGGTCATAACCTATAGAAAGAATGAAGAAAAGAAATAATGAGAACGATGTAAGAACGAAATATGGAATAGAAAAGAAATAAAATGATGAATGACTAAAGTAACCAAGTCCTAGCGTTCCTAATATCCCGTTCCCCGGCAGCGGCGCCAAAAACTTGACACACCCCTTGCGTGTGTGTACCGCAAGTGCACGGGTTGTTGAAGTAATAATTACCCTGGTGAGTAGGGTAGTCGAATCCACAGGGAACGGAAGTACTAGTAATGACTGATTCTCAGTTATCTAGTCGAATCAATAATAAGAAGCAATGGATGTAATGTGTAAAATAAGAAAATCGCAAGACAGAAAGCAAGTAAAAGGGAAAGGTAAAGGAGATCTCTATCAATGAAGATGAGATACCCGGGTAATGCTCCCCCTAGGCTCTATCATGAAGTGCAAGACTAACTAAATGCTTCTCAACCAAGTTCTATGAGTCGAGGTAATCCAAGAACAATCGATCCCTGCTTCCAGGCCACCGATACTAGTCCCCTACAAGGTCCCGGCGGAGAAATCACTCAATCTCAACACCTCACACCCTATATGACCGCAATGAGTTTTGGGGATACCTAAGAGTGAAACTGATTCCTAAAATTAGATCTAACCCTACTTCTAGGCGAAAGATCCCTAACCCCTTACAAAGGTCCCGACGGAGAAATCTATCAATCTCACACCTCACACCCCATATGGTTGTATAAAACTTAGGGAATACGGAGATAGGAAACACTCAATCGGAAGGGAAAGGGGACACTACTCTATCTCAAGACTCACCATCTCAACCCTCTTTAACCTTGCATGTTCTAATCCCTAATGGAGATCTCTCTCTCACCAAGGAAACAAATCAAGCATACCAAACAACCATACGAATCAATAAGGCATGCAAGAAATTATTAAACAAGATTAAAACTCAAATAAACTTGGAATTAAAAGAAAGCATAAAGAAAGTCAATACATGAATCGAAACCTAGGGTTCACATGCCCAAGTATCTACTAGGGTTTAGCCCTCCATGGGGCTTATTACAAAGCAAAACATAACACAATGAAAAGCAATGTAAACCATGGAAATAAACCCCCTTGAATTCGTGATGATTGGCCTTGATGGGTCGCTCAACGTCTTGAAGGATCCTTCTCCGAAACTAGGTCGCCCATGACTCCCTCGATGCTATGACGGAGGAAAGAACTATCAAAGTTGGTGAAGAACGGCCCTCCAATTCGGCAAAGACCTCCTCCTCAAACCCTAGCCGCTTCGCCTCTCAAAAGCCACACAAAAGATACCAAAAGAATCGGCAAAAAGGGCTATTTATAAGCCTGAAACGCGTCAGTCACGTGCCTCCACGTGACCACGTGAGATCCCACGCGGTCGCGTGGGATTTTGACGCGGTCGCGTGAATAGTAATTCTGCTACAGTGCTACTACAGAGAAATAAACATTGTTTTTGCTACAGTACTCTCCATAACCATGATCCAAACTCTCTCATCTTGAGGCCACATGGTCGGGCACACGTCCATGTGGTGAGTTATAAGACTTCTCCTTCTTCGAATCATCATTTGAGAGCTTTAACTATCTTCACAAAAGTTGGGACATGAAGGTGTGACTGCCTTTGTGCCCTTCCATCACACAAATCATCTTGAATTCTTCAGGAAGTTGGCACACACCCTCATGTGCATGATCCCCTCTTGCGCCTTGACACTTGTGTTGTACAAAAGCTCCCAACAATACGTCTTTATAACCCATCTTTGCTTCCTTTTCCTCCTTTAACACTTCCACAACCTGATTGCATAAAAGAACACCAAAATACACTTTATGAGACATAATCAATGGTAAAATGATGCTCAATGTATGTAAAATAAGTCGGTAAAACATGTATATTCAAGCACTTATCATTCACCAAGAAGGAGACTTGAAGCAATCGGCATGATCTACCATTGATTGTGCGCCCAGTTCAATGGCCTCGATGAAGAATGATGGATTCGGGAGCGTTTCAGGCGAGTACTGTATCAGCACTGTAGCTTGTTATTGTAGTAAAACATTGTAGCAAGTTACTGTTCACTTTCGGCCGAAATTCAGAATTCCAGAGAATTCACACGGGCGTGTGGAATTAACACACGGCCGTGTGAATTAATTTTTCAGCAGACAGAAACTTCACACACCCGTGTGTTAATTCCACACGGCCGTGTGAAGCCCCCGATAAGTCAAATTTTAAAGCCGCGATTCAACATTATAAAAGGCGATTTTAGAGACCTTTTGGGATATCTTTTAACCTATCTTTCTCTTCAACTTGGGGAGTGCGGCTAGGGTTTCGGAGAGGATTTCATGGAGGTTTAGCGCACGTCATCGGCATCGTCACCGACGTTCGACGGCCGCACAAGACCACGGGCACACCATACGCAAGGGATTTTTCATTGATGTCCTTATTTTGTGCTTTCTTTCATACATTGATGAACATGTATAGCTCCATGAGGAGCTAAACCCCTTAAGGGTATTCGGACTTGTAAACTCTAGGGTTATTATGTTTCTTTGACATTGTTATTATGCTTTTCCATTATTGATGAATAAAATTGAGTTTCAATCTTAATTTCATCTTGCTAATGTTTTCTCTTAGATGTGACACTAGGATTGAGAACAATTTAGGTTGCCTTTTGGAGGTGTGACAACTCCTTAGGGTTAGACTACTTAAGATTGAAGAGGGTTGAGAGGGAGAGTTGTGAGGTAGCGATGTACCCCTTTCCCCTCCGACGTGGTTTCTCCCTACCTCCATTTCCTTGATTTCATAGCGGTCGAAATAGAGTGAAGTGCTAGACAGATAAACTCCCCTGGGGCTTAGTTACGCAAGTAACAGAGTGAAGGGTTGAAGTGAATCCTATGCGCTGGGGCTTAATCTAGACTAGAGTTCTTCCACCAGGACCAAAGGGTTAGAGCTACACATAGGAACAGGTTTTACCACTAGGAGTCCCTAGAGCTCAAAGCAATCCCACGTAGTGTGAGGTTTAGGTAGATATACTCCCCTGGGGCTCAATTGTGTGAGCGACAGAGTGAAAGATAACGTGAATCCTAATACCGGGGCATAGTGTTGGGGACCGTGAGTCTTAGGATATCCTCGACTCGATTAAACATCAATAGGAAAGTATAATAGCATAGTCCTGCACTAGAAGCATAGACCCTAGAGGTAGCTTGTCCGGACGTCCTATTTCATTCATTACTTGTCCTCTCTATTCTCTTTTACTTGCACTCTCTCATCTTCCATCTTTCTATTTAATTTCTTGTCTTTCATTCTACTTTAATCTATATTCACTCATTGATCCTACTATTGCTTTTCCGTACTCCGCATAGCTTAATTAGTGAAATCTAGTATTATAATTCCCTATTCCCTGTGGAATCGACTACCCACTCACCAGGGTAAAATTATTACTTTGACAAACCCGTGCACTTGCGGGATACACGCAAGGGGTCGTGTCAAATTAACACACAGCCGTGTGAATTAATTTTTCAGCAGACAGAAACTTCACACGACCGTGTGAAGTCCCGATAAGTCCAAATCTAAAGCCGCACTCAGCCTATTAAAAGCCTGATTTGGAGACTTTTTACTAATACTTTGGACCTATCTTTCTCGCCAACTTTTGGAGAGAGCGGCTAGGGTTTCAGAGAGGACTTTGTGGAGGATTGGAGTGATAAGTGCCAAAATACATCATGTTTTAGCTATGATGTTCTTGTACATTCATGCAACTTATGTGTATTTTCGATGAGTTTTTGCGCACTTGATGTTTTATTTTCATTTCAGGGTTTCGAGGACCAAGTGCGCAAATTTCGACCGTATTCGTGTCATTCCGGGGAAGATTGAAGAAGAAACGAAGAGTTGGAGCACCCTGGAAGCCGACGCGCCGCACACGGACACATTTTCTCGGCCGTGTGCGGCCACTGTGCGGCCCGCACAGTGGCCGCACAAGGGAGACAGAGAGGTGTGCGGCCAGTGTGCGGCCCGCACACTGGCCGCACAGCACAGCCAGAAGGCTGTGCGGGCACTGTGCGGCCCGCACAGTGCCCGCACACCTTCGGGCTATATATGCTTGTTCTGAAGAGTTTTTGAGAAATTTGGGGGGTTCTCATCCGGCCTCCACTTGTCCTAGACTTCATTTCACCATTTCTTGAGGGATTTTGGAAGGATTTTCGGCTAGATTCGAAGGAGAGAAGAAGGGGAAGACGTTGAGAAGCTTCATAGGGCTCGCCGGCGCGGATCCGACGAGCTACGCCTTCAACCCTAGTCGACATCTTCGAGGGGGTTTTTCTTGTTTTTATTGGATGGAATTGTTGTATGATGAGCTCCTTAGTTTTGTGATGTTGAACTAAACCTCCCAAGGCCGCCGGGCTCCCGGTGAACCTTGGGAGGAGACTTTGTATGAATGACCTATATTTTGCTTTAAATGAATGTGTTAGTTTGATTGTTTGGTTTTAATTCATCATCATGTTGTTCATTCTACAATGGATGGATTCCGTAGAATTGATTTTGAATGATACTTGTTTGGCGGGATGCTAGCTTGTATTAGGTCCTTTGATGAGTTAAAGAGGGTAACATGTATTAATACACCGGAGGTTCCGGGTGTTAATAGCCTCCCGCGCGATTAGGGTTAATTTAGCCGAGAGCGTGCATTAGATTAACCCTAATCAAGACTCCTTGTTCTCATTGACATCGTAGGGGTATTTTCTGGATAGAGAAACCCGTACTGGATTAGGGCTACACTACGGAGGTTCCGGGGTAGTCGACATCCGAGTCTAGCGGACCGAAACCAAGCCAACCCTAGTTTTATAATTATCTTGGTCATTCGTATTTAGTCTTCTCCCGGGGGAATCCTCGCCCGAGGCCTTCCATAATTATTGGATTCTTCATCTCTATTTTATTCCGGATTGAGTTTTATCTTATTTGCATTTCTTTACTTGTTTTTATTATTTTAATATTGCTTCAACCCTGTTTCGATCGACTAGAAAGTGACTCCCAAAAGGAAGTAATAGTAGATCTCGGGCCCTTGGGAATACGACCCTCCTCGTGAGGTTTATTACTTGACAACCCGTGCACTTGCGGCCGGGGAGTCGCGTGCTAGCTCTGTAGCTAGTCGCGCGCTCGCTCATCAAGTTTTTGGCGCCGTTGCCGGGGAACAACCGAGAATTCTAGGAAAACTTTTGGATCATTGCTCTAGTCATTTCGCTTTCATTTGTAATTATCCATCTTTTATTGTTTTTGTTTTCGTCATTTTTATATATTCACTAATATCTCTTTTGTCTTTTGTTTTCTCAGGCGTTCTGTGCATGACTCGTGCAAACCCCACTGGGTTTGTAGAGCCGAACGAAGAAATTGAACGCGTCATACACCAACGGTTGAGAGAAACTCAAGTGGGTTCCTCCTCGGGATCAGTTGCTGCACCTGAATCAGTTCCTATAGCTATGGCCGAAGAGAGAAGAACTTTGTCTGACTATGAGAGGCCACAGTTTACTGGGGGAGGGTTTAGTGTGCAAGCTCCGGCTGCCAGTGCAAGTAATTTTGATTTGGCTAGACCAATCGGCATGATACAGAATTCAGTGCAGTTCGATGGCTTGGCCGATGAGGACCCGAATGAGCACCTTTCCCGATTCCTCCAAATGTGCTCAACTTTCAAAGTCAATGGCCTATCTGATGATGCAGCTAGACTCCGTCTTTTCCCATTCAGTTTGCGGGGCACCGCTTACAGGTGGCTCACATCACTCGCCCCGGGTTCCATAAAGACATGGGAGGAGATGGTAAACAAGTTTATGGGCCGCTATTTTCCTCCAAGCAAGGCTGCTAGATTAAGGCAAGAGATCTCGGCCTTCAGTCAAAGAGATTCCGAAACCCTCTTTGAAGCTCATGAGAGATTTAATGACCTCTTGAGAAAATGCCCACATCATGGTTTCGAAGCTTGGATGCGAGTACAGATACTGTATAATGGCTTGAGCTACCAGAATCGTCAACTCATTGATGCCGCAGCCGGTGGATCCTTGAGTAGCAAATACCCCGAAGATGCCGAAGAATTAATTGAGAACATGGCACGAAATGAATCACATTGGGGTTCAAGGGCAAAATTGACTCAAGCTCGAGGGGTTCATGAAATCGATAGTAAAACCGCTCAAGATGCGAAGCTCGAAGCACTAGCGAAGCAAGTGAGCTTGCTTATGTCCGAAAGAACCGAGCGTTCGAGCACAAGTGTCAAGCAAGTGATGAATTGTGGAACTTGTGGAGGGGGGCATGATGTTGCTAGTTGCCCCATTTCAGTCCCCGATGTCACCCCACTCGAACATGTTGACTATGTGAATCAGGGGCAAAAATTTCAAGCAAACCCCTATGGTGGAACATACAACCCCGGGTGGAGAAATCACCCAAATTTCAATTGGGGAAATCAAGGCCAACAAAAATTTACGCAACCACCAGGGTTTCAGGCACAATCATCACAAGCACCTCCAACGGAAAGGAAATTCACTACTGAGGATGTCCTAGCTAAATACATGCAAATCACCGATGCAAGGTTGAACACACTTGAGACAACAGTGAGGAATATGCAAGCTTCAATCCAGGGCATCGAAAAACACTTGGGACAGATCGCGGCATCCATGGCAGAAAGGACACCGGGTAGTCTCCCTAGCAACACTGAGACTAACCCACGAGAACATGTGCAAGCTATCACTTTGAGGAGTGGTAGAGAGGTTGAGGTTCGGCCGACTCCTAGGCCAATTGATAACAAGGAAAAGAACGTGGTGAGAGGCACTTCCTCCGTAGGTGGGGATGAAGCTAATGACAACCATGACGATTCAATTGAACCTCAAAACAAAGAAAAAAAATTGCTAGAGCACCAACCGAAGGTCCCCTATCCGGCAAGACTCAATCGGGACAAGGAGGACACTCAATTCAAAAATTTTTTGGAGATGATCAAGCAACTTCACATCAATCTCCCACTTGTAGAAGCCTTTTCTCAAATGCCAAAATATGCCAAGTTTATGAAGGAATTACTTACAAACAGGAAGAAACTTGAAGAAGCATCTACAGTGTCTCTAGGGGAGAGCTGTTCGGCAATTCTCCAAAGCAAATTGCCCGAAAAAATCAAAGACCCGGGTGGTCTAATTGTGGAGTGTCATTTCGGGGACTCGCTTGTAGAGAAAGCCCTTGCCGATTCCGGTGCAAGCATAAATGTTATGCCCTACAAGCTTTTCTTAAAACTGGGCCTTCAAGACTTAGAGCCGACGCGGATCACCATACAACTTGCGGACCGAACTGTTAGACGCCCGCGTGGCATTGTGAGCGATGTGATTGTGAAAGTTGGTGGTCTAGTTTTTCCGGCTGATTTTGTCATTCTTGATGTTGATGATGCTACTGAGGTCCCCATCATTCTTGGCCGGCCTTTCCTTGCCACATCCCGTGCCCTGCTGGATATTCAAGATGGGAAAATGACCTTGCGGGCCGGGAATGAAGAAGCCACTTTTAAAATTCCCGAGGCAATGAAACACCCCAAGGAGCTTGATGACACTTCTTATGCACTTGATGATACAGAATTACTAGTTCAAGATTGTGTGCATGAAGTCCTTATGATGAACCCCCTTGATGAATTCTTACAAGATGTTGTTCTTGAGGAGGAAGAGGCACCAAAGAAGGCACAAGAAGACCCTCCTCCTATATCCCCGGTCAAGTCACAAGGGCGAAGCAAAGGAGAGCGCTCGTGGAAGCGAGCATGGAAAAAGATAACCCCCAAGGTCAACAAAGCAAGCAAGAATTCTCATGACGAGGTACACACGGCATGCTTCGTCGACCTAGGTATGCACAACATCGATTCCCTCCTCTCCTTGAATTTGCCGGTTGGATCATCATTTGCATCCATTGGGACCTCAGGTAAAACTTCCTCTTTTAAACCACCATGAGTTGAGAAACTTGAACGTCAGGCTCGTGACGCTAAACAAGCGCTTATGGGAGGCAACCCATAAATTTTTACAATTCTGTACTTTTCAATTTTCGTATTTTGGTTATGCTATGTTTGGATTGTGAGCTCTTCACTTCATTCGTTCTTGGTATGCGTTTATCGTGTATGACATTGTTTCCTCCCCATCTCAGTGAATTCCCATTTGTTTTGTGTTTATATATGTGTATCCTTTGTCCGAGATGAGTTTTGTAACGTTTTTAATGTCGGAGACTTGCTTTGGTTTGAAGAAAGCCATTTTCTGAAAATTTACAGGGCTCTGTGCGGCCACTGTGCGGCCGCACAGAGGCCGCACACCCCTGGCAGAAGGATGTGCGGCTGGTGTGCGGCCCGCACACCACCCGCACACCCCAGACAGAGAGGTGTGCGGCTGGTGTGCCGCCCGCACACCACCCGCACACTGGCCCCAGTTTTGCTGCTGTAATGCTCTTCTTTCCGGCTTTTCTCCACATTTTCGCGCTTGTTTTGATCATACCACATCCCTCGCATCATTTCAACGTTAAAAATATTTTCAAAACTCAATTTATTTGCATACCTTCGAGGTGATTTCTTGGTTTTTAATTTCCTATCCGAATTGGATCTTCGGGGGATTATCGATGGCTTTCGATTTTGATCGCGATCGCGTTGTTTCCACTTCACTCATTTTTTCTAAACTCGTGTTCGCGCGTCTTAGCATGTTGCCATGGCTTGATCTTTATTTTTCGAGACGTAGGTCACCGTTGGAGGAGACACAGAAGACCTTGAGCGGCTTCATCAGTCCTTTCACTCCGAGAGCTCACTTTCTCTTTCATTCCTTGTTTCTTTTCTTTATTTTTTGTGTGGTTGATGGATGCTTGACTCGACGTCTTTTCTCCTTGTAGGTAGAACAAGACGTCCATTTTTCTTCCTCTCCACTTCGCTTGTAGCCATGGTGATGGTCACCCCGAGCTCGTGCCTTGCAAAGCTCATTACCAATTTCTCGGGGAAGTTCATGACACCACCCTCTTTATTTTCCATGCATAAATTTTTTTTTGTACTGCTGATCAGTGTACATTGAGGGCAATGTACTGCTTTAAGTGGGGGGGTGGCTATGAATGTCTGATCTTCGCTACTTGTTTCGTGAACTTGTATGAAAACTTTTGGTAATTCTTGACTTGTTGCATGATTGTAAACCTAGGATGGCGTACTTAATTGTGATTGTATTATAGCTCGAAATCATGATAAATGCTAAGCTTTTTATGACCCTGCACACTTGAGATTTTCATGTCATTCTAGGCAATTCTCGCACTATTCCCTTAGGTAGAACCCTGGACATCTAGGCGAGGAACCACAGCACTTTCGTGACCCTCTTAGTTGCTAACCCATACTAGTGGCTTCGCGCCTTGACGTGTTAGAATACCTTCTAATAGGGTTTTAAGGACCTTCTTCTTGTTCTTTTTTGCAATACGGTCAAAAAAAAAAAAAAAAAAAAAAAAAAAAAAAAAGTGAATAAAAACGTGGACAGTGCTCCTCTGTCCTAATAGCGAAGTAACCTGGGGTTCTGGCTCCTAACCAGAGTGTTCCTCTCGCCAAAAGCTATAAGGACATGAGCGCGTTTACATGAATGTGCAAAGCTCCAGGTAATGTGGATTTGCAGTTCATGTTAGTCCCGGAAAAGAAAAAGATAAACATTTTGCGTACAGAAAAATAAATTTTGACCGGTTATTGTTCGATAATAAGAGGAAGGATCCTTACGACTCTATTAGAAGTATTTCTACCACCTCAAGGCCGTATTCCACTATGTGGCGTGAATTGTTTCAAGAAGTGGTCCTCGGGGTCCTGTCTACCTTGTTTGGACTACAGGGCTTCGAACTAGGGGATTTGCACACACACAGCACACCACGGCCAATGAATGCGTGAATGATCTCAAGTGGTCTTTGCTTAGTATTTTGAGTTTCGTTTTGCCTATGATACTTTCATCTCTTGCCTGAGGTTGTGTATTTAGTCACTTATCATATCCCTGGTTTTCATGTCCGTTTGCTTGGGGACAAGCAAATGCTTAAGTAGGGGGTATTTGATAAGTGCCTAAATACATCATGTTATAGCTATGATGTTCTTGTACATTCATGCAACTTATGTGTATTTTCGATAAGTTTTTGCGCACTTGATGTTTTATTTTTCATTTCAGGGTTTCAAGGACCAAGTGCGCAAGTTTTGACCATATTCGTGTCATTCCGGGGATGATTGAAGAAGGAACGAAGAGTTGGAACACCCTGGAAGCCGACGCGCCGCACGCGGACACATTTTTCTCGGCCGTGTGCGGCCACTGTGCGGGCTGCGCAGTGGCCGCACACCCTGGCCAGAAGGGTGTGCGGCCACTGTGCGGCCCGCACAGTGACCGCACAAGAGAGACAGAGAAGTGTGCGGCCAGTGTGCGGCCCGCACACTGGCCGCACAGCACAGCCAGAAGGCTGTGCGGGCACTGTGCGGCCCGCACAGTGCCCGCACACCTTCGGGCTATATATGCTTGTTCTGAAGAGTTTTTCAGGGGATCTGTTTTCTCATCCGGCCTCCACTTGCCCTAGACTTCATTTCACCATTTCTTGAGGGATTTTGGAAGGATTTTCGGCTAGATTCGAAGGAGAGAAGAAGGGGAAGACGTTGAGAAGCTTCATAGGGCTCGCCGGCGCGGATCCGACGAGCTACGCCATCAACCCTAGTCGACATCTTCGAGGGGGTTTTTCTTGTTTTTATTGGATGGAATTGTTGTATGATGAGCTCCTTAGTTTTGTGATGTTGAACTAAACCTCCCAAGGCCGCCGGGCTCCCGGTGAACCTTGGGAGGAGACTTTGTATGAATGACCTATATTTTGCTTTAAATGAATGTGTTAGTTTGATTGTTTGGTTTTAATTCTTCATCATGTTGTTCATTCTACAATGGATGGATTCCGTAGAATTGATTTTGAATGATACTTGTTTGGCGGGATGCTAGCTTGTATTAGGTCCTTTGATGAGTTAAAGAGGGTAACATGTATTAATACACCGGAGGTTCCGGGTGTTAATAGCCTCCCGTGCGATTAGGGTTAATTTAGCCGAGAGCGTGCATTAGATTAACCCTAATCAAGACTCCTTGTTCTCATTGACATCGTAGGGGTATTTTTCTGGATAGAGAAACCCGTACTGGATTAGGGCTACACTACGGAGGTTCCGGGGTAGTCGACATCCGAGTCTAGCGGACCGAAACCAAGCTAACCCTAGTTTTATAATTATCTTGGTCATTCGTATTTAGTCTTCTCCCGGGGGAATCCTCGCCCGAGGCCTTCCATAATTATTGGATTCTTCATCTCTATTTTATTCCGGATTGAGTTTTATCTCATTTGCATTCCTTTACTTGTTTTTATTATTTTAATATTGCTTCAACCCTGTTTCGATCGACTAGAAAGTGACTCCCAAAAGGAAGTAATAGTAGATCTCGGGCCCTTGGGAATACGACCCTCCTCGTGAGGTTTATTACTCGACGACCCGTGCACTTGCGGCCGGGGAGTCGCGTGCTAGCTCTGTAGCTAGTCGCGCGCTCGCTCATCAGGGTTCCTCCTCGGGATCAGTTGCTGCACCTGAATCAGTTCCTATAGCTATGGCCGAAGAGAGAAGAACCTTGTCTGACTATGAGAGGCCACAGTTTACTGGGGGAGGGTTTAGTGTGCAAGCTCCGGCTGCCAGTGCAAGTAATTTTGATTTGGCTAGACCAATCGGCATGATACAGAATTCAGTGCAGTTCGATGGCTTGGCCGATGAGGACCCGAATGAGCACCTATCCCGATTCCTCCAAATGTGCTCAACTTTCAAAGTCAATGGCCTATCTGATGATGCAGCTAGACTCCGTCTTTTCCCATTCAGTTTGCGGGGCGCCGCTTACAGGTGGCTCACATCACTCGCCCCGGGTTCCATAAAGACATGGGAGGAGATGGTAAACAAGTTTATGGGCCGCTATTTTCCTCCAAGCAAGGCTGCTAGATTAAGGCAAGAGATCTCGGCCTTCAGTCAAAGAGATTCCGAAACCCTCTTTGAAGCTCATGAGAGATTTAAAGACCTCTTGAGAAAATGCCCACATCATGGTTTTGAAGCTTGGATGCGAATACAGATACTGTATAATGGCTTGAGCTACCAGAATCGTCAACTCATTGATGCCGCAGCCGGTGGATCCTTGAGTAGCAAATACCCCGAAGATGCCGAAGAATTAATTGAGAACATGGCACGAAATGAATCACATTGGGGTTCAAGGGCAAAACTGACTCAAGCTCGAGGGGTTCATGAAATCGACAGTAAAACCGCTCAAGATGCGAAGCTCGAAGCACTAGCGAAGCAAGTGAGTTTGCTTATGTCCGAAAGAACCGAGCGTTCGAGCACAAGTGTCAAGCAAGTGATGAATTGTGGAACTTGTGGAGGGGGGCATGATGTTGCTAGTTGCCCCATTTCAGTCCCCGATGTCACCCCACTCGAACATGTTGACTATGTGAATCAGGGGCAAAAATTTCAAGGAAACCCCTATGGTGGAACATACAACCCCGGGTGGAGAAATCACCCAAATTTCAATTGGGGAAATCAAGGCCAACAAAAATTTACGCAACCACCAGGGTTTCAGGCACAATCATCACAAGCACCTCCAACGGAAAGGAAATTCACTACTGAGGATGTCCTAGCTAAATACATGCAAATCACCGATGCAAGGTTGAACACACTTGAGACAACAGTGAGGAATATGCAAGCTTCAATCCAGGGCATCGAAAAACACTTGGGACAGATCGCGGCATCCATGGCGGAAAGAACATCGGGTAGTCTCCCTAGCAACACTGAGACTAACCCACGAGAACATGTGCAAGCTATCACTTTGAGGAGTGGTAGAGAGGTTGAGGTTCGGCCGACTCCTAGGCCAATTGATAACAAGGAAAAGAACGTGGTGAGAGGCACCTCCTCCGTAGGTGGGGATGAAGCTAATGACAGCCATGACAATTCAATTGAACCTCAAAACAAAGAGAAAAAATTGCTAGAGCACCAACCGAAGGTCCCCTATCCGGCAAGACTCAATCGGGACAAGGAGGACACTCAATTCAAAAAATTTTTGGAGATGATCAAGCAACTTCACATCAATCTTCCACTTGTAGAGGCCTTTTCTCAAATGCCAAAATATGCCAAGTTTATGAAGGAGTTGCTTACAAACAGGAAGAAACTTGAAGAAGCATCTACGGTGTCTCTAGGGGAGAGTTGTTCGGCAATTCTCCAAAGCAAATTGCCCGAAAAAATCAAAGACCCGGGTGGTCTAATTGTGGAGTGTCATTTTGGGGACTCGCTTGTAGAGAAAGCCCTTGCCGATTCCGGTGCAAGCATAAATGTTATGCCCTACAAGCTTTTCTTAAAACTGGGCCTTCAAGACTTAGAGCCGACGCGGATCACCATACAACTTGCGGACCGAACTGTTAGACGCCCGCGTGGCATTGTGAGCGATGTGATTGTGAAAGTTGGTGGTCTAGTTTTTCCGGCTGATTTTGTCATTCTTGATGTTGATGATGCTACTGAGGTCCCCATCATACTCGGCCGGCCTTTCCTTGCCACATCCCGTGCCCTGCTGGATATTCAAGACGGGAAAATGACCTTGCGGGCCGGGAATGAAGAAGCCACTTTTAAAATTCCCGAGGCAATGAAACACCCCAAGGAGCTTGATGACACTTCTTATGCACTCGATGATACAGAATTACTAGTTCAAGATTGTGTGCATGAAGTCCTTATGATGACCCCCCTTGATGAATTCTTACAAGATGTTGTTATTGAGGAGGATGAGACACAAAAGAAGGCACAAGAAGACCCTCCTCATATATTTCCGGATAAGTCACAAGGGAGAAGTAAAGGAGAGCGCTCGTGGAAGCGAGCATGGAAAAAAATAACTCCCAAGGTCAACAAAGCAAACAAGAATTCTCATGATGAGGTACACACAGCATGTTTCGTCGACCTAGGTATGCACAACATCGATTCCCTCCTCTCCTTGAATTTGCCGGTTGGATCATCATTTGCATCCATTGGAACTTCAGGTAAAACTTTTTCTTTTAAACCACCATGAGTTGAGAAACTTGAACGTCAGGCTCGTGACGCTAAACAAGCGCTTGTGGGAGGCACCCCATGAATTTTTACAATTCCGTACTTTTCAAATTTCGTATTTTTGGTCATGCTATGTTTGGGGTGTGAGCTCTCCGTTTCATCCGTTCTTGGTATGTTTTTAGTGTGTATGTCCTTGTTTTCTTCCCATCTCGGTGAATTCCCGTTTGTTTTATGTTTATATACATATATCCTTTGTCCGAGATGAGTTTTGTTGCGTTTGTAATGTCGAAGACGTGTTTTAGGGTTGGAGATAGCCGTTTCTGCATTTTTTTTCAGGGCTCTGTGCGGCTACTGTGCGGCCGCACAGAGGCCGCACACCCCTGGCAGAAGGGTGTGCGGCCCGCATACCACCCGCACACTGGCCCCAGTTTTGCTGCTGTAATGCTCTTCTTTCCGGCTTTTCTCCACATTTTCGCGCTTGTTTTGATCATACCACATCCCTCGCATCGTTTCAACGTTAAAAATATTTTCAAAACTCAATTTATTCGCATACCTTCGCGTTGTTTCCACTTCACTCATTTTTCTAAACTCGTGTTCGCGCATTTTAGCGTGTTGCCATGGCTTGATCTTTATTTTTCGAGACGTAGGTCAACTTTCTGATCGAGCCCGTTGGAGGAGACACAGAAGACCTTGAGCGGCTTCATCAGTCCTTTCACTCCGAGAGCTCACTTTCGCTTTCATTCCTTGTTTCTTTTCTTTGTTTTTGTGTGGTTGATGGATGCTTGTAGGTAGACCAAGACGTCCATTTTTCTTCCTCTCCACTTCGCTTGTAGCCATGGTGATGGTCACCCCGAGCTCGTGCCTTGCAAAGCTCATTACCAATTTCTCGGGGAAGTTCATGACACCACCCTCTTTATTTTCCATGCATAAATTTTTCTGTACTGCTGATCAATGTACATTGAGGGCAATGTACTACTTTAAGTGGGGGGTGGCTATGCATGTCTGATCTTCGTTACTTGTTTCGTGAACTTGTATGAAAATTTTTGATAATTCTTGACTTGTTGCATGATTGTAAACCTAGGATGGCGTACTTAATTGTGATTGTATTATAGCTCGAAATCATGATAAATGCTAAGCTTTTTATGACCCTGCACACTTGAGATTTTCATGTCATTCTAGGCAATTCTCGCACTATTCCCTTAGGTAGAACCCTGGACATCTAGGCGAGGAACCACAGCACTTTCGTGACCCTCTTAGTTGCTAACCCATACTAGTGGTTTCGCGCCTTGACGTGTTAGAATACCTTCTAATAGGGTTTTAAGGACCTTCTTTCTTGTTCTTTTTTGCAATACGGTCGAAAAAAAAAAAAAAAAAAAAAAAGAGGCAAAGTGAATAAAAACGTGGACAGTGCTCCTCTGTCCTAATAGCGAAGTAACCTGGGGTTCTGGCTCCTAACCAGAGTGTTCCTCTCGCCAAAAGCTATAAGGACATGAGCGCGTTTACATGAATGTGCAAAGCTCCAGGTAATGTGGATTTGCAGTTCATGTTAGTCCCGGAAAAGAAAAAGATAAACATATTGCGTACAGAAAAATAAATTTCGACCGGTTATTGTTCGAAAATAAAAGGAAGGATCCTTACGACTCTACTAGAAGTATTTCTACCACCTCAAGGCCGTATTCCACTAGGTGGCGTGAATTGCTTCAAGAAGTGGTCCTCGGGGTCCTGTCTACCTTGTTTGGACTACAGGGCTTCGAACTAGGGGATTTGCACACAAACAGTACGACACGGCCAATGAATGCGTGAATCATCTCAAGTGGTCTTTGCTTAATATTTTGAGTTTCACTTTGGCTATGATACTTCCATCTCTGGCCGGAGGTTATGTATTTTGTCACTTATGATTATCTCTGGTTCTCCATGTCCGTTTGCTTGGGGACAAGCAAATGCTTAAGTGGGGGGTATTTGATAAGTGCCAAAATACATCATGTTTTAGCTATGATGTTCTTGTACATTCATGCAACTTATGTGTATTTTCGATGAGTTTTTGCGCACTTGATGTTTTATTTTCATTTCAGGGTTTCGAGGACCAAGTGCGCAAATTTCGACCGTATTCGTGTCATTCCGGGGAAGATTGAAGAAGAAACGAAGAGTTGGAGCACCCTGGAAGCCGACGCGCCGCACACGGACACATTTTCTCGGCCGTGTGCGGCCACTGTGCGGCCCGCACAGTGGCCGCACAAGGGAGACAGAGAGGTGTGCGGCCAGTGTGCGGCCCGCACACTGGCCGCATAGCACAGCCAGAAGGCTGTGCGGGCACTGTGCGGCCCGCACAGTGCCCGCACACCTTCGGGCTATATATGCTTGTTCTGAAGAGTTTTTGAGAAATTTGGGGGGTTCTCATCCGGCCTCCACTTGTCCTAGACTTCATTTCACCATTTCTTGAGGGATTTTGGAAGGATTTTCGGCTAGATTCGAAGGAGAGAAGAAGGGGAAGACGTTGAGAAGCTTCATAGGGCTCGCCGGCGCGGATCCGACGAGCTACGCCTTCAACCCTAGTCGACATCTTCGAGGGGGTTTTTCTTGTTTTTATTGGATGGAATTGTTGTATGATGAGCTCCTTAGTTTTGTGATGTTGAACTAAACCTCCCAAGGCCGCCGGGCTCCCGGTGAACCTTGGGAGGAGACTTTGTATGAATGACCTATATTTTGCTTTAAATGAATGTGTTAGTTTGATTGTTTGGTTTTAATTCATCATCATGTTGTTCATTCTACAATGGATGGATTCCGTAGAATTGATTTTGAATGATACTTGTTTGGCGGGATGCTTGATAAGTGTCTAAATGTATGTGTTTTAACATACATATTTTGTTCACTTAGCATGTATCTTTATATGAATGGATGCCCGTTTTATGCTTAATTGAGCATTATTTATGTTGTAGGGCATGGAGGAGCCATGAGGAACATGATAATACGATTTGGGCGAAAATGGATGAAGAATCAGGGTGCTGGAGTACTACAGCATACGGGGCCGTATAAGGGGCCGTGAGCATCAAAAGACAGTAATTTTCAACTAGCTCTCACGGCCCCCTATCCACCCCGGGATGCCCCTGTCCACCCCGGGATCCATTCATCCACCCCGGGATGCACCCCCACATGAGACAGGTTTTGCCCTATTTTTGCCTATCTATCCACCCCGGGATGGATCTATCCACCCCGGGATCCTGCGGGAGTATATATAGAGGTTTTTAGGGCACACAAAGGGGACTTCTTGGCCGGCATCTAAAAGAAAGAAACGAAGAAATCTTTGAAGAGACGACGATTTGGAGCCAAGGAAGGAGGCAAGAACATCATTTTGAAGGGGAGAAGCTTCACCATCAAGGAGCCAAGGATCCAAGACAAGGGGAAGCGTCATTCGGCATCTCTTGGACGGAGGAAAGCGTCATTTGGCCGGACCTCCACCTCCTCCTTCATCATTTCATCTAGGGAGTGTCATTTATGAGCTTTTTAAGTGATTTACTTTGTATTTTTGTTGTTACTTGCTTGATGGCACACTAGACCCCCAAGGCCACCGGATGTTGGTGAACCTTGGGGGGGTTTATCATGTATTTTGGATGATCTTTACTTAATTGCAAGCTTGGTTTGGTTTAAGATTTAGTTCATTGTGCCTCATGTCTAGAACTACCACATGGAGAGATCCGTAGTTCTTTCTTGAATTATACACGTAGACGTGACCTACTCACGTGTATTAGGTCATTAATGAATTAAAAGGGGTTACTTGTATTGGCACACCGAGAAATTGGGTGTCGATAGCCCTCCGAGCTTTAAGGATAGACTAGGGTTTAGTGTATCCTTATTTTGGGATCTCCTTATACTTAATGCAATCGTAGGGATGTTGGTTAGGAAGAGATTCCAACCAATATCCGTATGGGATTAGGGTTCAATCGCCGAGAAATTGGGGTTGATCTAATCTTGAGATCCTTCGGTCTAAATCAACCAAGCTACCTTTCATCCTTCATCCATGTATCATGATGACCCCTCAAGGGGATCCACATCCATAGGCCTTTACTCTTCATTGTAGCACTTGCAACCACATTGTATGCTGATTAAATTTGTTTAATCATATCGTATTTATCTCTTTGCTTTAGTAGAACAAACATCCATGCTTGTGTTGTTAGGTTAGATAATAGGCGATGGAGGAGTAAGAGTAGCTCCTTAACCCCGTGGAATACGACCCTCGTGCTTTTGTGCGAGGTATTACTTGGCGACCCGTGCGCTTGCGGATCGATTCAATCAAGTTTTTGGCGCCGTTGCCGGGGAAGTCTAAGGAATTCTGAGAAACTTCTAGCCTATTGCTCTAGCCATTTACTTTTTGTCTCTTTTCTTTTCTCTTATTTTCATTTCTTTTGAGCTTAACTTATTTTATCTTTCTTGATCTTGCAAGGCACCGTGCATGGCAAACTTAAACTATACACAAGGAAATGAATCAATTTTGAATGAGATTTGGCGGGAGTGGTTACCACCTAAACATCATTTGTCACACATTCAGGATAATTCTTTCTGCAGATTTAGGCCATGGGAAGGCTCAACCCTAGAAAACAAGGGTGACACATTGAAGGCACTATTCACAGAATACATGAACAACGGGGTGGTTTCACAAAATGAGGATGGTGACTTCTCTACTGAGTTGCTGCTTCGAAAATTGAAAGGAATAGATGAATCCCGGCCAAGTCGGATGGTCAAATTTGTAGAGGATCAGAGAGATACACAAGAAAGCATTATGCAACATGTGTTTGGCATAAATGATAGCTCGAATGAGGGTTCGGAGTCAGAAGAACAGGAGGATGCAGTTCAGCATGATGGACTGGGAAATAAAAGCTTAAGACCGTCAACAGAAGAAGCACCTGAACTAGAGCTGAAAGAGTTGCCTGAACACCTCGACTATGCTTTTCTTGGAGAAGGAACACAACTTCCAGTTATCATTGCTGCGAATCTAACAGTTGAACAGAAAAGGAGTTTAGTGAATGTGTTAAAGAAACATAAGAAAGCAATTGCGTGGAAGATAGCCGACATAAAGGGAATAAATCCATCTTTTTGCACTCACAAAATTCTGATGGAAGAAAATCACAGACCCTCAGTACTGCCTCAAAGAAGACTCAATCCAAATATGAAAGAAGTGGTCAGGGCCGAGGTCATAAAGCTCCTTGATGCAGGCATCATCTACCCAATATCTGACAGTGAGTGGGTTAGTCCAGTGCAAGTGGTCCCTAAGAAAGGAGGGATGACCGTGATCACCAATGAGAAAAATGAGTTGATTCCAACCCGAACTACCACTGGGTGGCGTGTCTGCATTGACTACAGAAAATTGAATGATGCCACTCGGAAAGACCATTTCCCGCTGCCATTCATTGACCAGATGCTGGAGCGGCTAGCAGGGCACTCCTACTACTGCTTCTTGGATGGGTTTTCTGGGTACTTTCAAATCCCCATTGCACCGGAAGATCAGGAAAAGACCACATTCACATGTCCTTATGGGACGTTTGCCTATCGCCGAATGCCTTTTGGACTTTGCAATGCCCCTGCTACTTTTCAGAGGTGCATGATGGCAATTTTTGAAGACATGGTGGAAGACTTCATGGAGGTGTTTATGGATGACTTTTCCGTCTTCGGAGACACATTTGATTGTTGCCTCAAAAATCTTGAGCGGGTTCTCGTTAGATGTGAGGAAACTAATCTTGTGCTAAGTTGGGAGAAATGCCACTTCATGGTACAAGAAGGGATAGTCTTGGGTCACAAAATCTCAAAGGATGGGATTGAGGTAGATAAGGCGAAGATCTCTGTCATAGAAAAGCTACCTTCCCCAAATTCAGTGAAAGCCATTAGAAGTTTTCTGGGACATGCAGGCTTCTATAGAAGATTCATCAAAGATTTCTCAAAAATTGCTAGACCTTTGACAAAGTTGTTGGAAAAAGATGTCCCATTTGAGTTTGGCGATGACTGCATGAAAGCATTTCTTACACTCAAGAAGATGCTAGTTCAAGCTCCTATTGTGGTAGCTCCGGATTGGGATTCCCCATTTGAACTGATGTGTGATGCAAGTGATTTTGCAGTGGGTGCGGTTCTTGGGCAACGCCGAGACAAACATTTCCACCCCATCTATTATGCGAGCAAAACCTTAACTGGAGCTCAGGAGAATTACACCACAACTGAAAAAGAACTACTTGCCGTGGTGTTCGCATTTGATAAATTCCGTTCCTACCTAGTTCTGTCCAGAGTTGTAGTGTACACTGATCATTCAGCCTTGAGATACCTGCTCAGTAAGTCTGACGCCAAGCCAAGGCTGATTAGATGGGTGTTGCTCCTTCAGGAGTTTGATCTAGAAATCAAGGATAAGCGTGGAGCAGAAAATCTCGCAGCCGATCACTTATCCCGCTTAGAGAACCCCAGTAGGGAAACTATGACTGAGAGAGAGATCAATGATTCATTCCCTGAAGAGCACTTGTACAGCATTCAAGTTATGGAGGAAAATGAGCCGCCTTGGTTTGCCGATTTTGCCAACTATTTGGTTGGAGGGGTTATCCCAAAATGGTTCACCTATCAGCAACGAAAGAAATTTTTTTCGGACGCCAAGCACTACATATGGGAAGACCCCTACTTATTCCGAACTTGTGCCGATCAAGTTGCTCGAAGATGTGTATCCCGACCGGAGGGCCTTAGCATCTTGAAACATTGTCATTCAGGGCCTACTGGAGGCCACTACAATGCGAACCGGACTGCAAAGAAGATCCTTGATGCAGGTTTCTATTGGCCATCATTATTTCAAGATACCCAAAAATTCATACAATCTTGCGATCGTTGTCAACGGGTTGGCAACATATCTCGTAGAGATGAGATGCCCCAGAATTGGAATCAAGCTTGTGAAGTCTTTGACGTCTGGGGGATTGACTTTATGGGACCATTTCCTAGCTCCCATGGGTTTAAGTTCATCCTTGTGGCAGTAGACTATGTATCCAAATGGGTGGAAGCACAAGCCTTGCAAACAAGTGATGCTAGGGTGGTGGTAAAATTTTTGAAGAAACTGTTCTCCAGGTTTGGCACACCACGCGCAATCATCAGTGACAGAGGCACACACTTCTGCAATGCCCAATTCACAAAAATCTTGAAGCGATATGGTGTACACCACAAGATGGCGACACCCTATCATCCACAAACTAGTGGGCAGGTAGAAGTGTCCAATCGAGACTTAAAGCGAATACTTGAGAAAGTGGTGAGTCAAAACCGGAGAGACTGGGCGGAACACTTGGATGACGCTCTCTGGGCCTACAGAACTGCATACAAAACTCCTATAGGGGCTACCCCTTATAGGCTAGTTTATGGGAAAGCATGCCACTTACCAGTTGAACTTGAACACAAAGCTTATTGGGCAATTAAATTTCTAAATCTTGATTTTACTCTTGCAGGAAGCAAGAGGAAGCTACAACTGAATGAGTTGGATGAATGGCGTTTTAATGCATATGAGAATTCAAAGCTCTACAAAGAAAAAGTGAAGGAGTACCATGACCGGCACATCAAACATCCAAAACAATTTCAAGAAGGAGACCAAGTGTTACTTTTCAATTCTAGGTTGAGACTGTTTCCCGGAAAGCTAAAATCGCGTTGGTCGGGCCCATACACTGTTACTCAAGTCTTCCCGCATGGAGCAGTGGAGGTCACTCACCCAGAAAAAGGTACCTTCAAGGTGAATGGACAGAGACTGAAATGTTACTTCAACAATAACGATTCAACGGGGACCGGGGGTAACCGAAAGCTTTTTGAACCCCCTTGAGGTAAGAAAGAAGGTACGTCAGGCTCGTGACGTTAAACAAGCGCTTCTTGGGAGGCAACCCAAGTGTTCGGGGGTTTTAAATTCAATTTTCATATTTTAGTTGTTCTTATCTACTTTGCATTGTGCTAGTTTCCTTATGTGTTTTGCATTTGAATAAGTCCATCCTCAAAATCTTTGCTCTCATCATGTGTGTTGTTTTATATTTTTCCTTGTTGTGCCTACTTGTTGTATTGTCAATTTATGAGTTTATTCGAGTCTTTTGCGTATTTCTTCCGAGTAGGAGGTGCCTTGGATCATGTTATTACTTTTCCGGAGAGTTTTAGATTGTGTTGAGACCCCAAACCAGCCTCCCCAGGTCCTCACGGCCCTAAAGGGGCCGTGAGGGAGGCCGTGAACGATTCTCCAGTGAAAATACACTAGAGTTCACGGCCCCCCTCACGGCCGTATAGGGGGCCGTGAGTGTTTTTTTTTACTCGCGGGCTGGGAGTTTGTACTAGCCTTCACGGCCCCCCTCACGGCCGTGAGAGGGGCCG
Source organism: Dioscorea alata (assembly GCA_020875875.1). Taxonomy (NCBI): domain Eukaryota; kingdom Viridiplantae; phylum Streptophyta; class Magnoliopsida; order Dioscoreales; family Dioscoreaceae; genus Dioscorea; species Dioscorea alata. Next base: position 8,830,435 of record CM037013.1, on the reverse strand, counting down.
TGAGGCTCGGCCTAGCACCTAAACCCTCCCCATTATTTGGCCCTTTAAGTCTTCTTCTCCATTTCCCTTTCATCTCCATCATTTCTCCACTCCTTTTTCCCATCATTTCTCAACCAAATCTCTCCATTTTTCGTTCTAGATCACCTCCTAGACATTTTGAGACCTCGATCTAGTGATTTACCAAGAGTTTCAAGCAAGTTCCACCAAGGATTCACCGGTAAGCTTTTTGGTGCCCTAGATTTCTCTTTCTCATTTTCTCTTGAGTTCATGGAGCTTTTTGGTGGATAAATTCATGCTTTTATCATGTGTTGGTGGTGTGATTGTTGTTTGTTCAATTTCCATTGAATTCTTGTAAAAATTTTTCGATTTTCATGATGGTAATGAAATGCTCCACCATGAATAGTGTCCATACGGCCCCCTATACGGCCGTATGGACCCTATTCATGGCCATTTTTCATTTGTTTCTTGCTTCTTGTGTTATTTTCGGTGTGGTATTGGATTGGTTTAGGCTTGATGAGGATCTTATGTGTTGTAGGGATGCCAAACATCAAGCGGGTTGCTTCAAAACGTCCAAGAGCTTCAACACAAATTCCCGAGGAACCTACATTCTCGCACCCCCTTCACATGGCACATTACGAAATATTGAAGACTAAACCCTTTGGCACCGTCCGACATATTGATTGGAATTTTTTGGAAGAGATTGGAATTGCCGACCAAGTGAGGGAGGTTCTATCTCAAAATGGTTGGGTGAATTTATTTACTATCGACGAACCAACATACCGACAGCTCACTTTGGAGGTTTTGAGCACCTTTGAGGCACAACAAGACCGGCGACGCATCATTTGTCAGAAACAGGGGACTATTCGCTTCCAAGCTTTTGGAAGACTTCGCGAGTTGACTCACGTCGAATTTGCAAGTTACTTGGGGGTCTATGACGAGGAATACATGAACTCCATTCCGATTGGCCAAATCCGGATCGATTTTCCACCGCATGTGAATGCGAATCAATATTGGGCCACCATAGCCTCAGGCGACACTAAAAACACTCGCAAGGCATCCCGGATTGCTGATCCTATCATGAGATATGTACATGCCCTGATTACTCGCTCCATAGGGGGCCGAAAGGATAGTACTGGAGTGGTGTCCAATTCTGATCTACTGATTTTGTTTGGGATTTTTGAGCAGTGCCCCCTTCACCTTGGGCATCTTGTGGCGGAAGCATTTATTCATCACGCACAGTGCGCGCGGTTAGGTGCTATTTTCTTGGGTCCGTACATCACCAGGTTGATTCGCGGTATGAAATTGTTGGACCGCGCTCGTGATATGACGATTGTGGGTGGTGCTGCGGCCCTTGGCGCGAATGTCTTGCTTGCTGTTGGTCTAGTTGAAAAGAGAGGTACCCGCTACCGACTTTCCCGACAGTCATCGGCCGGGGAGTCCAGTTTGCCAGCAGACACTGACTCCGATCCTGATGACACGCCCACTCCCACTCCTGGCACCACATCATCATCGGGCTTCGAAGCTAGGTTGCGAGGAATGGAGGGCGATATTCAGGCCATCCGTCACGAGCAGCGTGAGATGCGCGGACAGCTGTACCAGATCATAGAGGGTCAGCGCCTGCTCACCGAGGACTTTCGCCAGTTTACCATCTCTGCTCGCGGTTCATCTTCACGGACTGGCACCGCATCCTGCGCCGACACACCTGTCCCACCTGTTATCGACGAGCCGTTTCATCCTTGAGCATGGACACTTATTTCTCTTTTAGCAGCATGTTGTTTCTTTTATTGTTGTTTTCTTTATTTTCTGCATGTGTGTTTGTTTGTTTTGAATAAGTTGGGAAGGGTTATACCCTGAGCAACACTTTGTAGAACTCTGTTTGCTTTTATTTAGTTGTGTGTTTGACCGCTCCCTAGTATTAATCTTTCTTGTTTTATTTTTTTTTTTTTTGGAATGATGGTTTTGCCCTTGCGCTTTGCAGGGCATTGAAGGGAATTTGGTGAGCATCTCCACATTTTGTGGAAGCCGGGCCCGACATGTAGAGCTCGCCGTACACTTTTGTCGGGTCACACTTTGCCATTTTTACCAAATAAACCGGGGAAGTTCGTTTTCACCCTCCTCCTTTGTTATTATTGTGTATATTGCCTCTCTTTTCATGTTTAGTGTACATTGAGGGCAATGTACAACACTAGGTGTGGGGATGGGTGTATCTACATGTATTAGGTCAACTTTACATGCTAGTGTCATCAATGATGGCTTGTTACTTTCTTGTGAGATTCTTCAAGTGTGAATTAATGATTGATGTGAGTTACATTTTTTCTTGTTGTGCTCTATTGAATCCTGTTTCACCTCTAGTATTGTTCTGTGCACTGAGTCTTTTGTTGATGCCCTGGGAATAGCCTGCTTGACTTTCTTAACTCTCTTGTATGCCTAACACACAAGTTTGAGTACTTAGCCTTAGACTACTAAGTTCTATCCTTCAATGAACTCTTAAGAACTTCTAAGTCTTGTTGAGCTAATCCTAGGTTTGTTACTTGTAGTGCAGTCTAAAGGTGTGATCTAGAGTATGTAAAAAAAATAAAAAAAAAAAAATAAAATAAAAAAAAAAGAGTCTATGTCAGTATTCCTCTGCTAATGGAGCATGAATGCGTCTATGTAGACTGTAATCGAGTAGTTGGGTGACTCTTGTGCCTAACCAGCATGTGCATCCTCCAGAAAGATTTTTGTGCGGTCTACGTTAGGCGGACTCGAAAAAAAAAAAAAAAAAAAAAAAAAAAAAAAAAAAAAAAAAAAGTGTTTATACATATAAATAAAAATAACCCTAGTGATCACTTAGACTGCCTACTTGAGTTGAGTTTGTGAGTCGAAATGGGATTTAGTTTCAAGTTGTAGAATTAGAAGGATCTTAATTGTTCATTGGAGTGGCACTTAGCTTTCTAAGACTTAGTACTCTGTACTTGTGGAGTGATTAGCATATAGAGCTGTACTGATTGAAGTCATAGGGCTAGACCATGTCAGGGCAAATGAGATGGAAGATTCACTTACACTGTACAGACATATAAGAGGTGAGACAGGATCTGTTTATTGTACGTATTGACTGTAACTCGACATCTGTATATCATTATTCTATACTTGTATAATCTCGTATTTGTTTGAGCCGGAGATGTACATTTAGCCACTTATCATTCCCTTTGTTTTTCATGATTTGTTTGCTTGGGGACAAGCAAACGCTTAGGTGTGGGGATGTTTGATAAGTGTCTAAATGTATGTGTTTTAACATACATATTTTGTTCACTTAGCATGTATCTTTATATGAATGGATGCCCGTTTTATGCTTAATTGAGCATTATTTATGTTGTAGGGCATGGAGGAGCCATGAGGAACATGATAATACGATTTGGGCGAAAATGGATGAAGAATCAGGGTGCTGGAGTACTACAGCATACGGGGCCGTATAAGGGGCCGTGAGCATCAAAAGACAGTAATTTTCAACTAGCTCTCACGGCCCCCTATCCACCCCGGGATGCCCCTGTCCACCCCGGGATCCATTCATCCACCCCGGGATGCACCCCCACATGAGACAGGTTTTGCCCTATTTTTGCCTATCTATCCACCCCGGGATGGATCTATCCACCCCGGGATCCTGCGGGAGTATATATAGAGGTTTTTAGGGCACACAAAGGGGACTTCTTGGCCGGCATCTAAAAGAAAGAAACGAAGAAATCTTTGAAGAGACGACGATTTGGAGCCAAGGAAGGAGGCAAGAACATCATTTTGAAGGGGAGAAGCTTCACCATCAAGGAGCCAAGGATCCAAGACAAGGGGAAGCGTCATTCGGCATCTCTTGGACGGAGGAAAGCGTCATTTGGCCGGACCTCCACCTCCTCCTTCATCATTTCATCTAGGGAGTGTCATTTATGAGCTTTTTAAGTGATTTACTTTGTATTTTTGTTGTTACTTGCTTGATGGCACACTAGACCCCCAAGGCCACCGGATGTTGGTGAACCTTGGGGGGGTTTATCATGTATTTTGGATGATCTTTACTTAATTGCAAGCTTGGTTTGGTTTAAGATTTAGTTCATTGTGCCTCATGTCTAGAACTACCACATGGAGAGATCCGTAGTTCTTTCTTGAATTATACACGTAGACGTGACCTACTCACGTGTATTAGGTCATTAATGAATTAAAAGGGGTTACTTGTATTGGCACACCGAGAAATTGGGTGTCGATAGCCCTCCGAGCTTTAAGGATAGACTAGGGTTTAGTGTATCCTTATTTTGGGATCTCCTTATACTTAATGCAATCGTAGGGATGTTGGTTAGGAAGAGATTCCAACCAATATCCGTATGGGATTAGGGTTCAATCGCCGAGAAATTGGGGTTGATCTAATCTTGAGATCCTTCGGTCTAAATCAACCAAGCTACCTTTCATCCTTCATCCATGTATCATGATGACCCCTCAAGGGGATCCACATCCATAGGCCTTTACTCTTCATTGTAGCACTTGCAACCACATTGTATGCTGATTAAATTTGTTTAATCATATCGTATTTATCTCTTTGCTTTAGTAGAACAAACATCCATGCTTGTGTTGTTAGGTTAGATAATAGGCGATGGAGGAGTAAGAGTAGCTCCTTAACCCCGTGGAATACGACCCTCGTGCTTTTGTGCGAGGTATTACTTGGCGACCCGTGCGCTTGCGGATCGATTCAATCAATGCTAGCTTGTATTAGGTCCTTTGATGAGTTAAAGAGGGTAACATGTATTAATACACCGGAGGTTCCGGGTGTTAATAGCCTCCCGCGCGATTAGGGTTAATTTAGCCGAGAGCGTGCATTAGATTAACCCTAATCAAGACTCCTTGTTCTCATTGACATCGTAGGGGTATTTTCTGGATAGAGAAACCCGTACTGGATTAGGGCTACACTACGGAGGTTCCGGGGTAGTCGACATCCGAGTCTAGCGGACCGAAACCAAGCCAACCCTAGTTTTATAATTATCTTGGTCATTCGTATTTAGTCTTCTCCCGGGGGAATCCTCGCCCGAGGCCTTCCATAATTATTGGATTCTTCATCTCTATTTTATTCCGGATTGAGTTTTATCTTATTTGCATTTCTTTACTTGTTTTTATTATTTTAATATTTCTTCAACCCTGTTTCGATCGACTAGAAAGTGACTCCCAAAAGGAAGTAATAGTAGATCTCGGGCCCTTGGGAATACGACCCTCCTCGTGAGGTTTATTACTTGACGACCCGTGCACTTGCGGCCGGGGAGTCGCGTGCTAGCTCTGTAGCTAGTCGCACGCTCGCTCATCATGGAGCTCGTCATCGTCATCGACATCGACGTTCGACGGGTGCACAAGTCCACGGCCACACCATACGCGTGGGGGTTTTCATCAATGCTTTTACTTTATTCTTTCTTTCATATTTTGATGAACATGTATAGCTCCATGAGGAGCTAAACCTCTCGTGGGTATTCGGACTTGTAAAACCCTAGGATTATTATGTTTCTATGACATTGCTATTGTGCTTTTCCATTATTGATGAATAAATCGAGTTTCAATTTTAATTATCTTGTGCTATTGTTTTTCCCTTAGCCGTGTCACTAAGGTTGAGAGCAATCTAGGTTATTCTTTGGAGGTGTGACAACTCCTATAGGGTTAGTGACACGACCCCTTGCGTGTATCCCGCAAGTGCACGGGCTTGTTGAAGTAATAAAATTACCCTGGTGAGTGGGTAGTCGAATCCACAGGGAATAAGGATTTAAAATACGAGAATTTGCTATTCAGTCTTGCGATGTATGAGAAATAATGATCGGAGTGATGAATGAATTTATGGAATCAATTAGAATAAAAGATAAGAAAGTAAATAGAAAGATGGAAGATGAGAAAGTGCAAGTAAAATAGAATAGAGAGGATTTAACAATGAATGAAGCGGGGTATCCGGACAAGCTACCTCTAGGATCTATGCTTCTAGTGCAAGACTATGCTATTATACTCTCCTATTGATGCCAATTGAGTCGAGGAAATCCTCAGACTCACGGTCACAAACCTAAGGATAACCGTGACTAACCCCAACATTATGCTCCGGTTTTAGGATTCACATCGACCCTTCACTCTATCGCTCGCATGATTAAGCCCCAGGGAAGTACATCTACCTAAACCTCACACTACGTGGAATTGCATTAAGTTCTAGGGACTCCTAGTGATAAAACCTGTTCCTATGTGTAGTTCTATCCCTTTGGTCCAAGAGGAAGAACCCTAGTCTAGATTAAGCCCCAGTGCATAGGATTCACTTCAACCCTTCACTCCGTTACTCGCGTAACTAAGCCCCAGGGGAGTTTATCTACCTAGCACTTCACTCTATCTTGACCGCTATTAAATCAAGGAAATGGAGGTAGGGAGAAATCACACCGGAGGGGAAAGGGGTACATCGCTACCTCACAACTCTCCCTCTCAACCCTCTTCATTCTTAAAGAGTCTAATCCTATAGGAGTTGTCACACCTCCCAAGGAAAACCTAGATTGTTCTCAACCCTAGTGTCACATCTAAGGGAAAATAATAGCAATATAAAATCAAGATTGAAACTCAATTCTTATTCATCAATAATGGAAAAGCATAATAACAATGTCTAAGAAACATAATAACCCTAGAGTTTACAAGTCCTAATACCCACGAGGGGTTTAGCTCCTCATAGAGCTATACATGTTCATCAAAGTGTAAAATAAAGCACAAACTAAAAACATCAATGAAAACCCCCTCGCGTATGTTGTGGCCGTGGTCTTGTGCGGCTGTCGAACGTCGATGTTGATGCCGAAGGTACGCTCCAACCCTCCACAAAGTCGTCTCCGAAACCCTAGCCGCCCTCTCCAGAAGTTCGAGAGAAAGATAGGTCAAAAGATTCCCAAAAAGTCTCTAAATCGGGTTTGAAATAGGCTGAGTGCGGCTTTAAATTTGAACTTATCAGGGCTTCACACGGCCGTGTGGAATTTCCACACGCCCGTGTGAAGTTTCTGGCTTCCTGGAAAAATTACTACACACGGCCGTGTGGAATTTACACACGCCCGTGTGAAGTCTCTGGCTCGCTGGGAATTAATTCACACGGCTGTGTGTTAATTCCACACGCCCGTGTGAACTCTCTGGAAACCTGATCTTCGGCAGAAAATGCACAGTAACTTGCTACAGTAAATTTCTACAGTAACAAAGCTACAGTGCTGCTACATTACTCGCCGAAACGCTGCCGAATACGTTATTCTTCATCTAGGCCATTGAATTGGGCACACAATCAATTGTAGATCCTGCCGATTGCTTCAAGTCTCCTTCTTGGTGAAGTTCTCCTAAGTTACACGAGTTAGACTTGTTGTGAATGTGACTGTCTTTGTGCCCCTCCAAAAGAGGTTGGCACACACTCACAAGTCTAAGTTCGTGCCTTGTTCCTTGCTTGGTCCGAAAACCTCCCAACAACGGCGAACAAGACCTAACTTTGTTCTTCTTTTCCAACTTGGCTCCACAAACCTACAACGCACAAGAATACACAAATGCACACTATTTAGTGATAAAATCTGATAAAAGATATGCTCATTGTAAGATAAGAATGCTTCGCGTTACTATAACACAAGCACTTATCAGTTAGACTCCTTAAGATTGAAGAGGGTTGAGAGGGAGAGTTGTGAGGTAGCGATGTACACCTTTCCCTTCCAATGTGATTTCTCCCTACCTCCGTTTCGTTGGTTAATTAGCGGTCAAGATAGAGTGTTAGGGCTCAATCTAGACTAGGATTCTTCCACCTGGACCAAAGGGTTAGAACTACATAGAGGAACAGGTTTTATCACTAGGAATCCCTAGAGCTTAAAGCAATCCCACGTAGTGTTAGGGTTAGGAAGATAGACTCCCCTGGGGCTTAGTTGACAGGTCAACAAGAGTCAGGGGTCGTAGTGAATCCTAATACCGGGACATAATGTTGGGGTTAGTCAAGGTTGACCTTAAGTTTTGGGACCGTGAGTTTAAGGATATCCTCGACTCAATTAACATCAATAGGAAAGTATAATAGCATAGTCTTGCACTAGAAGCATAAGTTCTCGAGGTAGCTTTTCCGAATACCCTATCTCATTCATTGCTAGTCTTTCTCTTTAACTTCTACTTGTTTTTCTCTTGTCTTTCATCCCTCTATTTACTTTCTTGTCATTTTTTCTAATTGCTTCCATAAATTCACTCATCACTCCGATTATTACTTTTCGTACACCGCATAACTAAATAGCGAATTCTTGTGTTTTAAATCTCTATTCCCTGTGGATTCGACTACCCACTCACGAGGGTAATTTTATTACTTCGACAAGCCCTTGCACTTGCGGGATACACGCAAGGGGTCATGTCAAGTTTTTGGCACCGTTGCTGGGAATAGGCGTATTTTTAATACTTGTTTTTGTTATTTTAGTTATTCACTTCGTTGTCTATTTCACACTTTCTTTATCTATCATTGTTCTTATTTTTTCTTTTCTTTGTGTTTGCTTCAGGTTATGACCCGCGGGAATCCTTTGATTCTTGTTGAAGGAGACCCGGATATTGGAAGAAGAACGCATCGTAAAGGGAAAGTGCCTGTGGAAGAATAGTCCAAGCAAGCCAGCATAGATTTAGAAGGGTCAGAAGTAATGGCAGAACAAAACGAATAACAAAGGACGTTGTCCGATTTTGCTAGACCCGCGGTAATGGGACCCAATCAAGCATTGTGAGGCCCCCAATCACCGCGAACAACTTTGAGTTGAAGCCGTCGTTCATTCAAATGTTGCAACTGTCCGCACAATTTAATGGGTTGGCTGATGAAGATCCCAACAACCATCTTGAGAACTTTCTTGAAGTGTGCGACATGTTGAAGATCAATGGAGTAACGGACGACGCAATCAGGTTGAGAGCCTTCCCATTTTCATTGAAGGGAAAAGCACGACATTGGCTACATTCATTACCGAGAGCATCTATTACTACATGGGAGGAGATGGCCGAGGCATTCTTGGCTAGGTATTTCCCTCCGGGAAAATAAGCGAGGCTCCGGGATGAGATCTCATCCTTCATGCAAATGGAATTGGAGTCTCTATTCGAGACATGGGATAGGTTCAAAGAGCTCCTTCGGAAGTGCCCACAACATGGATTCCCCGAGTGGATGATCATCCACACCTTCTATAATGGGTTAAATCCGAGTACCAAGCAACTCTCAGATGCGGCGGCCGGAGGAACTCTAGGAAGCAAGACTCCCGGTGAAGCCCGGCACCTTATAACACGGAGACCAATCCGAGAGAGGAATTGAAGGCAATCACCTTGAGTAGTAGAAAAGAGGTCGAGAGAAATCTCCCTCTAGAGAAGACCCAAGAGACACCCGAGGTCGTGGAGATAGAGGAAGAAGCGACAAAGGAAAAAGAGGTGGCATCCCCACCCTACAAGCCAAGGATCCCTTATCCTTCACGATTGAAGAATGACCAAGAGAACGAACAATACAAGAAATTTCTGGGAATTTTCAAACAGTTGCAGATCAACATACCATTCGCGGAAGCATTGGCCCAAATGCCTAAGTACGTGAAGTTTTTGAAGGACCTCTTGACCAACAAGAGGAAATTGGAGAAGAGTGCATCTGTGATCCTTGATGCCAATTGCTCGGCCGTATTGCAAAAGAACATGCCGAGTAAGAGAAAAGATCTCGGGAGTTTCATAATACCATGTAACATTGGCAACATCGGTGAAGAGATGGCATTGGCCGACTCTGGGGCAAGTATTAATGTCATGCCCTACACGTTCTTCCAAAAGCTAGGTTTGGGTGAGCCAAGACCCACTCGGATGACACTTCAACTCCCGGACCGATCGGTGAGGCATCCGAGGGGAATTGTGGAAGATGTTTTAGTAAAAGTCGACAAATACATATTTCCTGTTGACTTCGTGGTGTTGGATGTCTATGAGGATGTCGAGGTTCCATTGATCCTTGGAAGGCCGTTGATTGACATAGATGGCGGGGAGCTCACATTGCGAGTGGGAGAAGAGAAGCTTATATACCGCCTCGCCGAAGCCATGAGACACTCTCTTGACTTTGATGATACTTTATATTTTCTCGACACTACCGATGAGCTAATTGATGATTATTGAACCTGGATCCGTATGAAGATTGGCCGGATCAAGACATGGAGAACAAGGAAGAAGTGCTTTCACTTGATCTAATCGAGAAGGAAGCCAAGCTGGACCCGGGAGCCATGAAAAAGATAAGGAGAAGGATGAAGAGAGCAAGGAGGCGCCACACGAAAAGACCCAAGAACAATGGGGATGAGCAAGAACAGAGTAAGGGTGGTTCACCCTTGTGTGGTAACATAATCGCTAACTCTCCATCTATTCTACAAAGGTTATGTAATGTATGTTTTCAGGTTGTAGGAAAGAGGTCAACCTTCATTCATGAACCTCCATAAGGTAAGCCAGGTACGTCAAGCTAAGTGACGTTAAACAGGCGCTTCTTGGGAGGCAACCCAAGGGTTTTACAGCTTTTCTAGGATCTAGTTTAGTTTTAGCATGAATAAAAGTATCAGTATTTGTATCCTAAATTTTTAATGCTTAAGCTGCGATTTTATTGTGGATTATTGATGTTTTCGTGTGCCTAAACAATGATTGATGAAGTTTTAGCTAGTTGAGCATGTTTTCCATGGTATCTGGTCATGTTTTGATGGTTTTCACAGGCTCTAAGCATCATAGTTATGTTTCTGAATTTTTCTGTAAAGTCTGTGAATTTTTCTAAGTAAACCAGAGAAGGCACACGGCCGTGTTGAATGAACACACGGCCATGTGGTACCAAATAAGGCTCAGCCAGAGAAGATATAGGGGCGTGACCTTGCCCCTGTGAAAAACATCAGAAGGGGCACACGGCCGTGTGGAATTTCCACACAGCCGTGTGAGAATTTGTAGAACTTAAGCTCTCATTCCAGAGAGTCCACAGGGGCGTGTGGGTGCCCCTGTGAGAAACCTTGTGCTATGGCACATGGCCGTGTGTATTATTCACACGGCTGTGTGAAACTCTGCAGAAATCCCTCTGTTTCCCGAGAAACCACAGGGGCGTGTGGCTGCCTGATAAGTGTCTAAATGTATATGTTTTAGTATATGTATTTTATACACTTAGCATGTATTTTTATATGAATGGATGCCCGTTTTATACTTAATTGAGTATCATTTATGTTGTAGGGCACGGGGGAGCCATGAGGTGCACGAGAATACAATTTGGGCGAAAAAGGATGAAATTCAGGCGCCGCAGCACTGTAGCGTATTTACTGTAGCTGGAGCACTGTAGCATTCTTACTGTAGCAGTTGCTGTTGCACCTGAGGAGTTTTGGGCTGGAAATGATGGAAGTGCATAAGAGTAAACAGTGCAGCATACGGGGCCGTATAAGGGGCCGTGAGCATCAAAAGACAGTGATTTTGTACTAGGGTTCACGGCCCCCTATCCACCCCGGGATCCATCCATCCACCCCGGGATACACCCCCACATGAGCCATGTTTGCCTTATCTTTGCCTACCTATCCACCCCGGGATCAATCTATCCACCCCGGGATACTGCGGGAATATAAAAGAGCATTTTTAGGGCTTTTTAGGGGGACTTTTCATTGGCCTTTTGGGCCGCCGCCACCACTTCATCTTGAGGCTTTCCGGCCACCTTTCGGCGGGGATCCAAGTGGGAAACGAGCACACATCATCACCAAGAGGGAGAGGAGCAAGGGAGAAGGGGTTGGAGTGAAGATCTAAGCCATCATCGACAAACTTGTGAAGCTTCATCCATTCAAGGAGATCATCACCTAGAGGGGGTTTTCATTGCTTCTTTTATGTTTTTATCTTCCTTGTATGTTGTTCATGTATCCCTTGTCATGAGGGATTAACTTATCATTGTGTTTGGATTTGGATGAACCCTAGGGTTCATCTTGTGTATGAACTTTGGATGTTTTTATTAATCTAGTTTGATGGTTGTTTGAGATTCAATCTTTCATGCTTTAATGTCTAGAATTACATTTGTGGAGAAATCCGTAATTCTTTTATGAGTTGTATGCGTAGATGTGACCTACTCACGTGTACTAGATCTAGGAAAGATTGAAAGGGGATTCTTGTGCCGACACGCCGAGAAATTGGGTGTTGGTAGCCCTCCATTGCTAGGTTTAAGCCGAAGGATAGTAGGTTTATTCCTATTAGAGACTTCACGGAGCTCATTGCGATCATAGGTGGGTTAATACGGAGAGATTCTGATTAACACTCGTATGGGATCAGGGGTTAGTCACCGAGAAATCGGGGCTAATCTACTCACGAGGTCTCTAGGTCTCAACTATCATCAATGCATCTTTATATCATCCTAGTTTGGGACTTAATGACAACCCTAGGTGGATTCCTTATCCAAACACACCCTTTTCATGCTTGACACTCCCTTGTTTGCTTACATCCGTGTGCTAGTGACCCGGCCATAGGATTAGTTTACATTAGTTTATTTGTTTTATTTCTTATCCACTTATATTGAATGGTAGGCTAGAAAATAGATGAAGGGTGAGTAATAGTACTTCCTTGGCCCCAGTGGAATACGACCCCTGTGTCACTCACAGGGTATTACTTGGCGATCCCGTACACTTGCGGGGAAGCAATCAAGTTTTTGGCGCCGTTGCCGGGGACATCAAGGAATACTAGGAAAGCTTGTAGTCTATTGCTCTAGTCATTTGCTTTGTAAATATTTGTCTTTGTATGTGTCTTTTATCGTTTTGTGCATATTTATTTATTTTACTTCTTGCTTATTTTCTTTGTTAGCTTATTGCTTTTATTTTTTGATTATTTACACAGGGCCATGGATTTCCAAGAAAAGCTTTTGGCCGCCAAAATCTTTGCACTTGAAGAGAAGATAGAAAAGTTCCTTGCCTTGAAAGCACGCCAATGCAATCCACCCCAAAATGACTATAATCCATATTGGCAAGGGTACCAAAATTTTTCGACACATCATCATACTCAACAATGGGAGCACCCTTACCAAGGATTGCCACAAGAGCCCTCCTTTCAAGAACCATGGCATCACCCCCTTCCAGTATTTCAAAGTAAACCATTTATGGGATGGGATCTCAATACACAAGATGTGCTTGAGAGATTCATGATGAATGCGGATGCTGAACCTGAAGCCTTGATTGCCGCAAATTTTAATGCCCAACCATCTCTTCAAAGCATGGAAAGCCAGATAGGAGTGTCTTCTAGTACATCAACCAAGTTGCCACACATTTTAGAAGACCTATCTGAGAATGACACTAGAAGGGAAGAGAACAAGGGTGATTTTGAGGTGGAAGTTGATATTGAGGTGTTGGAGGTTGAGGAGGAAATTGTGATACCCTCAATACCTTGTGAGCAAATATTTAATGTTCCAACTCAAGGTGAATTTGAAGAAGAAAGAGAGGAGGATGACATCATGGGCATGGAAAAATGTGAGGAAGTGGAAGAAGCTCCATTGACCACATTTGAAGACGCTACTTGCCTCAACATTGAGCATTCAATAAACCAATCTTTAATCTTCAAGTGCAGAAAAGAAACTCCGGGAATTGTATTTGATGATGTGGGAAGGAAGCTTAGGCCATCCTTGAACCCACCAATGCCGGGCTTGGACAATTCCCACCCAAAAATATTTCCATGGCGGCCCAAGCAAATTTTGTGGGCAATTGTTGATCATTCAAGTGCGGTTGAGAGAAAAATTGTGGAAAGGATGTTAAAGCCACCAATTAATCCACCCATGCCAAGATTGACAAGTTCTCAACCAAATTTGTTCCCTTGGAGACCCAAACAACACTTATGGGTAGTTCAAGGAAGTTTTAGACGGGTCGAGGAAGAAGATGTGGGTAGGAGGTGGAAACCATCCATGGACCCACTCATGACTAGCTTGAATTGTTCTCGACCGAAACTTTTTCCATGGAGGCCCAAGCAACTTTGTGGTGGGTTACTCAAAGGAATTCTTGCCGGGAACAAAGTTGAAGCGGAGAGGATGTTCAAGCCATCTAAGGATCCGCCCAAGTTTAAATTGCACAACTCCCGGCCCAAGCTTTTTCCATGGAGGCCAAAAGGTGACTCATTCTTGACCTCCAAATTTTCATCATCCCGGAAGGTAAATTTTGTATTTCTTGGTAGTTCTTATGCCACTTCTAGCCGGGATGAACACACTATTTTCAAGCCTCCTTAGGTAAGAATAAGGTACGTCGAGCTAATGACGTTAAACAAGCGCTTCTTGGGAGGCAACCCAAGCTTAAATTTCTTCACTTTCTTCTTTTTGTGTTTTTAGTTGAATGTGGTTTGTGTGTTTGTGTTTCTTTCAAGTCCATGCTTGTTTTCCTTGTGTATTTTTCTCATCATTGCTTTTGTGCTTTAATTGATAAATATCTTGAGAAGCATGTTTTTGATGATATGCCATTCATTAGATCGAATTTTTACGCATTACTTTCAAGTAGGAGGTGTTGTTAATCACTTCATGGCCTTCATTTGGTGTTTTGGGTTGCATTTGAAAGGTTTCCAGAGTTTTCCAGGTCCTCACGGCCTCAAGGGGCCGTTTGAGAGGCCGTATGCCCCCATCCAGTGAGTTTTGCCTAGGGCATACGGCCCCCCTCACGGCCCTTAAGGGGGCCGTATGGATACTGTAGCACATTAAGTTGTTGCCACCCTCTCTCTTTCTCTTCATTTCTCCTTCTTCCCACACGATTTTCTCTTTTCTTTCTCCACCAATTCTTGGCCAAATCTCCTCATTTCTTCTCCTAGATCACCTCCTAACCACTTTGAGACTTCGATCTAATGGTTTTCTTCGAGCTTAACTCTAGTTTTCTCAAGTTTTCGTCGGTTAGCTCTTTGGTGCCCTAACTTTATGTTTTTCATTTTTCTTGCATTCTTGGAGCTTGTGTGTGAATGTTTTCAAGAATTTTGCTTGATTTTGGTGGTGTGATGGTTATGGATGAGTTTTCCATTGATTTTATGTAAAAAAATTTTGGATTTTCATGTTTTTGGGGAGGTTCTTTCGGAGTGAACAGTACCCATACGGCCCCCATACGGCCGTATAGGTACTATTCATCATTTTACCCAATTTTTTCTCCATCCTTTGCACCACATTTTGGTTTGTCTTGGTTTCCTCTATGCTTGATTAGATTTTTCATGATTTGTAGGAATGTAGAGGATGAAGGAATCAACAAGAAATCAACGACAAGGACTAGCATGGACACTTTGTTTTGTTGTCTTAGACTTTAGTTTGTAGCTTTTGTTTTATTTTTGTGTTTTGTTTGAGTCTTTGCATGACTACTCCCCATCTCTCCTTTGTTAATTTTTTGGAATGATGATGTGCCCTTTTTGCCTTGTAGGGCATTAAGGGAAATTTGGTGAGCTTCTCCGAAAACAATGGAGATTGGACCCGACATGTATAACTCGCCGTACTCTATGTTCGGGTCACACATCGCTAGTTGCACAAGATAAACCGGGGAAGTTCATTTTCACCCTCCTCTATTGTTTTTGTTGGTTATATTGCCATGTTATTCATGAATAGTGTACATTGAGGGCAATGTACAACACTAAGTGTGGGGATGGGTGTATTACATGTTTAGTGGCCATATCTACATGCTAGTGTTATCAATGATGGCTTTGTTCATTCTTGTTAGATTCTTCAAGTATGAATTAATGATTGATGTGAGTTACATTTCTTTTGTTGTGCTCTATTGAATCCTGTTTCACCTCTAGTATTATTCTGTGCACTGAGTCTTTTGTTGATGCCCTGGGAATAGCCTGCTTGACTTTCTTAACTCTCTTGTATGCTTAACACACAATTTTGAGTACTTAGCCTTAGACTACTAAGTTCTATCCTTCAATGAACTCTTAAGAACTTCTAAGTCTTTTTGAGCTAGTCCTAATTTTGTAACTTGTAGTGCAGTCTAGGGTGAATATAAAAAAAAAAAAAAAAAAAAAAAAAAAGGAGAAAATGAGTCTATGACAGTATTCCTCTGCTAGTATAGCACGAATGCGTCTATGTAGACTGTAATCAAGTAGGATGGGTGGCTCTTGTGCCTGGCCAGCATGTGCATCCGTCTGAAAGATTATTTTTGTGCAGTCTACGTTAGTCGGACTTAAAAAAAAAAAAAAAAAAAAAAAAAAAAAAAAAAAAATGTATATACATGTAAATAAAACCCTAGTGATCTCTTGGACTGCCTACTTGAGTTCGTGAGTGGAAATGGAATTTAGTTTCAAGTATAGACTTAGAAGGATCTTTTTTGTTCATTGAAGTGGCGCTTAGCATTTTAAGACTTGGTACTCTGTACTTGTGGAGTGATTAGCATCTAGAGCTGTACTAATTGAAGTCATAGGGCTAGGCCATGTCAGGGCAAATGAGATGAAAGATTCACTTACACTGTACAGACATATAAGAGGTGAGACAGGATCTATTTGTTGTACGTATTGACTGTAACTCAACATTTGTATATCATTATTCTATACTTGTATAATCTTGTATTCATTTGAGCCAGAGATGTACATTTAGCCACTTATCATTCCCTTTGTTTTTCATGATTTGTTTGCTTGGGGACAAGCAAACGCTTAGGTGTGGGGATGTTTGATAAGTGTCTAAATGTATATGTTTTAGTATATGTATTTTATACACTTAGCATGTATTTTTATATGAATGGATGCCCGTTTTATACTTAATTGAGTATCATTTATGTTGTAGGGCACGGGGGAGCCATGAGGTGCACGAGAATACAATTTGGGCGAAAAAGGATGAAATTCAGGCGCCGCAGCACTGTAGCGTATTTACTGTAGCTGGAGCACTGTAGCATTCTTACTGTAGCAGTTGCTGTTGCACCTGAGGAGTTTTGGGCTGGAAATGATGGAAGTGCATAAGAGTAAACAGTGCAGCATACGGGGCCGTATAAGGGGCCGTGAGCATCAAAAGACAGTGATTTTGTACTAGGGTTCACGGCCCCCTATCCACCCCGGGATCCATCCATCCACCCCGGGATACACCCCCACATGAGCCATGTTTGCCTTATCTTTGCCTACCTATCCACCCCGGGATCAATCTATCCACCCCGGGATACTGCGGGAATATAAAAGAGCATTTTTAGGGCTTTTTAGGGGGACTTTTCATTGGCCTTTTGGGCCGCCGCCACCACTTCATCTTGAGGCTTTCCGGCCACCTTTCGGCGGGGATCCAAGTGGGAAACGAGCACACATCATCACCAAGAGGGAGAGGAGCAAGGGAGAAGGGGTTGGAGTGAAGATCTAAGCCATCATCGACAAACTTGTGAAGCTTCATCCATTCAAGGAGATCATCACCTAGAGGGGGTTTTCATTGCTTCTTTTATGTTTTTATCTTCCTTGTATGTTGTTCATGTATCCCTTGTCATGAGGGATTAACTTATCATTGTGTTTGGATTTGGATGAACCCTAGGGTTCATCTTGTGTATGAACTTTGGATGTTTTTATTAATCTAGTTTGATGGTTGTTTGAGATTCAATCTTTCATGCTTTAATGTCTAGAATTACATTTGTGGAGAAATCCGTAATTCTTTTATGAGTTGTATGCGTAGATGTGACCTACTCACGTGTACTAGATCTAGGAAAGATTGAAAGGGGATTCTTGTGCCGACACGCCGAGAAATTGGGTGTTGGTAGCCCTCCATTGCTAGGTTTAAGCCGAAGGATAGTAGGTTTATTCCTATTAGAGACTTCACGGAGCTCATTGCGATCATAGGTGGGTTAATACGGAGAGATTCTGATTAACACTCGTATGGGATCAGGGGTTAGTCACCGAGAAATCGGGGCTAATCTACTCACGAGGTCTCTAGGTCTCAACTATCATCAATGCATCTTTATATCATCCTAGTTTGGGACTTAATGACAACCCTAGGTGGATTCCTTATCCAAACACACCCTTTTCATGCTTGACACTCCCTTGTTTGCTTACATCCGTGTGCTAGTGACCCGGCCATAGGATTAGTTTACATTAGTTTATTTGTTTTATTTCTTATCCACTTATATTGAATGGTAGGCTAGAAAATAGATGAAGGGTGAGTAATAGTACTTCCTTGGCCCCAGTGGAATACGACCCCTGTGTCACTCACAGGGTATTACTTGGCGATCCCGTACACTTGCGGGGAAGCAATCACTGCCCCTGTGGGAGGGCTTGTGAAAGGCACACGGCCGTATGGAATTAACAAATGGCCGTGTGGAACACTTAGCAAATCTCGGGATGAAACAGAGAAGCCACAGGGTCGTGTGGGAGCCCCTGTGGCTGACTTTGTGTTCTTAGCCAGGTTGGGCAGACGGACGTGTGGAATTAACACACGGGCGTGTAAATATTTTCAGAGACCTTCTGAGTTTTCTCGAGAATCCACAGGGGCGTGTACCAGCCCGTGTGGAGTCTCCTGTGAAGGCACACGGCATTGTGGATGTCTCACACGGCCGTGTGGGGTAGTTTAGAGAGTGACCAGAGTGCACACAGGGGCGTGGGTTGGCCCCTATGAACCCTAATTTCAGAGGCACACGGCCGTGTGAATTCCCAGAACTTCAAAAGCCGAATGGTTTATTTTGGAATTCACTCGTATCTCTTCATTCTTCCACTCTAAACACTCTCCCATTCTCTCTACTGCTCTCCCGACCTTCTCCTCGTATTTTTGAAGGATTTAGACAAGTTTTCTGGCCGATTTTTAAGCTTTTCATATTCACACTGTTGGTAAGAACTTCAATCCCTTTTTCTTCATCAAACCATGATTCGATTCATTCTTTTCAATTGTTTCGCTTATTTCGAGTGATTATAATGCATATAAACATATTTATAATGAAATTAGAGTGAATTGTGATGTAAATTTGAAATATTTAAACTCCACGGTCGTTATGCTCTGCCCGCCCGATGATCCACACGGGCGTGTGGATTTCTGCAGAATGAGTTTTTGAACTGATTTTTGAAAATTTTCTTTTGTAACTTTGCAGATATGACTTCTAGGTCTAATAAATCAGCAGTGAAGCACCCACGAGAGGCTACTCCACCTCCCGAGGAGATGGAGTTTGATTTACCAGAGCTCAGGGAACGGTTCAAGAAACTCTCAGCACTTTAATTCGGACAATCGCGCTACCCTGATTTGAGTGTATTGAGAGACATATAAGGGGGTGATGCCATAGCCACAGAGATTGAGGAGTTGCTGGCCATAGGTAGTTGGGACCGTTTGTTATCAATCAGAGAGCCAGCGACTCGAGCACTCACCCGCGAGGTCCTGTCGAGTGTTGAGTTCAACAGAGGGTATGACAGCTTCACAAATAGCGAGACGATCCAGTTTCGTGCCCTCGGTCGACACTTCAGCATGAGTGTTACCCAGTTCTCAATTGTGATGGGCCTGTATGATCGGGCATATACCGAGACAAAGGAGTACGTACTACTATCTACTGATTACCTAGGGACCCTGACACCTCAGAGGATCTATAGGATGTTGTGCGGGGATGGGCAGTACGAGCCGGGGTTTCGAAGCCGACATTTCTTTCCTGGCCAGCGTACAGGTACATTCATGCCATCTTGAGCAGGCCTATCAGTGGCAGAGTGGACAGTACAGGGGTACTGAGCAGACAGGAGCTGCTATACTTGCACTCCATGGTACAGAGCGAGCACTCCACCTGGGGCACATTCTAGCCGAGTCCATGCGCCACCAGGGCCAGTACCCCAGGGTTAGAGTCATCTTTGCAGGTCCCTACATCACACGCCTCATAATAGGCTTGGGACTCAGAGATGGGGTGCGCGGGGCCGAGAAGATCGCTACACCAACCCCGCTTACCAGAGATACATTGAGACTGATGGGGATGGTCCGTAGATCAGGACCAGGAGTTTATACACTGATCATCCCCCACTCAGAGTCTACAGTGCCAAATCAGGCTGAGGGGTCCCAGGCAGCGATAGAGCCACCCCCAGAGCAGGCCGAGGCCGAGGCACCACCCACAGCACCGGAGCCACCTCAAGTGCGTATCTTCTCTCCCTCTCGAGGTCAGGACAGGTTCGAGCGTCTCGAGAGTGATGTGGGTATTATGCAGGCAGAGCTGGCCGAGATGAGGGTCGCACAGGCAGCAGAGTTTACTAAGTTGAGGGCCACTTAGGCATCACAGTTCGCGCAGTTATCAGCACAGCTTGCCACTGTTATCCAGTTGCTCGAACGATCTGTGGTGCGACCCTGACGGGTCCCTTCACCGACTCCACCTCCGTCTCCATCAGCAGCAGATCCACCAGCACCAGCAGTAGCAGCAACACTAGAGGATCCACAGCAGGACACCGACGCTGAGGCATCGTTGTTTTATTTTATTTTACTTCTGTTGCACTTTTATTTTCTTACTTTATTGGACTTGTAGTACCTAGAAAGGACTCTCCTTCTGGGTTTGCTTTTATCTTTGTTTTATTTTTGTCTCGAGTTGTATTTTATTTTCATATCTTTATATACTCGAGCTTTATTTTGGTTTTTCTTGAGCTATACTGAACCCTTGCGTATGTACGCAGATGGTCTTAGAAGTGAGGAATTTAAGGAATAGTCATAGGCACGGTCATGGGACCGTGCGTGATCCACAAAACCATCAAACGCACACTTGGAGTTCAGGAGAGTAATGTTTCAATTGTTTACCCCTACATAAAATGCGTGAATTGTTTTCTTTTTATTGTGCTTGCATGCGTACATTGGGGATAATGTACATCTTAAGTGTGGGGGGAAGGGGGGGTGTCACATTGCACACACCTTTACTTGTGCGTTCAATTGCTCATGCTCATGTAGCCCATGGCGGTTCACCTTAGATGCAACGTTTGTATTCTTAGAGTTTAGGAGAATTTTTAACATTGTGTTCTATCATGCTCTAGTTTTTACTTGAATTTTTAGGGAATATTGGCTCGATTATCCTATAATTGCACAACTTACTATTGGAATCTTTTGGAAACTCAATCTTGAAGTTTTTAAGGACATGTTTATCATCGTTTTTAGTTGTACCTTGGAAAATGCATATATAAGGAGAGAAAAAGAAAAAGATGAAAAAAATGAAAAAAAAATATGGAAAAGAGAAAACGAAAAAGAAAAAAAATATATGAGTTTGTGAATAGTTGCTTTCTTTTATGTATGCATTTGGGGTAGAAAGAGCTACCACTCATGAAGTATGTAGCTACTCTCATAAGTCGGATACAAGTTATGCCCTAATGAGAGAAAGAGCTATCTCATGGGATGCATGAAAGCTA
This sequence comes from Dioscorea alata, assembly GCA_020875875.1. NCBI lineage: Eukaryota > Viridiplantae > Streptophyta > Magnoliopsida > Dioscoreales > Dioscoreaceae > Dioscorea > Dioscorea alata. The sequence continues at coordinate 8,809,201 of CM037013.1, read as the reverse complement.
CTACCCCGGTAGAAAGAGCTACCTCCTCGAAAGAGTAAAAGCCACCTTTGGCGGTCGCCTAGGAAAGGGCTACCTTCGAGGATGTGTGAAGCTAATACTTCCACTCTTGCTTTTTGTATAAATAAGTCCTTGTTAACAAGAGTTTGAGGAGTACTCGTTTGGTGGTCTTGAGTGAGTTCACACACACTTACACATTTTCGAGTTGATTGAATCTTTAGATTCATGGTTTTAGCTAGAGCAATGATATCCTTATGCGATGTTTTGATTTCCCCTTATTTGTAGAATGCTTCCTTTGCATAGTTTTGGTGAACCTAAGGCCGAGCAATTTTCAATTATTCTTCCCAAGTACTTTCACGTTTTATTTTTTTTTGAGGACAAGCAAAAGCTTATGTGTGAGGGAGTTTGATAAGTGCTTGTGTTATAGTAATGCGAAGCGTTATTATCTTACAATGAGCATACATTTTATCAGATTTTATCACTAAATAGTGTGCATTTGTGTATTCTTATGCATTATAGGTTTGTGGAGCCAAGTTGGAAAAGAAGAATGAAGTTAGATCGTGTTCGCCTTTGTTGGGGAGGTTTTCGGACCAAGCAAGGAACAAGGCACGAGCTTAGACTTGTGAGTGTGTGCCAACCTCCTTTGGAGGGGCACAAAGGCAGTCACATTCACAATAAGTCTAAACTCGTGTTACTTAGGAGAACTTCGCCAAGAAGGAGACTTGAAGCAATCGGCACGATCTACCATTGATTGTGTGCCCAATTCAATGGCCTCAATGAAGAATGATGGATTCGGGAGCGTTTTCGGCAAGCACTGTAGCAAAACACTGTAGCAAGCTACTGTTCACTTTCGGCCGAATTTCAGAATTCCAGAGAATTCACACGGCCGTGTGAATTAATTTTTCAGCAGACAAAAACTTCACACGCCTGTGTGTTAATTCCACAAAGCCGTGTGAAGTCCCGATAAGTCCAAATTTAAAGCCGCACTCAGCCTATTAAAAGCCCGATTTGGAGACTTTTTACTAATCCTTTGGACCTATCTTTCACGCCAACTTCTGGAGAATACGGCTAGGGTTTCGGAGAGGACTTTGTGGAGGATTGGAGCGCGTCATCGGCATTGACATCAATGTTCGACGGCCGCACAAGACCACGGCCACACCATACGAGAGGGGGTTTTCATCAATGCTTTTACTTTATTCTTTCTTTCATATTTTCATGAACATGTATAGCTCCATGAGGAGCTAAACCCCTCGTGGTTATTCGGACTTGTAAAACCCTAGGATTATTATGTTTCTATAACATTGCTATTGTGCTTTTCCATTGTTGATGAATAAATAGAGTTTCAATTTTAATTATCTTGTGCTATTGTTTTTCCCTTAGCCATGACACTAAGGTTGAGAGCAATCTAGGTTATCCTTTGGAGGTGTGACAACTCCTATAGGGTTAGACTCCTTAAGATTGAAGAGGGTTGAGAGGGAGAGTTGTGAGGTAGCGATGTACCCCTTTCCGGTGTGATTCCTCCCTACCTCCGTTTCCTTGGTTAATTAGCGGTCGTGATAGAGTGTTAGGGCTCAATCTAGACTAGCGTTCTTCCACCTGGACCAAAGAGTTAGAACTACATATAGGAACAGGTTTTATCACTAGGAATCCCTAGAGCTTCAAACAATCCCACGTAGTGTTAGGGTTAGGAAGATAGACTCCCCTGGGGCTTAGTTGACAGGTCAACAAGAGTCAAGGGTCGTAGTGAATCCTAATACCGGGACATAATGTTGGGGTTAGTCACGGTTGACCTTAAGTTTTGGGACCGTGAGTTTAAGGATATCCTCGACTCAATTAACATCAATAGGAAAGTATAATAGCATAGTCTTGCACTAGAAGCATAAGTCCTAGAGTTAGCTTGTCCGGATACCCTATCTCATCCATTGCTAGTCTTTCCCTTTTAAATTCTACTTGCTTTTCTCTTGTCTTTCATCCCTCTATTTACTTTCTTGTCTTTTATTCTAATTGCTTCAATAAATTCACTCATCACTCTGATTATAAATTTTCGTACACCGCATAACTAAATAGCGAATTCTTGTGTTTTAAATCTCTATTCCCTGTGGATTCGAGTACCCACTCACCAGGGTAATTTTATTACTTCGACAAGCCCGTGCACTTACGGGATACACGCAAGGGGTCGTGTCAGTTTCCAGCCTACGCGGGTGTGTAGGATAGCCACGAGCCCACGTGGGCGTGTCCTGGCTCGGCAAAAGGGCCACGCGACTGCATGAAAGCATGGACATGATAGGTGGAGATGAGGCCTTACCGACGTGAATCGATGGAGAAAACTTGATGCAAATGCCGGAAAAACACTTCGAAATCTCGAATAAGTTGAAGAAAAATGGATTTGGAATCTTAAGGATTGGAAGTTTGGAGAGGAAGAGATAAGAAAATGAAGAGTTATAAGTTATGGATAATGAATAATGACTCTTCATCTCTGTTTATAGGCCACATGAGGGTGTGGAAATTTCACACCCCCGCGTGGGTACTGTACACAGTCACGTGAGAATCTCACGCGGCCACGTGAGCTACAGAATTTCTGCAGACAGTCCACGCGGCTCTCCAAACTTCACAATTAACCCATTTATTCAACAATTATCATGAATTTAAAACCCGAATCTTGCCCAACATATGAAAAACACTTACAATCACCAAATATTGTTTATGAAAACTCAACACCAAGAAAAATTTCATCAAACCACACACTCATGAATTTATTACTGCAGAATTGAAAACTAAGACTAGAAAACATGTAAAAACTTGGGTTGCCTCTCAATAAGCGCTTGTTTAACGTCACTAAGCTTAACGTACCTGTTCTTACCTCATGGTGGCTCATGTAAATGGAAAATTCCATTCTTTGCAACCTGCATGCATGAGGGACAAAATTATTTCATGTTTAAGGAGAATTGCTTAAATATGTTACCAATTGAGGAAGTATGGCTCTCTTCTTCTGTGTGCTTGTCTCCAGCTGCACAAGAATGCTTCTTACGATGACGCCTTGCTCTTTTGACATGGCAGAAAATCTGTTTAAGCAACCCTCCTTCTGATTGATTCTTAAAAAGGCATGATGCTTGATTATGAAGTCTCTCCTCCTCAATAACCGGCCATTCTTCATATGGGTACGGGTGTTCCATTTCCTGCAAATAATCATTAGAAATCTCATCATTAACATCGAAAAAATATCATGAATCATCAAAGTCTAGAGAATGCTTCATTGCTTCGGCGAGGCGGTATGTAATCTTTTCTTCTCCAACCCGAAGTGTCATTTCGCCTCCCACATCTTCATCTACATCGAGTACCACGAAATCTGCAGGAAAAATATATTTGTCAACCTTTACCAAAACATCTTCAATTACACCTCTAGGATGATGAACTGAACGATCGGCTAATTGTAGAGTCATGCGGGTTGGCCTTGGCTCCCCCAATCCCAATTTATGAAACAAAGTGTACGACATGACGTTAATACTAGCCCGCGAATCGGCCAATGCTTTTTCTTCCCCCAAACCTCCGATCACACATGGTATGACGAAATTTCCCGGATCTTCCATCTTGTTCGGCAAATTCTTTTGAAGCAATGCCGAGCAATTTCCTTCTAAGACCACAGCCACACTCTCTTCCATTTTTCTTTTGTTGGTCAGAGGATCCTTCAAGAATTTTGCATACCTAGGCATTTGTGACAACGCCTCAACAAAAGGTATAGATCCAGAAATTTTCTGTTTTGTTCATCAGTTTGATTTTTCTTCAAATGCACCGGATAAGGAATTCTAGGAGTAAATAATGGGGATGGTATAGCTGCCACCTTCTCCTTGTCATGCACCTTGCTAATCGGCTTCTCTTGAGGATTTTCAGCTGCCTTCCAAGTGGGGGATAACTCGTGAGGAATTTCAGAATTCTTTTCAGCAGTGAGCTTTTCTTGGAGCTCCCGACCACTCCTCAAAGTGATCGTCTTTACATGCTCTCTTGGATTTGTCTCGATGTTACTTATCAAGCTTCCTTGAGGTCTCTCCGCTAATGACTTCGCTATTTGTCCTACTTGATTCTCCAAATTATGTAACGAAGCGGTGTGATTTCGGAGTGTTGCCTCAATATTCTGAAATCTTGCATCGGTTGATTGAATAAACTTTGATAAAACCTTTTCTAATTCTGAAACTCTCTCCGGAATTGGAGGTGGTTGCTGAAATCCTGGTGTGCTAGTAGGCCTCTGCTGCCCTTGATTACTCCATGAGAGATTGGGGTGGTTTCTCTACCCTTGCTTGTAAGTGTTGCTAAAAGGATTACCTTGTCCTCTACCCGAATTCCCCACAAAATCAACTTGTTCAATTGGGGCTGAAGTAGTAATCGAGATAGGACAATCAGTTGGCATATGTGAACCCCCACAACCATCGCGACTAGTAACTGTGACAACTCTTAAAGATGTTAAAGTGTCCAATTTCTTGCTCATTGCCTCAACTTGGGCTACCAATGACGTAACTGCGTTAATTTCGTGAATCTCGGCCACTTTCTTCTTCTCTCTTGCATTCCATTGATAGCTATTGAGTGTCATCTCTTTGATTAGGTGTCGGGCCTCTTCTGGAGTCTTATTTCCCAACATTCCTCTCGTGGCGGCATCAAGTAACTGTTTGTTACCCGGGTTCAGCCCATTATAGAATGTGTGAATAATCATCCATTCGGGGAACCCGTGTTGAGGACACTTCCGCAAGAGGTCCTTAAATCGCTCCCAAGTCTCAAACAATGATTCAAACTCAATCTGAACATATAAAGAGATCTCATTTCTAAGCTTTGCCGATTTCCCCGGTGGAAAGTATCTTATAAGGAAGGCTTTTACCATTTCGTTCCATGTTGTGATGGAAGCTCTTGGTAAAGAATGGAGCCACTGTTTGGCTTTTCCTTTTAGCGAGAATGGAAAAGCTCTCAAGCGAGTTGCATCATCCGAAACCCCATTAATTTTTAGCATGTCACACACTTCAAGTAAACTCTCGATATGACTATTCGGATCTTCATCTGCTAATCCATTGAACTGTGTGGACTGTTGAAGCATTCAAATGAAGCCTGGCTTCAACTTAAAATTCTGGGCTGTGACTGGTGGCCTAACAATGCTCGATTGTCACCCATGAATCGTAGGATGAGCAAAATCTGAAAGTGTTCTCTGCTACCCTACTTGTTCTACCTTGTTTTCAGACTCCTCAACTTCTATTTCTGTAGAAAAATTCTGTGCTACTGTAGATTCCTTGCCCTTTCTACGCAATCTGCACTCAATTTCAGGATCTTCTTCAACGAATGTCGAAGGATTTCCTCGGGTCATAACCTGTAGGAAGAATCAAGAAAAAAGGTAATGAGAATGATGAAAGAAAGAAATATGGAATAGAAAAGAAATAAAATGAGGAATGACTAAAGTAACCAAGTCCTAGCGTTCCTAATATCCCGTTCCCCGGCAACAGTGCCAAAAACTTGACACACTCCTTGCGTGTGTGTACCGCAAGTACACGGGTTGTCGAAATAATAATTACCTTGGCGAGTGGGTAGTTGAATCCACAGGGAACAGAAGTACTAGTAATGACTAATTCTCAGTTATCTAGTCAAATCGATAATATAAAGCAATGGATGTAATGTGTAAAATAAGAAAATCAAGCAAGCAAGTAAAAAAACAAGGTAAAGGAGATCTCTATAAATGATGATGAGATACTCGGGCAATGCTCCCCCTAGGATCTATCATGAAGTGCAAAACTAACTAAATGCTTCTAAACCGAGTTCTATGAGTCGAGGCAATCCAAGAATAATCGATCCCTGCCTCCAGGCCACCGATACTAGTCCCCTACAAGGTCTCGGCGGAGAAATCGCTCAATCTCAACACCTCACACCCCATATGACTGCAATGAACTTTAGGGATACCTAAGAGTGAAACTGATTCCTAAAATTAGATCTAACCCTACTTCTAGGTGAAAAATCCCTAACCCTCTACAAGGTCCTTGCGGAGAAATCTATCAATCTGACGCCTCCCACCCCATATGGTTGCATAAAACTTACGGAAAACGGAGATAGGAATCACTCAATCGGAAGGGAAAGGGGACACTCATCTATCTCAAGACTCACCCTCTCAACCCTCTTTAACCTTGTATGTTCTAATCCTCAATGGAGACCTCCCTCTCATTGAGGTAACTACTCAAGCATCAACAATCAATCACAGTGATGAACACGTCAAGCAAGCAATGATTAAACAATGTCAAAACTCAAATTAACTCAGAATTAAAAGAAAGCATAAAGAAAGTCAATACATGAATCGAAGCCTAGGGTTCACATGCCCAAGTATCTACTAGGGTTTAGCCCTCCATGGGGCTCATTACAAAGCAAAAGATAATGAAATAAAGAGCAATGTAATCCATGAAAGTAAACCACCTCGAATTTGTGATAATATCCTTGATGAATCGTTTAACGTCTCGAAGGAACCTTCTCCGAAGCTAGGTCACCAATGGCTCCCTGATGCTATCTCGTCGAAGGATCTATCGAAGTTAGTGAAGAACAATCCCCAATATCTCCAAAGACCTCGTCCTTGAAACCCTAGCCGCTCTTGCCTTCAAACGTGCGCAAAAAGTCCTCTAAAAATCGGCAAAACAGGGTATTTATAACTTTGAAAACATGCCAGTCACGTGTCTCCCCGCGACCACGTGAGATCCCACGCGGTCCCGTGGGCTGCAGAATTCCCACGCGGTCACGTGAACAGTGATTTCTGCTACAATGCTACTACAATAAAAATAAACAGTATTTTACTACAGTACTCTTCATAAAACACGGTCCAAACTCTATTATCTTTAGGCCACATGGTAGGGCACACATCCATGTGGTGAGTTATAAGACTTTTCCTCCATCGAACCATCATTTGGAAGCTTTAGCTATCTTCACACAAGTAGGGACATGAAAGTGTGACTGCTTTGTACCCTTCCATCACACAAATCGGCTTCAATTCTTCTGGAAGTTAGCACACACCCTCATGTGCATGATCCCCTCTTGTGCCTTGACACTTGTGTTGTACAAAAGCTCCCAACAATAGGTCTTTATAACCCATCTTTGCTTCTTTTTTCCTCCTTCAATACTTTCACAACCTAAATGCACAAAAGGACACCAAAATACACTTTATGAGACATAATCCATGCTAAAATGATGCTCAATGCATGTAAAACAAGTATATAAAACATGTCTACTCAAGCACTTATCAAAACTTGACACACCCCTTGCGTGTGTATACCGCAAGTGCACGGGTTGTCGAAGTAATAATTACCCTGATGAGTAGGTAGTCGAATCCACAGGGAATGGAAGCACTAGTAATGACTAATTCTCAGTTATCTAGTCGAATCGAAAATATGAAGCAATGGATATAATGTGTAAAATAAGAAAATCACAAGCAAGCAAGCAAGTAAAAGAAAAAGGTAAAGGAGATCTCTATTAATGAAGATGAGATACCCGGGTAATGCTCCCCCTAGGCTTTATCATGAAGTGCAAGACTAACTAAATGCTTCTAAACCGAGTTCTATGAGTCGAGATAATCCAAGAATAATCGGTCCCTCCCTCAAGGCCACCGATTCTAGTCCCCTACAAGATCCCGGAGGAGAAATCGCTCAATCTCAACACCTCACACCCCATATGACCACAATTAACTTTAGGGATACCTAAGAGTGAAACCGATTCCTAAAATTACATATAACCCTACTTCTAGGTGAAAGATCCCTAACCCCTACAAGGTCCCGGTGGAGAAATCTATCAATCTCACGCCTCACACCTCATACGGTTGCATAAAACTTAGGGAAAACGGAGATAGGAATCACTCAATCGGAAGGGAAAGGGGACACTCCTCTATCTCAAGACTCACCCTCTCAACTCTCTTTAACCTTGTATGTTCTAATCCCCAACGGAGTCCTCTCTCTCATTAAGGTAATTATTCAAGCATAAACAATCAATCACAGTGATGAACATGTCAAGCAAGCAATGATTAAACAAGGTTAAAACTCAAATTAACTCGAAATTAAAAGAAAGCATAAAGAAAGTCAATACATGAATCGAAACCTAGGGTTCACATGCACAAGTATCTACTAGGGTTTAGCCCTCCATGGGGCTTATTACAAAGCAAAAGATAATGAAATAAAGAGCAATGTAATCCATGAAAGTAAACCCCCTCCAATTCGTGATGATGGCCTTGATGAATCTTTCAACATCTCTAAGGAACCTTCCCCGAAGCTAAGTCGCCAATGGCTCCCCGATGCTAACTCATCGAAGGATCTATCGAAGTTGGTGAAGAACGACCACCAATATCTCCAAAACCTCATCCTTGAAACCCTAGCCGGTGTTGCCTTCAATCGTGCACAAAAAGTCCCCAAAGAATCGGCAAAAAGGGCTATTTATAATTCTGAAACGTGCCAGTCACATGCCTCCACGTGACCACGTGAGATCCCACATGGTCGCGTGGGCTGCAGAATTCCCACGTGGTCTTATCAAGCATCTATCATGGTTCTACATTATCATACACCTACTGCAATCATTCATGCCATCCTTGGTTTATTAACATGCAAAATTTTCAAAAATTCTCAAAGTTCACAAAAATTATAAATGTCCACCACCCTACTTAAAGTAGTACATTGTCCGCAATGTACCTAATTCAGCAGCTCAGAAAATTATATGCAATTAAAGAAAAGTAAGAGATTTTTGTGAACTTCCCTGAGTCTTAAAACATAAGTCTTGAAGTCCATGAGATCTGGGTGACCACCGATGATTTCTGTAGATGTTGTGGAAGAGAGATGCGTTTGATGCCCCAATTCCACCTGCAAGATGGAAAAGAACATCATATCAAGGCATCCATCACACACAAAAAGAAAAATAAACAAACAAACAAACAAACAACAAAGCTAAGAATAAAGGAACAAGAAACACAAAGCACAATGTGTGGGTGCTCGAGTGAAACTTTCCAACTCAATGCTTGGCAAAACTTGAAAAGAAATGATATAAGACCATGCATATTCAAGTTTACAACATTCTCACATCAAAAATATTGGGACTTAAAACAAATTTAAACAATGAAAATAAATAAAGATAAGAGATACGCTTATACCTAAAGCTAGATGACAAAATTTATAGATGTCGGTGAAAACTCGATGAAAATGATAAATCGACAAAATTAAAACTCAAAAATGATGAGAACTTTAAGATTAATGAAAGGTTGGCCAAATAAGGAGGTAATCTAATAGAAGAAAAAAAAAATTGGAGAAAAATCAGGAAAAATAAAGGCGAAGAAATCATCCCCGAAGATGCTGAAATTGGGCTGAAATGGTGTTGTGCGGGCTGCACACAACCTGCACACCCTTCTAGTGCCTGTGTGAGGCCCCGCACACTGCCCGCACACCCTTAAAATTTGTTTTTTCGGCCTTGAAACTATTGGATTATATAAAAAAAAATCAAAGATATCATCAAAAACATGCGGAAGCAATAATAAACTTGCGATATAGTCTAATTGGTGTAATGAACACCATAATTTTAATTAATTAATTACAAAGACCTCGAATATTACCTCGTAATGTTTGAAAGCCTTTCTTTGATGTGTTGAATTTGTTTCTTGGACTGCCGTAGATCTTTCTAGCATCGAACGAAGGTCCCACGCCTCTAGATCACACGCCGGGATTAGGAAACTATATTCATCTTCTTCTCCAAAGGCGGCTAGGGTTAGAGAGAAAGAAAGAGCTTGGGGATTCTCACACTAGAGAATTAATTGATTTTCTAGGGTTAGAGAGGTGTCATATTTATAGATACTTCATAAAACATGATAAACATTATTCAATTATGAGTCTGATTCAAAATATGAACCTTCATAATATGATAAACATCATTATAGAAGTTCTATTAGAAATATGAGTCATAATCTAACTAATACCACTTTTGTCTTTTAGTCCTTATAATTTTGATTATCTATTTGACTCCATTGAATTTAAATCAAAATTTAAACTCAAGACAAAAATCCTAGATCAATTTACAATTTAACTTATCCCATGAAGTAAAATTGTAAATTGATAATTTTACCCCTGCACTCAAAACAAGATTGATTCTTTATCCCTTTAAGCGTTACTCCCTAGGTTTGTTCCGATTGGCAATAGGAGGATACCAAAGAACGTGGCTGACACCTAGCCAGCCCCGTGGCCCTACGTCGTAACACAACCGAACACGAATGAGTAGATCATTACAAACCTTTCCTATTATGATTACCATATGTGTATAAACCTTTCATTCTTGCATCCCAACCGAGTGAGAGCCATGGTAATTATCAAACTTACTAAACTCAATCATATGCAAATAGCTATAGTAAGGTGAGATTACCAAACTACCCTTCGTGTCCCACACGATTAGTTTAACTGCCTTGGCCAAGGTCTTCTAATCTCACATACTTATAATCGCATAGGATACTAACTCGTTTATTTTCGAGAGAACGAATTCCTTCTTGGTGATTACTCACAACTGCTACTTACCCGACATAGTCTCACTTCGAGGTTGGCCCTACTAAAAGGTAAACTGAGCCTAACGACTCTAGTAACAGACTAGACGTTATAGGTACATTGTGATCATGATACCTCAAGTCTAAGGTCCACTCATATAATCATAACCAACAATCCCAATCATTGACTGTCAAAGAGTAAAACCCATGTGATTGGTTTGTTGTGAGTCATGTTCGAATGCATCAATCCCAGTGATGCATTTATGACATATGCTCCCACTATTTCATAGTGTTCAACTACCACTCTTTGTCAAAGTACATGTCATACAAATTCTTACGAACCATTAACGCCCAATTAAAGGTTCTCTGATTTGCGAACTATTTACGTGTATTAGAACCAAACCCTTCTAATGCTCTCCTCTTTGTCCCACAAAGAGTAGAAGGTTTAACTTAATACACATGGACTGTGATATTCAAAACTAATTACAATGCCATCACAAGATTTATATGAATATCAAAATAAGTGCCTATATAATAAATAATAATGTATAATACAAATAAAATGCCATAATACAAGTATCCTCGTTGCCATTCGAGGGCATAATCCTAACAGAAACATCATGAATCACCTCACAAAAACAAGCATTCTCAACCCTACATGCATAAAACTCATCAAAATACAAAGATGATCATAAATCAATGAAGAACACACCAAGAATCACCAAAATGAATGAAAATTCTCATCCAAGCACATTATGCAATAAGAACATGAAAGTAACACAACCACACAAAGTTAAACAAAAAAAACTAAGAAAACTATAACACTTAAACAACTAAGCAAAATACAGAATTTAAAACCTTGGGTTGCCTTCCAAGAAGCGCTTGTTTAACGTCACGAGCTCGACGTACCTCTTCTTACCTCATCGAGGCTAGAAGACAGTGTGCTCCTCGCGGTGAAGTGTGGCATAACTACTACCATAGAAAAAGAAACGTACCTGCCGGGATGGTGCTGAGGTGGAGGTTAAGTATAAACTATCTTTTGGCCTCCATGGAAAAAGCTTTGGCCGGGAATTATGCAATTTGAACTTGGGCAGATCCTTGGATGGCTTGAACCTCCTCTCCGCTTCGGCTTGAGTCTTGACCATAATTCCTCTGAGTATCACACCAAATTGTTTAGGTCTCCAGGGAAAAAGATTTGGTTGAGAACTGTCTAAGCTTGGCACGGGTGGGTTCTTGGGCGGCTTCAACACCCTATCCACATCTTCTTCCTCAACCATGGTGGGATAATTTTGGATTGCCCAAAGAATGTGTTTATGCCTCCAAGGAATTATTTTTGGTTGGGAATTGTCTAAGCCCGGCATAGGTGGGTTCATTGATGGTTTTATCTTTCTACCCACATCTTCAAATACAATTCCTGGAATGTTTTGAGTACACAAGACCAAAATGGGTAGATGGGTGGAATGATCAATGTTGAGGCAAGTTGCTTCTACTTCCTCACATTTTTCTATGGCCAGGTTTTTTTCAATCCCCCCATTTTCTTCCATAGCATCTACGGGTGGAACTTCTACAGCTTTCTCAATACTCTTTTTTTCCTCGTTTATTAGTTTGAAAAGTTCCACCACTTGTTTCTAGACTCTATGAATAGATGCTTGAACAATTGTCACGCTTGCTTCCAACGCATCCAAACGAGAGTCTGTGACCTGAATGTACTTGGCTAAGACATCTTCGGTGGTAAACATCCTTTTTGTTGGTGGTTGTGCGGATTTTTGTAGCAATCCATGGTGAGAGGGATTCCATTGGCGTGTGTAAAAATTTGTCAAGTAATCTATGTGCCTTTGGAAATATGGATTATACACATGTTCAAATTGATTACTACAGCTTGCTTTCAAGGCCTCGTACTTGTTGATTTGCCATTCTTGAAGATGAAAATTTGCACCACCTGAGGCTCCTTGAAAACCCATTACCCTGTGCACAAAACAAAATAAAAAAAATTAAGGTATAAAAGAAAACAAGAATATTTACAAAAGAAGAGATAAATGACTAGAGTAGCGAGCTATAAGTTTTTCTAACATTCTTGGAGTACCCTAGCAACGGTGACAAAAACTTGATGGGCATTGCGGGACACACTAAAGAACGAGCAAGCGACTCCCCGGCTGCAAGTGCACGGGTCATCAAGTAATAACCTCTCGTGTGAGCACGAGAGTGTCTTATTCCCAATGGCCTCAAGATCTGCTATTACTTCCTCCTAGGTATACTATCTAGTCTATCAAACAGAAATTGTTGTATAAAAATAGAAATATGAAAATAAATAAAAGAAAAGCTATAGACAAAATAGACCAAGGCACACCATGTTAGCGAATGGAAAGAGCAAGTGACAATGAGCGCAAGAGGGCTCGGGTGAGGATCCCCTCCGGAGAAGAACAAGTAAGGATGAATTTAGGAAATTGAGTGCTAAGTTGGCTAGGTTTGATCTGCTAGACTCGGATGTCGACTACCACGGAACCTCCGTAGTCTAGCCCTAATCCAGTACAAGTTCCTCTATCCAGAAGATACCCATATGATATCATTTGGAATAGGGAGTCTTGCCTAGGATAATTCTAATGCTCGCTCTCGGCTAGATAATAAGTATCTAAATACATCACTTTTTGATAAGTGCTTGTGTTATAGTACCGCGAAGCGTTATTATCTTACATTGAGCATATCTTTTATCAGTTTTTATCACTAAATGGCGTGTATTTGTGTATTCTTGTGCATTGAAGGTTTGTGGAGCTAAATCGGAGAAGAAGAATGAAATTAAGTCGTGTTCACCGATGTTGCGAAGTTTTCGGACCAAGCACGGAACAAGGCACGAGCTTGGACTTGTGAGTGTGTGCCAACCTCCTTTGGAAGGGCACAAATGCAGTCACATTCACAACAAGTCTAACTCGTGTGGCTTAGGAGAACTTCACCAAGAAGGAGACTTGAAGCAATCGGCACGATCTACCATTGATTGTATGCCCAATTCAATGGCCTCGATGAAGAACGACGGATTCGGGAGCGTTTCGGAGAGTAATGTAGCAGCACTGTAGCTTGCTACTGTAGTAAAACACTGTAGCAAGTTGCTGTTCACTTTCGGCCGAAATTCAGAATTCCAGAGAATTCACACAGGCGTGTGGAATTAACACGCGGCCGTGTGAATTAATTTTTCAGCAAACAGAAACTTCACACGCCGGTGTGTTAATTCCACACGGCCGTGTGAAGCCCCCGATAAATAAAATTTTAAAGCCGCGATTCAACATTATAAAAGGCTATTTTGGAGATCTTTTGGGATATCTTTTAACCTATCTTTCTCTTCAACTTGGGGAGTGCGGCTAGGGTTTCGGAGAGGATTTCGTGGAGGTTTAGCGCGCGTCATCGGCATCGTCATTGACGTTCGATGGCCGCACAAGACCACGGCCACACCATACGCAAGGGGATTTTCATTGATGTCCTTATTTTGCGCTTTCTTTCATACATTAATGACCATGTATAGCTCCATGAGGAGCTAAACCCCTTAAGGGTATTCGGACTTGTAAACTCTTGGGTTATTATGTTTCTTTGACATTGTTATTATGCTTTTCCATTATTGATGAATAAAATTGAGTTTCAATCTTAATTTCATCTTGTTAATGTTTTCTCTTAGATGTGACACTAGGATTGAGAACAATTTAGGTTGCCTTTTGGAGGTGTGACAATGATAAGTGCTTGTGTTATAGTAATACAAAGTATTATTATCTTACATTGAGCATTACTTTTCTCAGATTTAATCACTAATTAGTGTGTATTTGTGTTCTTTTGTTCATTGAAGGGTTATGGAGAAGATTTAGAGAAAAAGAAGCAAGAATAGGTTATGTTCGCCATTGTTGAGAAGTTCTCGGACCAAGCAAGGAACAAGGCACGAGTCTAGACTTGTGGGTGTGTGCCAACCTCCATTGGAGTGGCACAAGGGCAGTCACACTCACAAAAGTCTATAACTCGTGTAGCATTGGAGAACTTCGCCAATGAAGAGAAATGAAGTAATTGACATAATCTACCGTTGATTATGTGCCCAATTCAACGCCCTCGATGAAGAACGATGGATTCGGGAGTATTTCGGAGAAGTACTGTAGCAGGCACTGTAGCAAAACTGTAGAGAAATACTGTAGTAGTTACTGTTCACATTCTGCCGAAATTCAGAATTCCAGAGAGTTCACACGGGCGTGTGGAAATTCCACACGGCCATGTGAATTAATTTTCCAGCAAACCAGAGACGTCACACGGGCGTGTGGAATTAACCATGGCAGTGTACTGTAGCAGAAATACTGTAGCAAAAACACTGTTCACAGGTGCCGAGAAATCACGATTCCAGAATTTCCACACGGCCGTGTGGAATTAACACACGGGCGTGTGAAATTTCTGGATTTTCACAGAAGTCCGATTTCAGCCCGAATTCAGCCCGATTTCAGCCTATAAATAGCCCGTTTTCAGATCTTTTGGGGGACCTCCCCTTCTATCACTGGGATATCTTTTGGGGGCCTTTCGGCTAGGGTTTGGAGAGGTTCTTGGAGGTCTTTGGAGGCGATTAAACGGCATCGACATCGACATCCTTTGGAAGAAAGTTATTGGGGAAGCTCTCATCGGCATTGATTTGGCGAGGTGTGCCCTAGGCTTGACAAGGGATTCGTTGGAGAAGACACGCGACTACACAAGACCATCGATACGATCTACAAGGGGGTTTTCTTTATGGTTTTCATGCATATTTTCTTAAATTCTTTATTGATTTTGTATTGCTCCATGGAGAGCTAAACCCTAGTGGGTATTCGGACTTGTAAACCCTAGGATGATATTGTTTCTATGACTTTTATTATGCTTTCTTAATTTGATGTTCTTTTATTGAGTTTCAATCTTGATTTTATCTTGTTATTGTTTTCCCTTAGATGTGACACTAGGGTTGAGAATCTATTAAGTTATCCTTTGAGGGTGTGACAACCTCTATAGGGTTAGACTCCTTAAGATTGAAGAGGGTTGAGAGGGAGAGTTGTGAGGTAGCGACGTACCCCTTTCCCTTCCGTTGTGATTTCTCCCTACCTCCGATTCCTTGATTCATTAGAGGTCGAAATAGAGTGAAGTGCTAGGTAGACAAACTCCCCCAAGGTTTTGGGGTGATGTGAATCCTATGCACTGGGGCTTAATTTAGACTAGGGTTCTTCCACCTGGACCAAAGGGTTAGAACTACTACACATAGGAACAGGTTTTATCACTAGGAATCCCTAGAGCTTAAAGCAACTCAACGTAGTGTTAGGCTTAGGTAGAAATACTCCCCTGGGGCTTAGTTGAGCAATCAACAGAGTGAAGGGTTGACGTGAATCCTAATGCCGGGACATAGTGTTGGGGTTAGTCACGGTTGACCTTAGGTTTGGGACCGTGTGTTTAAGGATATCCTCGACTCAATAGGCATCAATTGTAGAGCATAATACAAGTTTTGCACTAGAAGCATTAGTCCTAGGGGGAGCTTTGTCCGGGTACCCCATCGTTATATCGATTACCTCTCCTACCCTCATTATTCTTCTTGCACTCTTTTATTTTCTTTTATATCTATACATACATACTTTTCTCGTCATCGATTCCCATCATAGCTAAATAGCGATAACACTTGTTTCTGAACACTATTCCCTGTGGATACGACTACCTACTCACCAGGGTATTTTATTACTTCGACAAGGCCGTGCACTTGCGGTACACACGCAAAAGGTCATGTCAGATAACTCCTTAGGGTTAGACTACTTAAGATTGAAGAGGGTTGAGAGGGAGAGTTGTGAGGTAGCGATGTACCCCTTTCCCCTCCGACATGGTTTCTCCCTACCTCCGTTTCCTTGATTTCATAGCGGTCGAAATAGAGTGAAGTGCTAGGCAGATAAACTCCCTTGGGGCTTAGTTACGCAAGTAACAGAGTGAAGGGTTGAAGTGAATCCTATGCATTGGGGCTTAATCTAGACTAGGGTTCTTCCACCTGGACCAAAGGGTTAGAACTACACATAGGAACAAGTTTCACCATTAGGAATCCCTAGAGCTTAACGCAATCCCACGTAGTGTGAGGTTTAGGTAGATATACTCCCCTGGGGCTTAGTCGTGCGAGTGATAGAGTGAAGGGTGACGTGAATCCTAATACCGGGGCATAGTGTTGGGGTTAGTCACTGTTGTCCTTAGGTTTGGGACCGTGAGTCTTAGGATATCCTTGACTCGATTAAACATCAATAGGAAAGTATAATAGCATAGTCCTGCACTAGAAGCATAGACCCTAGAGGTAGCTTGTCTGGATGCCCTATTTCATTCATTACTAGTCCTCTCTATTCTCTTTTACTTGCACTCTGTCATCTTCCTTCTTTCTATTTAATTTCTCATCTTTTAGTATAATTGTTTCCATAATTCACTCATCGAATCAATTGATCACTTTTCCGTACTTCGCATAGTTTTAATAGTGAAATCTCATATTCTAACTCCCTATTCCCTGTGGATTCGACTACCCACTCACCAGAGTAAATTTATTACTTCGACAAACCCGTGTACTTGCGGGATACACGCAAGGGGTTGTGTCAAGTTTTTGGCGCCACTGCCGGGGAGTAGGCGTTTTAGATATTTGTTTTTCACTATTTTAGCTATTCACTTCGCATTCTATTTCATATTTTCTTTAATCTACCATTGTTCTTATTTTTCTTTTCTTGGTTTTCGGTTACAGGTTATGACCCGTGGGAACCCTTCGATTCTTGTTGAAGGAGACCCAGACATTGGACGAAGAACACATCATAAAGGGAAGGAACCTGTGCAAGTAGCTTCAAGTCAAGCCAATATTGAGATAGAAGGGTCAGACATAATTGCACAACAGAATGAACAACAATGGACATTGTCCGATTTTGCTAAACCCGCAGTCATGGGGACACAATCGAGCATTGTGAGGCCCCCAATCACGACAATGAATTTTGAGTTGAAGCCGTCGTTCATACAGATGTTGCAACAGTCCGCACAATTCAATGGGCTAGCCGATGAAGATCCCAACAGTCATATAGAGAATTTCCTTGAAGTGTGTGACATGTTGAAGATTAATGGAGTAACGGACGACGCAATTCGTTTGGGAGCCTTCCCATTTTCATTGAAGGGAAAAGCAAGACATTGGCTTCACTCATTACCGAGAGCATCCATCACTATGTGGGAGGAGATGGCCGAGGCATTCTTTGCTAGATATTTTCCGCCAGGGAAATCTGCAAGGCTTCGGAATGAAATATCATCCTTCGTGCAAATGGAATTGGAGTCTCTATTTGAGATATGGGATAGGTTCAAAGAGCTCCTTCACAAGTGTCCGCAACATGGATTTCCCGAGTGGATGATCATTCAAACCTTCTACAACGGGTGAAATCCGAGTACCAAGCAACTATAAGATGCGGCGGCCGGAGAGACTCTAGGAAGTAAGAGTCCCGGTGAAGCCTGGCACCTTGTAGAGGAGATGGCTATGAATAGCTATCAATGGAATTCAAGGGACAGAAAGAAGGTTGCCGGAATTCATGAAGTTGACGTGGTTACATCATTGGCGGCACAAGTAGAGTCACTAAGTAGGAAGCTTGATGCTTTAGCTTCACCAAGAGTTACGGCCATCACTACATGTAACGGTTATGGGGGAGGTCACGCTTTGAGTGATTGTCCGATTGCTATTGGAGGTACTAGTACGGTGGAGCAGGCTGATTTTGTTGGTAATGCTTATAGAGGACAAGGCCAAGGCAACCCGTACAGTGGAACATATAATCCGGGGTGGAAGAACCACCCAAATTTCTCTTGGAGCAATCAAGGGCAGTCACAACAGAAAAATAATGCACCACCGGGATTTCAAGGCCAACAAGCTCCGAACTTAGAGAGCCGAGTGACAGGGTTAGAAGGGAAGATGACCAATCTTGAGAGAGCCCTTACACGGTTTGTTTCTTCGTCGGATGCTAGATTTCAGTCGGTGGAGGCTACTATTCGCAATCACACCGCCTCCCTACAAAATTTGGAAAATCAAGTGTGGCAAATTGCGAAGACATTGGCGGAAAGGCCTCAAGGTAGCTTGCCTAGCAATACGGAGACTAACCCAAGGGAGCAACTAAAGGCAATCACCTTGAGGAGTGGGAAAGAGGTTGAGAGAACTCTCCCTCTAGAGAAGACAAAAGAAGCACCCGAAGTGGAAGAAGTAGGGGGAGAAGCACCAAAAGAGAAAGAGGTGGCACCACCACCCTACAAACCAAGGATCCCCTACCCTTCGAGGTTGAAGAATGACCAAGACAATGAGCAATACAAGAAATTCCTGGGCATCTTCAAATAATTGCACATCAACATACCATTCGCGGAAGTATTAGCCCAAATGCCCAAGTACGCGAAGTTTCTAAAGGACCTCTTAACCAATAAGAGGAAGTTGGAGAAGAGTGCAGCTATAGTTCTCGATGCTAATTGCTCGGCCGTCTTACAAAAGAACATGCCGAGTAAGAGGAAAGATCCTGGGAGTTTCATCATACCTTGCAGCATCGGCAACTTGGGTGAAGAGATGGCATTGGCCGATTCCGGGGGAAGTATCAACATCATGCCCTACACATTCTTCCAAAAGCTAGGTTTGGGTGAGCCTAGACCGACTCGGATGACACTTCAACTTGCGGATCGATCGGTGAGGCACCTGAGGGGTATTGTGGAAGATGTGTTGTGAAGATAGACAAGTACATCTTCCCGGTGGACTTTGTTGTGCTTGATGTGGACGAGGATGTCGAAGTATCGTTGATTCTTGGAAGGCCGTTCTTGCGCACTTCCAAAGCTTTGATAGACATGGACGGTGGGGAGCTCACACTCAGAGTCGGAGAAGACAAGCTCACTTATCGCCTCGCTGAAGCCATGAGACATTCTCTTGACATTGATGGCACTCTTTATTATCTTGATGTTACTGATGATTGCATTGATGAATATGTGCAAGAAATGTTAAACCCGGATCCATATGAAGGGTGGCTGGACCAAGAAATGGAGATACAAGAAGAAGAAGTACTTGCACTTGGTCCAGTCAAGATAGACATCAAGATGGAGAAGGAGCGTATGAAGAAGATGCTTCGGAGGATGAAGAGGTCAAAAAGACACCACAAGAAGAACCCCAACAAGAAAGGGGATGAGCATTCACGAAGTAAGGGTGTTACACCCCCTTGTGGTAACAAATTCGACAACTCTCCCTCTACTCTACAAAGACTATGTAATGCATGTTTTCAGGTTGTAGGGAAGAGGGCAACCTTCATTCATGAACCTCCGTAAGGTAAGATCAGGTACGTTAAGCTTAGTGACGTTAAACAAGCACTTCTTGGGAGGCGACCCAAGTTTTTACAGTTTTTCTAGGACCTAGTTTAGTTTTAGGTTGAATAAAAGTCTTAGTTTTGGTGTCCTGAAGTTTTTATGCATGTGTTGCGATTTTTAGTGTGGATTGTTGACGTTTTCGTGTGCCTTAATGTTAATTGACAAAGTTTAAGTCGGTTGAGTGTGTTTTCAATGGTCTCTGGTCGTGTTTTTCTGATTTGTACAGGCTCTAAGTGGTTTAAAAGAGTTTTTGAATTTTTGGAAGAGTCAGTGAATTTTTCTGAGTAAACCAGAGAAAACACACAGCCGTGTGGAATTTCCACACGGGCGTGTGTTACCAATTAAAGCTCAACCAGTGAGGGCACAGGGGTGTGTCTATGCCCCTGTGAACAACCTCAGAAGGGGCACACGGCCGTGTGGAAATTCCACACGGCCGTGTGGAAATTCGCAGAACTTAAACTCTTTTCCAGAGAGTCCACAGGGTCGTGTGAGTGCCCCTGTGAGTGCCACTGTGCCAAGGCACACGGCCGTGTGGAAATTCCACACGGCCGTGTGAAACTCTGCAGAGAAAAACCCTTCTTCCCGAGAATACATAGAGGCGTGTAGGTGCCCCTGTGGGGGAGCTTGTGAAAGGCACACGGCCGTGTGGATTATTCACACGGCCGTGTGAAATACTTAGCGTTTCTCGGGCAAGTCAGAGAGACCACAGGGGCGTGTGTTGGACCCTGTGGCCGGCCCTGTGTTCTTGGCCAGGTTGGGCACACGGCCGTGTGGAATTTCCACACGGCAGTGCGAAAATTTTCAGAGACCTTCTGTATTTTCCCGTCAATCCTTAGGGCCATGTGAGGGTCCCTGTGGATCCCCCTATAAAGGCACACGGCCGTGTGGATTGTTCACATGGCCGTGTGGGGTTGCCTAGAGAGTGAACAGAATGCACACAGGGGCGTGTGATGGCCCCTGTGAACCATAATTTCAGAGGCACACGGCCGTGTGGAAGTTCCACACGGCCGTGTGATTTAACAGAACGTCAAAAGCCGCGCGATTTCTTTAAGTTTTCACTTGTGCCTCTTGACATTTTCATTCTAAACACTTCTCTACCCTCTCTATTACTTTGCCAATCATGTAAGAGGATTTGTGAGGTGTTATTGGAGTTTTTCCGGCCGATTTTAAAACATTTCTTCATCTACTTCGTCGGTAAGGACTTCGAGCCTTTTTCTTCGTCAATTCTTAATTTGATTCGTTCTATTGGATGATTTCGCTTGTTTTAAATGCTTATTATGTTTGCAAACATGTTTTAGATGAATATAGAACGAATTTAGTTGTAAATTTTGGAATTTTAGTCTCATGGTCATGATGCTCTGTCCGCCAGAAGCTCCATACGGGCGCATGGAATTTCCACAAGGCCGTGTGGATTTCTGCAGAATGAGTTTTTGAACTGATTTTAAAAATTTTCTTTTGTGATTCTGCAGGTATGGCTTCTAGGTCAAAGAAATCGGCCGGTAAGCATCCTCGCGAGCCTACACCCCCTCCAGCGGAGTCCGAATTCAGTATACCTGAGCACCAGACCAGGTTTGATAGATTGTCCACACTCTGATTCGGACAGACGCGATACGCTGATTTGAGTACAGCTAGAGGAGTGCAGGGAGGAGATGCTATTGCCGACGAGATTGAGGAGTTGCTCGCGGTTGGTAGCTAGAGCCATCTATTATCTATCAGAGATCCCGCGATCAGGTCACTTACTTTAGAGGTTCTAGCATCATTTGAGTTCGATCGGGGGTACGACAGCTTCACTGAAGATTCCACTGTTCAGTTCTGTGCCCTCGGTCAACATTTTACTTTGAGCATGACCCAGTTCTCAGTGCGGATGGGGTTATACGACGAGGCATACATTGAGACAGAGGAGTACGCACTGCTCCCCACAGATTACCCTAGCACCCTGACCCCCAGCGCGCATACAGTCGATTATGTGGTCAGGGCCAGTACGAGCCTGGGATTTCCAAGGCCACTTGCTTGACCAGGACATCTCACAGATACATCCACGCTGTACTCAGCAGGTCAGTGAATAGCAGAAGGGACAGTATAGGGGTGTTGAGCCGTCAGGAGCTCTTGTACTTGTATTCGATGGTGGAGAGCGAGCCACTCCACCTTGGGCACATTGTGGCCGAGTACATCCGCCACCAAGGTCAATACCCCAGGATCGGAGTTATCTTCGCAGGCACGTACATCACCCGATTGATTATTCGATTGGGGCTCAGAGATGGAGTTCGGGGGGCCGAGAAGATCAGTACACCAGTCCCCCTTAGTATTGAGACATTAAGACAGATGGGGATGGTCCGCAGAGCAGGACCAGGGACCTACACATGGATCATACCCCAGACAGATAAGGCCGAGGGGTCACAGGCAGCGTTAGAGCCACCCCCGACAGATACCGAGACACAGGCACCACCCACCGCGCCGGAGACACCTCCGGTGCGCATGTTCTCGCCCTCTCGGGGCCAGGACAGGTTGGAGTGCCTCGAGAGCGCAGTGGGTGTGCTTCAGGTTGCATAGCACGCAGAGACTATGGCACGGTTTGACATCATACAGAGACTTCTAGAGCAGGCCATGTCAGTACCATCTGTGGCCCGACCCAGAGACCCCACTCCTCCACCACCATCTCCTCCAGCATCAGTAGATCCACCTACATTTCCAGAGCCTCCAGCAGCACCAGAGGCCACTATCCAGGACACCGACGCCGAGGCGTCTTAGTTTTAGTTTTATTGCTTTTGATTTTCATTTTTGTACTTTTTATTTTATTTTGGACTTGTAGTACTGAGAAAGGATTATCCTTCTGAGTTTATCTTTTATTTTGCTTTTCTTTTATCTCGAGTTGTATTCATTGCTTCATATTTTATATACTCGAGTTTTATTGAGCTATACTGAACCCTTGTGTATGTGTGCGCAGATGGTCTTGGATGTAAGGATTTTGAGGAACAGTCATTGGCACGGTCATAGGACCGTGTGTGCTTCACAAACCATTGAGACTCAACTCTCAATGACCTAGCTCCATCAAATGCAACATTTGAAATTCAGGGGAGTAATATTTCAATTGCCCACTTCCATACTATTTGTTTTTATTTGCTACTTATAATTGTGCTTGCATGCGTACATTAGGGACAATGTACATCTTAAGTGTGGGGGGGGGGGGGGGGGGGGAGTTCACATTGCACACACATTTACTTGTGTGTTCAATTGCTCATGCTAATGTAGCCTATGGCGGTTCACCTTAGTTGCAACGGTTGTATTCTTAGAGTTTAGGAGAATTTTTAACATTGTGTCTTATCATGCTCTAGTTTCTACTTGAATTTTTAGGGAATTCTTTCTCGATTATCTTATATTGCACAACTTACTCTTGGAATCTTTTGGAAACTCAATCTTGAAGTTTTTAAGGACAAGTTTATCGTTGTTCTTAGTTTTACTTTGGAAAATGCATATATAAGGAGAGAAAAATAAGAAAAAATTTTTTTTGATGAAAATAAAAAAAAAAGTGGAAAAATGAAAAAGAAAAAAAAAAGAGAGAAATATGAGTTTGTGAATAGTTGCTTTCTTTTATGTATGCATTTGGGGTGGAAAGAGCTACCACCTATGAAGTATGTAGCTACTCTCATAAGTCGGATACAAGTTATGCCCTAATGAGAGAAAGAGCTATCTCATGGGATGCGTGAAAGCTACTACCCCGGTAGAAAGAGCTACTGATTGCTTCCCCGCAAGTGTACGGGATCGCCAAGTAATACCCTGTGAGTGACACACGGGTCGTATTCCACTGGGGCCAAGGAAGTACTATTACTCACCCTTCATCTATTTTCTAGCCTACCATTCAATATGAGTAGAAGAGAAATAAAACAAACAAACTAATTTAAACTAATCCTATGGCCTGGTAACTAACACACGGATGTAAACAATCAAGGGAGTATCAAGCATGAGAAGGGTGTGTATGGACAAGGAATTCACCTAGGGCTGTCATTAAGTCCCAAACTAGGATGATATAAAGATGCATTGATGATAGTTGAGACCAAGAGACCTCGTGAGTAGATTAGCCCCGATTTCTCAGCGACTAACCCCTGATCCCATACGAGTGTTAATCAGAATCTCTCCGTATTAACACACCTACGATTGCAAAGAGTTCAAGGAAGTCTCTAATTGGAGTAAACCTACTATCCTTCTGCTAAACCTAGCAATGGAGGGCTACAGACATCCAATTTCTCGGCGTGTCGGCACAAGAATCCCCTTTCAATCTCTCCTAGATCTAGTACATGTGAGTAGGTCACGTCTACGTGTACAACTCATAAAAGAATCACGGATTTCTCCACATATGTAATTCTAGACATGAAAGCATGAAAGATTGAATCTCAAAACAACCAACAAACTAGATTAATAACAACATCCAAAGTTCATACAAAAGATTAACCCTAGGGTTCATCCAAATCCAAACACAATGATAAGTTAATCCCTCATTACAAGAGACACTTAAACAACATACAAGGAAGAGAAAAACATAAAAGAAGCAATGAAAACCCCCTCTAGGTTGTGATCTCCTTGAATGGATGAAGCTTCAAATGATGATGCAATGGTGGCGTAGATCTTCACTCCAACTCCTTCTCCCTTGCTCCTCTCCCTCTTGGTGATGATGTGTGCTTGTTTCCCACAAAGATCCATGCCGAAAGATGGCCGGAAGGCCCCAAGGAGGTGCGGTGGCGGCGGCCTCAAAGGCCAAGAGAAAAGTTCCCTTCAAAAGCCCAAGAAGTCCCCATTTATACCCCCGAAGCATACGGGCCGTATGGAGGGCCGTATGGATGTAGATTAGGTCAAGAAAGCCCCAAATCCTGAGCCTCAGGGGATAGTTAACGGGGTAGTTAACTGGGTAGTTAACTGGATAGTGAAGGTTAGGCAAAAAGCTCTGGAATTTCTTCACTGGGTCGCAGACTGGGCCGCGAGTTCCTCACGGGGTAGCAGACGGGGCCGTGAGGGTTACGCAAAGTTCTCAGGATTTTTCTTGCTCGAAGGCCCCCATGTGCTACAGTACCTACTACAGTAATTATGCTACAGCCTTCAGCTACAGTAGATCGGCTACAGTACCGCGCCCAGGTTTTTCTTCTCTTTTCTGCCCAAAATGTGTGCTCATGATCTCCATGGCTTTTACCTGCCCTACAAAGCAAATATGACTCAATTAAGCATAAAAACAGGCACAAAACGTAACGAAATACATGCAAAGTGTACTAATTAAGTATAGTAGAATACATACATTTAGACACTTATCAAACATCCCCACACTAAGCGTTTGCTTGTCCCCAAGCAAACAAATCATGAAAAATAAGGAGACAGATAAGTGGCTAAATGTACTATCTCCGGCTCGAATAAATATAAGATTCTACAAGCAATGAATAATGATATACAGATGTTGAGTTACAATCAATAAGTACAACAAAAAGATCATGTCTCACCTCTTATATGTCTGTGCAGTGTAAGTGAATCTTTTATCTCATTTGCCCTTTCTTGGTCTAGCCTACTGACTTCAATCAGTACAGCTCTAGATGCCAATCACTCCACATACAAGAATACTGGGTCTTAAAATGCTAAGTGATACCTCAATGAACAAGTAAGATCCTTCTAACTCCTGAATTTGAAACTAAATCCCATTTCTTGTCAATACATCAAGTAGGCAGTCTAAGTGATCACTAGGGTTTTATTTACATGTATATTCACTTTTTTTTTTTTTTCGAGTCCGCCTAACATAGACTACACAAAAAATCTTTCTGGAGGGTGCACATGCTGGTTAGGCACAAGAGCCACCCAACTACTCGATTACAGTCTACATAGACGCATTCATGCTTCATTAGCAGAGGAATACTGACATAGACTCATTTTCATTTTTTTTTCATTTTTTTTTATATTAACCTTAGATCATGTCTTTAGACTGCACTACAAGTTATAAAACTAGGACTAGCTCAACAAGGTTTAGAAGTTCTTAAGAGTTCATTGAAGGATAGAACTTAGTCTTCTAAGGCCAAGTACTCAAGGTTGTGTGTTAAGCATACAAGAGAGTTAAAGTACTCAAGTTGGCTATTCCCAAGGCATCAACAAAAAATTCAGTGCACAAGACAATACTAGAAGTGAAACAGGATTCACTAGAGCACAAAAAAATATGTAACTCACATCAATCATTAGTTCATGCTTGAAGAATCTAACATGAATGAACAAAGCCATCATTGATAACACTTGCATGTAAATATGGCTCTAATACATGTAATACACCCATCCCCACAGCTAGTGTTGTACATTGCCCTCAATGTACACTAATCATGGATAACATGGAAATATATTCAATAAAAACAATAGAGGAGGGTGAAAACGAACTTCCCCGGTTTATTTTGTGCAACTACCGATGTGCGACCCGAACATAGGGTACGGCGAGCTATACATGTCGGGTCCAATCTCCATTGAATGCGGAGAAGCTCACCAAATTTTCCTTAATGCCCTACAAGGCAAAAAGGGCACATCATCATTCCACAAAATTCATAAAGGAGAGATGGGGGGTAATCATGCAAAGAATCAAACAAAACACAAAAATAACACAAAAGCTATAAACGAAAGTCTAAGACAACAAAACAAAGTGTCCATGCTAGTCCTTGTCGTTGATTGCTTGTCGATTCCTTCTTCCTCTACATTCCTACAAATCATAAAAAAAAACTAATCAAGCATAGAGGAAACCAAGATAAACCAAAATGTGGTGCAAAAGATGGAGAAAAGTTGGGTAAAATGATAAATAGTATCCATACGGCCGTATGGGGGGCCGTATGGGTACTGTTCACTATGAAAGAACCTCCCCATAAACATGAAAATCCAAAAAAAAAATTACATAAAATCAATGGAAAACTCATCCATAACCATCACACCACCAAAATCAAGCAAAATGCTTGAAAACATCCACACACAAGCTCTAAGAATGCAAGAAAAATGAAAAACATAAAGTTAGGGCACCAAAGAGCTAACCGACGAAAACTTGAGAAAACTAGAGTTAAGCTCGAAGAAAACCATTAGATCGACTTCTCAAAGAGGTTAGGAGGTGATCTGGGAGAAGAAATGAGAAGATTTGGCCAAGATTTGGTGGAGAAAGAAAAGAAAAAAAATCATGTGGGAAGAAGGAGAAATGAAGAGATAAAGAGAGGGTGGCAAGAACTTAATGTGCTACAGTATCCATACTACCCCCCTTACCCCGTGAGGGAGGTAGTATGCCCTAGGCAAACCTCACTGGATGGGGGCAGACGGCCTCCCACACGGCCCCTTGAGGCCGTGAGGACCTGGAAAAATCTGGAAACCTTTCAAATACAACCCAAAACACCCAATGAAGGCCATGAAGTGATTAAGAACACCTCCAACTTGAAAGAAATGCTTAAAAACTCAATCTAATGCATGACATAACATCAAAAATATGTGTTTCTCAAGATGGTTATCGATTAAAACACAAGAACGACGATGAGAAAAATGTACAAGGCAAACAAGCATGGACTTATTCAAACAAACAAAAATACGAAAGAAACACAAATACACAAAACACACTCAACTAAAAACACAAAAAGAAAATGAAGAAATTTGAAGCTTGGGTTGCCTCCCAAGAAGCGCTTGTTTAACGTCATTAGCTCGACGTACCTCTTTCTTACCTAGGGAGGCTTGAAAATGGTGTGTTCATCCCAGCTAGAAGTGGCATAAGCACTACCAAGAAATACGAAACATACCTTCCGGGATGATGTAAATTTGGAGGTCAAGCATGAGTCACCTTTTGGCCTCCATGGAAAAAGCTTGGGCCGGGAGTTGTGCAATTTAAACTTGGGCGGATCCTTAGATGGCTTGAACCTCCTCCCCGCTTCTTCTTTGTTCCCGGCAAGAATTCCTTTGAGTACCCCACCACAAAGTTGCTTGGGCCTCCATGGAAAAAGTTTTCGTCGAGAGTTATTTAAGCTCGGCACGAGTGGGTCCATGGACGGTTTCCACCTCCTACCCACATCTTCTTCCTCGACACTTATTAGATGGCCTTGAACTACCCATGAGTGTTGTTTGGGTCTCCAAGGGAACAAGTTGGGTTGAGAACTTGTCAAGCTTGGCATGGGTGGATTAATTGGTTGCTTAAACATCCTATCCACATTTCTTGTCTCAACCACTCTTGAATGATCACAAATAGCCCACAAAATTTGCTTGGGCCGCCATGGAAATATTTTTGGTTGGGAATTGTCCAATCCTGGCATTGGTGGGTTCAAGGATGACCTTAGCTTTCTACCCACATCATCAAACACAATTCCCGGAATTTTCTCTTTTTTGCACTTGAAAATTATTGACTGGTTCCTTGAATGATCAATGTTGAGGCAAGTAGCATCTTCAAATATGGTCGATAGAGCTTCTTCCACTTCCTCATATTTTTCTATGGACATGAAATCATCCTCCTCTTTTTCTTCTTCAATTTCACCTTGAGTTGGAACATCAAATATTTGCTCACAATGTATTGAGGGTATCTCAATTGCTTTCTCAACCTCCAACACCTCAATATCAACTTCCACCTCAAATTCACCTTTGTTCTCTTCCCCTCTTGTGTTGCTAGGAAGACTTCCTGAAGGTCGTTCTGAGTTTGATTTAGCAAGTTGCCCCACCTGTTGCTCAAGTGATTGTACTGAAGCATGAAGATTTCTCAAGATGGACCCAAACTCATTGAGTTGAGAATTCACACTGTTAAATCTTGATTCGGTGCAAATCATGAACTTAGCAAGCACATCTTTAGTGGTGAACCTCTTCTCTTGCAACGGTGGTTGTACTTGAGGATTCAGAGGGGGGCCAACTTTTTGTTGTTGTTGCCCTTGCCGATATGCATAGTAATCATTATGGTGTGGACTGTTTTGGCGTGCTCTCATGGCAACGAACTTTTCTATCTTCTCTTCAAGTGCAAAAATTTTTGCGGCCAAAAGTTTTTCTTGAAAATCCATGGCCCTGTGTGAACAATCAAAACTAAAAACAATAAGCTAACAAAGAAAACAAGCAAGAAGTGAAATAAATAAATATGCACAAAATGATAAAAGACACATACAAAGACAAATATTTACAAATCAAATGACTAGAGCAATAGACTACAAGCTTTCCTAATATTCCTTGAATGTCCCCGGCAGCGGCGCCAAAAACTTGATTGCTTCCCCGCAAGTGTACGGGATCGCCAAATAATACCCTGTGAGTGACACAAGGGTCGTATTCCACTGGGTCCAAGGAAGTACTATTACTCACCCTTCATCTATTTTCTAGCCTACCATTCAATATGAGTAGAAGAGAAATAAAACAAACAAACTAATTTAAACTAATCCTATGACCTGGTAACTAACACACGGATGTAAACAATCAAGGGAGTATCAAGCATGAGAAGGGTGTGTATGGACAAGGAATTCACCTAGGGCTGTCATTAAGTCCCAAACTAGGATGATATAAAGATGCATTGATGATAGTTGAGACCAAGAGACCTCGTGAGTAGATTAGCCCCGATTTCTCAGTGACTAACCCCTGATCCCATACGAGTGTTAATTGGAATCTCTCCGTATTAACACACCTACGATCGCAAAGAGTTCAAGGAAGTCTCTAATAGGAGTAAACCTACTATCCTTCGGCTAAACCTAGCAATGGAGGGCTACCGACACCCAATTTCTCGGCGTGTCGGCACAAGAATCCCCTTTTAATCTCTCCTAGATCTAGTACACGTGAGTAGGTTACGTCTACGTGTACAACTCATAAAAGAATCACGGATTTCTCCACATATGTAATTCTAGACATGAAAGCATGAAAGATTGAATCTCAAAACAACCAACAAACTAGATTAATAACAACATCCAAAGTTCATACAAAAGATTAACCCTAGGGTTCATCCAAATCCAAACACAATGATAAGTTAATCCCTCATTACAAGGGACACTTAAACAACATACAAGGAAGACAAAAACATAAAAGAAGCAATGAAAACCCCCTCTAGGTTGTGATCTCCTTGAATGGATGAAGCTTCAAATGATGATGCAATGGTGGCGTAGATCTTCACTCCAACTCCTTCTCCCTTGCTCCTCTCCCTCTTGGTGATGATGTGTGCTTGTTTCCCACAAAGATCCCCGCCGAAAGATGACCGGAAGGCCCCAAGGAGGTGCGGTGGCGGCGGCCTCAAAGGCCAAGAGAAAAGTTCCCTTCAAAAGCCTAAGAAGTCCCCATTTATACCCCCGAAGCATACGGGCCGTATGGAGGGCCGTATGGATGTAGATTAGGTCAAGAAAGCCCCAAATCCCGAGCGTCACGGGGTAGTTAATGGGGTAGTTAATTGGGTAGTTAACTGGGTAGTGAAGGTTAGGCAAAAAGCTCTGGAATTTCTTCACTGGGTCGCAGACTGGGCCGCGAGTTCCTCAAGGGGTAGCTGATAAGTGCTTGAGTATACATGTGTTACCTACTTGTTTTACATACATTGAGCATCATTTTACCATTGATTATGTCTCATAAAGTGTATTTTGGTGTTCTTTTATGCAATTAGGTTGTGAAAGTGTTAAAGGAAGAAAAGGAAGCAAAGATGGGTTATAAAGACGTATTGTTGGGAGCTTTTATACAACACAAATGTCAAGGCACAAGAGGGAATCATGCACATGAGGGTGTGTGCCAACTTCCTGAAGAATTCAAGATGATTTGTGCGATGGAAGGGCACAAAGGCAGTCACACCTTCATGTCCCAACTTGTGTGAAGATAGTTAAAGCTCTCAAATGATGATTCGAAGAAGAAGAAGTCTTATAACTCATCACATGGACGTATGCCCGACCATGTGGCCTCAAGATGAGAAAGTTTGGATCATGGTTATGAAGAGTACTGTAGCACAATTACTGTTCACGCGACCGCGTCAAAATCCCACGCGACCGCGTGGGAATTCTGCAACCCACGCGACCGCGTG
The DNA here is from genome assembly GCA_020875875.1 of Dioscorea alata. Classification (NCBI taxonomy): domain Eukaryota; kingdom Viridiplantae; phylum Streptophyta; class Magnoliopsida; order Dioscoreales; family Dioscoreaceae; genus Dioscorea; species Dioscorea alata. The sequence goes on along the minus strand of CM037013.1, from coordinate 8,778,374 downwards.
GGATCTCACGTGGTCGCATAAAGACACGTGACTGGCGCGTTTTCAGACTTATAAATACCCCGATTTGCCGATTTTTAGAGGACTTTTTGCGCACGTTTGAAGGCAAGAGCGGCTAGGGTTTCAAGGACGAGGTCTTTGGCGATATTGGGAGTCGTTCTTCACCAACTTCGATAGATCTTTCGATGATATAGCATCGGGGAGCCATTGGCGACCTAGCTTCGGAGAAGGTTCCTTCGAGACGTTGAACGATTCATCAAGGCCATCATCACGAATTCGAGGGGGTTTATTTTCATGGATTACATTGCTTTTTCCTTCATTATCTTTTGCTTTGTAATAAGTCCTATGGAGGGCTAAACCCTAGTAGATACTTGGGCATGTGAACCCTAGGTTTCGATTCATGTATTGACTTTCTTTATGCTTTCTTTTAATTCCGAGTTTGTTTGAGTTTTAATCTTGTTTAATCATTGCTTGCATGCCTTATTGATTCGTATGGTTGTTTGGTATGTTTGATTTGTTTCCTTGGTGAGAGAGAGGTCTCCATTAGGGATTAGAACATACAAGGTTAAAGAGGGTTGAGAGGGTGAGTCTTGAGATAGAGGAGTGTCCCCATTCTCTTCCGATTGAGTGTTTCCTATCTGCGTATTCCCTAAGTTTTATGCAACCATATGGGGTGTGAGGCGTGAGATTGATAGATTTCTCCGCCGGGACCTTTGTAGGGGGTTAGGGATCTTTCGTCTAGAAGTAGGGTTAGATCTAATTTTAGGAATCGGTTTCACTTTTAGGCATCCCTAGAACTCATTGCGGTCATATGGGGTGTGAGGTGTTGAGATTGAGCGATTTCTCCGCCGGGACCTTGTAGGGGACTAGTATCGGTGGCCTGGAAGCAGGGATCGATTGTTATTGGATTACCTCGACTCATAGAACTCGGTTTAGAAGCATTTAGTTAGTCTTGCACTTCATGATAGAGTCTAGGGGGATCATTGCCCGGGTATCTCATCCTCATTGATTGAGATCTCCTTTACCCTTTTCCTTTTATTTGTTTTCTTTCTTGCGATTTTCTTATTTTACACATTACAGCTATTGCTTCATATCATTGATTCGACTAGATAACTAAGAATCAGTTATTACTAGTACTTCCGTTCCCTGTGGATTCGACTACCCTACTCACCGGGGTAATTATTACTTCGACAACCCGTGCACTTGCGGTACACACACGCAAGGGGTGTGTCAGTAGCAGACGGGGCCGTGAGGGTTAGGCAAAGTTCTCAGGATTTTTCTTGCTCGAAGACCCCCAGGGTGCTACAGTACCTACTACAGTAATTATGCTACAGTAGATCTGCTACAGTACCACGCCCAGGTTTTTCTTCTCTTTTCTGTCCAAAATGTGTGCTCGCAATCTCCATGGCTTTTACCTGCCCTACAAAGCAAATATGACTCAATTAAGCATAAAAACGGGCACAAAACGTAACGAAATACATGCAAAGTGTACTAATTAAGTATACTAGAATACATACATTTAGACACTTATCAGCTACCTCCTCGAAAGTGTGAAAGCCACCTTTGGCGGCAGCCTAGGAAAGGGCTACCTTCAAGGATGTGTGAAGCTACTACTTCCTTCTCTCTTTAGTTTTGTTTTTGTATATAAATAAGTCCTTTCTAACAAAAGTTTGAGGAGTACTCATTGGTTCTCTTGAGTGAAATCACACACACTAACACATTTTCGAGTTTTTATCCTTTTTGATTTTAGTTTTTAGCTAGAGCAATGATAACCTTATGCAATGTTTTGATTTCCCCTTACTTGTAGAATGCTTCTTTTGCATACTTTTGGTGAACCTAAGGCCGAGCACTTTCAATTGTTCTTCCCAAGTACTTTCACGTTATATTTTGCTTGAGGACAAGCAAAAGCTTAAGTGTGGGGGGATTTGATAAGTGCTTGTGTTATAGTACCGCGAAGCGTTATTATCTTACATTAAGCATATCTTTTATCAGTTTTTATCACTAAATGGCGTGTATTTGTGTATTCTTGTGCATTGAAGGTTTGTGGAGCTAAATCGGAGAAGAAGAACAAAATTAGGTCGTGTTCACCGATGTTGGGAAGTTTTCGGACCAAGCGCGGAACAATGCACGAGCTTGGAGTTGTGAGTGTGTGCCAACCTCCTTTGGAGGGGCACAAAGGCAGTCACATTCATAACAAGTCTAACTCGTGTGGCTTAGGAGAACTTCACCAAGAAGGAGACTTGAAGCAATCGGCACGATCTACCATTGATTGTGTGCCCAATTCAATGGCCTCGATGAAGAACGATGGATTCGGGAGCGTTTTCGGGCGAGTACTGTAGCAGCAATGTAGCTTATACCATAGCAAACCACTGTAGCAAGTCACTGTTTACTTTCGGCCGAAATTCAGAATTCCAGAGAATTCACACGGGCGTGTGGAATTAACACACGGCCGTGTGAATTAATTTTTCAGCAGACAGAAACTTCACACGCCCGTGTGTTAATTCCACACGGCTGTGTGAAGTCCATGATAAGTCAAATTTTAAAGCCGCGATTCAACATTATAAAAGCCGATTTTGGAGACCTTTTGGGAGATCTTTTGACCTATCTTTCTCTTCAACTTGGGGAGTGCGGCTGGGGTTTCGGAGAGGATTTCGTGGAGGTTTAGCGCGCGTCATCGGCATCGTCATCGACGTTCGACGGCCGCACAAGACCATGGCCACACCATACGCAAGGGGGTTTTCATTGATGTCCTTATTTTGCGCTTTCTTTCATACATTGATGAACATGTATAGCTCCATGAGGAGCTAAACCCCTTAAGGGTATTCGGACTTGTAAACTCTTGGGTTATTATGTTTCTTTGAAATTGTTATTATGATTTTCCATTATTGATGAATAAAATTGAGTTTCAATCTTAATTTCATCTTGTTAATGTTTTCTCTTAGATGTGACACTAGGATTGAGAACAATTTAGGTTGCCTTTTGGAGGTGTGACAACTCCTTAGGGTTAGACTACTTAAGATTGAAGAGGGTTGAGAGGGAGAGTTGTGAGGTAGCGATGTACCCCTTTCCCCTCCGACATGGTTTCTCCCTACCTCCGTTTCCTTGATTTCATAGTGGTCGAAATAGAGTGAAGTGCTAGGCAGATAAACTCCCCTGGGGCTTAGTTACACAAGTAACAGAGTGAAGGGTTGAAGTGAATCCTATGCACTGGGGCTTAATCTAGACTAGGGTTCTTCCACCTGGACCAAAGGGTTAGAACTACACATAGGAACAAGTTTCACCATTAGGAATCCCTAGAGCTTAACGCAATCCCACGTAGTGTGAGGTTTAGGTAGATATACTCCCCTGGGGCTTAGTCGTGCGAGCGATAGAGTGAAGGGTGACGTGAATCCTAATACCGGGGTATAGTGTTGGGGTTAGTCACGGTTGTCCTTAGGTTTGGGACCGTGAGTCTTAGGATATCCTTGACTCGATTAAACATCAATAGGAAAGTATAATAGCATAGTCCTGCACTAGAAGCATAGACCCTAGATGTAGCTTGTCCGGATGCCCTATTTCATTCATTACTAGTCCTCTTTATTCTCTTTTACTTGCACTCTCTCATCTTCCATCTTTCTATTTAATTTTTCGTCTTTTAGTATAATTGTTTCCATAATTCACTCATCGAATCAATTGATCACTTTTCCGTACTTCGCATAGTTTTAATAGTGAAATCTCGTATTCTAACTCCCTATTCCCTGTGGATTCGACTACACACTCACTAGGGTAAATTTATTACTTCGACAAACCCATGCACTTTCGGGATACACGCAAGGGGTCGTGTCACTTTTATTATATATATTTTATACACTTTCATGCATTTTTGCATGACTCCGATGCCCTTTACGTGTTTTATTTGTTACTATTATTTCAGGACATCGGAAGGTCATCTCGTGCGTGAATGAGCATTGTTTTGACATGAATCGAAGAATTTATTAATGATTACACGCATCCTCATGTTTCGGGCAAGAAAAGAGTGGATTTTGAAGCATCGTTACTGTAGCAATATACAGGCAGTGTGAGCATCATCTCCAAAAAGCCATAACTTCTCTTATAAAAGCTTCAAAAAACCAGTTTTGCCCATGTGTGTGCGGCCGATGTTCGGGTCGCAGACAGCCCGCACACTCTTCTGTCTCCTCTGTGCGGGCGGTGTGTGAACCGCACACTGCCCGCACACTGCTACAGTAAATGTCTACAGTAACTGCACTCCAGTAAACGCCCCCGAAAATCCACTCTTTTCTTGCTCGGAACTTGAGGATGCATGTGAGGTTCAATAAATTCTTCGATTCATGCCAAAACAAGGCTCAATCACGCACGAGATAATCTTCCGATATCCTGAAACAATAGTAACAAATAAAACACCTAAAGCGCATCAGAGTCATACAAAAATGCATGAAAGTATATAAAATGTACATAATAAAAGTGATGTATTTAGACACTTATCAGTATTCCACGGGGTTAAGGATCTACTATTACTCCTCCGTCGCTTACTATCTAACCTATCATCTCAAGAATGATTGGGTACTCTATTTAAAGCAATGAAACAAATATGATATGGATAAACAAATTAAAGGACGAAAAATATGGTTGCAAGTGCTACAGTGATGTGTGAAGGCCCATGGATGTGGATCTCCTTGAGGTTTCATCATGATACATGGATGAATAGAAAAGAGGTAGCTTGGGTGATTTAGACAGAAGGATCTCAAGATTAGATCAACCCCAATTTCTCGGCAATTGAACCCTAATGCCATACGAATATCGATTGGAATTTTTTCCTAACAGGTATTCCTAAGATTGCATTAAGTACAAGGAGATTCCAACATAAGGGTACCCTAAACACTAGTTTACCCTTAAATATCAGAGGGCTATTGATATCCAATTTATCGGCATACCAATACATGAAACCCCTTTGAGAAACCCTTAATGAATCATCAATAGAAACCTACATGTCCCAGAAAACTTCTGATGACCTTCACTGAACCCGAAGGAGGTAGCTTCTCTATGACGGAATTTTTTGCTTTGTCCACCTCAATCACCTCTTTTGAGATTTTGTGACCCAAAGCTATCCCTTCTTAGACCATAAAGTGGCATTTCTCCCAACTTAGCACAAGGTTAGTTTCTTCACACCGGATAAGAACACGTTCAAGATTTATGAGGCATGACTAGAATGAGTCACCAAAGATAGAGAAGTCATCCATAATCACCTCCATAAAGTCTTCCCCCATGTCCTAAAAGATTGCTATCATGCATATCTGAAAAGTAGCGGGAGCATTGCGCAGTCCGAAGGGCATGCGGCGATAAGCAAATGTTCCATAAGGACAAGTGAACATGGTCTTTTCCTGATCCTCTGGTGCAATGGGGATTTGGAAGTAGCCAGAGAAACAATCCAAGAAACAGTAGTAGGGGTGCCCCGGTAGCCGCTCAAGCATTTGGTCAATGAATGGTAACAGGAAGTGATCCTTTCGAGTAGCACCGTTCAATTTTCTGTAATCAATGTAGACACGTCATCCAGTGACTTTACGGGTGGGGATTAACTCGTTTTTCTCATTGGTGATCATAGTCATCCCCCCTTTTTAAGGACCACTTGCACTGGGCTTACCTATTAGGTATCAGATATTGGATAGATAATGCCTGCATCGAGGAGCTTTATGACTTCAGCCCTTACCACTTCCTTTATATTCGGACTAAGTCTTCTTTGAGGTAGGACTAAAGGTTTGTGATCATCCGCTATCATAATTTTGTGAGTGCAAAAAGACAGGTTTAACCCCTTGATGTTAGCTATCTTCCAGGTAATTGTTTTCTTGTTCTTCTTCAGGACACTCACCATGTCTTGCTTTTGCCCAGCTGTTAGATTCGGTGCAATGATAACTGGAAGCTTTACCCCTTCACCCATAAAGGCATACTCAAGATGGCCAGGTAGTTTTTTCAACTCTAGTTCGGGTGCTTCATCTATTGAGGGCCTCAAATTTTTGTTTTTCAGCTTCTCGCATTGTTCTGACACTTCCCCTTCTGTTGATCCCAAGCTTCCGTCTGCACTATCATCTATGCTATACAGCTGTTGCACAACACAATTTACTGTCTCTCCTCGATGTTCACTTAGTTCAACAATCTGGTTTAGATGGGGTGCATGTTGTTCCTCCATGTTTTTCATGTTCAGATAAGTATGATTATCAACCTCTTCTTTTGGTGGAACTTTCCCAAAATTCATAAAGTCTGTGAAAAATTTCTTCCAAGCCTCATCATTATCTGCCATACTTGAAGCTTCCCAAGGTTTAAATCTACAGAAGGAATTGTTTTGAATATGTGACAAGTGTTGTATGGGCGGCATCCATTGGTGCCAGATATTAGTCATGATCCCGTCAATTGTTGGTACAAAATTCGGGTTGGCCATGATGTGATACCTTGCCCATCACCCTCGTTTCCGTTTCCTCTTCTTTGGTTGTTTGGAGGGTACATGGTTTTCTCAGCATTTATTGTGTTAGTTGGGGTCGTTTGAGTAATTATCTCCCAAGCTTACTCACCCATATCCTTCTTGAATGTTTAGGGGCATTGTTGTCATTTGCCAAATGCTTATTCACTCTAGTCCTTATTTCAAATGCTTGAGGGTAATTTGGTCTTTTTCCATGACCCTACTTTTTGCCATATCCCAACCATACCCCTTTCATGTCAAACCCATACCATGTCAAATCAAAGCCATACCCTATCAACTCAAAGCCATAACTTGTCATTCAAGCCATTCTTTTTAAAGCCATTCTTATCTTTTAATCACCCCTTTGTTTTTTTTTTCTCCTAGATGGGAACCTTGAATGAAATCTTTCTCTCTTGAAGCTCTATCTTTCTTTCTTCCTTAGCTTCTTGATGTTGTGTAGAAGGATGTTGGAGTATGATGCCCTCATTTTCTTTCTCAAATATGGTTGGAATCTTGAGAGATTTTGTGCTTGCAATTTCGGGGTTACTGTAGCACTGGTGAGTTCCCTTTGTTTTCTTGGTTTCTTTGGCTTAGAGAGAAACCTAGAATCTTTAGAATTCTTTGGAAATCCTTGGTCTTTGTTTTGAGCTAACCCTTGACCTCGTTGAGGTTGTTTTGCATGCTTAATCTTAGGATTTTCCTTGGCTTACTCTTTACTTATTTGTGTGTGGGTGTGTGTGTGGTCGTGGTTGGTTAGGTGGTGAGGGTTCGTCTCGAGGCAAGGTGCCAGTGGAGGAGTAGCATTCTCTTCGGCTGTATTCGCCTATGTTTTGTGAGTGGGATTAATATGCATAATTCTATTGAAAGAATGCCTAAACTTATATGTAAATATGTGTATATATACATATTTGTGCATTTTGATGCTTGAGAAAAGCTATGGACTTATCATCTTTTTCCCTTTAGTATGTTTCATGTTTTGATTAGTGATAATTGAACTTGAGTCGTTTGGGGTTTATATTTTCTTGAATGATGGAAATAGTCAAGTATCACCACAAGTTTCTTTGAGTTTAATTGATATACATGGGAGTGATTATCTATGTTGTGATTTGAGGATATTAATTACATCATTAAGTCTATGTGTAGCTTTGAATTGTGAAGTCAATGAGGGAAGAATAATGGATTCTAATGATGTATATTTTTCGGGTAATCTTGAGGTGTATGATGCCAAAACTTGCCTAAGGGCATGTATGAGCAATGGATGGTCTAACCACTCAAGGATCTTTAAAGTGTTGATGTATGATATTATGATAGAGGTGTATGGGATTGGAATATAGCTTGATTTTATAAATTTGTCGAGAGGATGCATGTTATGACTATAATTATTGTTGCTCTAACAGCCATATGTTTGATATGATTATATTGTTACAAGTGAAAGTTCCTTGGAGGAATAATGATAGATAGCATGTGTTGTATATGCTAAAAATTGTAATGAATCTTGATTGTGAACTTGGAGGTTTTTGTGAATGTCCATAAATTGTTTGGTATAATGCCAACATGAAATGGAAGTCAAATCTCTATAGCTTTTATAATGAAATTGTTACTAGTGAAGTTAATGCTAGTGTTTTGAGAGTAATGTCACTTTGTTGAGGAATTTGCATTTGATCTAAAATATAGGAATAATACAAAGAGTTATAGGCTTGTGTATGTGGCCAGTCGATGATGTGTAAATCTTGCAAGCATATTGAAGATCTTTAATGAAATACTTGGTAGATGTCTTGGCACACATAACTGTATGTGATGGCTTGAATACTTTCTGCATGATCAGTGTGACTTTAGTTTGTAAATTTGTTTATTTCGAAATCATTTGTATATGGGTGAATTAAACTTGTATTTAGCAATTGAGGCGTAATAACCACTCTTGTGTTGTTGAGGGGTCTCTAAGAAATCCTTTTATCAATTATGAAAAGTTGTAAAGATGATAAAGAGTAGAGAGGAATGTAAGAAAGGTTATTCGAGTTGTTATTGATTCAAAATTTATAAGTGAGCTTTATAGATTCTATGGGTTATAGATTATAATATCATACATACCTTTATCCTATTTGCTTTAATTTCATCTTAATGACACCTTGCATTGTCAATAGCTTTTAAAATGTCTTTTGGGTAGTTTGGAGCCATAATTGAATTATGTTTTGGCTTATTTTATGATTATTGGAAAAGATTTTATATACTACTTGTGGGTTGAAAAACCTTATGTTTCGATATCTATGTTTTACAGTTTTGGTGTTTTCATGGGATTTGATGTTCTTGTTATAATGTCCTTAAAAGGCTTATGCAACCAAATTGCATTTTCATTGGGATGATGCTATATTTGAAGTATATTTTCAAAATGTTGTATTTATGTTTCGAAAGCTTTATTATTGAGTCATAATTTGCAAATTATATGTTTTTAAATTCTCGTTTTGATAATAAATGAGTTTATGTAACTTAGTTATGCAAAACATTTTGTGTTATTGCTAATGCTATGATTGAAACGAGTGCTCAATGATGTTTTAATCAAGTTATTCACTCTTGGAGTGAAATTTGCATATGTGAGAACTTGTGACCTCTTGATGAGGCTCATGCAAACATATTGTTATATATATTGAGCCTGCGGGCTGGATTGTTATTCAAATGTTTTGATGGTGACATGGGAGCCGAGCTCTAGTACTTACTGCAGTAAGAAGTGGATTGTTTTCCACGGGCTGACCTATATAGAGGTGGCGTGGAAAACTGTCAAACCGGTTATGCCATGTCAGGTGGTAGCGTAGATCCCTGACTTGGATATAGTTGGGTTGCTCGGAGTCACTACACGAACTTCCCAACGGCCAATGCCAAGATAAGCGCATCTTGGTAGCTCCAGACCTAACCAAGGCCACGGTTAGCAATGGAGGGTTTTAAGGCCATTCTCGATACTATTGATTATTTGTGATTGTTGAATGACTCATTTCTAAGCATCTTGATATTTGAAACTATTAATTGAATGTTCGAATATTGGTTTCCAGAATGGTATGGATTTCTTGATGATTTCAAAGGAATTTTTGCTTTGCATTTCATTAAGAAAGTTATATTCTTATGTGATAATTATTATTCAAAGTATCTTCATTTTTGTTAAGAATTGAAACATTTTTATGATGTTTTATTTCTATTTGATCATGCTTGAGATATAGTCCTGTGTTTAACCCCTCACTGAGTAACTGTGGTTACTCATCCCCTCCTTCTTCTTCCCAGTTTTGTTGCAGGTAGTAGGTGAGGCGGTGCGGCTGCGTGCTGAGCATTAGTTGCCTTCTTGCCTTCCTTGTACCTCCTCCTATTCGTTTATCTTATTTTGAATCATGCACTTGTTTCTCGAGTCTGGGATCCACTAGTATGTCGAGGATTCTGTTACTTGGTGTTCTATTTGAACAACTCTTAAACTTTGGTGCATCAGCTTTCGCTATTATTGTTAGTATTGCCTCCTTGTGTGCTTGAAAACTCCCTTTTCTATTCTTATCATTGGTGCGATTGGTGTTGTTATTACTTCTGTTGGGCATCATTATTCTTGAAACTCTGCTTTTGTGTTGAGAATTTGTCGATTCCAGGTTTAATATTTAGCCTTGCGCTGTCTCGAGGGTTGAGTGGCGGAGTATCCTTCCTCGGGATTGTCGCGGCGATTGTCACGTTCCGTGGGCCCGCGGGTCAGGGCGTGACACATGATGTATGGTACCTAGCACAATCAAGAAAAATAGAAAATTTAAGCTCAAAAGAAAAGTAAATAAAAGAAAAAAAAAACAACTAAATAAATAGCTGGAGCAATAAGGTAGAAGTTTCCTAAAATTCCTTATAGTCCCCAGCAACAGCGTAAAAAACTTGGTGTGAATCCTGCAAGTGTATGGGGTCGCCAAGTAATACCTTGTGGAAGGGCACGAGGATCATATTCCATGAGGTTAAGGATCTACTATTACTCCTTTGTCTCTTACTATCTAACCTAACATCTCAAGCATGATTGGGTACTCTATTTAAAGAAATGAAACAAATACAATATGGATAAACAAATTTAAGGACGAACATTACGGTTGCAAGTTCTATAGTGATGTATGAAGGCCCATGGATGTGGATCCCCTTGATGGGTCATCATGATACATGGATGAACAGTAAAGAGGTAGCTTGTGTAGTTTTGACCGAAGGATCTCAAGATTATATCAACCCCAATTTCTCGGCGATTGAACCCTAATCCCATACAAATATCAATTGGAATTTCTTCCTAACCGGTATTCCTATTATTGCATTAAGTACAAGGAGATCCCAACATAAGTGTACCCTAAACACTAGTTTACCCTTAAATATCGGAGAGCTATTGATATCCAATTTCTCATCATACCAATACATGAACCCACTTTTAGTTCATCAAAGATCTAATACACGCGAGTAGGTCACATCTACATGTACAACTCAAGAAAGAACTATGGATTTCTCCTTCAAGAAGTTCTAAGCATGAAACACAATGACCTAAACCATAAATCAACCCAAACATAAAATTAAGTGCAAATCATCCAAAATACACGATGAACACCCCCTCCCCCCCCAAAGTTCACCAACATCCGGTGGCCTTAGGGGTCTAGTGTGCCATCATACGAACAATAACAACAAAGTAAAGAAAATAACACAAAAAGATCATAAATGACACTCCCTAGATGAAATGATGAAGGAGAAGATGGAGGTCTGGCCGAATGATGCTTTTCCCCGTCCAAGAGATGCCAAATGACGTTTCCCTAGGCTTGGAACCTTGCTCCCTTGATGGTGAGGCCTTTCCCCTTGATGATGATGCTCTTGCCTCCTTTGGCTCAAAATCGTCATCTTCCAAAAGATGTTTTTGTTATCCCCTTCAATGTGCCGGCTAAAGGTCCCTCATAAAAGCCCTAGAAGTCCCCTTTTATTCCCCCGAAGCATAAGGGTTGTATGGGGGCCCGTATGAATGCGAATTAGGGTCAAACATCCAAAATCCCGAGCCTCACGGGGTGGTTAACTGGGCCGTTTGCCCTAGGTAAAGGTTGTTGGATTCTGGGTAGATGGCCCCCCTTACGGTCACTATTCAGCCCGTAAGACTCAAATCACATTTCCTTCCTGAAAGCTTCCCATGTGCAACAGTGACTGCTACAGTAAAAACCATTATAGTACTTCATCTACAGTAAATACGCTACAGTACTGTGCCCTGGTTTTCTTTTCTTTTCTGCCCAATTTATGTCTTCGTGTTCTCCATGCCTTCTACCTGCCCTACAAAGGAAACATGACTAGATTAAACATCAAATGACCATAAAACGTGACAAAATACATGCTAAGTAAATAAAATAGGTATACTGAAATATATACATTTAGACACTTATCAAAAGCCTAGGAAGTGCGCAAGAACGACCTCCCAAGAATCAGCGGTAAATCAACATCCCCATCCACGTCGAGCACTACAAAGTTCACAGGAAAGATGTATTTGTCCACTTTGACGAGCACATCTTCAATTATTCCCCTCGGATGCCTAACTTATCGATCAGCGAGCTGAAGCGTCATCGGAGTAGGTCTAGGTTCTCCCAAGCCTAGCTTTTGGAAGAATGAGTAAGGCATGACGTTGATGCTAGTTCCCGAATCCGCTAGTGCCATCTCGTCACACAAATCACCAATGTTGCATGGAATGATGAAGCTCCCTTGGTCTTTTATCTTGCTCGTCATATTCTTTTGCAACACCACCGAGTAAGTGCCATCTAAGATCACAGATGCACTCTCCTCCAATTTCCTCTTGTTGGTCAAGAGCTCTTTCAAGAACTTCGCAAACTTAGGCATTTGTGACAACGCCTGCATGAAAGGAATGTTAATGTGCAACTGCTTAAACAACCCCAAAAATTTCTTGTACTGCTTATCTTGTTGATCATTCTTCAAGCAGGAAGGATACGTTATTTTTTATTTGTAAGGCAGGGGTGCCACCTCCTTCTCTTTCGATGCTTCCTCCACCTCCACAACTTAAGGTGCTTCATTATTCTTCTTCTCAAGAGGTAGACTACGCTCAACCTCTCGGCCACTTCTCAAGGAAATTCCCTTCAATTGCTTCCTCGGATTCGTCTACGTGTTACTAGGCAAGCTTCCTTGCAGCCTATTGGATAGAGACTTCGTGAATTGGCCAACTTGGTTCTCTAAGTTGTGCAACAATGCCGTATGGTTGCGAAGTGTAGACTCTACCGACTGAAATCTCACGTTCGATGATGGAACAAACTGTGTGAGGGTTTTCTCAAAGTCAGTCATCTTGGTTGAGTCGAGGAAATCCTTAAACACACGGTCCCAAACATAAGGTCAACCATGACTAACCCTAACACTATGCACAGGCATTAGGTTTCACTACGACCCTTGACTCTCGTTGACCTGTCAACTAAGCCCTAGGGGAGTCTATCTACCTAAATCTCACACTGCGTGGAATTGCTTTAAGTTATAGGGACTCGTAGTGATTAACCCTGTTCCTATGTATAGTTCTAACCCTTTGGTCCAGGTGAAAGAACCCTAGTCTAAATTAAGCCCAAGCACTAAGATTCACTTCAACCCTTCACTCTGTTGCTCACGCAACTAAGCCCTAGGGGAGTTTATCTCTTAGCACTTTACTCTATCTCGACCGCGAATAAATCATGGAATATGGAGGTAGAGAGATACACATTGGAGGGGAAAGGGGACGTTCCGCTACCTCACGACTCACCCTCTCAACACTCTTCGATTCTACGTAGTCTAACCCTATAGGAGTTGTCACACCTCCTAAGAATAACCTAGATTGTTCTCAACCCTAGTGTCACGGCTAAGGAAAAACAATAACAAGATGAAATTAAGATTGAAACTCAATTTTATTCATCAATAATGGAAAAGCATAATAGCAATCTCAAAGAAACATAATAATCCTAGGGTTTACAAGTACGAATACCTACTATGGTTTAGCTCTCCATGGAGCAATACAAAATGAATAAAGAGTTTAAGAACATATGAAAAAAACCATAAAGAAAACCCCCTTATAGATCGTATCGATGGTCTTGTGGAGCCATGTGTCTTCTCCAACGAATCCCTTGTCAAGCCTAGGGCACACCTTGCCGAATCGATGCTGATGAAAGCTCCCCCAATAGCTATATTTCAATGGATGTCGATTCCGATGCCGTATAATCGCCTCCAAAGACCTCAAAGAACCTCTCAAAACCCTAGACGAAAGCACCCCAAAAGATAGGTAAGAGATAGAAGGGTGGTCCCCAAATAGATCTTAAAACGGGCTATTTATAGGCTGAAATCGGCTGAAATCGGAGTTCCACATGCCCCTGTGGAATTTCCACATGGGTCTACAGTAATTAGCTACAGTAACTGCAACAGTACTTCACCGAAATGCTCCCAAATTCATCGTTCTTCATCGAGGCCGTTGAATTGGGCACACAATCAACGGTAGATTATGTTGATTATTTCATTTCTCTTCATTGGCGGAATTCTCTGATGTTACAAAAGTTAGACTTTTGTGAATTTGACTGTCCTTGTGTCCCTCCAATGGAAGTTGGTACACACCCACAAGTCTAGATTCGTGCCTTGTTCCTTGCTTGGTGCGAGAACTCTTCAACAATGGTGAACATAACCTATTCTTTCTTCTTTTCTCCTTAATTCATCTCCACAACCCTACATGCACAAAAGATCACAAATACACTCATATTAATGATAAAATCTGATAAAAGTAATGCTCAATGTAAGATAATAATACTTCGTATTACTATAACACGAGCACTTATCAAACTCCCCCACACTTAAGCTTTTGCTTGTCCTCAAGCAAAAATAAAACGTGAAAGTACTTGGGAAGAACAATTGAAAGTGCTCGGCCTTAGGTTCACCAAAAGTATGCAAAAGAAGCATTCTACAAGGGGAAATCAAAACATTGCATAAGGTTATCATTACTCTAGCTAAAAACTCGAATCAAAAGGACAACAACTCGAAAATGTGTAAGTGTGAGCGAATTCACTCAAGAGAACCCAAAGAGTACTCCTTAAACTCTTCTTAAAAGGACTTATTTATGTATAGAAAGTTGGGAGGTAGTAGCTTCGCACAACCTCTAAGGTAGCCCTTTCCTAGGCGGCCGCCAAAGTTGGCTTTCACACTTTCGAGGAGGTAGCTCTTTCTACCGGGGTAGTAGCTTTCACGCTTTCCATAAGATAGCTCTTTCTCTCATTAGGGCATAACTTGTATCCGACTTATGAGAGTAGCTACATACTTCATGGGAGGTAGCTCTTTCCACCCCAAATGCACAAATAAACTAAACAAATATTCACAAATTCACTTTTCTTTTTCTCCTTTTTTGTTTTTTTTTTCATTTTCTCTTTTTCATTTTTTCATCTTTTTCATTACTAAGGTGAACCGCCACGGGCTACATGAGCATAAACAATTGAACGCACAAGTAAAGGTCTGTGCAATGTGAACTCCCTCCCCCCTCCCTCCCCACACTTAAGATGTACATTATCACCAATGTAGTCATATAAGCATAATAAGGATATAGCAATTAAACAAAAAATATGTGGGAATGGGCAATTGAAACAATACTCCCCTGAACTCCAAGTGTTGTGTTTGATGGAGCTATGTTCATTGAGAGTTGAGTCTCAATGGGTTATGGAGCACACACGGTCCCATGACTGTGTCTATGACTATTCCTCAATTTCCTAAAATCTAAGACCATCTGCATATATACGCAAGGGGGTTCAGTGAAGCTCAATAAAAGTAAAATAAAAAAAAAGAAACATAAAGCTAAAAACGCCTCAAATGTCGGTGTCATCTGCTATTGGTGCCGATGCTGCTGCTGCTGCTGTTGATGGTGATCCTGGTGTTTGAAAAAGAAAAGAAGAGATTGACGAAGAAAAGGAGAAATGATGCTTATCGATGAAATGGAGATCAAAAACTTTGAATATGGCCAGAAAATGACTCAAAAACTCCTTAAATGGACAAAGAGAGGGTTTGGAAGATGGGAGGAAACATCCCTTGAGTATGGAGACATTTAGAATTAAGAAGGCACAAATAGATTTTAAAAGAAGTCACAGCCGTGTGGAAATTCCACACGGCCGTGTGCCTCCACTGGAATCAGTCACAGGGACAATGACACGCCCTGTGTTTCCTCTGTTTGCTTTCTAGAACATACACACGGCCATGTGGAAACTCCACACGGCTGTGTGCCCAACCTGGGCAACACAAGGCCGGCAACAAGGGCACCCACACGCCCCTATGGCCTCTCTAGATATCCCGAAAAACTCTAAGTGTTCCACACGGCTATGTGAGAAATCCACACGGCCGTGTGCTTTTCATAGGACCTCTTATAGGGGTGCCCACATGGCCCTGTGTTTTCTTGGGATGGAAGGGAAGTCTCTGCAGAGTTTCACAGGCCGTGTAGATATTCCACACGGCTGTGTACCCTTCACTGGGTCGCTCACAGGGGCAGCTATATGGCCCCTGTGACACTCGGGATGAGCTCTGAGATGGTTCATACGGCCGTGTGGAAATTCCACGTGGTCGTGTGTTTTCTCTGGATGACTTAAAAAAATTACAGACTCTACAGAAAATTTCAAAAACACGATTATAACACTTAGAGCCTGCATAGACAATAAGAACACGACCAGAGATCCATGAAAGCACACTCAAATGACCCAAAACTTCAACAATCATAATTAGGCACACTACAACACCAATAATCCATAAGAAATCACAATGCACACATAATAAAATCAAAACACTGAAACTAGGCAATTATTCATGCTAAAAATTAAACTAAAGCCTAGAAAAGCCATAAAAAACTTGGGTTGCCTCCCAAGAAGCACTTGTTTAACGTCACTAAGCTTGACGCACCTCTTTCTTACCTTAAGACGGCTTGAAAAGAGTGTGTTCCTCCCGACAAGAACTTGTATAGCTACTTTCTTTAAACCAAAAATCTACTTGCCGGGATGGAGTATTTGTTGGAGGGTCCAACCATCTTACTTTTGGACTCTAAGGAAACAATTTGGGTTAGGAGTTGTCCAAGATTATCATAGGTGGGTCATTGGATGGTTTAAGTATCCTATCCACATCTTTTTCCCTTCCCACAATCTCCTTCTTGCTTTTTGTTAGTTGATCAATCCGAAAGAGAGATGCTTGCTCCATTTGATTAGGGTTTGCTTCTTCTTGTGTATTTTCATCTTCAAAGGAACATGACACTAGCAAATCCGCTTGAAAATTTCCTTGCTCACAAGCACCATCTTCATTCAAGCAATCCCAATTCTCCAAATGATCTTCTTCTCTTTCCTCTTCAATCTCTACAGCAACATACTCTGTTTGCCCCATTTCTTCATTATCGTTCACTACTACATCATCTCTACAAGGGTCTTGCGTTGCTTGCTCAAAGACTTCATGTTCCTTGGAGAGTGTGTCAAGTATCCATCCTAATTGATGCTCAAGATTGTTATAGGAGGCTTTACGGCATTTTCGTGTGGCTTCTATACTTCGGCAAGAGGCATCGGATGCTTCAATAAAATTAGCTAGTACTTTTTTCCACTAAGGTGCATCCTCTTCGAGTACCTCATCCATTTGAAATTGCTCTTGAGGTTCTTCCCAATGTTGTCCATCATTATTCCATAAAACATTTTGGTTGCTCATCTCATTTGGATGATTTATGTTATAGCATGGATTGCTCTGTTGTTGTGAAGCAATAATTCTATCAAACTTTTTACTTAGAGCTTCAACTTGAAAATATAGCCCAATAACTACATCGATCGCCATTTAGGCTCGTTGCAAGAAAAAGTAAGACAAAACAAAAGAAAACAAATAAGAATGATGCAAGAATAAGAAAAGGTGAAATAGAATGAATGATGAATAGCTAAAATAGCAAAGTACAAATGTCTCTAAAATGCCTATTCCCTGGCAACGACGCCAAAAACTTTGACAGGGGCCTGAAAATGCACCGGTTGTCGAAGTAATAAAATATCCTGGTGAGTTAGTAGTCGTATCCACAGGGAATAGTGTACAAAAGCAAGTGTTCTCGCTATTTAGCTATGAAGGAAGTCAATGGTGAGAGAAATCAATATATATATATATATAAACGCAAAAGAACATAAAAGAGAGCAAGAAAAGTAATGAGGGTAGGAGAGGTAATCGATATAAAGATGGGGTATCCAGACAAAGCTTCCCCTAGGACTAATGCTTCTAGTGCAAGACAAGGCTATTATACTCTCCTATTCATGTTAATTAAGTCGAGGAAATCCTTAAACACACGATCCCAAACCTAAGGTCAATCGTCACTAACCCAAATACTATGCACCGGCATTAGGTTTCACTACGACCCTTGGCTCTCGTTGACCTGTTAACTAAGCCCTAGGGGAGTCTATCTACCTAAGCCTCACGCTGCGTGGAATTGCTTTAAGTTCTAGGGACTCGTAGTGATTAACCCTGTTCCTATGTATATTTCTAACCCTTTGGTCCAGGTGAAAGAACCCTAGTCTAAATTAAGCCTTAGCACTAAGATTCACTTCAACCCTTCACTCTATTGTTCACGCAACTAAGCCCTAGGGGAGTTTATCTCCTAGCACTTTACTCTATCTCGACCGCGAATAAATCATGGAACATGGAGGTAGGGAGAATCACATCGGAGGGGAAGGGGACGTTTCGCTAGCTCACGACTCACCCTCTCAACCCTCTTTAATCCTATGTTGTCTAACCCTATAGGAGTTGTCACACCTCCAAAGGATAACCTAGATTGTTCTCAACCTTAGTGTCACGGCTAAGAGAAAACAATAACAAGATGAAATTAAGATTGAAACTCAATTTTATTCATTAATAATGGAAAAGCATAATAGCAATGTCAAAGAAACATAATAATCCTAGGGTTTACAAGTCCGAATACCCACTATGGTTTAGCTCTCCATGGAGCAATACAAAATCAATAAACAGTTTAAGAACATATGCGTAAAAACCATAAAGAAAACCCCCTTGTAGATCGTATCAATGGTCTCATGGAGCCGCGTGTCTTCTCCAACGAATCCCTTGTCAAGCCTAGGGCAAACCTCGTCGAATCGATGCCGACGAAAGCTCCCCGAATAGTTATCTTCCAATGGATGTCGATGTCAATGCCATATAATTGCCTCTAAAGACCTCCAAGAACCTCTGAAAACCCTAGTCGAAAGCCCCCCAAAAGATAGGCAAGAGATAGAATGGGGGATCCCCAAATAGATCTGAAAATGGGCTATTTATAGGCTGAAATTGGGCTGAAATTGGAGTTCCACACATCGCTGTGGAATTTCCACACGGGCCTGCAGAATTTCCCCATGGCCGTGTGAATTCTTGGGTTTGTTGATTTTCGGCTGCCTGTGAACATTAACTTGCTACAGTAACTTCTGAAAACCATCAAGTTACTGTTCACTGTCTGCCGAAATTCAGAAAAGCAGCAACTTCACACGGGCGTGTGGAAATTCCACACGGCTGTGTGAAATCCCAATTTCAGCGATTTAAAGCCGCGACTCAACATTATAAAAGCTCATTTTGAAGATTGTTTTGGGATCTTTTTAGCTCTCTTCTGACCTAACTTCTAGAGAGGAGAGGCTCGGGTTTGGAGAGGACTTCGTCGAGGTTTGGAGCGCGTCATCGGCGTCGACATCAACGTCCGACGGCTGCACAAGAACACGGCCACACCGCACACAAGGGGGTTTTCATCTATGCATTCAATTTGTATTTCGTTTATTATTATTTTGATGGATTTGTATAGCTCAATAAGGAGCTAAACCCCTTGTGGGTATTCGGACTTATAAACCCTAGGATTATTATGTTTCTTTGATATTGCTATTATGCTTTTTCCTTATTGATGAATAAAATTGAGTTTCAATCTTAATTTCTTCTTGTTATTGTTTTCCCTTAGCCGTGACACTAGGGTTCAAGACAATCTAGGTTATCCTTTGGAGGTGTGACAACTCTTATAGGGGTAGACTACTTAGGATTGAAGAGGGTTGAGAGGGTGAGTCGTGAGGTAGTGGAACGTCCCCTTTCTACTCTGATGTGATTCTCCCTACCTCCATGTTCCATGATTTATTCGCGGTCGAGATAGAGTCAGGTGCTAGGAAACAAACTCCCCTAGTGCTTAGTTACGCGAGCAACAAAGTGAAGGGTTGAAGTGAATCTTAGTGCTGGGACTTAATTTAGACTAGGGTTCTCTCACCTGGACCAAAGGGTTAGAACTACACATAGGAACAGGGTTAATCACTAGGAATCCCTAGAACTTAAAGCAAGTCCGCGTAATGTGAGGCTTAGGTAGATAGACTCCCCTAGGGCTTAGTTGACAGGTCAATGAGAGTCAAGGATCGTAGTGAAACCTAATGCCGAGGTATAGTGTTAGGGTTAGTCACGGTTGACCTTAGGTTTGGGACCGTGTGTTTAAGGATTTCCTCGACTCAATTAACATCAATAGGAGACTATAATAGCATTGTCTTGTACTAGAAGCATAAGTCCTAGGGGTAGCTTGTCCGGGTACCCATCTTTACTCATTGGTTGTCCTACTCTTTTTACTCGTACTTGCACTATCTCAACTTCCACACTTCTATTTTAATTCTTGTTTTTATTAGTTTCTTTCACACTCACTCATTGATTTCTTTCCACACATCACATTAGCTACATAGTGAATACTTGTATCTTAAATCCCTATTCCCTGTAGATATGACTACCTACTCACCAGGGTATTTTATTACTTCGACAACCAGTGCACTTTCGGGCCCTTATCAGCCGCATCTAATAACTGTTTGGTGCTTGGATTCAACCAGTTGTAGAAAGTATGAATGATCATCCAATCATGGAATCCGTGTTGTTGGTACTTCAGCAGGAGCTTCTTGAACCTATCCCACGTCTCAAATAAAGACTCCAATTCTGTTTACATGAAGGAAGAGATCTCATTCCGAAGTTTTGCTGATTTACCCAGAAGGAAATATCGGGCCAAGAACACTTCAACTATTTCCTCCCATGTGGTAATAGATGCCCTAAGTAATGAGTGCTACCATTGCTTCGCTCTTTCCTTGAGGAAAAATAGGAAAGCTCTAAGTCTGATGGCATCATCCGTTACTCCATTAATTTTCAGCAAGTCGCACATTTCCAAGAAGTTCTCGATATGACTGTTGGGATCTTCATCGACCAACCCATTAAACTGTGCAGTTTGCTGCAACATTTGGATAAAACCCGACTTTCGATCGAAATTCTGAGCTATGATTGGGGGCCTCACGATGCTTGATTGGGTGCCCAAGACTGCGGGTCTAGCAAAATCGGACATGGTCCTCTACTGTTCATTATGTTCTGTCATTGATGAATGGTGGCCAAAAGAATGCTCTTGGAAGATTTTTAAAGATGATCTCCAGATGGCTTACAAGTGGCTTTACGGTCAATAAACAGGCCGTGAAGTTGACTGGAAAACAGGCTGAAAATCCAATTAAGATTCTACAGAAAATCTATATTAAAACTACTACAGCAAAACTGCTACAGTACTGATACTCTCTGAATAGCTTTCAGTTGACTTCACGGCGTGAGGTGGCTCGTAAGGATTTGCAGACTTAGAATTTTCTTGCAATCATCATTCTTCGAGCTGCTACAGTATCTCCACAGTTCCCTACGACCCTGAAATGCCATTTTCAGTGTAGATTTCTTCTCAAATCACATTGTCGAGCTCACCTAGGCTTCTTTTACACCTGAAGCATGAAAGAAAGCAATTTAGACCATGAAAGGACATCGATTCATGAATAAAAAATGATAAACTTTGATAGGGGTGTGAAACTGCACGGGTTGTCGCAGTAATAATAGTACCCCGGTGACAGGGTAGTCGAATCCTCAAGGAGTAGGGATCAAAGACACAAGTGTTTGCTAATTAACTACTGCGATGTACGGAGACTGAAAACAGAATCAGTGTGTGTATGCAAGAGTAATTAAAAGAAACAAGAAATAAAAGAGAAGTATGGAAGAAAGGAGAGTGCAAGCAAAAAGTGAGAGAAGGACAATCAATGAGTGAAATAGGATACCCGGACAAGCTACACCTAGGATTAATGCTTCTAGTGCAAGACTGGCACGAACCCAAGGCGGCTTGAAAAGAGTGTGTTCCTCCCGACAAGATCTTGCATAGCTACTTCCTTTAAACCAAAAATCGACTTGCCGAGGTGGAGTATTTGTTGGAGGGTCCAACCATCCTACTTTTGGCCTCCAAGGAAACAATTTGGGTTGGGAATTGTCCAAGCTTAGCATAGGTGGGTCATGGGATGGTTTAAATATCCTCCCCACATCGTTTTCCCTTCCCAAAGTCTCTTTCTTGCTTTTTATGAGTTGATCAATCCCAAAGAGCGGTGCTTGTTCCATTACTTTAGGGTTTGCTTCTTCTTGTGTATTTCCATCTTGAAAGGAACATGACACTAGCAAATCCCCTTGAAAATTTTCTTCCTCACAAGCACACTGTTCTTTCAAGCAATCCAAATTCTCAACAAGATGTTCTTCCTCTTTCTTTTCAATTTCTACAGCAACGTACTCGGTATGTCTCATTTCTTTATTGTCGTTCACTACCACATCAACTCTACAAGGGTCTTGCGTTACTTGCTCAAATATTTCATGTTCCTTGGAGAGTGTGTCAAGTATCCATCCTAATTGATGTTCAAGGTTGTTGTAGGAGGCTTCATGACACTTTCGTGTGGCTTCCATACTTTGGCAAGAGGCATCGGATGCTTTAATAAAATTGTCTAGCACTTTTTTCCATGGAGGTGCATCCTCTTCGAGTCTCTCATCCTTTTGAAATTGCTCTTGAGGTGCTTCCCAATGTTGTCCATCGTTATTCCATAAAAAATTTTGGTAGCTCCTTTCATTTGGATGAGATGTGTTGTAGCATGGATTACTTTGTTGTTGTGAAGCAATAATTCGATCAAGCTTTGTACTGAGAGCTTCAACTTGAGAATATAGCTCCATGATTGAATCAATCTCCATTTAGGCTCCTTGCAAGAAAAGGTAAGTCAAAACAAAAGAAAACAAATAAGAATGACGGAAGAATAAGAAAAGGGTGAAATAGAGTGAATGACGAATAGCTAAAATAGCAAAGTACAAATGTCTCTAAAACGCCTATTCCCCGGCAACGGCGCCAAAAACTTGACATGACCTTTTGCGTGTGTACCGCAAGTGCACGGCCTTGTCGAAGTAATAAAATACCCTGGTGAGTGGGTAGTCGTATCCACAGGGAATAGTGTTCTGAAACAAGTGTTATCGCTATTTAGCTATGATGGGAATCGATGACGAGAAAAGTATGTATGTATAGATATAAAAGAAAATAAAAGAGTGCAAGAAGAATAATGAGGGTAACAGAGCTAATCGATATAACGATGGGGTACCCGGACAAAGCTCCCCCTAGGACTAATGCTTCTAGTGCAAAACTTGTATTATGCTCTACAATTGATGCCTATTGAGTCGAGGATATCCTTAAACACACGGTCCCAAACCTAAGGTCAACCGTGACTAACCCCAACACTATGTCCCGGCATTAGGATTCACGTCAACCCTTCACTCTGTTAATTGCTCAACTAAGCCCCAGGGGAGTATATCTACCTAAGCCTAACACTACGTGGAGTTGCTTTAAGCTCTAGGGATTCCTAGTGATAAAACCTGTTCCTATGTGTAGTAGTTCTAACCCTTTGGTCCAGGTGGAAGAACCCTAGTCTAAATTAAGCCCCAGTGCATAGGATTCACATCACCCCAAAACCTTGGGGGAGTTTGTCTACCTAGCACTTCACTCTATTTTGACCTCTAATGAATCAAGGAATCGGAGGTAGGGAGAAATCACAACGGAAGGGAAAGGGGTACGTCGCTACCTCACAACTCTCCCTCTCAACCCTCTTCAATCTTAAGGAGTCTAACCCTATAGAGGTTGTCAAACCCTCAAAGAATAACTTAATAGATTCTCAACCCTAGTGTCACATCTAAGGGAAAACAATAACAAGATAAAATCAAGATTGAAACTCAATAAAAGAACATCAAATTAAGAAAGCATAATAAAAGTCATAGAAACAATATCATCCTAGGGTTTACAAGTCCGAATACCCACTAGGGTTTAGCTCTCCATGGAGCAATATAAAGTCAATAAATAGTTTAAGAACATATGCATGAAAACCATAAAGAAAACCCCCTTATAGATCGTATCGATGGTCTTGTGTAGTCGCGTGTCTTCTCCAACGAATCCCTTGTCAAGCCTAAGGCACACCTCGACAAATCAATGCCGATGAGAGCTTCCCCAATAGCTTTCTTCCAAAGGATGTCGATGTCGATACCGTTTAATCGCCTCCAAAGACCTCCAAGAACCTCTCCAAACCCTAGCCGAAAGCCCCCCAAAAAGATATCCCAGTGATAGAAGGGGAGGTCCCCAAATAGATATGAAAACGGGCTATTTATAGGCTGAAGTCGGGCTGAAATCGGACTTCTGTGAAAATCTAGAAATTCCACACGCCCGTGTGTTAATTCCACACGGCCGTGTGGAAATTCTGGAATCGTGATTTCTCGGCACCTGTGACCAGTGTTTTTGCTACAGTGTTTTTGCTACAGTATTCCTGCTACAGTACACGGCCGTGTGGAATTTCCACACGCCCGTGTGAACTCTCCTAGCACTTCACTCTATTTCGACCTCTCAACCCTCTTCAAATCATGGAAACGGAGGTAGGGAGAAACCACGTCGGAGGGGAAAGTGGTACATCGCTACCTTACAACTTTCCCTCTCAACCTTCTTCAATCTTAAGTAGTCTAATCCTAAGGAGTTGTCACACCTCCAAAAGGAAACCTAAATTGTTCTCAATCCTAGTGTCACATCTAAGAGAAAACATTAGCAAGATAAAATTAAGATTGAAACTCAATTTTATTCATCAATAATGGAAAAGCATAATAACAATGTCAAAGAAACATAATAACCCTAGAGTTTACAAGTCCGAATACCCTTAAGGGGTTTAGCTCCTCATGGAGCTATACATGTTCATCAATGTATGAAAGAAAGCACAAAATAAGAACATCAATGAAAACCCCCTTGCGTCTGGTGTGGCCGTGGTCTTGTGCGGCCGTCGAACGTCGGTAACGATGCCGATGACGCGCGCTAAACCTCCATGAAATCCTCTCCGAAACCCTAGCCGCAATCCCCAAGTTGAAGAGAAAGATAGGTCAAAAGATATCCCAAAAGGTCTATAAAATCGCCTTTTATAATGTTGAATCGCGGCTTTAAAATTTGACTTATTGGTGGCTTCACACGGCCGTGTGGAATTAACACACGGGCGTGTGAAGTTTCTGTCTGCTGAAAAATTAATTCACACGACCGTGTGTTAATTCCACACGGCCGTGTGAATTCTCTGAAATTCTGAATTTCGACCGAAGTGAACAGTAACTTGCTACAGTGTTTTGCTACAATACTCGCCCGAAACGCTTCCGAATCCGTCATTCTTCATCGAGGCCATTGAATTGGGCACACAATCAATGATAGATCGTGCCGATTGCTTCAAGTCTCCTTCTTGGTGAAGTTTTTATAAGCCACACGAGTTAGACTTGTTGTGAATGTGATTGCCTTTGTGCCCCTCCAAAGGAGGTTGGCACACACTCACAAGTCCAAGCTCGTGCCTTGTTCCGTGCTTGGTCCGAAAACTTCCCAACATCGGCGAACACGACCTAATTTTGTTCTTCTTCTCTAATTTAGCTCCGCAAACCTTCAATGCACAGGAATACACAAATGCACGCCATTTATTGATAAAAACTGATAAACGATATGCTCAATGTAAGATAATAATGCCTCGCGGTACTATAATACAAGCACTTATCAAAGACAATGCTATTATACTCTTTTATTGATGTTTAATGAGTTGAGGATATCCTTAAACACACAGTCCCAAACCTAAGGTCAACCGTCACTAATCCCAACATTATGTCCCGAATTTAGCTTTCACTACGACCGTTGACTCTTGTTGACCTGTCAACTAAGCCATAGGGGAGTCCATCTTCCTAAGCCTCAAACTACGCAGGATTGCTTTAAGTTCTAGGGATTCCAAATGGTAGACCATGTTCCTATGTATAGCTCTAACCTTTTGGTCCAAGTGAAAGAACCCTGGTCTCAATTAAGCCCCACCACTAGGATTTACTACAACCTTTCATTCTGTTGCTCTCGCAACTAAGCCCCAGGGGAGTTCATCTCCTAGCACTTTGCTCTATTTCTACCACTAAGAACTCTTGGAACACGGAGGTAGGGAAAATCTCACTGAAGGGGAAAGGGGACGTTTCGCTACCCCACGACTCACCCTCTCAACCCTCTCCAATCTCAAGTAGTCTAACATTATAAGAGTTGTCACACCTCCAAAGGATAACCTAGACGATTCTCAAACCTAGTATCACGACTAAGGGAAAATAAATACAAGATGCAATTAAGATCGGAACTCAATTATATTCATCAATAAAAAAAGCATAATAACATGTCATAGAAACATAATCACCCTAGGGTTTACAAGTCCGAATACCCACAAGGGTTTGATAAGTGCTCGTGTTATAGTAATGTGAAGCGTTATTATCTTGCAATGAGCATTAATTTAATCAGATTTTATCACTAAAAATTGTGCATTTGTTTACTTTTGCGCATTGTAGGGTTGTCAAGATAAAGTGAAGGAAAAGAACGAAGTTAGATCGCGTTCGCCATTATTGGGAAGATTCTTGGACTAAGCAAGGAGCACGGCATGAGTATAGACTTGTGAGTGTGTGCCAACCTCCTTTGGAGGGGCACAAAGGCAGTCACATTCACAATAAGTCTAGCTCGTGCTAACAAGGAGAACTTCACCAAATTAGGAGATTTGAAGCAATCGGCATGATCTACCATTGATTGTGTGCCCAATTCCACGGCCTCGATGAAGAACGATGAATTCGGGAGCATTTCGGCAAATTACAGTAGCAAGCTACTGTTTATTTTCGGCCGAAATTCAAAAAACCAGAAAGTTCACACGGGCGTGTGGAAATTCCACTTGGCCGTGTGAAATCTCGATAAACTCAAATTTCAGCCGCGACTCAACATTATAAAAGCCCGTTTTGGAGACTATTTTGGGGATCTTTTTTTGGCTCTTCTTTGCCCTAACTTCTGGAGAGGAACGGCGAGAGTTTGGAGAGGACTTCGTGGAGGTTTGAAGCTCGCCAGCGGCGTCGACAACAACGTCTGACGTCGGCACAAGACCACGGCCACATCGCACATAAGGGGGTTTTCATCTATGCATTCAATTTTTGTTCTTATTATTACTTTAATGGATTTGTATAGCTCCATGAGGAGCTAAACCCCTTGCAGGTATTCGGATTTGTGAACCCCAGGACTATTATGTTTCTTTGACATTGCTATTATGCTTTTCCATTATTGATGAATAAAAGTGAGTTTCAATCTTGATTTATTTTGTTATTGTTTTCCCTTAGCCGTGACACTAGGGTTGAGAACAATTTAGGTAATCCTTTGGAGGTGTGATAACTCCTATAGGGTTAGACTACTTAGGGTCAAAGAGAGTTGAGAGGGTGAGTTGTGAGGTAGCGGAACGTCCCCTTTCCCCTCTGATGTGATTTTCCTTACCTTCATGTTCCATGATTCATTAGCGGTCAAGATAGAGTGAAGTGCTAGGAGATAAACTCCCCTGGGGCATAGTTGCGCGAGCAACAGAGTGAAGGGTTGTAGCGAATCTTAGCATTGGGGCTTAATCTAGATTAGGGTTCTCTCACCTGGACCAAAGGGTTTGAACTACATATAGGAACCGGGTTTATCACTAGGAATCCCTAGAACCTAAAGCAATTCCACATAGTGTGAGTCTTAGGAAGACAAACTCCCCTAGGGCTTGTCCGGATATCCATCTTCTCTCATTGCTTGTCCTACTCTTCTAACCTTACTTGCACTTTCTCATCTTCCACCCTTCTCTTTTAATTCTTGCTTTTACCAATTATTCTCTCACTCACTCACTGATTTCCTTTCGCACATCGCGTTAGCTAAATAGTGAATACTTATATCTCAAATCCCTATTCCCTGTGGATACGACTACCCACTCACCAGGGTATTTTATTACTTCGACAACCCGTGCACTTTCGGCCCCTGTCAGGGGTTTAGCTCATCATAGAGCTATACAAATTCATCATTGTATAAGAATAAACACAGATCGAAAGCATAGAAGAAAACCCTCTTCTTTAGCGTGGTTGTGGTCTTGTGCGGCCGACTTGTCCCTCCACTAAGCTCCTCGTCAAGCCTAGGGCACACCTCGCTGGATTGGTACCGATGAAGGCTCCCGTAATAACTTTCTTCCGACGGGCTTTGATGTCGATGCCGATGATGTGCTCCAATCCACCACAAAGACCTCTCCAAACCCTAGCCGTGACCCTCAAGAAGATAGGCGAAAAGATCCTGAAATAGTCCCAAAAGGGGCTTTAAATAGTGTTGAGTCACGGCTTCAAATCAGCTGAAATCGGGATTTCACACGGCCGTGTGGAATTTCAACACGCCCATGTGAATTTTCTGTTTTGCTGATTTTTCAGTGAACAGTACTCTCGCCGTAAAGCTCCCGAAGTCATCGTTCTTCATCGAGACCATTGAATTGCGCACACAATCAACGGCAGATCTTGCCAATTGATTCAATTCTCCTTATTGGCGAAATTCTCTTATGATGCATGAGTTAGGCTAATTGTGAATGTGACTGCCTTTGTGCACCTCCAAAGGAGGTTGGCACACACTCACAAGTCTAGGCTCGTGCCTTGTTTCTTGCTTGGTCCAAAAAATCCCCAACAACAGCGAACATGATCTAACTTTGCTCTTTTTCTCCAAACTAGCTCCACAACCCTACAATGCACAAAAGCACACAAATACACATTAATTAATGATAAAATCTGATAAAAGTCATGCTCAATGTAAGATAATAACACTTCACGTTACTATAACACGAGCATTTATCAACCATGCGTGCTCATATGTATAAAATATGTACATTTAGACGTTTATCAAGTTTCATCCTTGCGACCATACTCTCCTCGGAACCCAACGACTTTGATTTCTCATAAGGTGTTTGCCGAGTCCTAAAAGCAACATCAACCGATCCCTGGTCGGCATCATTTATAGTAATACTAGGACGGTAGCTTATCATCTTTGATCCCCAACTTTCATTCTTAATCAAAGAAAACATCCTTGGTGAATGTTTTCGCAGTGGTTCATTTTTCATAATCCAAGAATTTCACCTTCGACTGTGAAATATGAATGCCCCAAACTATCCCTCTTAATCATTACTCCCATCCCGAAGGCTAACATAATAGGACCGGAATCCTATGATGTTATCCCATGCTAATGTATCCACAGTGTAGGCTTGCTTTGAGCACTCTAATTTCTTCAAAGTAATGGCACCGGAGGCACAACCCAGCTAGTTAAGGCCAGGAGCTGATCACCGACAGAGGGGATGGAACGGCCAGTGATGAGCATCGTGTGACAGGCTAAGAAGCGAGCACGCGACTCCATGGCTGTAAGAGCATGGGTCATAAATTAATAACCTCTCATGCGAGCACAAGAGGGTCATATTCCCAAGGGTTCCGAGATCTACTTTACTTCATTTTGGGGGTTACTGTCTAGTCGATTAAAACAGGGTTGTTGCAATTATAAAATCGAAGAAAATAAAAATAAAAGAGAAAGTAAAAATAAAGTAATACTCGATCCGAACAGAAAATGGAGGTGAAAAATCCAAGAATTAAGGAAGGCCTCGGGTGAGGATCCCCCTGGGAGAAGACTAAGTACAGATGACAATGATAAACTTAAAGATAAGGTTGATTTGGTTTTGGCCCTCTAGACTCGGATGTTGATAAGTGCTTGTGTTAGAGTAATGTGAAGTGTTATTATCTTGCAATGAGCATTAATTTAATAAGATTTTATCACTAAAAATTGTGCATTTGTTTACTTTTGCGCATTGTAGGGTTGTGAAGATAAAGTGAAGGAAAAGAACGAAGTTAGATCGCGTTCGCCATTATTGGGAAGATTCTCGGACTAAGCAAGGAGCACGGCATGAGTATAGACTTGTGAGTGTGTGCCAACCTCCTTTGGAGGGGCACAAAGGCAGTCACATTCACAATAAGTCTAGCTCGTGCCAACAATGAGAACTTCACCAATTAGGCGATTCGAAGTAATCAGCAAGATCTACCGTTGATTGTGTGCCCAATTCAACGGCCTCGATGAAGAACGACGAATCCGGGAGCGTTTCGCGACAATAATGCAGCAGTACTGTAGCAATTTACTACAGCAAAACACTGTAGCAAGTTAATGTTCACAGTCGGCCGAAAATCAGAATTCCAGAAACTTCACACGGGCGTGTGGAAATTCCACACGGCCGTGTGAAATCCCGTTTTCAGCAAATTTAAAGCCGCGACTCCACATTATAAAAGCCCAATTTGGAGACTTTTTGAGATATCTTTGGACCTATTCTTCTCCCCAACTTCTGGGAGTGCGGCTAGGGTTTTGGAGAGGACTTCGTGGAGGTTTAGAGCGCGTCATCGGCATCGTCACCGACGTCCAGCGGCCGCACAAGACCACGGCCACACCATACGCAAGGGGGTTTTCATCTATGTCTTTACTTTGTGTTTTATTTCATACATTGATGAACATGTATAGCTCAATGAGGAGCTAAACCCCTTGTGGGTATTCGGACTTGTAAATTATAGGGTTATCATGTTTCTTTGACATTGTTATTATGCTTTTCCATTATTGATGAATAAGAATTGAGTTTCAATCTTGATTTTATTTTGCTATTGTTTTCCCTTAGATGTGACACTAGGGTTGAGAGCAATCTAGGTTTTCCTTTGGAGGTGTGACAACTCCTATAGGATTAGACTATTCAAGATTGAAGAGGGTTGAGAGGGAGAGTTGTGAGGTAGCGATGTACCCCTTTCCCTTCCGGTGTGATTTCTCCCTACCTCCTTTTCCTTGATTTATTAGCAGTCAAGATAGAGTGAAGTGCTAGGTAGATAAACTCCCCTGGGGCTTAGTTACGCGAGTAACAGAGTGAAGGGTTGAAGTGAATCCTATGCACTGGGGCTTAATCTAGACTAGGGTTCTTCCTCTTGGACCAAAGGGTTAGAACTACACATAGGAACATGTTTAATCACTAGGAATCCCTAGAACTTAATGCAATCCCACGTAGTGTGAGGTTTAGGTAGATGTACTCCCCTGGGACTTAATAGTGCGAACGATAGAGTGAAGGGTTGTTGTGAATCCTAATACCGGGGCATAATGTTGGGGTTAGTCACGGTTGACCTTAGGTTTGGGACCGTGAGTCTAAGGATTTCCTCGACTCAATTAGCATCAATAGGAAGGTATAATAGCATAGTCTTGCACTAGAAGCATAGATCCTAGAGGTAACTTGTCCGGATACCCCACTTCATTCATTGTTAAATCCTCCTTAATCTCTTTTTCTTACACTCTCTAATCTTTCATCCCTCTCTATTTAATTTCCTGTCATTTAGTATAGTTGTTCTCACAATTCACACACGAATCAATTATTACTTTTCCGTACTTCGCATAGTTTTAATAGTGAAATTTCATACTCTAACTCCTTATTCCCTGTGGATTCGACTACCCGCGCACTTTCGGGGAGCCTGTCAGATGTCGACTACCCAGGAACCTCCGTAGTATAGCCCTAGTCCAGTACGAGTTCTTCTATCCAGAAGATACCCCCACGATGTCTTTGGGAACATGGAGTCTTGGTTAGGGTTATTCTAATGCTCGCTCTCGGCTAAAATAACCCAAACCACGCGGAAGGCTACTAACACCTGGAACCTCCGGTGTATTAATACAACGAATCCCTCTTTAATCATCACAACACCTAATACAATCTAGCACCCCGCCAAACAAGTATCATTCAAAATCAAATCAACGGAATCCATCCATTGTAGACTGAACAAGAAAATGATAGATTAAAGCCAACAACACAAGTCACACACAGTCAATTATAAATAACAATGTCATCCATACAAAGTCTCCTCCCAAGGTTCACTGGGAGACCGGTGGGCTTGGGAGTCTAGTTCGACATAACAAAATGAGAGAACTCGCAATACATGACAGACATCATACAAACAATAATGAAACTCCCCTCGAAATGTTGGCTAGAAGCTGATGAGGAGGATTCGTCGGATCCGCGCTGGCAAGCCCTTTAAAGCTTTCCTACGTCCTCCCCTTCTTCTCTTCTTCAATTCCTGTCAAAAATACCTCCAAATGTGATGGAAATGACTTGAGGATGTGTGAAGGTTGGATGAGAGACAACAGCTAGAAGAATCCCTTCAAAACTCTTCAGATATACTATATACATCCCTAGGCTGTGTGGGCACTGTGCGGGGCCGCACAGTGACAGCACATCCCTGTGTGGCCCCGCACATTCGCCGCACACATGCTTAGTGTGAGCAATGATCGTGCAACACTTGGCGTCCGAAGCATGTAAAAACTTTCTTTCTTCCTCCTTTATCTCCGGAACAACTCAAATATGTATCTTCCTCATGAAAATGGCCCTCAAAGCCCTGAAACAAAATAAATGTATCAAATGCACCAAATGTCATCGCAACTAATTCAAGTTGCATGAAAGTATATAAATTTTATAACTAAAACATGATGTATTTAGGCACTTATCAAATACCCCCCACTTGAGTATTTGCTTGTCCCCAAGAAAACATACATGAAGAGCAATAACGGCTAATAAGTGACTAAATGCACAACCTCAGGCTAAAAGGTAATGTATAATAGTAGGATAAGACTCAAGACACAGAGCAAAGACCACTCAAGGCGCTTCATGCACTCAACGGCTGTATCATCATGCGTGTGTTCACCCCCCTATTTCGAAACCCTAATATCCAAGTAAGGTAGACAGGACCCCGAGAACCACATCTAGACGCAAGTCACGCCACTTTATGGAGTGTGGCCTGAAGCAGTAGAGATGTCCCTAGTAGGCTTCTAAAGATCTTTCCTCTTCTGTTCAAACAATCACGGTTATAAACTTTGTTTTATATGTACACACATGCATAAGAAAATTTCTCTCTTTTTCGTGATAAACATTCATATAGACCTGCTCATGCAGTATTTGCTTTTGGCAAGAGGAACACTCTAGTTAGGAGCGAGTACCCCAGGTTACTTTACTAGTAGGGCAGAGGAGTACTGTCCTTTTTTTTTTCCCATGTTGCGACAAAAGAAATAAAGAGGAAAGTCCTTAAGAGTCTATTAAGAGAAATATCTAACACTTCAAGGCGCATAACCACATGAGTGGGTTAGCAACAAGAGGGCTACGAGAGTCACTGTTGTTCCTTACCGAGGATTCTAGATAGGGGGTCAGTGAGGGGAATGCCGAGAATGACATGAAGTGCATGAGAGTGCAGGGTCACAGGTAGCTTAGTGTCTATCACGGCCTACACTATGATTCACTAACAATTAAGCATGCCTTCCTCGGTTCAACAATCATGCAAAAAGTCTAATCTACCACGATAATGTTCACAAAATTTAAAATCAAACAAAACACACTAATAAGTGTCTAAATGTATGTATTCTAGTATACTTATTCTTTACACTTTGCATGTATTTTGTCACATTTTGTGTGCGTTTTTATGCTTAATCGAGTCATATTTGCTTTGTAGGGCAGGTAGAAGCCATGGAGATCACGAAAACATAATCTGGCAGAAAAGAGAAGAAAACCAGGTCATGGTATTGTAGTGTATTTAATGTAGCTAGAGTATTATAGCAGAGGTACTGTAGCAGTCACTATAGCACCTGGGGGTTCTTCGGGCAGGAAAATCTAGAGACTTTTGCCTAAATCTCACGGCCCCGTCTGCTACCCCGTGAGGAAATTCCAGAGTATTTGTCTAGGCTTCACTCCCCCGTTAACTACCCAGTTAACCCTTTACTCTCCCGTTAACTACCCCGTGAGGCTCGGGATTTGGGGTTTTCTTTGACCTAATATGCATCCATACGGCCCCCCATACGGCATGTATGCTTCGGGGGTATAAATGGGGACTTCTAGGTCTTTTGATTGGGACCTTTGGCAGGCACATTGAAGGGGATAACGAAAACATCTTTTGGAAGATAACGATTTTGAGCCAAAGAAGAAGGCAAGAGCATCATCAACAAGGGGAGAGGCGCCATCATCAAGGGAGCAATGTTCCAAGCCAAGTGTCATTCGGTTGGACCTCCACCTTCTCCTTCATCATTTCATCTATGGAGTGTCATTTATGAGCTTTTTGTGCGATTTGTCTTACTTTGTCATTATTGTTTGTTTAATGGCACACTAGACCCCCAAGGCCACTGGATTTTGGTGAACCTTGGGGTGTTCATCATATATTTTGGATGATTTGCACTTACATATTTGTTTGGGTTGATTTATTATTTAGTTCATTACGTTTCATGTCTAGAACTACTTGAAGGAGAAATCCGTAGTTCTTTCTTGAGTTGTACACGTAGATGTGACCTACTCTCGTGTATTAGATCTTCGATGAACTAAAAGGGGTTTCTTGTATTGGTATACCGAGAAATTGGATATCAATAGCCCTCCGATCTTTAAGGGTAAACTAGGGTTTAGGGTACCCTTATGTTGAGATCTCCTTGTACTTAATGTAATCATAGGAATACCAGTTAGAAAGAAATTACAATCGATATTCGTATTGGATTAGGGTTTAATCGCTGAGAAATTAGGGTTGATCTAATCTTGAGATCCTTTAGTCTAAATCACCCTAGCTATCTTTTTTTTTTACTGTTCATCCATGTATCATGATGACCCCTAAAGGTGATCCACATCCATAGGACTTCATACATCACTGTAGCACGTGCAACCATTTTGTTCGACCTTAAATTTGTTTATCCATACCGTATTTGTTTCATTGCTTTAATTAGAGGAATCATGCTTGAGATGTTAGGTTAGATAATAGGCAACGAAGGAGTAATAGTAGATCCTTAGCCCCGTGGAATACGATTCTCATGCTTTTGCACTAGGTATTACTTGGCAACCCCGTATACTTGCGGGATCCTCGTCATGATTTTGGCGCCGTTGCCAGGTACTCACTTAAGGAATTCTAAGAAACTTCTAGCTTATTGCTCTAGCCATTTATTTATTGTCTCTTTTCTTTTCTTTTGTTTTCATTTCTGATAAACGACTAAATATACATATTTTCTACGTATTCGGGCATATGCATTGCGTATTTTTATGAGTTGACGCCCGTTTTTGGTCTGAATTGGTTTCTTTCGTATTACAGGTACCAATGAGGCCCCAGCGAGCTCGATGACAGAATTGGAGAAGAAATCGGCATCAAAAACACTGTAGCAAAACCACTGTAGCACGAAGACTTGGAGATTGGCTTGGTCAGGACGTTGATGCAGGCTACCATGCGGGCGCATTGCAGGCCGCATATGGTACTGTAGCTGGAATTACTGTAGCAGGTCTACTGTAGCATGGTTACTGTAGCGGCACTGTGGCAACTTATGCGATTTTCGGGATTTCTCGGAAACTTTCTCTCCCCGCATGGGAGGCCGCATAACTCGCTGGAATGAGTTTTTAAGGGTTTTTAGGGCATTTGAAGTGGGGGACTTTTGGGGAGACTCTTGGGCCGCCGCCCCACCCCTTTTGGCGGTGATTTCCGGCGATCTACGGCACAAAGCTTCACCAAGAGGGAGGCAACATCGAAGGAGAAGATTGGAGGGAAGATCCAAGACATTGAAGCATATTTTCAAGGTTTTCATCCATCCAAGGGGTTCCAAGGCTAGAGGGAGTATTTCTTGCTTCATTTCTTGTTTTGTTATTCCTTGGAGTTGTATGAGTTTTTCCTCTTTCATGAGGAACTAACTTATTTGTGATTTGGACATGATGAACTTTGGGGTTGTTTGTTTGTAATTTGGATGATCATCTTTATTGATGCATTGTGTGATGTTGTATTTCTTTTATGGAAAATGCCCGGCCCAAGCTTTTTCCATGGAGGCCAAAAGGTAACTCATGCTTGGTCTCCACTTTGACACCATCCCGCAAGGTACGCTTCACTTTTCTTGGTAATTCTTATGCCACTTCTAGCCAGGAGGAACACACCATCTTCAAGCCCCCTTGAGGTAAAACACGTCGAGCTAATGATGTTAAACAAGCGCTTCTTGGGAGGCAACCCAAGTATTAAAATTCATAACATGTGTGTTTTTGTATTTTCGTGTGTTTGGTTGCTTGAGTGCTCCTTGTTTTCAAGTGTGTGATTGTGGTTAGTTAGTCATTTTTCATAATTTATTTCGTTATGTTTGTTCATGGCACTTGTGAGTTCTTTGTGTTATCATTCATCTTCATGCATCAAACATCATGTTTTGGGTGTTGTGGGTGGATTCGGTGTTGTTTTTATGTGATTTTGGGGTGTTTGGATGAGTTTTTGATGCAAAAACTAGAAACCGCCCGCTTATTGACCGCATAAGAGCCCGCATAAGCATCCAGTGAGTGATGCAGCCGCATAGCAGACCGCATAGGCATCCAG
Source organism: Dioscorea alata (assembly GCA_020875875.1). NCBI lineage: Eukaryota > Viridiplantae > Streptophyta > Magnoliopsida > Dioscoreales > Dioscoreaceae > Dioscorea > Dioscorea alata. The sequence continues at coordinate 8,742,385 of CM037013.1, read as the reverse complement.
AGAGTGATGCGGCCTCCTATGCGGCCGCATAGGAGCCCGCATAAACTCTCGGGGCTGAACTTCATAAATGGTACCCCTTCACCATTTTCTTCATAACTTTCTCATTTCTCATCGGTTTTCCCTCATTCTTTCACCGTTCTTCTCCATTTTTCTCCCTATACACGAATCTCCTACTTAAAAGGACTCAATTTCCATGATTTATTGGGAGTTTTTCCATCATCTTCACCGATCTTCGCCGATTCAAGCTTTGAAGCCCTAACTTGTGTTTTAAAGAAAACTTGTTTCTTTTTCTTGATTTTCATGCTTATCTTGCTTCAAACTTTGGGGAATGATGTATGAATGTGTAATATTTAATTTATTTGTATTTCGAGACATTATTTGTAAATTTTTGGGCTTCAAAAACAAGGGGAAACTCTATCTCTTTCAAGACTGTGCTACAGTAACCTTGGGCTGAAATTTCTCTTTAATTTATTTGTTCACTTGTAGCATCATTGTAAATATCCTACAACACTTGAAATAAAAAGAATTGTATTTCATGATCTTGATTGCACAAAGAACTTGCTTGGATAATTTCTTGTTTAGTTGTTTAGTTGTTCTTGTGATGTTAGTTGTTTGTTTATTTGTGTGTTTTATTTTCTTTGTGTGTAATGGATGCCTTGAAATGATGTTCTTGTCTACCTTTTAGGGTGGAATTTGGACATCAAGCACACTCTCCTTCTCCAGTTTATACATGAAGCTTTGGTGGTCACCCCGATCTCGTGGACTTCAAGACCCATTATTTAAGACTCGGGGAAGTTCACGAAACCCTCCTACTATGTTTTTATTATCTATATGCTTGTATTTCATTGCTTAGGCACATTGAGGGCAATGTGCATCTTCAAGTGGGGGGTAGAGTTGGATTTTCGTGAACTTTGAAAATTTTTGTTTTGCATGCATGATTACCGATGATAGCTATGATCTTAGTGTTTTGGACTTCCTAGCAAGAAGGGTTGATAGTTATGAGTTGTATTTCATTATTGTGCCTAAATGATGTCCTGCTTTATCTTTAGTGCACTGACAGACTTTTACACATGTACTTCCACCTCATACATTCCAACTAACACATTACAATGTTTTCGACATTAAATTGTTAAAGTCTACTTTCAATGCCTTTTTAAGAGCTTTTGAGGTCCTTTGTTGTTTTCTTTGGCCTCAAGTGAGTTGTTCAACAAGTTTTATTCCGGGGGGTTCGAGATTAAAAAAAAAAAAAAATGGAGTCTATCACAGTATTCCTCTGCTATTACAGCATGAATGCGTCTACGTGGACTCAGTGCACAAAACAATACTAGGGGTGAAACAGGATTCAATAGAGCACAACAAGAAAAATGTAACTCACATCAATCATTAATTCATACTTGAAGAATCTCACAAGAAAGTAACAAGCCATCATTGATAACACTAGCATGTAAAGTTGACCTAATACATGTAAAAAACCCATCCCCACACCTAGTGTTGTACATTGCCCTCAATGTACACTAATCATGAAAATAGAGGCAATATAAACAATAATAATAAAGGAGGAGGGTGAAAACGAACTTCCCCGGTTTATCTTGTAAAAATGGCGAAATGTGACCCGACTAAAGTGTACGCCGAGTTTACATGTCGGGTCCGGCTCCCACAAAATGTAGAGATGCTCACCAAATTCCCCTCAATGCCCTGCAAAGCACAGGGGCATACCATCATTCCAAAAAAAAATAAAGATTAATACTAGGGAGCAGTCAAGCACACAACTAAATAAAAGCAACCAGAGTTCTACAAAGTGTTGTTCAGGGTATAACCCTTCCCAACTTATTCAAAACAAACAAACACACGTGCAGAAAATAAAGAAAACAACAATAAATAGAGACAACATGCTGCTAAAAGATAAATAAGTGTCCATGCTCAAGAATGAAATGGCTCGTCGATAACAGGTGGGACAGGTGTGTCGGTGCAGGATGCGGTGCCAGTCCACGAAGATGAACTGCGAGCAGAGATGGCAAACTGGCGAAAGTCCTCAGTGAGCGTGCATTGACCCTCTAGGATCAAGTACAGCTGTCCGCGCATCTCACGCTGCTCATGACGGATGGCCTGAATATCGCTCTCCATTCATCGCACCCTAGCTTCAAAGCCCGATGATGATGTGGTGCCAGGAGTGAGAGTGGGCGTGTCATCAGGATCAGAGTCAATGTCTGCTGGCAAACTGGACTCCCCGGCCGATGACTGTCGGGAAAATCGGTAACGGGCACCTCTCTTTTCAACTAGACCAACAGCTAGCAAGATATTTGTGCCAAGGGCCGCTGCACCACCCACAATCGTCATATCACGGTCGCGGTCCAACAATTTCATACCTCGAATCAACCTGGTGATGTACAGACCCAAGAAAATAGCACCTAATCGCATGCACTGTGCGTGATGAATAAATGCTTCAGCCACAAGATGCCCAAGGTGGAGGGGGCATTGCTCAAAAATCCCAAACAAAATCATTAGATCAGAGTTAGACACTACTCCAGTACTATCCTTTCGGCCCCCTATGGAACGAGTAATTATGGCATGCACATATCTCATGATAGGATCCGTAATCCGGGACACCTTTCGAGTGTTTTTGGTGTCGCCTGGGGCTATGGTGGCCCAATATTGATTCGCATTCACATGCGGTGGAAAATCGACTCGGATTTGGCCAATCGGAATGGAGTTCATGTATTCCTCGTCATAGACCCCCAAGTAACTTGCAAATTCGATGTGAGACAATTCGCGAAGCCTTCTAAAAGCTTGGAAGCGGATAGTCCCCTGTTTCTTACAGATGATGCGTCGCCGGTCTTTTGTGCCTCAAAGGTGCTCAGAACCTCCAAAGTGAGTTGCCGATATGTTGGTTCATCGATAGTAAATAAGTTCACCCAACCATTTTGAGATAGAACTTTCCTCACTTGGTTGGCAATTCCAAGCTCTTCCAGAAAATTCCAATCAATCCGTAGGACGGTGCCAAAGGGTTTAGTCTTCAATGTTTCGTATCGTGCCATGTGAAGGGGGTTTGCGAACGTAGGCTCCTCGGGGTTTTGTGTTGAAGCTCATGGACGTTTTGAAGCAACCCTCTTGATGTTTGGCATCCCTACAACACATAAGATCTTCATCAAGCCTTAACCAATCCATTACAATACCAAAAATAACACAAAAAGCAAGAAACAAATGAGAAAGGGGCATGAATAGGGTCCATACAGCCGTATAGGGGGCCGTATGGACACTATTCATGGTGTAGCATTTCCTTAACATCATGAAGATCGAAAAAGTTTTACAAGAATTCAATGGGAGATGAACAAACAACATTCACACCACCAACACATGATAAAAGCAAGAATTTATTTACCAAAAAGCTCCATGAAATTTAGAGAAAATGAGAAAGAGAATTCTAGGGCACCAAAAAGCTTACCGGTGAATCCTTGGTGGAACTTGCTAGAAACTCTTGGCAAATCACTAGATCGAGGTCTCAAATTGTCTAGGAGGTGATCTAGAACAAAAGATAGAGAGATTTGGTTGAGGAATGATGGGAAAAAGGAGAGGAGAAATGATGGAGATGAAGGGAGAATGGAGAAGAAGACCCAAAGAATCAAATAATGGGGGGTTAAGACACTAGGCCGAGCTTCACGGCCTCTCTCACGCCCATGAGAAGGGCCGTGAGGCCTAGTGCAAATCCCCAGCCCGTGCCTGACTGCTACTAGCCCACGTTTCATGGCCCCCCTCACGGCCGTGAGGGGGGCGTGAACCCTAGTACATTTTCACTGGCGATTTGTTCACGGCCTCTCTCACGGCCCCCTGATGGCCCTGAGGACCTGGGGAGGCTAGCTTAGGGTCAAAATGCATTCTAAAACTCTCCGGGAAGATTATAACATGATCTATAACACCTCCTACTCGAAAGAAATACGCAAAAGACTCGAATGACCACATGAATCAACAACAAAACAAGTAGGCACAACAAAGAAAAATCTAAAACAACACTCATGATGAGAGCAAAATTTTTGAGGACGGACTTTTTCAAATGCAAAACAAATAAGGAAACTAACACATTGCAAAGTAGAAATGAACAACTAAAATACGAAAATTGAATTGAAAACCCCCGAACGCTTGGGTTGCCTCCCAAGAAGCGCTTGTTTAATGTCACGAGCCTGACGTACCTTCTCACTTACCTCACGGGGGTTCGAAGAGTTTGAAGTGACCCCCGGTCCCTATTGAATCATTATTGTTGAAGTAGCATTTCAGTCTCTATCCATTCACCTTGAAAGTACCTTTTTCTGGGTGAGTGACTTCCACTGCTCCATGCGGGAAGACTTGAGTAACAGTGTATGGGTCCGACCAACGCGATTTTAGCTTTTCGGGAAACAGTTTCAACCTAGAATTGAAAAGTAACACTTGGTCTCCTTCTTAAAATTGTTTTGGATGTTTGATGTGCCAGTCATGGTACTCCTTCACTTTTTCTTTGTAGAGCTTTGAATTCTCGTATGCATTAAAATTCCATTCATCCAGCTCATTCAGTTGTAGCTTCCTCTTGCTTCATGCAAGAGTAAAATCAATATTCAGAAATTTAATTGCCCAATAAGCTTTGTGTTCAAGTTCAACTGGTAAGTGGCATGTTTTCCCATAAACTAGCCTATAAGGAGTAGTTCCTATAGGAGTCTTATATGCAGTTCTGTATGCCCAGAGTGCATCATCTAAGTGTTCTGCCCAGTCTCTTCTATTTTCAGTAACCATTTTCTCCAAGATTCGCTTTAAGTCTCTGTTTGATACTTCCACCTGCCCACTGGTTTGTGGGTGATACGGTGTTGCCATTTTGTGGTGCACACCATAACGCTTCAAGATTTTTGTGAATTGAGCATTGCAGAAATGAGTGCCCCTGTCACTAATGATTGCTCGTGGCGTGCAAAATCTGGAAAATAGCTTCTTCAAAAACTTGACCACTACCCTAGCATCACTTGTCTGCAAAGCCTGTGCTTCCACCCATTTGGATACATAATCGACTGCTACAAGAATGAACTTGTACCCATAGAAGCTAGGGAATGGTCCCATGAAGTCGATCCCCCACACGTCAAAGACTTCACATGCTTGATTCCAATTCTGGGGTATCTCATCACGGCGAGAGATGTTACCTACCCGCTGACATCAATTACATGATTGTATGAACTTTTGGGTATCATGAAACAGTGATGGCCAGTAAAATCCAGCATCAAGAATTTTCTTTGCTGTTCGGTTGGCATTGTAGTGGCCTCCAGTGGGCCCTGAATGACAATGTTTCAGGATACTTAGGCCCTCTTGTCGGGGAACACATCTTCGAACAACTCGATTGGCATCGGAAAAGAATTTCTTTCGTTGTTGATATGTGAACCATTTCGGTACGACCCTTCCAACCAAATAGTTGGCAAAATTAGCAAACCATGGTGGCTCTTTTTCCTCTATAACTTGAATACTATACAAGCGCTCTTCAGGAAACGAATCATTGATGTCTTTTTCTATAAGGATTTCCGTGTTGGGGTTCTCTAAACGAGACAAATGATCTGCTACGAGGTTTTCTGCCCCACGCTTATCCTTGATTTCAAGATCGAACTCTTGCAGTAACAACACCCATCTAATAAACCTTGGTTTAGCATCCGACTTGCTAAGTAGGTACCTTAAGGCTGAATGATCAGTATACACCACTACTTTCGAGAGAACTAGATAGGACCGGAATTTATCAAATGCAAACACCATGGCAAGTAATTCTTTCTCAGTTGTAGTGTAATTCTCCTGAGCCCCAGTCAAAGTTTTGCTTGCATAATAGATAGGATGAAAATGCTTGTCCCGTCTCTGCCCAAGAACTGCACCCACAGCAAAATCACTTGCGTCACACATCAGTTCAAATGGGGAATCCCAATCTGGTTCTCTTTGAGTGTAACAAAGGCTTTCATGCAATCATCATTGAATTCAATCGGGACATCCTTTTCTAATAATTTTGTCAAGGGTCTAGCAATTTTCGAAAAATCCTTGATGAATCTCCTATAAAAACCCGCATGTCCAAGGAAGCTTCGGATGGCCTTCACCGAGACCGGTGGAGGTAGCTTCTCTATGACCGAAATTTTAGCTTTGTCTACCTCGATCCCTTCTTTAGAAATTTTGTGACCCAAGACTATCCCCTCCTGAACCATGAAGTGGCATTTCTCCCAACTTAGCACAAGGTTAGTTTCCTCACACCGGATGAGAACATGCTCTAGATTCTTGAGGCATAACTCGAATGTATCACCGAAGACAGAAAAATCATCCAAAAACACCTCCATGAAGTCTTCTACCATGTCCTCAAAAATTGCCATCATGCATCTTTGAAAAGTAGCCGGGGCATTGCAAAGCCCGAAGCGCATTCGGCGATAAGCAAATGTTCCATATGGGCATGTAAATGTGGTTTTTTCCTGATCTTCCGGTGCAATGGGGATTTGGAAATAGCCAGAAAAGCCATCCAAAAAACAATAGTAGGAGTGTCCCGCTAGCCGCACAAGCATTTGATCAATGAATGGTAACGGGAAGTGATCCTTCCTAGTGGCATCGTTCAATTTTCTGTAATCAATGCAGACACGCCATCCAGTAACTGTACGAGTGGGGATTAACTCATTTCTTTCATTGGTGATCACGGTCATCCCTCCCTTCTTAGGGACCACTTGCACTGGGCTGACCCATTCACTGTCGGATATTGGATTAATGATGCCTACATCGAGAAGCTTTATAACCTCAACCCTGACCACCTCCTTCATATTTGGATTGAGTCTCCTTTGAGGTAGGACTGAAAGTTTGTGATCATCCTCCATCAGAATTTTGTGAGTGCAAAAAGAGGGGTTTTGATTGCTTCCCCGCAAATGTACGGGATCGCCAAGTAATACCCTGTGAGTGACACAGGGGTCGTATTCCACTGGGGCCAAGGAAGTACTATTACTCACTCTTCATCTATTTTCTAGCCTACCATTCAATATGAGTGGAAAGAAAATAAAGCAAACAAACTAATTTAAACTAATCCTATGGCCTGGTAACTAACACACGGATGTGAACAATCAAGGGAGTATCAAGCATGAGAAGGGTGTGTTTGGATAAGGAATCCACCTAGGGTTGTCATTAAGTCAAAAATTAGGATGATATAAAGATGCATTGATGATAGTTGAGACCTAGAGGCCCCGTGAGTAGATTAGCCCCGATCTCTCGGCGACTGACCCCTAATCACATACGAGTGTTAACCGGAATCTCTCCGTATTAACCCACCTACGATCACATTAAGCTCCGTGAAATCTCTAATAGGAGTAAACCTACTATCCTTCGACTTAAACCTAGCAATGGAGGGCTACCGATACCCAATTTCTCGGCACTTAAACCTCATTACAAGGGACACTTAAACAACATACAAGGAAGACAAAAACATAAAAGAAGCAATGAAAACCCCCTCTAGGTTGTGATCTCCTTGAATGGATGAAGCTTCGAATGATGATGCAATGGTGGTGTAGAACTTCGCACAAACTCCTTCTCCCTTGCTCCTCTCGCTCTTGGTGATGATGTGTGCTCGTTTCCCAAAAATATTGGCGCCAAAAGGTTGCCGGAAGGCCTCAAGAAGGTGTCGTGGCGGCGGCCTCAAAGGCCAAGAAGAAGTCCCCTTTGTGTGCCCTAAAAACATCTATATATATTCCCGCAGTATCCCGGGGTGGATAGATTGATCCCGGGGTGGATAGGTAGGCAAAGATAAGGCAAAACTTGGCTCATGTGGGGGTGTATCCCGGGGTGGATGGATGGATCCCGGGTGGATAGGGGCCCGTAAACCCTAGTACAAAATCACTGTCTTTTGATGCTCACGGCCCCTTATACGGCCCCGTATGCTGCACTGTTTATTCTTATGCACTTCCATCATTTCCAGCCCAAAACTCCTCAGGTGCAACAGCAACTGCTACAGTAAATACGCTACAGTGCAGCTACAGTGCTGCGCCGCCAGAATTTCATCCTTTTTCGCCCAAATTGCATTCTCGTGCTCCTCATGGCTCCCCCGTGTCCTACAACATAAATGATAGTCGATTAAGCACAAGACGGGCATCAATTCTTAACAAAATACATGCTAAGTGTATAAAATACGCATATTAAAACATATACATTTAGACACTTATCAGTATCCCCTGCTGCAGCATCCAATAACTATTTAGTGCTCGGATTCAGCCCATTGTAGAAGGTATGAATTATCATCCAATCTGGTAATCCGTGTTGTGGACACTTCCGCATGAGCTCTTTAAACCTATCCCACGTCTTAAAGAAAGACTCCATTTCCTTTTGCATGAAGGATGAGATCTCATTGTGAAGCGTCGCTGATTTACAAAGAGGGAAATATCGGCACAAGAATGCTTCAACCATCTCATCCCATGTGGTAATAGATGCCCTTGGTAGTGAGTATAACCATTTCTTTGCTCTCCCCTTCAAGGAAAATGGGAAAGCTCTAAGTCTGATGGCATCATCCGTTACTCCGTTGATCTTCAACATGTCGCACATCTCCAAGAAGTTCTCAGTATGACTGTTGGGATCCTCATCAACCAATCCATTAAACTGTGCTGTCTATTGCAACATCTGGATGAAACCAGGCTTTACCTCAAAATTTTGAGCCGTGATTGGGGGCCTCACTATGCTTGATTAAGTGCCCAAGACTGCGGGTCTAGTAAAATCGGACAATGTCCTCTGCTGTTCATTCTGCTCTGCCACTGTTTCTGACCCTTCTGTCTCAATATTGGCTTGATTCGAAGATTCTTGTACAGGTTCCTTCCCTTTACGATACGTTCTTCTACCAATATCCAGGTCTCCTTCTACAAGAATTGAAGGGTTCCTACGGATCATAACCTGGAGCCAAAAATAAGAAAAAGAAAACAAATAAGAATGATGATAGATGAAAGAAGTGTGAACTAGAAAACGAAGTAAAATAGCTAATATAGCAAAAAACAAATATCTAAAATACGCCTATTCCCCGAAAGTGCACGGGTTATTGAAGTAATAAAATACCCTGGTGAGTGTGTAGTCGTATCCACAGGGAATAGGGATTTGAGATATAAGTATTCACTATGTAGCTAATGCGATGTGTGGAAAGAAATCAATGAGTGAGTGCGAAAGCAATTTATAAAAACAAGAATTAAAATAGAAGTGTGGAAAGTAAAAGAGTACAAGTAGGAGTAAAAAGAGTAGGACAAGCAATGAGTGAAGTTGGGTACCTGGACAAGCTACCCGTAGGACTTTTGCTTCTAGTGCAAGATAATGCTATTATACTGTCCTATTGATGTTAACTGAGTCGAGGAAATCCTTAAACACACAGTCACAAACCTAAGGTCAACCGTGACTAACCCCAACACTATGCCCTGGCATTAGGTTTCACTACGACCCTTGACTCTCGTTGACCTATCAACTAAGCCCTAGGGGAGTCTATCTTCCTAAACCTCACACTGTGTTGAATTGCTTTAAGTTCTAGGGATTCCTAGTGATTAACCCTTTTCCTATGTATAGTTCTAACCTTTTGGTCTAGGTGAAAGAACCCTAGTCTAAATTAAGCCCCAACACTAAGATTCACTTCAACCCTTCACTCTATTGCTCGCACAACTAAGCCCCAGGGGAGTTTATCTCCTAGCACTTCACTCTATCTCGACCGCTCATAAATCATGGAACATGGAGGTAGGGAGAATCACATCAGAGGGGAAAGGGGACATTCCGTTACCTCACGACTCACCCTCTCAACCCTCTTCAATCCTAAGTAGTCTAAACCTATAGGAGTTGTCACACCTCCAAAGGATAACCTAGATTGCTCTCAAGCCTAGTGTCACGGCTAAGGGAAAACAATAACAAGATAAAATTAAAATTGAAACTCAATTTTATTCATCAATAATGGAAAAACATAATAGCTCCTCATGGAGCTATACAAATCCATCAAAATAAGAAACAAAATACAAATTAAATGCATAGATGAAAACTTCCTTGTGTGTGGTGTGGCCATGGTCTTGTGCGGCAGCCGGACGTTGATGTCGACACCGATGACGCGCTCCAAACCTCCACAAAGTTCTCTCCAAACCCTAGCCGTGCCTCTCCAGAAGTTTGGTCAAAAGAGAGCCAAAAAAGATCCAAAATATGTCTCCAAAACGGGCTTTTATAATGCTGAGTCATGGCTTTAAATCGGCTGAAATCGGGATTTGACACGGCCGTTTGAAGTTGCTGTTTTGCTGATTTTCTGCATATAGTAAACAGTAACTTGCTACAGTCGATCGTGCCGATTGCTTCAAATCTCCTAATTGGTGAAGTTCTCCTTGTTAGCATGAGTTAGACTTATTATGAATGTGACTGCCTTTGTGCCCCTCTAAAGGAGGTTGGCACACACTCACAAGTCTATGCTCACGCCTTGCTCCTTGCTTGGTCCGAAAATCTTCCCAACAATGCCAAACATGACCTAACTTCGTTCCTTTCATTCACTTTATCTTTACAACCCTACAGTGCACAAAAGTAAACAATTCCACACTTTTTAGTGATAAAATCTGATTAAATTAATGCTCATTACAAGATAATAACACTTCGCATTACTATAACACGAGCACTTATCAACAATTTTATTCATTAATAAAGAAAAGCATAATAACAATGTGAAAGAAACATAATCATCCTAGGGTTTATAAGTCCGAATAGTCACAAGGGGTTCAGATCCTCATGGAGCTATACAAATTCATCAAACTATGAAAGTAAAAACAAATTGAAAGCATAGATAAAAACCCCCTTGTGTAGAGTTGGCCGTGGTCTTGTGTGACTGTCGAACGTCGATGTCGATGCCAATGACGAGCTCCAAACCTCCACAAAGTTCTCTCTGAAACCCTAGCCGCAACCCTCTAGAGGTTAGGTCAAGAGATAGGTAAAAAGATCCAGAAAAAGTCTCCCAAACGGGCTTTTATAATGTTCATTCATGGCTTTAAATCGCTGAAATCAGGATTTCACACGGCCGTGCAGAATTTCCACACGCCCGTGTGAAGTCTCTGTTTTGCTGATTCGAGGCCGTTGAATTAGGTACACAATCAACGGTAGACAGTGCTGATTGCTTCAATTCTCCTCATTGGCGAAGTTCTCCTATGCTAACATAAGCTAGACTTATTGTGAATGTGACTACCTTTGTGCCGCTCCAAAAAGGTTGGCACACACTCACAAGTCTAGGCTCGTACCTTGTTTCTTGCTCGGTCCGAGAACTCCCCAACATTGACGAACAAGATCTAACTTTGCTTCTTTTCTCCCAATTAGATTCACAACCCTACATTGCACAAAAGCACACAAATGCATACTATTTAGTGATAAAATCTTATGAAAGTAATGCTCATTGTAAGATAATAAGACTTCGCATTATTATAACACGAGCACTTATCAAGGAGCTTCGTGGAGAAGACGCAGCGGCCTCACAGGACCATCGCCACGCATCACAAGGGGGTTTTATTCATGTTTGCTATACTTGTTGATTCATATACATTGATGATTTTGTATAGCTCCATGAAGAGCTAAACCCCTCGTGAGTATTCAGACTTGTAAACCCTAGGATGACATTGTTTCTATGGCTTTTATTATGCTTCTTAATTGATGAATTTAATTGAGTTCGAATCTTAATTGTTTAATTATTTGATTTTCCCTTAGACATGACACTAAGTTTGAGAATCATCTAGGTTATCGTTGGAAGGTGTGACAACTTCTATAGGATTAGACTACTTGAGATTAGAGAGGGTCAAGAGGGTGAGTCGTGAGGTAGCAAAACATCCCCTTTCCCCTTCGGCGTTATTTTTCCTACCTCCATATTCCAAGAGTTCTTAGCGGTCAAAGTAGAATCATGTGCTAGGAGATGAACTCTACCGGGACTTAGCTGAGTGAGCAATAGAGTGAAGGGTTGTAGTGAACCCTAGTACTGGGGCTTAACTGAGACCAGGGTTCTTTCGCCTAGACCAAAGGGTTTGAACTATACTTAGGGACAGGGTCTATCACTTGGAATCCCTAGAATGCCAAGCAGTTCTATGTAGTGTGAGGCTTAGGAAGATGGACTCCCCTGGGGCTTAGTTGAGAGATCAACAGAGTCAAGGGTTGTAGTGAAACCTAATGTCTGGGCATAGTATTGGAACTAGTCACTGTTGACCTTAGGTTTGGGAGTATGTGCTTTAGGATTTCCATGACTTATTAGACATCAATCAGAAGGTATAATATTAGTCTTGCACTAGAAACATTAGTCCTAGGGGGAGCTTTGTCCCGGTACCCCATATTCGCATTAACTGATCTCTTCTTTCTCTTTGCTTCCATTCTTCTGTCTTCCATCTTTCTTTTTATTCTATTGCACACACATTGTTTTTTCACCAACGTGTTTTTGCATTAGCTAATTAACAATTTCTCTTGTCTTGAATCACTACTCCCTGTGGATTCGACTTCCCTCTCACCAAGGTATTATTACTTCGACACCCCGTGCACTTTCGGGGCACACTCAAAAGGGTGCTTGTCAATTTATATATGTAAGTAAGGAATAAAGTATCTCATATATGTCCCTTGAAACCTGTTGCATGACCACTTGAGAGGTAGAGTTTTATTCATGACCCAAAGGGCTCTTAACTGGATATTAAGGGTGTCTTTAACATTTTAATGCCAACTTCATTGTGTGCGGAGTGATTGGACACCTTTGTGTGATACATTGTGTAGAGGTTAAGGTTGGAAGTTAGCACACACTTAGAGGTGAACTTTAGATGAAATAGGACTATTTCTACTCGATTACCAATAGAACAAGTCTCTATCTAGCTTTCCTTCTACCAGTACTTGTGGAGTTCTCTACTGTTGGGGTTGAGGTCGTACATTTAGTCATTTATCTTCTTGCCCCTGTTCTTCATGTTTGTTTGCTTGGTGACAAGCAAACGTTTAGGTGTGGGGATGTTTGATAAACACCTAAATGTAAGTACTATTTATGAATTTATGAGTATGAATTATGTATTTTTGTATAAATTGATGCCCGTTTCTTGTCTAAATTGGTTTGTTTCATGTTACAGGTACAAAAGAGGCCTAGGTGAGCTCTATGATGGGATTCAAGAAGAAATCAACACCGGAAAACCCCATTTTTTTAGCAATTGTACTGTAGCTAATACTATAGAAACCTTGTGGCCCGAAACTTGAAGAAATGGTTATGTCTGGAATTTCACACAGGGAATCATACGAGCTCATAAACACCCGCATGCAGTCCTATAGTAGTTTTACTGCAATAGAATACTGTAGCAAGTTACTATAGCACTCCGCTATGGCAACCTACACAAAATTCGGTGAGCTACAGGACCAGTACACTACCACATGCCAGGCCGCATGCATCCCAAAAATAGCCCTCTTAAGTGTTTTTAAGAGTTCATTTGGAAGGGAGAGCCTAACCTTTGCAGACAATCCACTTCACCACCTTCAAATCTGAGCTAGGACAGGATTTTGGAGGCCATTTCCAGGGAGATAACGATGAGGAGAGCGAGATGCGATGAGATCTTCTCCTTCAATTTGCACCTTGAGAGGAATATTAAGAAAGGAAGCTATCCCTTGAGTGGCATTTTTGGAAGCATCATTCGGCCTCTACCTATTGAATGATTGTTCCTATTGTATTATTTGGTTGTTTACATGCATTTCCTTAAGGATTTTGTAGTCATGAACAAGTAAAACACCAAGGTCACCGGATGTAGGTAAACCTTGGGGGTAAACTTATGTAGAATGGTTGCTATTCTTGTTTAATGCATTTGGGTTTGTTTGTGATCCTTGTTTGGTGTACGTAAATGCCTTGGTATGCATGAAAACTCAGTATATTAATTTCTAGACAACTCTAGGTTGTATGACCATTGCCCTAGTATTAGGCTCACCAAGCTTGAAAGGGATACATGTACGAATATGCCGTGACCATCGGGTATTTGTACCCCTTCATTCTTAGGGTTGAACTTAATTATGTTTTGTTCCTAACTTGAGAAACCTACCACTCTCATTGAAATCATATGAGGATTTGAGTGGAAGAAATTTCGTATTCAATACTCGTACCAGATTAAAGACTAATTTCAGTGACCATCGGGTTGGTCTAATTTAGGCTTTCTCAGACCAAACCCCCCATTTGCATGCTAGTTATGGCAACTTTCACACCTTAGTAGCCCCCTTTGGAATCCTCATCCGTGGGCCATTCCTTGCATTATTTCTTCTCCTGAGTATTGCCTTTGTTTTCTTACTTTTTTCTAGTATTTTAGTTCTAATTTTATTTTCCTGTTTAATCACTTGAGTTGGTACGTCAAACAATCATACGAAGAGGAAGTAAGGGTAGCTTCTGGAACCCTTGGGAATACGACCCCTTTTTTGTTACACGAGGGGTAGTACTTGGCAACCCCGTGCGCTTGCGGGATCTGCGATTAGCAGGATCAACCTGGTAGCACTGTCGCGGGTGATGGTCGGCGGGCATCTCCGAAGCGCGTCCCCGTCACGGCCACACGCTGCCCCCCAAGCCACTAGGACGACAAGCAGAGCGAGGGCAGCTTGGGGGATGATAAGTGCTCGTGTTATAGTAATGCGAAGCGTTATTATCTTGCAATGAGCATTAATTTAATCAGATTTTATCACTAAAAAGTGTGCATTTGTTTACTTTTGTGCACTGCAGGGTTGTGAAGATAAAGTGAAGGAAAGGAACGAAGTCAGATCATGTTCACCATTATTGGGAAGATTCTTGGACTAAGCAAGGAGCACGGCATGACTAGAGACTTGTGAGTGTGTGCCAACCTCCTTTGGAGGGGCATAAAGGCAGTCACATTCACAATAAGTCTAACTCATGCTAACAAGGAGAACTTCACCAATTAGGAGATTTGAAGCAATCGGCACGATCTACCATTTATTGTTTGCCCAATTCAACGGCCTCAATGAAGAACGACGAATTCGGGAGCGTTTCGGGACAATCACTGTAGCAAGTACTGTAGCAAAAATGTAGCAAGCTACTGTTCATCTTCGGCCGAAATTCAAAATTCCAGAGAATTCACACGGGCATATGGAAATTCCACACAGCCGTGTGAATTAATTTTCCAGCAAGCAGAAACTTCACACGCCCGTGTGGAAATTCCACACAGCCGTGTGAACTAATTTTCCAGCAAGCCAGAAACTTCACACGCCCGTGTGGAAATTCCACACGGGAGTGTGAAGTCCCGATGAGTCCGATTTTAAAACTGCATGCAACAATATAAGAGCGATTTTTTAGACTTTTAAAAAATATCTTTTGACCTATCTTTCTCCCCAACTTCTGGAGAGTGCGGCTAGGGTTGTGGAGAGGATTTTGTGGAGGTTTTGAGCGCGTCATCGGCATCGTCATCGACGTCCTGCGGCCGCACAAAACCACGGCCACACCATACGCAAAAGGGTTTTCATCGATGTCTTTACTTTGTGCTTTCTTTCATACTTTGATGAACATGTATAGCTCCATGAGGAGCTAAACCCCTTGTGGGTATTCGGACTTCTAAACTCTAGGGTTAATATGCTTCTTTCACATTGTTATTATGCTTTTCCATTATTGATGAATAAAAATTGAGTTTCAATCTTAATTTCATCTTGATAATGTTTTCCCTTAGATGTAACATTAGGGTTGAGAGCAATCTAGGTTATCCTTTGGAGGTGTGACAACTCCTATAAGGTTAGACTACTTAAGATTGAAGAGGGTTGATAATGTTTTCCCTAACTAGCATGCACGTGGGTGGTTTGGACCGGGAAACCCTAAATTAGACCAACCCGATGGTCACGGTATTGGTCCCTAATCCGGTACGAGTATTGGAATACGGAATTATTTCCGCCCAAATCCTTGTACTATCACAATGGGTTTAGTGGATTTCCCCAAGCTAGGGTTGAAACACAATCAAGGACAACCCTAACAATTGGAGGGGTACAAATACCCGATGGTCACGGCGTATTCGTACATATATTCCCTTCCAAGCTTAGTGAGCCTAATACTAAGGCAATGGTCATGCAACCTAGCATTGTCTAGGAATTGACATATAGAGTTCTCATACATATCAAGGCATTCAAGAGCCACCAAACAAGAATCACAAACCAAACCAAGTACATAAACTAGAAAGTAGCATCCAAAATACACAAGTTCACCCCCAAGGTTCATCTACATCCGGTGACCTTGGGGTTTAGTTGCTCATGATCACAAAGTAAGCGAGCAAATACATAAAAACAACCAAAAGCATAATGAAAACACCCCCTGAAAAGATCAAGGCCGAATGACGCTTCCAAAGAGGCCACCCAAGGAGTGGCTTCCTTTGTCAAATTTCCTCTCAAATGCAAATCTAAGGCGTGGATTCGTCGTCTCGTGCTCTCCCCATCGTCCTCTCCTCAAGAAACGCCTCCAAAAGCCGGCCTCAAGCTCCCAAAGAAGATGGTGAAGTGTAGCTTTTCTCAAGACCTAGCCCCCTTCCTCCAAATGAACTCAAAACCCTTAAAAACCTTTTCCAGTGGGTTATGCGGCCCCTATGCGGCCCCGCATGCGGGGAGAGAAAATTCCCGAGAAAATCCCGAAATCGCGTAAGTTGCTACAGTACCGCTACAGTGAAATACGTATGTTTAGCCGTTTATCAAACATCCCCACACCTAAGCATTTGCTTATCCTCAAGCAAACACACATGAAGAACAGGGGCACGATGATAAATGACTAAACATACGACCTCAAGCTCAACGGGTGAATACTCCACTAGCACAAGTGAAAAGAAATCTAGAAAGTAAGCTGTACAGTGAGTGATCGAGTAATGGTAGCTCTGTTTTATTCAAAGTGCTTCCGTGAGTGTGTGCTGGCTCCCAACCTTAACCTCCACACCCTGGATTACCCCAGGGGTCCATTCACCCCACATATGGTGAGAGTGGTATTAGGCCGTTAAAGACCTCTTCAATACACAGTTAAAAGTCTTTTGAGTTCGTAAATAAGACTCTAGCACTTAAGAGACTGTGTAACAAGTTCTAGGGGACGCAACAGAGATAGTTATTTACCTATTCACAAATATACAAATTTTTTTTTTTTTTAGTCCGGCTAACATAGACTGCACAAGAAATCTTTCAGAAGGATGCACATGCTGATTAGGCACAAGAGCCACCCAACCTACTCAATTACAGCCTACATAGACGCATTCATGATGTGCAAGCAGAGGAATACTGTCTTAGACTCCACTCTTTTTTTTTTTTCGACTGTACACACTGTATCTCAGTCACTTGGAAACCTGTCACACAAGTTCACTTAAGGCTACAGAAAACAAAAAAGGAACTCAAAAGCTCTTAAAAGAATATTGAAGAAAGAATTTAATAGTCCAATACCAAAATCATCATAATGGGTTGGTTAGAGTGTTCAAGGTAGGAGCAATCATGATAGAACATGAAAAAGCACTACAAATAAAACAGGGCATCATTCAAGCACAGTATAAGAATACAACCCACTTCTATCATTCTTTCAAGCTAGGAAGTACTAAACACTAAGATCATGGCTATCATCGGTCTTCATGCATGTAAAACTAGTAAAGTATCCCATCCCCACACCTAAAGTTGTACATTGCCATCAATGCACCTAGATCAGCGGAATAAGGTGCGAGACATGCCATAAAAGTAAAGGAATGAGGTAAAGAAACTTCACCAAATGGTTGATGAAAGGAACATCCAAATATGCATGAACTGGGGAAAGCTGAGGGGTGCAAGGGCGTGGAGCTTCTACAGTGATCAGTCCTGAAAATAGAGAGAAAGCAAATCACACCCCAAGAAACAAATAGAGAGCAAGACAAGTAAGCACGAATCAAAAACGG
Organism: Dioscorea alata; assembly: GCA_020875875.1. Classification (NCBI taxonomy): domain Eukaryota; kingdom Viridiplantae; phylum Streptophyta; class Magnoliopsida; order Dioscoreales; family Dioscoreaceae; genus Dioscorea; species Dioscorea alata. The sequence goes on along the minus strand of CM037013.1, from coordinate 8,724,533 downwards.
GAAAGTACAGTTTAGAAGGGTGAGGACCCTCACTAACTGAACAATACAAACCAATAAGTCTAGAAATAAAAACCAGTACAAACAACAGAAAAAACTAAAGTGGTGCTGCGAGTCTAGAGATCTGGAGGGAGTGATGGCGCAAAGCACGTGGCAGCTGTGGAGGAGGTGCCGATAGAAGATGAAGTGCCGCGCATGTATGATAAGATCTCGGCCATGCTGCTCTCGATGCGGCCCTGTGATATGGCTAAATCTCACACTGATGCTGTCAACGCCTCCTGAGAGGTCCCAAGGGTCTGCAACTGCTGACGGACCTCGATGCGGAACTCCGCGAAACTCTCCTCAAGTGATGGTCGACTCCCGCTAGGTGTTGCGTCGGGTACAGGGGCGGACTCTGAATCAGACTCGGATCCTGACTCAGAATCCCGAGAGGTGTCAGTGTCATGGGAACTCGTGCCGCCACTGCGCGGGAGACGGTAAGTGTCTCCCGACCTCTCAACTATCCCAATATGAAGCCGGATCGACAAACTAAGTGGTGCGACGGTGCTCACAACGCTGATGCCCTGGGTAAGCTCAATCAGTCCTAGGCCCCTGATAATGCGTGTAATATACGGCCCGGCAAATATAGCTCCAAGACGAGTAGAAGTCCCCTGATGCTCAATAAGTCCGGCGAACAGATGGCCCATGTTGATGGGGTACCGCTGAAGAATACTGTACATCATAAGCAGATCGGTACGGGAAACCACCCAAGTAGAATCAGCGTGACCGTTCACACTTCTGGATAGTAGGGCCTGTAAGTACCTGTGAATGGGGTCTGCCATCAAAGAAGCCTTCTTCGATTGTGCACTAGCAATGGACTTCCAAAAAGAGACAGGGCAAGTGAAGCGTGGAAAATCAGGAGGTAAATTCCTGAGCTCCGAATCGGTGAGGGACTCATAAGTGTGAAACCCAAGGTATATGGCCAACTGGTCGTTGGTGATCCTGTGCCGCTTACCAAAGGCTCTAAAAGTAATGGTGCTAGCTTGGCGCATAAGAGGAGCATGCCCGGAGACCTCAAACGTGCTCAACACCTCCAAGGTCAACTCCCGATAAGTGGGTTCATCGATCTCAAGAATGTCATCCCATCCACCACGGGAGATGAGGCCTCGAAAGGTATCGTCAATGTCCAATGTCTTCAAGGCCTCCCAACTGATCACTCGCACCGTGCCAAACCTCCTCTTCGACAAGAAAGCAAATCTTGTCTTGTGGGCATCGTTCTTGAAGGTAGGATCGCAAACGGGTGGTGGAGAGGTTCTCCTCACTCGTTTGGTGGCCATACGTTTGATCGGCATCCCTACAAGACAAGAGAAACATCATCAAGCCAAAAATATATGAATGCGTCTATGTAGGCTGTAATTGAGTAGGTTGGGTGGCTCTTGTGCCTAATCAGCATGTGCATCCTTCTGAAAGATTTCTTGTGCAGCCTATGTTAGCCGGACTCACAAAAAAAAAAAAAAAAAAAAAAAAGTGTGTATTTGTAAATAGGTAAATAAGTATCTCTGTGCGTCCCCTGGAACTTCTTACACAGTTGCTTAAGTGCTAGAGTTTTATTCAGGAACTCAAAAGACTTTTAACTGAGTATTGAAGAGGTCTTTAGCTGTCTAATGCCGCTCTCACCATATGTGGGGTGAATGGACCCCTGGGGTAATCCAGGGGGTGGAGGTTAAGGTTGGGAGCCAGCACACACTCACGGAAGCACTTTGAATAAAACAGGGCTACCATTACTTGATCACTCACTGTACAGCTCACTTTCTAGATTTCTTTTCACCTGTGCTAGTGGAGTGCTGTACCGTTGAGCTTGAGGTCGTATGTTTAGTCATTTATCACCGTGCCCCTGTTCTTCATGTGTGTTTGCTTGGGGACAAGCAAATGCTTAGGTGTGGGGATGTTTGATAAACGCCTAAACATATGTATTTTCCATGTATTCGGGTGTATATATTACGTATTTTTTCTATGAATTGACACCCGTTTTTGGTCTGAATTGGTTTCTTTCGTGTTACAGGTACTAATGTGACCCCTTCGAGTTCGTTGATAGAATTTGAGAAGAAATCGGCGACGAGAACACTGTTTCTGAGCGCGGGGGGGGGGGGGGGGGGTACTGTAGCAACCACTATAGCAACCACTGTAGCACGAACCCTTTGGCGAAATGGCTAAGTCTGGAGGTCATGCGGTCTGGCATGCGGGCACTGCAGAGGCCGTATACGGTACTGTAGCGGGTTTAATGTAGCATACGGTACTGTAGCAGTTTACTGTAGCGCACTGTAGCAACTTACACGATTTCGGGTTTTTCTCGGGATTTTCTCTCCCCGCATGCGGGGTCGCATACGGGGCCGCATGACGCTCTGGATGATGTTTTTAAGGGTTTTGGGAAGTCATTTTGGGAGAGAGCTAGACCTTGAGCAAGCTTGACTTCACCACCTTCTTTGGGAGCTTGAGGCCGGCTTTTGGAGGCGATTCTTGAGGAGAGGACGACGGGGAGAGCACGAGACGACGACTCCACACCTTCGATTTGGATTTTAGAGGAAGTTTGACAAGGGAAGCCACTCCTTGGGTGGCGTCCTTGGAAGCGTCATTCGGCCTTGATCCTTTGAGGGAGTGTTCTTATTATGCTTTTGGTTGTTTCCATGTATTTATTTGCATACTTTGTGATCATGAGCAACTAAACCCCAAGGTCACCGGATGTAGGTGAACCTTGGGGGTGAACTTGTGTATTTTGGATGATTCCTTTCTAGTTTATGCATGTGTGTTGGTTTGAGATCCTTGTTTGGTGGTTCTTGAATGCCTTGATATGTATGAGAACTCTATATGTCAATTCCTAGACAATGCTAGGTTGCATGACCATTGCCCTAGTGTTAGGCTCACCAAGCTTGGAAGGGAATACATGTACGAATACGCCGTGACCATCGGGTATTTGTACCCCTCCAACTGTTAGGGTTGTCCTTGATTGTGTTTCAACCCCAGCTTGGGGAAATCCATTAAACCCATTGCAATCGTACAAGGATTTGGGCGGAAGAAATTCCGTATTCCAATACTTGTACCGGATTAGGGACCAAACACCGTGACCATCGGGTTGGTCTAATTTAGGGTTTCCTGGTCCAAACCACCCACGTGCATGCTAGTTAGGGTATCCTTAGCACTTTAGTAGCCCCCGAGGGAATCCTCATCCGTGACCATTCCCTCGCCCTGATTTCCCTCAGTATTTGTATTTATTATTTGTATGCTTTTCATACATCCGTAGATTATTTGTAGTTATCTCCTTTGAGTGATTGCTAGGTTAAACAACATTGTGATAAGGAAGTAAGAATAGCTCCTCGGGCCCTTGGGAATACGACCCCCTCGTGCTCGCGCGAGGGGTATTACTTGGCGACCCCGTGCACTTGCGGGTGAGCGATTCAAACGCATTCTCACCACCCCCAGCAAGCCCTGAATGACAATGTAATAGGATATCATGCCCCTCATCCTTTGAGACGCACCTTCTCACAATTTGATCGGAGCAAGTCCTGAATAGGAATGGATCCTCCCAAGTATAATGTTTCAGATCGGCGAAAATTTTTTTTCGTTGTTGAGATGTGAGCCACTTTGGGAAGGTTCTTGCCGCCAAATAGTTTACAAAGTCAGCGAACCACGGAGTCTCATCCTGCTCAATTACACTTATGCTGCAGAGCTGCTCCCCAGGGAAGGTGTCATTTATTTCTCCTTTTTGCAAGACACCCTCATATGGGTTCTCAAGGCGCGAGAGGTGATCAGCTGCTAAGTTCTTTGCCCCTTTTTTATCTCTTATCTCCAAATCAAATTATTGTAGCAGTAGAACCCAACGGATTAGACAAGGCTTGGCGTCGGGCTTACTCAACAGGTACTTCAATGCCGAATGATCAGTATACACAATCACCTTGGATAGCACTAAATATGACCGGAATTTGTCAAATGCGAAAATGACCGTGAGCATTTCCTTCTCAATGGTGGTGTAATTTTCCTGAGCATCATTCAAAGTTTTGCTTGCATAATAAACAGGATGGAAATGGTTATCTCGTCGCTGCCCAAGTACGGCCCCCACTGCGAAGTCACTTGCATCACACATTAACTCAAACGGCAGATTCCAGTCCGGGGAGACCATGATCGGTGCTTCCACAAGCTTCTTCTTCAGGGTAAGGAAGGCATTCATACAATCGTCATTGAACTCAAAAGGGGCATCCTTCTCAAGCAGTTTTGTAAGCGGTCGAGCAATTGATGAAAAGTCTTTCACAAACCTTCGATAAAACCCAGCGTGCCCTAAAAATCTTCTGATTGCTTTAACTGAAGTGGGAGGAGGAAGTTTTTCGATGGTTGCAACTTTTGCTTTATCCACCTCAATCCATTTTTGTGAGATTTTATGCCCGAGCACTATGCCTTCCTTGACCATAAAGTGACATTTTTCCCAACTGAACACCAAATTAGTTTCTTCGCATCTGTCCAAAACTCGTTCCAGATTTCTAAGGCATAGCTCGAATGAGTCACCAAAGACCGAGAAATCATCCATAAACACTTCCATGATATCCTCCACCATATCTTCGAAAATTGCCATCATGCATCTCTGAAATGTCGTCGGTGCATTGCATAACCCAGAAAGGCATACGACAGTATGCGAATGTGCTATAGGGACAAGTGAAGGTTGTTTTCTCCTGATCTTCTGGGGCAATGGGAATCTGAACATACCCGGAGAGACCATCCAAGAAACAGTAATAAGAATGTCTCGCCAGTCGCTCAAGCATCTGATCAATGAAGGGTAAGGGAAAGTGATCTTTCCTCGTGGCATCATTGAGTTTCCTGTAGTCAATGCATACCCTCCAACCTGTGACAGTCCTAGTAGGAACAAGTTCATTCTTTTCATTAGCAATAACCGTCATCCCTCCTTTCTTTGGTACCACCTGCACTGGGCTTACCCATGCATTGTCAGAGATGGGATAAATAATGCCTGCATCCAAAAGTTTAATGACTTCGTTCCTTACAACCTCTTTCATGTTAGGGTTGAGTCTCCGTTGGGGAATTGCCCGAGGCCTATGGTTGTCCTCCATGAGGATCTTATGAGTGCAGAAAGATGGACTAATTCCCTTAATATCCGAGATTTTCCACGCAATAGCCGTTTTGTGTCTCTTAAGCACCTCAAGAAGCTGCTCCTTCTGCCTAACAGTGAGATCTGAGGCAATAATGACTGGAAGCTTGGACCCCTTTTCCAAGAAAGCAAATTCCAAATGTTCGGGGAGAGGCTTCAACTCTAATTCTGGGGGTTCCTCGATTGATGACTTCTGCTTCCCATAATTCATGAGATCAAACTGTTCGGCGTCACTGTAGTCCCCCGCACCTGGGACAACAACACCTAACACTTCTTCCACACATTGAAGCGCATTTTCAATCACACCTGCATTACCCTCTGGCACATGGGGATTTGCCTCTGAATTTCCGGTTCGAGTTTGATCTGACACACCCTCAAGAGGTATCAAGGAATCAGCAGGATACTCAACATCTCTTCTTAGCTCACGATTAAAGGATTCATGTTGGTGGTTTAGTGAGCAGGTTTCTGTTACTGGTTGTTCCCCAATAGATTCCAAAAATTTGCCAAACACCGACTGAGCCCCTTGTTCTTTAACAAATGTAGCGGCCCTGGCATCATCCGCCGTTCTTATCCACTATTCAATGTTGGGGCACATCTCATCCACCCTAAATGGTGCATTCGAATAAGGGAAAAATGGTTCCTGTGGATAATGATTGTAGGCCTAAGTGTTAGTCGAAGCCATGGTTTAAAGAGAGAAACAAAATAAACAAGAATGATAAAAACGAACAAAGAATAAAAATGGTCAAATCAACACGTTATAAGTTTTCCGAATATTCCTCGTGGGTCCCCGGCAACGGCGCCAAAAACTTGGTAACGCGCTTGAATCGCTCTCCCGCAAGTGCACGGGGTCGCCAAGTAATACCCCTCACGCGAACACGAGGGGGTCGTATCCCCAAGGGCCCGAGAAGCTATTCTTACTTCCTTATCACAATGTTGTTTGACCTAATCAATCACTTGAAAGAAGAACTACCAATAACCTACTAAAACAAAGAGCATGCAAATAGCAAGTATAAATACGGAGGGGAAAAATCAAGGTGAGGGAATGGCCACGGATGAGGATTCCCTCTGGGAATACTAAAGTGCCAAGGATGCCCTAACTGGCATGCACGTGGGTGGTTTGGACCGGGAAAACCTAGATTAGACCAACCCGATGGTCACGGCGTTGGTCCCTAATCCAATACAAGTATTGGAATACGGAATTGCTTCCGTCCAAATCCTTGTACGATTGCAAAGGGTTTAGTGGATTTCCCCAAGCTAGGGTTGAAACACAATCAAGGACAACCCTAACAATTGGAGGGGTACAAATACCCGATGGTCACGGTGTATTTGTATATGTATTCCCTTCCAAGCTTGGTGAGCCTAATACTAGGGCAATCGTCATGCAACCTAGCATTGTCTAGGAATTGACATATAGAGTTCTCATACATATCAAGGCATTCAAGAACCACCAAACAAGGATCACAAACCAAACCAAATACATAAACTAGAAAGTAGCATCCAAAATACACAAGTTCACCCCCAAGGTTCACCTACATCCGGTGACCTTGGGGTTAGTTGTTCATGATCACAAAGTAAGCAAGAAAATACATAAAAACAACCAAAAGCATAATGAAAACACCCCCTGAAAAGATCAAAGCCGAATGACGCTTCCAAGGACACCACCCAAGGAGTGGCTTCCTTTGTCAAACTTCCTCTCAAATGCAAATCGAAGGCGTGGATTCGTCGTCTCGTGCTCTCCCCGTCGTCCTCTCCTCAAGAAACGCCTCCAAAAGCCGGCCTCAAGCTCCCAAAGAAGATGGTGAAGTGTAGTGTTCTTCAAGACCTAGCCTCTTTCCTTCCAAATGAACTCCAAAACCCTTAAAAGCCTTTTTCAGTGGATTATGCGGCCCCGCATGCGGGGAGAGAAAATTCCTGAGAAAATCCCGAAATCGCGTAAGTTGCTACAGTGTCGCTACAGTGACTGGTACAGTGCCGTGTACGGCCTCTGCAGTGCCCGCATGACAGCCCGCATGAACCTCCAGACTTAGCCATTTCGCCAAAGGGTTCGTGTTACAGGATCTGCTACAGTATTCGCTACAGTACCACCCCCCCCGCTCCGAAATAGTGTTTTCGTCGCCGATTTCTTCTCAAATTCTATCAACGAGCTCGAAGGGGTCACATCAGTACCTGTAACACGAAAGAAACCAATTCAGACCAAAAACGGGCGTGAACTCATAGAAAAATACGTAATACATACACCCGAATACATGGAAAATACGTATGTTTCGGCGTTTATCAAGGGCAGTCACAACAGAAAAACATTGCACCACCGGAATTTCAAGGTCAACAAGCTTCGAATCTAGAAAGCCGAGTGACCTGGTTAGAAGGGAAAATGACCGACCTTGAGAGAGCCCTCACACAGTTTGTTCTTCATCGGATGCTAGGTTTCAGTCGGTGGAGGCTACTCTTCACAATCACACCGCCTCCCTACACAATTTGGAAAATCAAGTAGGGCAAATTGCGAAGACATTGGCAGAAAGACCTTAAGGTAGCTTGTCTAGCAATACGGAGACTAATCCAAGGGAGCAATTGAAGGCAATCACCTTGAGGAGTGGGAAAGAGGTTGAGAGAAATCTCTCTCTAGAGAAGACAAAAGAAGCACCCGAAGTTGAAGAAGTAGGGGGAGAAGCACCAAAAGAGAAAAAGGTGGCACCACCACCATACAAACAAAGGATACCCTACACTTCGAGGTTGAAGAATGACCAAGACAATGAGCAATACAATAAATTTCGGGGTATCTTCAAACAATTGCACATCAACATACCATTCGCGGAAGCATTAGCCAAATGCCCAAGTACGCGAAGTTCCTGAAGGACCTCTTAACCAATAAGAGGAAGTTGGAGCAGAGTGCAGCTATAGTTTTTTAAGCTAATTGCTCGGCCGTCTTACAAAAGAACATGCTGAATAAGAGAAAAGATCCCAAGAGTTTCATCATACCTTGCAACATTGGCAATTTGGGTGAAGAGATGGCATTGGCCGATTCGGGGGCAAGCATCAATGTCATGCCCTATACCTTCTTCCAAAAGCTAGGCTTGGGCGAGCCTAGATCCACTCGGATGACACTTTAACTCGTGGATCGATCGGTGAGGCATCCGAGGGGAATTGTGAAAGATGTCTTGGTGAAAGTAGACAAGTACATCTTTCCTGTGGACTTTGTTGTACTTGATGTGGATGAGGATGTCGAAGTACCGCTGATTCTTGGGAGGCCATTCTTGCGCACTTCCAAGGCTTTGATAGATGATAAACGCCTAAACATATGTATTTCTTATGTATCCGGGCGTATACATTGCGTATTTTTATATGAATTGACGCCCGTTTTTGGTCTGAATTGGTTTTTTTCGTGTTACAGGTACCAATGAGGCCCCGGCGAGCTCGATGACAGAATTGGAGAAGAATCGGCATCAAAAAATACTATTTCGGAGCCCGGGGAGGGGGCACTGTAGCAACCACTGTAGTACAAAGACTTGAAGATAGGCTTGGAAAGGAGGTTCATGCGGGCTACCATGCGGGTGCATTGCAGGACGCATACGGCACTGTAGTAGAGTTACTGCAGCAGGGGTTACTGTAGCGGTATTGTAGTAACTTACGCGACTTTCGGGATTTGTCAAAAACTTTCTCTCCCCGCATGCGGGGCCGCATGGGAGGCCGCATAACTCGCTGGAATTCATTTTTAAGGGTTTTTGGAGCATTTTGAGAGGGTAGAACCTAGGTCTTGCGAGAGCTTGAGTTCACCACTTTCCTTGGAAGATTGAGGCCAGGTTTTGGAGGTAATTCTTAAGGAGAGGACGACAGGGACAGCACGACACGATGAGTTCACGCCTTCGATTTGCATTTGAGAGGAAAATTGACAAAGGAAGCCACTCCTTGGGTGGCGTCCTTGGAAGCGTCATTCGGCCTTGATCCTTTGAGTGAGTGTTCTTATTATGAATTTGGTTGTTTTCATGAATTTTCTTGCCTATTTTGTGATCATGAGCAACTAAACCCCAAGGTCACCGGATGTAGGTGAACCTTGGGGGTGAACTTGTGTATTTTGGATGCTTGTTCTAGTGATAGCTAACCCGCAAGTGTACGGGGTCGCCAAGTAATACCTAGTGCAAAAGCACCAGGATCGTATTCCACGGGGCTAAGGGTCTACTATTACTCCTCCATCACCTATTTTCTAACCTAACATCTCAACATGGTTTTGGTACTCTAATTAAAGCAAGAAACAAGAACAATATGTAAGAACAACTTAAAGAGAAACGCAATGGTTGCAAGTGCTACAATAATGTGTAAAGGCCTATGGATGTGGATCCCCTTGAGGGGTCATCATGAGACATGGATGAACATAAAAAAAAAGATAGTTCGGGTGATTTAAACCGAAGGATCTCAAGATTAGATCAACCCCAATTTCTCGGCGATTGAACCCTAATCCCATACGAATACCTAGCGGAATTTCTTCCTAACCGGTATTCCTACGATTGCATTAAGTACAAGGAGATCCCAATATAAGGGTACCCTAAACCCTAGTTTACCCTTATAGATCGGAGGGCTATTGATACCCAATTTCTCGGCAATACCAATACAAGAAGCCCCTTTTTGTTCATGAACGATCTAGTACACGCGAGTAGGTCACGTCTACGTGTACAACTCAATAAAGAGCTATGGATTTCTCCTTCAAGAAGCTCTAGGCATGAAATACAATGAACAAAATCATAAATCAACCCAAACATAGTATTAAGTTCTAATCATCCAAGATACATGATAAACCCCCCCAAGGTTCACCGACATCCGGTGGCCTTGGGGGTCTAGTGTGCTATCATCCAAATAACAACAACAAAGTATGATAAATCCCTCAAAAAGCACATAAATGACACTCCCTAGATGAAATAATGAAGGTGAAGGTGAAGATCCGGCCGAATGACGCTTTCCCTCGCCCAAGAGGTTGCCAAATGACGCTTCCCCTCGGCTTGGCACCTTGCTCCCTTGATGGTTAAGCTCTCCCCTTGTTGATGATGCTCTTGCCTACTTCTTTTGCTCCAAATCGTCGTCTTCCAAAAGATATCTTCGTTCTCTCCTTCAATGTGCCGGCCAAAAGTTTTTCTTCTTGAGCCCTAGAACTCCCAATTTATACCCCCGAGGCATACGGGCTGTGAAGGGGGCCGTATGGATGTATATTGGATCCAGAAAACCCCAAATCCCGAGCCTCACTGGGTTGTTAACTGGGTAGTTAACTGGGTAGTGAAGCATAGGCAAAAGGTACTGAAAAATCAATACTGGGTCGCAAACTGGGCAGTGAGGATTTATGTTGGGATCTCTGGAGGTGCCTCACGGGGTAGCAGACGGGGTCGTGAGGGTCATGGCAAAAACTTAGAGTTTTCTTGCCCGAAAACCCCCAGCTGCTACAGTAACTGCTACAATGTTTATATGCTACAGTATTTCTGCTACAGTGAAATACATGCTAAGTGTATAAAATATGTATGCTAAAGTACATACATTTAGACACTTATCATCTAGTTTTATGTATTTGGTGTGGTTTGTGATCCTTGTTTGGTGATTTTTTAATGCCTTGGTATGTATGAGAACTTTATGTATAAATTCCTAGACAATACTAGGTTGCATGACCATTGCCCTAGTATTAGGCTCACCAAGCTTGGACGGGAATACACGTACGAATACGCCATGACGATCGGGTATTTGTACCCCTCCAATTGTTAGGGTAGTCCTTGATTGTGTCTCAACCCTAGCTTGGGGAAATCCACTAAACCCATTGTAATCGTATGAGGATTTGGGCGGAAGCAATTTCATATTCCAATACTCATACCGATTAGGGACCAACACCGTGACCATCGGGTTGGTCTAATTTAGGGTTTCCCGGTCCAAACCACCCACATGCATACTAGTTAGGGCATCCTCAGCAATTTAGTAACCCTCGAGGGAATCCTCGTCCGTGACCATTCCCTCGCCTTAATCTTTCCCTCCGTATTTATATTTACTATTTGCATGCTCTTTGCTTTAGTAGATTATTTGTAGTTCTTCTTTCAAGTGATTGACTAAGTTGGATAACATTGTGATAAGGAAGTAAGAATAGCTTCTCGGGCCCTTGGGAATACGACCCCCTCATGCTTGCGCGAGGGGTATTAATTGGCGACCCCGTGCACTTGCGGGTGAGTAACTAATAGACATGGACGGTGGAGAGCTCATACTTAGAGTTGGAGATGACAAGCTTACCTATCGTCTCGCCGAAGCCATGAGACATTCTCTCGATTTTGACGACACTCTTTATTATCTTGATGCTACTGATGAGTGTATTGACGAATATGTGCAGGAAATGTTAAACCCGGATCCATATGAACGATGGCCAGACCAAGACGTGGAGAAAGAAGAAGAAGAGGTATTTTCGCTTGGTCCAATCAAGACAGACATCAAGATGGAGAGAGAGCATATGAAGAAGATGCTTCGGAGGATGAAGAGGTCGAAAAGATGCCACAAGAAGAACCCCAACAAGAAGGGCGATGAGTATTCAAGGAGTAAGGGTATTTCACCCTTCTATGGTAACAAATTCGACAACTCTCCCTCTACTCTACAAAGATTATGTAATGCATGCTTTCAGGTCGTAGGGAAGAGGGCAACTTCTATTCATGAACCTCCGTAAGGTAAGACAGGTACGTCAAGCTAAGTGACGTTAAACAAGCGCTTCTTGGGAGGCAACCCAAGCTTTTACTATTTTTCTAGGACTTAGCTGTCATAGTTTTGGTGTCATGAAGTTTTAATGCATGTGCTACGATTTTTATTGTGGATTGTTGACGTTTTCGTGTGCTTAGATGATTATTGACGAAGTTTGAGTTTTTTGAGCATATTTTCCATGGTATCTGGTCGTGTTTTGATGGTTTTCACAGGCTCCAAACATCGTATTTGTGTTTCTGAATTTTTGTGAGAGTTTGTAAATTTTTCTAAGTAAACCAGAGAAAACACACGGCCGTGTGGAAATTCCACACGTGCGTGTGTCACCACTTAGGGCTCAGCCAGAGAGGGCACAGGGGCGTGTCCATGCCCCTGTGAACAACCTCAGAAGGGGCGCATGGCCGTGTAGAAATCTCGCAGAACTTAAACTCTTTTCTAGAGTCCACGGGGGCGTGTGGCTGCCCCCCTGTGAGTGCCACTGCGCTATGGCACACGGTGGTGTGAAAATTCCACACGGCCATGTAAAACTCTGCAGAGAAAACCTTTCTTCCCGAAAATACACAGGGCCGTGTACCAGCCCCTGTGGGAGAGCTTGTGAAAGGCACACGGCCGTGTGGTTTATTCACACGGCCGTGTGGAATACTTAGAGTTTCTCGGGCAAGTCAGAGAGACCACTGGGGCGTGTGGGTGCCCCTGTGGCCGGCGTTCTATTCTTGGCCAGGTTAGGCACATGGCCGTTGACCCGACCCCTTGCGTGTGTCCCGCAAGTGCACGGGTTTGTCGAAGTAATAAATTTACCCTGGTGAGTGGGTAGTTGAATGCACAGGGAATAGGGAATTAGAATACGAGATTTCACTAATTAAGCTATGCGGAGTACGGAAAAAGCAATAGTAGGATTAATGAGTGAATATATAATCAAACAGAATGAAAGACAAGAAATTAAATAGAAAGATGGAAGATGAGAGAGTGCAAGTAAAAGAGAATAGAGAGGACTAGTAATGAATGAAATAGGGAATCCGGACAAGCTACCTCTAGGGTCTATGCTTCTAGTGCAGGACTATGCTATTATACTTTCCTATTGATGTTTAATTGAGTCGAGGATATCCTAAGACTCACGGTCCCAAACCTAAGGACAACCGTGACTAACCCCAACACTATGTCCCAGTATTAGGATTCACGTCACCCTTCACTCTATCGCTCGCACGACTAAGCCCCAGGGGAGTATATCTACCTAAACCTCACACTACGTGGGATTGCTTTAAGCTCTAGGGATTCCAAGTGGTAAAACCTGTTCCTATGTGTAGTTCTAACCCTTTGGTCCAGGTGGAAGAACCCTAGTCTAGATTAAGCTCCAATGCATAGGATTCACTTTAACCCTTCTCTCTGTTACTTGCGTAACTAAGCCCCAGGGGAGTTTATCTGCCTAGCACTTCACTCTATTTCGACCGCTATGAAATCAAGGAAACGGAGGTAGGAAGAAACCACGTCGGAGGGGAAAGGGGTACATCGCTACCTTACAACTCTCCCTCTCAACCCTCTTCAATCTTAAGTAGTCAAACCCTAAGGAGTTATCACACCTCCAAAAGGCAACCTAAATTGTTCTCAATCCTAGTGTCACATCTAAGAGAAAACATTAACAAGATGAAATTAAGATTGAAACTCAATTTTATTCATCAATAATGGAAAAGCATAATGACAATGTCAAAGAAACATAATAACCCTAGAGTTTACAAGTCCGAATACCCTTAAGGGGTTTAGCTCCTCATGGAGCTATACATGTTCATCAATGAATAAAAGAAAGCACAAAATAAGGACATCAATGAAAACCACCTTTGCGTATGGTGTGGCCGTGGTCTTGTGCGGCCGTCGAGCGTCGATGACGATGCCGATGATGCGCGCTAAACCTCCACGAAATCCTCTCCGAAACCCTAGCCGCCCTCTCCAGAAGTTCGGGAGAAAGATACGTCAAAGATCCCCCAAATTGTCTCCAAATACGGCTTTAAATAGGCTGAGTGCGGGTTTAACTTCGGACTTATCGGGATTTCACACGGCCGTGTGGAATTTCCACACGCCCGTGTGAAGTTTCTGTCTTCCTGAAAAAATTACTTCACACGGCCGTGTGGAATTTCCACACGCCCGTGTGAAGTCTCTGGCTTGCTGGAAAATAATTCACACGGCCGTGTGTTAATTCCACACGCCCTTGTGAACTCTCTGGAAATCCCTATCTTCGGCAGAAATGCGCAGTAACCTGCTACAGTGAATTGCTACAGCACAAAAGCTTGCATTGCTGCTACAGTAACTCGCCGAAAACACTCCCGAATACATTGTTCTTCATCGAGGCCATTTAATTCGGCACACAATCAATGGTAGATCGTGCCGATTGCTTCATGTCTCCTTCTTGGTGAAGTTCTCCTAAGCTACACGAGTTAGACTTGTTGTGAATATGACTGCCTTTGTGCCCCTCCAAAGGAGGTTGGCACACACTCACAAGTCTAAGCTCGTGCCTTGTTCCTTGCTTGGTCCGAAAACCTCCCAACAACGGCGAACACGACCTAACTTCATTCTTCTTTTTCCAACTTGGCTCCATAAACCTACAATGCACAAGAATACACAAATGCACACTATTTAGTGATAAAATCTGATAAAAAGTATGTTCATTGTAAGATAATAACGCTTCGCGTTACTATAACACATGCACTTATCAGCCGTGTGGAATTTCCACACGGCCGTGTGATATTTTTAAGAGACCTTCTGTGTTTTCTCGTGAATCCACAGGGTCGTGTAGCAGCCCCTGTGGAGCCCCCTGTGAAGGCACACGGCCGTGTGGGGTAGTCCAGAGTGTGAACAGAGTGCACACAGGGGCGTGTTATGGCCCTTGTGAACCCTAATTTCAGAGTCACACGGCTGTGTGGAATTTCCACATGGCCGTGTGAATTCCCAAAACTTCAAAAGCCGCGCATTTTCTTTTGGAATTCACTCAAAACTTTTGATTTCTCCACTGTAAACCACTCCCCGACCCACTCAATCGATTTCTCGATCTTCTTTGAGCTTTTTGAAGAAGTTTATTGGAGTTTTCCCGCCGATTTCTCAATTCTATTCATCTGCACTGTCGGTAAGGACTCCAACCCCTTTTTCTTCATCAAAACATGATTCGATTCATTCTTTTCAATTGTTTCGCTTATGTCGAGTGATTATAATGCATATAAACATATTTACAATGAAATTAGAGTACATTGTGATGTAAAATTGAAATTTTGAGACCCACGGCGGTGAGGCTCTGTCCGCCAGAAGCTCTACACGGGCGTTTTAAATTTCCACACGGCCGTGTGGATTTCTGCAGACCATGTTCTTAAACTGTTTTTAACTATTTTCTTTTGCAACCTTGTAGAGATGTCTTCGAGGGCCAAGAAGCAAGCAGGGAAGTGGCCCCGTGAGCCTACTCCACCCCCTGAGGAGATGGAGTTTGATTTACCGGAGCACAGAAAAAGATTCAAGAAGTTATCAGCACTCTGATTTGGACAAGTCGCGCTACCGGGACTTGAGTACATTGAGAGAAATACAGGGGGGCGACGGTGTAGCTACTGAGGTCGAGGAGCTACTAGCAGTTGGTAGTTGGGGCCGTTTGCTAACGATCAGAGAGCCAGCGACTCGAGCCCTCACGCTTGAGGCCTTAGCGACCTTTGAGTTCAACCGAGTGTACGACAGCTTCACACATGGCGAGACGATTCAGTTTCGTGCACTCGGTCGACACTTTAGCCTGAGTATCACCCAGTTCTTGATTATGATGGGCCTTTACGATCAGGCATTTACCGGGACAGAGGAGTACGCGCTGCTGCCCACCGATTACCTAGGGACCCTGACACCTCAGAGGGTCTACAGGACATTGTGCGAGGATGGGCAGTACCAGCCGGGGGTTTCGAAGGCGACATTTCTTTCCCGGCCAGTGTACAGGTACATCCATGCCATCTTGAGTAGGTCTATCAGTGGCAGAGGTGATCGCACAGGGATGCAGAGTAGGCAGGAGCTGCTTTACCTGCACTCTATGGTACAGAGCGAACCACTCTATCTGGGGCACATCCTGGCTGAGTACATGCGCCACCAGGGGCCAGTACCACAGAGTAAGAGTGATTTTTGCTGGACCCTACATTACACGCCTCATGATAGGCTTGGGTCTCAGAGACGGGGTACGCGGGGCCGAGAAGATTGCTACACCAGCCCCACTCACGAGAGATACATTGAGACCGATGGGTATTGTCCGCAGATCAGGACCAGGAGTATATACTATGATTGATAAATGCCTAAGTATACGTATTTTCTATGTATTTGGGCGTATGTATTACTTATTTTTATATGAGTTGACACCCGTTTTTTGTCTGAATTGGTTTCTTTCGTGTTACAGGTACCAATGAGGCCCCGACGAGCTCGATGACAGAATTGGAGAAGAATCGGCATCAAAAACATTGTTTCGGAGCCCGGAAACACTGTAGCACGAAGACTTGGAGATCGGCTTGGTCAGGAGGTTGATGCGGGCTACCATGCGGGCACATCGCAGGCTGCATACGGTACTGTAGCAGGGATTACTGTAGCAAAGGCAACGTAGCATGGTACTATAGCGGCACTGTAGCAACTTACGCGATTTTCGGGATTTCTCGGAAACTTTCTCTCGCCGCATGCAGGGCCGCATGGGAGGCCGCATAACTCGCTGGAATGAGTTTTTAAGGGTTTTTAGGGCATTTGAAGAGGGGGACTTTTGGGAGACACTTGGGCCGCCGCCCCACCCCTTTTTGCCGGCGATTTCCAGCGATCTACGGCACAAAGCTTCACCAAGAGGGAGGCAACATCGAAGGAGAAGATTGGAGGGAAGATCCAAGGCATTGAAGCATATTTTCAAGGTTTTCATCCATCCAAGGGGTTCCAAGGCTAGAGGGAGTATTTCTTGCTTTATTTCTTGTTTTGTTATTCCTTGGAGTTGTATGAGTTTTCCTCTTTCATGAGGAACTAACTTATTTGTGATTTGGACATGATGAACTTTGGGGTTGTTTGTTTGTAATTTGGATGATCATCTTTATTGATGTATTGTGTGATGTTGTATTTCTTTTATGGAATCTTGTAGTTTGCGGTTCAAGCCTTGTGTACTTTGATGTGTTGATTTGCATGAGAACTTTGTACTTCAACTTCTAGGTTGTACTTGGTTGCGTGACCATCGCCCTTGTACTAGACACACTAGGCTTGGAAGGGATACATGTACGAATACGCCTTGACCATCGGGTATCTGTACCCCTCCAACCATTAGGGTTGAACCTAGATATTGTGTTTAACACTAACTTGAGATTTCCCTAAGCGTAAGGCAATCGTGTGAGGATTTGGGCGGAAGTGATTCCGTATTCCAATACTCATACCGGATTAGGGGTTATCACCATGACTATTGGGGTGACCTAGTTTTGGAATCTCTTGGCGCAACTACCATCATAACATTTCATCCTAAATTCAGGGCTTAAGGACAACCCTAAGGGGATTTGTTGTCCAAATCACGCCTTCGCATGTTTGATTCTCCCTTGTTTGCTAAATGTGTGTAGTAGTAGCCCAGATTTCATTATAGTTATTTCTTTCTCCATTTTGTAATTATTACTTGACAATCGAATTGCTAGGTTAGGAAATAGATGAAAGGGAAGTAATAGTAGTTCCTTGGCCCTTGGGAATTCGACCTCCTCGTGCTTGCGCGAGGGGTATTACTTGGTGACCCGTGCGCTTGCGGTAATCATCAATGATCATACCCCAGTCAGATCAGGCCGAGGGGTCCCAGGCAGCCTTAGAGCCACCCGCAGTAGATCAAGCAGAGGCTAAGGTACCACCCACAGCATCAGAGCCACCTCCGGTGCTCATGTTCTCGCCTTCTGGAGGCCAGGATAGACTGGAGCACCTCGAGAGCGCCATGGGTGTTATACAGACTGAGTTGGCCGAGCTTAGGGCGACACAGGCTGCGCAGCACTAAGAGATGATGGCATGGTTTGACATTATACAGAGATTCCTTGAGCAGGCCGTGTCGTCGCCATTTGTGGTCCGCCCTTGAGCCTCCACACCACCACTACCATGTCCAGCCCCAGCAGTAGCAGAAGCAGATCCACCGACATCCACTTCAGAGCCTCCAACAGCACTAGAGGCTCCACAGCAGGACACCGACGTTGAGGCGTCGTAGTTTTAGTTTCTACTTGCTTTTGATTTCGTTTTTTGTACTTTCATTCTATTTTGGACTTGTAGTACTCAGAAAGGATCTTCCTTCTGAGTTTATCCCTTATTTTGTTTTCTCTTTTATCTCGAGTTGTATTCATTCCTTTATCCTTTTATATACTCGAGTTTTTATTGAGCTATACTGAACCCTTGTGTGTGTGTGTGTGTGCGCAGATGGTCTTGGATGAAAGGAATCTAAGGGATAGTCATAGGCACCGTCATGAGACCGTGTGTGCTTCACAACCCATTGGGACTCAACTCTCAATGCACTTAGCTCCATCAAACGCAACACTTAGAGTTCATGGAAGTAATGTTTCAATTGCCTACTTCCACACTAATTGTTTTACAATTCTACACTTTTATTGTGCTTGCATGCGTACATTGGGGACAATGTACATCTTAAGTGTGGGGGGGAGTTCACATTGCACACACCTTTACTTGTACGTTCAATTGCATATGCTCATGTAGCGTATGGCGGTTCACCTTAGTTGCAACGGTTGTATCTTATCATGCTCTAGTTTCTACTTGAATTTTTAGGGAATTTTTGCTCGATTATCTTATATTGCACAACTTACTCTTGGAATCTTTTGGAAACTCAATCTTGAAGTTTTTAAGGACAAGTTTATCATCGTTCTTAGTTTTACTTTGGAAAATGCATATATAAAGAAAAAATTATATATATATATGAAAAAGTTGGAAAAAAATGAAAAAAAAATATGGAAAAGAGAAAAAGAAAAAAATATATATGAGTTGTGAATATTTGCTTTGTTATATGCATTTCGGGTGGAAAGAGCTACCACCTATGAAGTATGTAGCTACTCTCATAAGTCGGATATAAGTTATGCCCTAATGAGAGAAAGAGCTATCTCATGGGTTGCGTGAAAGCTACTACCCCGGTAGAAAAAGCTACCTCCTCGAAAATGTGAAAGCCACTTTTGGCTGCCGCCTAGGAAAGGGCTACCTTGAAGGATGTGTGAAGCTACTACTTCCTTCCCTTTTTAGTTTTGTTTTTGTAGATAAATAAGTCCTTTCTAACAACACTTTAAGGAGTACTCGTTGGTTCTCTTGAGTGAAATCGCACACACTAACACATTTTCGAGTTTTTATCCTTTTTTATTCGAGTTTTTAGCTAGAGCATTGATAAGTGATTGTGTTATAGTACCGCGAAGCGTTATTATCTTACATTGAGCATATCTTTTATCAGTTTTTATCACTAAATGGCGTGCATTTGTGTATTCTTGTGCATTGAAGGTTTGTGGAGCTAAATTGGAGAAGAAGAACGAAATTAGGTCGTGTTCGCCGATGTTGGGAAGTTTTCGGACCAAGCACGGAACAATGCACGAGCTTGGACTTGTGAGTGTGTGCCAACCTCCTTTGCAGGGGCACAAAGGCAGTTGATAAGTGCTTGTGTTGTAGTAACGCAAAGCGTTATTATCTTACAATGAACATACTTTTTATCAGATTCTATCACTAAATAGTGTGCATTTGTGTATTCTAGTGCATTGTAGGTTCGTGGAGCTAAGTTGGGAAAGAAGAACGAAGTTAGGTCGTGTTCGCCATTGTTGGAAGGTTTTCGGACCAAGCAAGGAACAAGGCACGAGCTTAGACTTGTGAGTGTGTGCCAACCTCCATTGGAGGGGCACAAAGGCAGTCACATTCACAACAAGTCCAACTCGTGTAGCTTAGGAAAACTTCACCAAGAAGGAGACTTGAAGCAATAGGCACGATCTACCATTGATTATGTGCCCAATTCAATGGCCTCGATGAAGAACAATGTATTCGGGAGCATTTCGGAGAGTTACTGTAGCAGCACTGTATCTTTGCCACTGTAGCAAATCACTGTAGCAAGTACTGTGCACTTCTGCCGAAAATCAAGATTCCAGAGAATTCACACGGGCGTATGGAATTAACACACGGTCGTGTGAATTAATTTTCCAGCAAGCAGAGACCTTACACGGGCGTGTGGAATTACCACACGGCCGTGTGAATTGATTTCCCAGCAAGCCAGAGACTTCACACGGGCGTGCGGAAATTCCACACGGCCGTGTGAAGTAATTTTTCAGGAAAAACAAAAACTTCACACG
This sequence comes from Dioscorea alata, assembly GCA_020875875.1. Classification (NCBI taxonomy): domain Eukaryota; kingdom Viridiplantae; phylum Streptophyta; class Magnoliopsida; order Dioscoreales; family Dioscoreaceae; genus Dioscorea; species Dioscorea alata. The sequence continues at coordinate 8,704,394 of CM037013.1, read as the reverse complement.
GGCGTGTGGAAATTCTACACGGCCGTGTGAAGCCCCGATAACTTCAAATTTAAAGCCACACTCAGCCTATTTAAAGCTCGATTTGGAGACTTTTTGAGGATCTTTGAACCTATCTTTCTCCCCAACTTCTGGAGAGTGCGGCTAGGGTTTCAGAGAGGACTTTGTGGAGGATTGGAGCGCGCCATTGGCATCGTCACCGATGTTCGACAGCCGCACAAGACCACGGCCACACCATACGCGAGGGGGTTTTCATTGATGTCTTTAGTTTGTGTTTTATTTCATACATTGATGAACATGTATAGCTCCATGAGGAGCTAAACCCCTCGTGGGTATTCGGACTTGTAAAACTCTAGGATAATTATGTTTCTTTGACATTGTTATTATGCTTTTCCATTAATTGATGAATAAATTCGAGTTTCAATTTTAGATATCTTGTGCTATTGTTTTCTCTTAGCCGTGACACTAAGGATTGAGAACAATCTAGGTTATCCTTTGGAGGTGTGACAACTCCTATAGGATTAGACTACTTAAAATTGAAGAGGGTTGAGAGGGAGAGTTGTGAGGTAGCACCGTACCCCTTTCCCTTCCGATGTGATTTCTCCCTACCTCCGATTCCTTGATTTATTAGCGGTCGAAATAGAGTGAAGTGCTAGGAAGACATACTCCCCCAAGGCTTTGGGGTGACGTGAATCCTACGCACTGGGGCTTAATTTAGACTACGGTTCTTCCTCCTGGACCAAAAGGTTAGAACTACTGCACATAGGAACAGGTTTTATCACTAGGAGTCCCTAGAGCTCAAAGCAATTCCACGTAGTGTTAGGCTTAGGTAGAAATACTCCCCTGGGGCTTAGTTGAGCAATCAACAGAGTGAAGGGTTGACGTGAATCCTATTGCCGGGACATAGTGTTGGGGGTTAGTCACGGTTGACCTTAGATTTGGGACCGTGTGTTTAAGGATTTTCCTCGACTCAATTAACATCAATAGGAAAGTATAATAGCATAGTCTTGCACTAGAAGCATAAGTCCTAGAGGTAACTTGTCCGGATACCCTATTCTCACTTATTGCTAGTCTCTCTCTTTACTCATTGCTTGCACTTTTCTAACTGTAGCAAAACACTGTAGCAAGTTACTGTTTACTTTCGGCCGAAATTCAGAATTACAGAGAATTCACACGGGCATGTGGAATTAACACACGGCCGTGTGGATTAACTTTTTAGCAGACAGAAACTTCACACGCCCGTGTGTTAATTCCACGCGGCCGTGTGAATCCCCCGATAAGTGAAATTTTAAAGCCCCGATAAGTGGAATTTCCACACGCCCGTGTGAATCCTCTGAAACCCTGATTTTCAGCAGAAAATGAACAGTAGCTTGCTACAGTGCTCGCCGAAAATGCTCCCGAATTCATCGTTCTTCATTGAGGCCGTTGAATTGGGCACACAATCAACGTTAGATTATGTCGATTACTTCATTTCTCTTCATTGGCAAAGTTCTGCAATGCTACACGAGTTATAGACTTTTGTGAGTGTGACTACCCTTGTGCCCCTCCAATGGAGGTTGGCACACACCCACAAGTCTAGACTCGTGCCTTGTTCATTGCTTGGTCCGAGAACTCCTCAACAATGGCGAACATAACCTATTCTTGCTTCTTTTTCTCTAAATCTTCTCCACAACCCTTCAATGCACAAAAGAACACAAATACACACTAATTAGTGATTAAATCTGAGAAAAGTAATGCTCAATGTAAGATAATAATACTTCGTATTACTATAACACAAGCACTTATCAAGCATTGGTAACCTTATGCAATGTTTTGATTTCCCCTTACTTATAGAATCCCTCTTTTGCATACTTTGGGTGAACCTAAAGCCGAGCACTTTCAATTGTTCTTTTCAAGTACTTTCACGATCTATTTTGCTTGAGGACAAGAAAAAGCTTAAGTGTGGTGGGATTTGATAAGTGCTCGTGTTATAGTAATGCGAAGCGTTATTATCTTACAAAGAGCATTAATTTAATCAGATTTTATCACTAAAAAGTGTGCATTTGTTTACTTTTGTACATTACAGGGTTGTGAAAATAAAGTGAAGGAAAGGAACGAAGTTAGATCGTGTTCGCCATTGTTGGGAAGATTCTTGGACTAAGCAAGGAGCACGACATGAGTAGAGACTTGTGAGTGTGTGCCAACCTCCTTTGGAGGGGCACAAAGGCAGTCACATTCACAATAAGTCTAACTCATGCTAACAGGAGAACTTCACCAATTAGGAGATTTGAAGCAATCGGCATGATCTAATGTAGCATTTCGGGGCCAATTCAATGGCCTCAATAAAGAATGATGAATTCGGGAGCGTTTCGGGGTAATTACTATAGCAAACTACTGTAGCAAACTACTGCTGAAATTCAGAATTCCAGAAAATTCACACGGGCGTGTGGAAATTCCACACGGCCGTGTGAATTAATTTTCCAGCAAGCAGAAACTTCACATGCCCGTGTGGAAATTCCACACGGCCGTGTGAACTAATTTTCCAGCAAGCCAGAAATTCACACGCCCGTGTGGAAATTCCACATGGCCGTGTGAAGTCCCGATTAGTCCGATTTTAAAGCCGCACTCAACAATATAAAGAGCGATTTTGGAGACTTTTAAAAACTATCTTTTGACCTATCTTTCTCCCCAACTTCTGGAGAGTGCGCCTACGGTTTTCAAGAGGATTTTGTGGAGGTTTAGAGCGCGTCATCGGCATCGTCACCGACGTCCGGCGGCTGCACAAGACCACGGCCACACCATACGCAAGGGGGTTTTCATCGATGTCATTACTTTGTGCTTTCTTTCATACTTTGATGAACATGTATAGCTCTATGAGGAGCTAAACCCCTTGTGGGTATTCGGACTTGTAAACTCTAGGGTTAATATGCTTCTTTGACATTGTTATTATGCTTTTCCATTATTGATGAATAAAAATTGAGTTTCAATCTTAATTTCATCTTGATAATGTTTTCCCTTAGATGTGACACTAGGGTTGAGAGCAATCTAGGTTATCCTTTGGAGGTGTGACAACTCCTATAGGGTTAGACTACTTAAGATTAAAGAGGGTTGAGAGGGAGAGTTGTGAGGTAGCGATGTATCCCCTTTCCCCTCCGGTGTGATTTCTCCCAACCTCCGTTTCTTTGGTTAATTAGCGGTCGAGATAGAGTGAAGTGCTAGGTAGATAAACTCCCCTAGGGCTTAGTTACGCGAGTAACAGATTGAAGGGTTGAAGTGAATCCTACGCACTGGGGCTAAATTGAGACTAGGGTTCTTCCACCTAGACCAAAGGGTTAGAACTACACATAGAAACAGGTTTTACCACTAGGAGTCCGTAGAACTTAATGCAATCCCACGTAGTGTGAGGTTTAGGTAGATATACTCCCCTGGGGCTTAGTCGTGCAAGCGATAGAGTGAAGGGTCGATGTGAATCCTAATACCGGGCCATAATGATGGTGTTAGTCATGGTTGTCCTTAGGTTTAGGACCATGAGTCTAAGGATTTCCTCGACTCAATTAACATCAATAGGAAAGTATAATAGCATAGTCTTCCACTAGAAGTATAGATCCTAGAGGTAGCTTGTCCGGATACCCCACTTCATCCATTGCTAGATCCGCTCTAATCTCTTTTACTTGCACTTTCTCATCTTCCATTTTTCTATTCAATTACTTGTCTTTTATTATAATTGCTTCCATAAGTCACTCATTGATTCTATTGTTACTTTTCCATACTCCACATAGCTTAAATAGTGAAATCTCGTATTCTAACTCCCTATTCCCTATGGATTCGACTACCCACTCACTAGTGTATTTTATTACTTCGACAAACCCGTGCACTTGCGGGATACACACGCAAGGGGTCTTGTCAGGGGACTGCAACGAGGGACACGCGATGGCTACTTCTTGTGATTGCTTCCTCGCAAGTGTACAGGATTGCCAAGTAATACCCTGTGAGTGACACAAGGGTCATACTGCACTAGGGACAAGGAAGTACTATTAGTCACTCTTCATCTATTTTCTAGCCTACAATTCATTATAAGTTGAGAAGAAATAAAACAAACTAACTAATTTAAGCTAATCCTATGGCCTGGTAAGTAGCACACAGATGTAAACAAACAAGGGATTATTAAGAATGAGAAGGGTGTGTTTAGACAAGGAATCCACCTAGGGTTGTCATTAAGGCCCAAACTAGGATGATATAAAGATCCATTAATGATAACTGAGACCTAGAGACCTCGTGAGTAGATTAGCCCCGATCTTTCAGTGACTAACCCCTAATCCCATACGAGGTTTACTCGGAATCTCTTCCAGATTAACCCAGCTAAGATCGCAATGAGCTTCATAAAATCTATAATAGGAGTAAACCTACTATCCTTCGGCTTAGACCTAATGATGGAGGGCTACCGGCACCCTATCCTTCGGCATGTCGGCACAAGAATCCCCTTTCAATCTCTGCTAGATCTAGCACACGTGAGTAGGTCACATCTACATGTACAACTCATAAAAGAATTATGGATTTCTCCATAACTGTAATTCTAGACATGAAAGCACAAAAGATTAAATGTCAAACAACCATTAAACTAAATTAATAACAACATCCAAAGTTCTTACACAAGATGAACCCTAGGGTTCATCCAAATCAAAACACAACAATAAGTTAATCCCTCATGATATGGGATACTTATACAATATACAAGGAAGACAAAAACATAAAAGAAGTAATGAGAACTCCCTCTAGGTCGTGATCCCCTAGAATGGATGAAGCTTCACAAGTTTGTCGATGATGGCTTATATCTTCACTCCAAGTCCTTCTACTTTGCTCTTCTCCCTTTTGGTGATGATGTATGCTTGTTTCCAACAAAGATTGTAGCTAAAAGGTGGCCGAAAAGCCTCAAGAAAGTGTGGTGGTGGCGGCCTCAAAGGCCAAGAGAAAGGCCCCTTGAAAAACAGTAGACATGATCTTTTATAGCCCTAAATCCGAAGCCATACCACCCCTAAAATGGGGTAAGTGAGGGTGGTATACTGGGTTGTAAGGAATAGGCAAAACTTTATGGTTTCTGGGGCAGACGGCCTCTCATACAGTCACTGTTCAACCCGTATGACTTGAATCAATTTCCTGCCACGAAAATTCCTCAGGTGCTATAGTAACTGCTACAGTACTCCTGCTGTGGTGCTTCCGCTACAGTAAATATGCGGCAGGTATCGGTACACATGCAACAGACCTTGCCCAAGGGTCATGCAAGGATGGAGGATCGAATGAGGGGGCGGCGTCTCGTCTGTCAGAAGCAGCATGGCGTCGGGCCCATTGAGGTCAGCGAGTGCGAGACCACTCAAGCGCCGATATAGTCACCAAAAGCGCAAGCCTCACCGCCCTGCCGCAACGCCCCACGGGGTCAGTGAGTGCGAGACCACATCAAACCATCAGGTCGACACATAGGCCCGACACCAAGGCTCCGTCGAGCATGTTCATGAGGGAATATGATGCCTGATAAGTGCTCGTGTTATAGTAATGCGAAGCGTTATTATCTTGCAATGAGCATTAATTTAATCAGATTTTATCACTAAAAATTGTGCATTTGTTTACTTTTGTGAATTATAGGGTTGTGAAGATAAAGTGAAGGAAAGGAACAAAGTTAGATCGTGTTCGCCATTGTTGGGAAGATTCTCGGACTAAGCAAGAAGCACGGCATAAGTATAGACTTGTGAGTGTGTGCCAACCTCCTTTGGAGGGGCACAAAGGCAGTCACATTCACAATAAGTCTAGCTCATGTTAACAAGGAGAACTTCACCAAATTAGGAGATTTGAAGTAATCGGCATGATCTACCATTGATTGTGTGCCCAATTCAATGGCCTCGATGAAGAGCGACAAATTCGGAGAGGACTTTAAGGAGGTTTGGAGCGCGTCATCGGCATCGACAAGGATAACACTTTGAAGGCGCAATTCATAAACTACATGAATAATAGAGTAATTACACAAGACGAGTGTATCATTACCACTAATGACTTACCATTGTAGTATTTGGAGGAGCTGTGAGCACCCTAGTCAGATCGGATGGTTGAACTAATAGAGGATAGAGGAGATTCAGCAGAATGTGTTGTGCAACATGTGTATGGCATATATAACACTTCTGATGGAAGTACGGTGTCAACGGAATAGGACGAATTAGAACAGTGTGATAAACTGAGAAACAAGAACTTGAGGCCTTCAACAGATGAAGCACCAGATTTGGAGCTGTAAAAACTACCTGACCAGCTTGAATATGCTTTACTTGGGGAAGGGACACAGCTTCCGGTTATCATTGCAACAAATCTAACATTTGAGCAAAAGAAAAACTTGGTGAATGTCCTAAAAATACATAAGAAAGTAATTGCCTAGAAAATAGCCTGGCCGAGATGCCGCCGGTGACCGGGACGCCCCGCCGACGCCGCCGCTTGATCACTTAATCACATGAGTGCGCTCCGACGGAATCGGTGATCTCGTTGTGCAAACTCGATGAAACTATGCCCGGGGGCATTTTAAGTGATGACGAGTGATGCGGCTGGGGCGCCGGGACGGGATGCCGGCGTCAATCGCGACGCCTGGCCGGCGCCACCGCTCGATCACCTGTTCATACGAGTGTGCTCCGACGAAGTTGGTGATCCCGTTGTCATGTGATGCATCTGTTAAGTGATCACGTTGTCATGTGTGCTCTGACGAAGTTGGTGATCACCTGTTAAGTGATGAATCTTTGCCCGAAGAAGTTTCATGTGATGCCAAGTGATGTGCCGGTGGCGCCAGTCCGGCTTGCCGCCGTTGACTGGGATGCACCGTTGGCACCGCCTCTTGATCACTTGATTACACGAGTGTGCTCCGACGGAATCGATGATCCCGTCGTGCAAACTCGATGAAACTTGGTGCAAGGGGGTTTCAAGTCATATCGAGGAATGTGGCCGGGTGATGCCCCATGATGCCATCGTCGACCGGGATGCCCCGCCGGCGATGCCGTTCGATTACTTGATCATATGAGTGCGCTCCAACGGAATCGGTGATCCCATCCTACAAAGTCGATGAAACATGGCCCGAGGGAGTTTCAAGTGATGCCGAGTGATGTGGTGGGGCGCCGGGCCTGGATACCATTGTAGACCGAGACGCCCCACCAGCGCCGATGCTCGATCACTTGATCCCACAAGTGCGCTCCGATGTGATCAATGATTCCATTGTGGAAACTCCTTGAGACTTGACCTGAGGACTTTTCAAGTGATGCCGAGTGATGCGCCGGTGGTGCCGGGCCAGAATTCCACCGTCGACCTGGATGACTAGCCGGTGTTGCCCCTCGATCACTTGATCACACGAGGGCGCTCCGACAGAATCGGTGATCCGTCGTGCCAAATGCTTGGAATTTGGCACGAGGGCGTTCCATGTGATGCCAAGTGACATGTTGTGGGCACTAGGCCAGTATGCCGCCCTCGAAGGGGACGCCCCGCTTGCACCGCCGATCAATCACTTGATCACACAAGTGCGCTCCGACGAAATTGGTGATCCCATCATGTAAATTCGATGAAACATGGCCCGAGGGTGTTTCATGTGATGTCGAGTGATACGACAGAGGCGCTTGGCCGGGATGCCGCCGTCGACCGGGACGCCCCGCCGGCAATGCAATTGGATCACTTGATTGCACGAGTCCGCTCCGACCGAATCGATGATCTCGTCGTGCAAACTCATTGAAACTTGGCCCGAGGATGTTTCAAGTGATGCCAAGTGATACGGCGGGGGCGCTGAACCGGGATGTCACTTTCGACCAGAACGCCCCGCCGGTGCCGCAGCTGGATCACTTGACCACACGAGTGCGCGCCCGATGGAATCGGTGATCTCATCATATAAACACGACAAAACTTGGCCAAAGGGCGTTTCAAGTTATGCAGAGTGATGCCGCCATTGACTGGGACTCCCTGCCATTGCCGCCGCTCAATCACTTGATCACATAAGTGCGCTCCGACGGAATCGGTGATCCCATCATGGAAACTTCTTGAAACTTGACCCAAGGGGGTTTCAAGTGATGCCGAGAGATACAGCTAGGTCACCGAAACAGGATGCCACCGTCGACCAGGACGCCCCTCAGGCACTGCCGCTCGATCATTTGATCACAAGAGTGCACTCCGACGAAATCAGTGATCCCATCGTGCAAACCCCTTGAAACATGGCTCGAGGGGGTTTCAAGTGATGCCGAGTGATGCGGTGGGGGGGCCAGGCCAGGATACCGCTGCTGACTAGGACGCCACGAAGGCGCCGCCGCTCTATCACTTGATCACACTAGTGCGCTCCGACGGAATCGGTGATTCCATCATGCAAACTCCTTAAGACTTGGCTAGAGGGCATTTCATGTGATGCCGAGTGATACGTCAGGGGCGTCGGGTCGGGATGCCGCCGTCGACCGGGACGCCGTGCCGGTGCCGCGCGCTCGATCACTTGATCGCACGAGTGTGCTCCTATTGAATCGTTGATCCCGTCGTGCAAACTCCTTGAAACTTGGCCCGAGAAAATTTCTTATGATGCCAAGTGTTGTGGCGGGAGCACCGGGTAGGGATACTACCGTAGACTGGGACTCCCCGTCCCCGCCATCATTCGATTACTTGATCATATGAGTGCGCTTTGACGGAATCGGTGATCCCGTCGTCCAAACTTGACAAAACTTTATTATACATATGATGCGAGTGATGCGTGATAAGTGTCTAAATGTATATACTTGATTATACATATTTTATACACTTAGCAAGTATTTTATTATGTTTTGATGCCCGTTTTATGCTTAATTGATAAGTTCTTGTGTTGTAGTACCGCGAAGCGTTATTATCTTACATTGAGCATATCTTTTATCAGTTTTTATCACTAAATGGCGTGCATTTGTGTATTCTTGTGCATTTAGTGTTTGTGGAGCTAAATTGGAGAAGAAGAACGAAATTAGGTCATGTTCGCCGATGTTGGGAAGTTTTCGGACCAAGCACGGAACAAGGCACGAGCTTGGACTTGTGAGTGTGTGCCAACCTCTTTTGAAGGGGCACAAAGGCAGTCACATTCACAACAAGTCTAACTCGTGTAGCTTAGAAGAACTTCACCAAGAAGGAGACTTGAAGCAATCGATATGACTTACTATTATTTCTGTGCCCAGTCAATGGCCTCGATGAAGAACAACAAATTTGGCAGCGTTTCGGTGAGTTACTGTAGCAGCAATGTAGTTAAACACTGTAGCAAGTTACTATTTAATTTCGGCCGAAATTCAGAATTCCAAAGAGTTCACACGGCCGTGTGGAATTAACACACGGCCGTGTGAATTAATTTTTCAGCAGACAGAAATTTCACACACCCGTGTGTTAATTCCACACGGCCGTGTGAAGCCGTGACTCAACATTATAAAAGGCGATTTTGGAGACCTTTGGAGATATCTTTTGACCTATCTTTCTCTCCAACTTGGGGGGAGTGCGGCTAGGGTTTCGGAGTGGATTTTGTGGAGGTTTAGCGCGCGTCATCAGCATCGTTACCGACGTTCGACGGCCGCACGAGACCACGGCCACACCATACGCAAGGGGGTTTTCATTGATGTTTTTACTTTGTGCTTCCTTTTCTACATTAATGAACATGTATAGCTCCATGAGGAGCTAAACCCCTTAAGGGTATTTAGACTTATAAACTCTAGGGTTATTATGTTTCTTTGACATTGTTATTATGCTTTTTCATTATTGATGAATAAAAATTGAGTTTCAATCTTAATTTCATCTTGCTAATGTTTTCTCTTAGATGTGACACTAGGATTGAGAATAATTTAGGTTACCCTTTGGAGGTGTGACAACTCCTTTAGGGTTAGACTACTTAAGATTGAAGAGGGTTGAGAGGGAGAGTTGTGAGGTAGCGATGTACCCCTTTCCCCTTCGATGTGGTTTCTCCCTACCTCTGTTTCCGTGATTTCATAGCAGTCGAAATAGAGTGAAGTGCTTGGCAGATAAACTCCCCTGCGGCTTAGTTACACAAGTAACAGAGTGAAAAGTTGAAGTGAATCCTACCCGCTGGGGCTTAATCTAGACTAGGGTTCTTCCACCTGGACCAAAGTGTTAGAACTACACATAGGAATAGGTTTTACCACTAGGAATCCCTAGAGCTTAAAGCAATCCCAAGTAGTGTGAGGTTTAGCTAGATATACTCCCCTGGGGCTTAGTCGTGCGAGCGACAGAGTGAAGGGTGACGTGAATCCTAATACCGGGGGCATAATGATGGGGTTAGTCACGGTTGTCCTTATGTTTGGGACCGTTAGTCTATGGATTTCCTCGACTCAATTAACATCAATATGGAAGTATAATAGCATAGTCCTGCACTAGAAGCATAGATCCTAGAGGTAGCTTGTCCGGATACCCTATTTCATTCATTGCTAGTTCTCTCTATTCTCTTTTACTCGCACTTTCTGATCTTCCATCTTTCTATTTAATTTCTAGTCTTTTATTCTGTTTACTTATACATTCATTCATTGATCCAAATATTGCTTTTCCATACACCACATAGCTTAATTAGTGAAATCTCGTATTCTAAATCCCTATTCCCTGTGGATTCGACTACCCTCTCACCAGGGTAACTTTTATTACTTCGACAACCCGTGTACTTGCGGTACACACGCAAGGGGCGTGTCAAAGTTTTTGGCGCCGTTGCCGGGGAATAGGCATTTTAGATATTTGATTTTCATTATTTTAGCTATTCACTTCGCATTCTATTTCATATTTTCTTTATCTATCATTGTTTTAATTTTTCTTTTCTTGGTTTTCAGTTACAGGTTATGACCTGTGGGAACCCTTCAATTCTTGTTGAAGGAGACCCGGACATTGGACGAAGAACACATCACAAGGGGAAGGAACCTGTGCAAGAAGCTTCAAATCAAGCCGATATTGAGACAGAAGGGTCAGAAACAATGGCAGAACAGAATGAACAACAACGGACATTGTCCGATTTTGCTAGACCCGCAGTAATGGGGACCCAATCGAGCATTGTGAGGACCCCAATCACGGCAATGAATTTTGAGTTGAAGCCGTCGTTCATACAGATGTTGCAACAGTCCGCACAATTTAATGGGTTGGCCGATGAAGATCCCAACAGTCATATAGAGAATTTCCTCGAAGTGTGTGACATGTTGAAGATTAATGAAGTAACGGATGACGCAATTTATTTGAGAGCCTTCCCATTTTCATTGAAGGGAAAAGCAAGACATTGGCTTCATTCATTACCGAGAGCATCCATCACTACATGGGAGGAGATGGCCAAGGCATTCTTGGCTAGATACTTTCCGCCGGGAAAATCTGCAAGGCTCCGGAATGAAATATCATCCTTCCCGCAAATGGAATTGGAGTCTCTATTAGAGACATGGGATAGGTTCAAGGAGCTCCTTCGCAAGTGTGAGCATTGCATGAATACCCTAAAAATCAACTTGTTCTCACATGCCTTTTGTTCATCAAAATAAGAACATCAATTCTCTAGAAAACACATAGCTTAAAACATATATTTTGAACTTAGAGTTCCAAATCATAATCAACATATATACACTTTGCAAGAATTTAAGAAATAAGCCAATCTCATAAATCATCATAAACTCTAAACTTAAATCAAAGCTTTCAAGGAAATTTAACAATAAGAAATCCATCATTCAAAACAAGCAATTCAAATATCAAAATATCATGCATGAGTCATAGTCCAATTTTAGTAATTTTCCCACTCACAAACTCGGCAAGTAAACGCCTCGAGGTTACATCTCCACTGGCTCTTTGCCCTTACTTGAAGCCTCATCTCCTAGAAGCCATTAAACAAGCAAATAAGCAACCAAACATCATCAAACACTTGATTAACTATGATGAAGAAAGAATGCTCAAAATGGGTAATGGATACTTCTAGGGTTTGCTAAACACCATAGCAAAGAGTTCTAGCAAGAAGAAGACCTCTCACAACTCATCAAACCAACCAAGAAAGCAAGAATGACCTAACATGCTCGGTGCTACAGTAATTTCGGGATTAGGGTTATGAAGGTTCTAGGATTTCATGAATTCAAAGCCATACAACTTAATAAAATCAATCCTCACAAGATTAACCATCAAAGAGGAAGATAATGAGGTAAGAATCATGCTATCATAACGGTTCACAAACAACCCTAAACCTCTCATCCAAGAACCAAGAAGAAGGAACAAATGGATGAAAGCATACCTTGATCTTAAGAATGAGCAACTTGATGAACCAAGTTTCAAGCTCTAGAACATCTTCAAAATCTACCTTAGAACCTCAAGAGATGATGGAGGAAGAGAGGAGAAGGAGATAGAGAATTTTGGCAGTGAAGAAATGAAGAAGTGAAGCTAGAAATGGGTTTGTATAAGCAAACTCGGGCCGGTGTGCGGGCTATGTGCGGCCCCGCACACCCGCCACACACCACAGGCAGAAGGGTGTGCGGGTGGTGTGTGGCCCTACACACCTGGGGTGTGCGGCCTCTGTGTAGCCCCGCATAGAGGCCGTAGAGCCCCTAGGAGGAGCTGTGAGGCTTGTGCACAGCCCACCCCCTCTCTAAACTCCTCCAAACACTCTCAAAAATCTCTCAAACACTGAAACAACTCTAAAGGCTCGATAAGAAAACTCAAAGAAAACTCAAAGGGAAAACGATGACAACACTTAAGACAATCGAAACAACAAACAAGGGCAAAGAGACCGAAACTCCACAGGAACGTCCCCTTTCCCCTCCGATGTGATTCTCCCGACCTCCATGTTCCATGATTTATTCGCGGTCGAGATAGAGTGAAGTGCTAGGAGATAAACTCCCCTGGGGCTTAGTTACACGAGCAACAGAGTGAAGGGTTGAAATGAATCTTAGTGCTAGGGCTTAATTTAGACTAGGGTTTTTTCACCAGGACCAAAGGGTTAGAACTATACATAGGAACAAGGTTAATCACTAGGAATCCCTAGAACTTAAAGCAATTCCATGCATTGTGAGGCTTAGGAAGATAGACTCCCGTAGGGCTTAGTTGACAGGTCGACGAGAGTCAAGGGTTGTAGTGAAACCTAATGCCGGGGCATAGTGTTGGGGTTACTCACTCATTGATTTCTTTCCACACATCGTATTAGCTATATAGTGAATACTTGTATCTCAAATCCCTATTCCATGTGGATACAACTACCCACTTACTAGGGTATATTATTACTTCGACAACCAGTGCACTTGCGGGGTACACACGCAAGGGGTGTATCACTTGTATATTGAATTCTTGAAATGAAGCTAACTTGTGTGTCTTTACAATTGTCATGAGGGGTTTATATAGCCCTCCACATAACAAACCAAGGGCTAGGATCATTTTAATCCAAGCGCTCACATTAAGAGGGTAGGTGGCACCTACGACCATATATAATAAAATAATCTCCACCAACCCCAACTCTCATTCTTTACCTACCACCAAGTCATGATAAGTAATGAGAAATATCATCCTTGCCCTCCTATGGTGATGGAGAAAATTGTAGGGTGTTACAGGCGGCGGCGGCGGAGCGTCCCTGTCGACAGTGGCATCCCGGCATGGCACCCTCGCCACATCACTCGGCATTACTTGAAACACCCTCGGGCCAAGTTTCAACTAGTTTGCATGACGGGATCACCGATGCTGTCGGAGTGCACTCGTGTGATCAAGTGATCGAGCGACGTGGCATCCAGGCCGGGCACCCCGCCGCATCAGTCGGCATCACTTGAAACCCCTCCTGCTAATTTTCAAGGTGTTTGCACGACGGGATCACCGATTTTGTCGGAGCGCACTCGTTTGATCAAGTGATCGAGCGGTGCTGTGGGCAGGGTATCCTAGTCGATGGCGGCATCCGGCCCGGTGCCCCGACAGATCTCTCGGAATCACATAAAACACACTCGGGCCAAGTTTCAAAGAGTTTGCATAATAGGATCACCGAATCTGTCGGAGCGCACTCGTGTGATCAAGTGATCGAGCGACAGCACCGTCGGGGCGTCCTGGTCGACGGCGGCATCTTGGCCCAACGCCCCCGCCGTATCACTCGGCATCACATGAAGCCCCCTCGGGCGAAGTTTCAAAGAGTTTGCACTACGGGATCACCGATTTCGTCGGAGCGCACTCATGTGGTCAAGTGATCGACCAGCGACGCCGGCATGGCGGCCCGATCGATGTCGGCACCCTGGCCCGGTGACCCGCAGCATGACTCCATATCATTTGAAACCCTGTCGGGCTAAATTTCAAGGAGTTTGCATGATGTATTTACCAATTCAGTCGGAGCACACTTGTGTGATCAAGTGATCGAACGGCGGCACCTACGGGGCGTCCCAGTAGACGGCGGCATCCCGGCCCGACGCCCTACCGCATCACTCGGCATCACATGAAACTCCCTCGATCCAAGTTTCAAGTAATTTGCACGATGAAATCAACGATTCCATCGCAACGCACTCGTGTGATCAACTGATCGAGCGGCGGCGCCGATGGGGCGGCCCCATCGACAGCGGCATCTTGGCCTAGCGCCCCACCGCATCACTCAGCATCATATTAAATGTCCTTGGGCAAAGTTTTTAGGAGTTTGTACGATGGTATCAATGATTACGTCTTAGCGCACTCGTGTAATCAGGTGATCGAGTGGCGGCACCAGCGGGGCATCCCGGTCGACGGTGACATCCTGGTCTGGTGCCTCGCCGAATTACTCGACATCACATGAAACACCCTCGGGCAACGTTTCAAGGACTTTGCATAACGGGATCACCGATTCCGTCGGAGTGGACTCATGTGATTAAGTGATTGAGCGGCGGCACCGGCGGGGCGTCCTGGTCAATGGTGGCATCCCTGCCCGGTGTCCCCGCCGCATCACTCGATATCACTTGAAACACCCTTAGGCCAAGTTTTAAGTAGTTTGCACGACGGGATAACCGATTCCGTTGGAGCGCACTCGTGTGATCAAGTGATAGAGTGCTGACGCCGGCGGGGCGTCCCGGTCGACGGCGGCATCCAGGATCGGCGCCTCCGCCGCATCACTCTGCATCACATGAAACGGCTTAAGCCATGTTTCAAGGAGTTTGCACGATGAGATCACCAATTTTGTCGGAGCTGATAAGTTCTTGTGTTATACTAATACGAAGTATTATTATCTTACATTGCGCATTACATTTCTCAGATTTAATCACTAATTAGTGTGTATTTGTGTTCTTTCGTGCATTGAAGGGTTGTGGAGAAGATTTATAGAAAAAAGAAGCAAGAATAGGTTATGTTCGCCATTGTTGAGGAGTTCTCGGACCAAGCAAGGAACGAGGCACGAGTCTAGACTTGTGGGTGTTTGCCAACCTCCATTGGAGGGGCACAAGGGCAGTCACACTCACAAAAGTCTATAACTCGTGTAGCATTAGAGAACTTTGCCAATGAAGAGAAATGATGTAATCGACATAATCTAACGTTGATTGTGTGCCCAATTCAACGGCCTGTATGAAGAACGATGAATTCGGGAGCATTTCGCGAGTACTGTAGCAGCACTGCAGCTTTTGTTGCTGTAGCAAGCTACTGTTCACTTTTTGCCGAAAATCAGGATTTCAGAGAGTTCGCATGGGTGTGTGAAAATTCCACACGGCCGTACTGTAGCAAACGTACTGTAGGGAAAACACTGTAACAAGTTACTGTTTACAGCCTGGCGAAAATCAGCAAAACAGAATTTTCACACGGGCATGTGGAAATTCTGAAGCCCGTGTGGAAAATCCACAGGGGCGTGTGGAACTCCGATTTCAGCCTATAAATAGCCCGTTTTCAGATCTATTTGGGGACCCCCTCTTCTATCTCTTGCCTATCTTTTGGGGGCTTTCGGCTAGGGTTTGGAGAGGTTCTTGGAGGTCTTTGGAGGCGATTATACGGCATCGGCATCGACATCTATTGGAAGATATCTATTGGGGGAGCTTTCGTCGGCATCGATTCGGGGAGGTGTGCCCTAGGCTTGACAAGGGATTCGTTGGAGAAGACGTGCGACTCCACAAGACCATCGATACGATCTACAAGGGGGTTTTCTTTATGGTTTTATTGCATATGTTCTTAATCTCTTTATTGATTTTGTATTGCTCCATGGAGAGCTGAACCCTAGTATGTATTCGAACTTGTAAATCCTAGGATGATATTGTTTCAATAACTTTTATTATGCTTTCTTTATTGATGAATTTAATTGAGTTTCAATTTTAATTATCTTTTGCTATTGTTTTCCCCTAATTGTGACACTAGGGTTGAGAGCAATTTAGGTTATCCTTTGGAGGTGTGACAACTCCTATAGAGTTAGACTAACTAAGATTGAAGAGGGTTGAGAGGGAGAGTTGTGAGGTAGCGATGTACCCCTTTCCCTTCCGGTGTGATTTGTCCCTACCTCCGATTCCTTGATTTATTAGCGGTCGAAATAGAGTGAAGTGTTAGGTAGATAAACTCCCCCAAGGCTTTTGGGTGACATGAATCCTATGCACTGGGGCTTAATTTAGACTAGGGTTCTTCCACCTGGACCAAAGGGTTAGAACTACTACACATAGGAATAGGTTTTATCACTAGGAATCCCTAGAGCTTAAAGCAATTCCACGTAGTGTTAGGCTTAGGTAGATATACTCCCATGGGGCTTAGTTACGCAAGTAACAGAGTGAAGGGTTGAAGTGAATCCTATTGCCGAGACATAGTGTTGGGGTTAGTCACGGTTGACCTTAGGTTTGGGACCGTGTGTTTAAGGATATCCTCGACTCAATAGGCATCAATTGTAGAGCATAATACAAGTTTTGCACTAGAAGCATTAATCCTAGGGAGAGCTTTGTCCGGGTACCCCATCGTTATATCGATTACCTCTCCAATCCTCATTATTCTTCTTGCACTCTTTTATTTTCTTTTACATCTATACATATATACTTTTTTCATCATCGATTCCCATCATAGCTAAATAGCGATAACAGTTGTTTCTGAATACTATTCCCTGTGGATACGACTACCCACTCACCAGGGTATTTTATTACTTTGACAACCCGTGCACTTGCGGGGTACACACGCAAGGGGTGTGTCAGGAGCACACTCGTGTGATCAAGTGATCGAGCGGCGGCACCTGTTGGGCATCCCAGTCGACGGCGGTATCCAGGCCGGCGCTCGTGCTGCATCACTCGGCATCACTTGAAACCATCTTTGGCAAAATTTCAATGTGTTTGCAAAACGGGATCACCTATTCGGTCAGTGCACACTCGTGTGATCAAGTGATCAAGTGGCGGCGCTGGCGTGGCGTCCCGGTTGACGGCGGCATCCTGGCCCGACGCCCCCGCCGCATCACTCGGCATCACATAAAACTCCCTCGGGCCATGTTTCAAGGAATTTGTATGACAGGATGACCAATTCCATAGGAGCGCACTCGTGTGATCAAGTGATCAAGCGATGTGTCACGGGCTTGTTATTTCGTTCAAGGTTCCTTGTGTCCCTTGGTTGGTTTTTGTTTACACTACAAGTGTTTGTTAAAGAGGTTCAACCCAAACCAAGGTAGCCTTCCAACTTAGAATATTAAAGATTACAAGCTTGCAAGTATGAAAATGCAAAGTAGGCAAGAAAGTAAAGCAAGTAAGCACTTAAAGAAAATATGCAAGAACACAAGTAAAAGAACACGTGATTGCTTCCCCGCAAGTGTACGGGATCGCCAAGTAATACCTCGCACAAAAGCACGAGGATCGTATTCCACGGGGCTAAGGAGCTACTCTTACTCCTCCATCGCCTATTATCTAACTTAACCACACAAGCATGGATGTATGTTCTACTGAAGCAAAGAAATAAATACGATATAATTAAATAGAATTGAAAGCATACAATGTGGTTGCAAGTGCTACAATGAAGAGTAAAGGCCTATGGATGTGGATCCCCTTGAGGGGTCATCATGATACATGGATGAAGGATAAAAGGTAGCTTGGTTGATTTAGACCGAAGGATCTCAAGATTAGATCAACCCCAATTTCTCGGCGATTGAACCCTAATCCCATACGGATATTGGTTGGAATCTCTTCCTAACCAACATCCCTACGATTGCATTAAGTACAAGGAGATCCCAAAATAAGGATACACTAAACCCTAGTCTATCCTTATAGCTCGGAGGGCTATTGACACCCAATTTCTCGGTGTGCCGATACAAGTGACCCCTTTTAGTTCATTAATGACCTAATACACGTGAGTAGGTCACATCTACGTGTATAATTCAAGAAAGAACTACGGATCTCTTCATATGGTAGTTCTAGACATGAAGCACAATGAACTAAATCTTAAACCAAACCAAGCTTGCAATTAAGTAAAGATCATCCAAAATACATGATAAACCCCCCAAGGTTCACCAACATCCGGTGGCCTTGGGGGTCTAGTGTGCCATCAAGCAAGTAACAACAAAAATACAAAGTAAATCACTTAAAAAGCTCATAAATGACACTCCCTAGATGAAATGATGAAGGAGGAGGTGGAGGTCCGGCCGAATGACGCTTTCCCCCGTCCAAGAGATGCCGAATGACGCTTCCCTTGACTTGGATCCTTGCCTCCTTGATGGTGAAACTTCTCCCCTTCAAAATGATGTTCTTGCCTTCTTCCTTGGCTCCAAATTGTCGTCTCCTCAAGATTTCTTCGTTTCTTCCCTTTTAGATGCCGGCCAAGAAGTTCCCCCTTTTGTGCCCTCAAAAACATCTATAAATACTCCCGCAGTATCCCGGGGTGGATGGATGGATCCCGGGGTGGATAGGTAGGAAAAGACAAGGCAAAACTTGTCTTATGTGGGGGTGTATCCCGGGGTGGATAGGGGGCCGTGAACCCTAGTATAAAATCACTGTCTTTTGATGTTCACGGCCCCTTATACGGCCCCGTATGATGCACTGTTTACTCTTATGCACTTCCATCATTTCCAGCCCAAAACTCCTCAGATGCAACAGCAACTGCTACAGTAAGAATGCTACAGTATCCCAGTTACAGTAAATACGCTACAGTGCTGCGACGCCTGAATTTCATCCTTTTTCGCCCAAATGGCACTCTCGTGCTCCTCATGGCTCCCCTGTATCCTCCAACATAAATAGTAGTCGATTAAGCACAAAACGGGCATCAATTCTTAACAAAATACATGCTAAGTGTACAGAATACGTATATTAAAACATATACATTTAGACACTTATCAACACGCAAAAAGATGAGGACAAATCTCTCTTGTATATTAAATGCTTGAAATGAAGCTAACTTGTGTGTCTTTATAATTGTCATGAGGGGTTTATATAGCCCCCCACCTAACAAACCAAGGGCTAGGATCATTTTGAACCAAGGGCTAGGATCATTTTGATCCAAGGGCTCACACTGAGGGGGTAGGTGGCACCTACCACCAAATACAATAAATTAATCCCCACTAACCCAGACTCTCATTCTCTACCTACCACCAAGTCATGACAAGTAATGAGAAATATCATCCTTACCCTCCTATGGTGATGGAGAAAATTGTAGGGCATTGGTGAGGAATCCCGCAAGTGTACGGGGTCGGCAAGTAATACCTCGTACGGTGTCGCAAGTGTAGGGCGTTGGTAAGGATCGTATTCCACAGGGTTAAGGATCTACTATTACTCCTCCATCACTTAGTATCTAACCTAACATCTCAAGCATGATTTTGGTACTCTAATTAAAGCAATGAAACAAGTACAGTGAGTGATAAACATCTAAATGTACATATTTTATATGTATACTTGCACATGCTTTCGGTATTTTGTTGATGAGTCGATGCCCTTTTTCAGTCTAAATTGGTTTATTTCATGTTTCAGGTGTAAAAGATGCTTAGGGTGTGGAGTTTCGGTTTTATTTGCCCTTATTTGTTTTTTTGGTTGTCCTATATGTTGTGGTAGTTTCCCCGTTGAGTTTTCTTTGAGTTTTTTTGTCGAGTTTTTGTAGTTGTTTTCCGGGTTTTTGAGAGAGTTTGGAGGTGTTTAGTGAGGGTGTGGACTGTGCACAGGCCGCACAAAATTGTGCGGGGCTGTGCGGCATCTGTGCAGGGCCTTACAGAGGCCGCACACCCCAAGCAGACGGGTGTGCGGTTGGTGTGCATGGCCACACACCGCTCGCACACCCTTTTGCCTGGTGTGTGCTGCTGGTGTGCGGGGCCGCACACAGCCCGCACACCATCGAGTATTTGGTTATATAAACCCGTTTCTAGCTTCATTTCTTCATTTCTTTTTCTCCTAAACTCCTCTATCTCCTTCTCCTCTATTCCTCCATCATCTCTTAAGGTTCTAAGGCTGATTTAAAAGGGATTTTAGAGCTTGAAACTTGGATCATCAAGTTGCTCATTCTTAACATCAAGGTATGCTTTCATCCACCTGTTCCTTCTTCTTTGTTCTTTGATGAGGATGGTTAGGGTTGTTTGTGAAACCTTATGAGAGCATGATTATTATCTCTTTTTCTTTCTCTTTGATGGCAAAAATTGTGAGGATTGATTGTATTGAGTTGTATGGCATTGAATTCATGAAAATCCTTGAACCTTAACAACCCTAATCCCGGAATTACTGTAGCACCGACCATGTTAGGTCATTCTTGCTTTCTTTGTTGGTTTTATGAGTTGTGAGAGGTCTTCTTCTTGCTAGAACTCTTTGCTATGGTGTTTAGCAAACCCTAGAAGCAACCATTACCCATTTTGAGCATTCTTTCATCATCTTAGTTAATTAAATGTTTGATGATGTTTGGTTGCTTGTTTTGGTTGGTTGATTGCTTCTAGGAGGTGAGGCTTCAAGTAATGGCAAAGAGCCGGTGGAGAAGTAAGCCCGAGGCATGTTAGTTGCCAAGTTTGTCAGTGGGAAATTACTAAAATTGGACTATGACTCATGCATGGCGTTTTGATATTTGAATTGCTTGTTTGAATGATGGATTCCTTATTGCTAAATTTCCTTGAAAGCTTTGATTGAAGTTTAGAGTTATGATGATTTATGAGATTGGCTTATTTCTTGAAGTCTTGCAAAGTGTATATATGTTGCTTATGATTTGAAACTCTATGTTCAAAATATATGTTTTAAGCTATGTGTTTTCAAGAGATCGATGTTTTCAATATGATGACCAAAAAGCATGTGAAACCAAGTTGATTTTCATTATGTTAATGTAAGGTTTGAAGTGTGTTTTCAAAAGACACCTTTATATGATACTTTGATGAAAATGGTTTCATTATTAATGTTTTGATCAAATTGATCACCTCTGGGGTGAGAATTGCCATTGTGAACACTTATTATCTCTTATTAAGAATTATGTTATCATGATGTATATATTGAGCCTACGGGCTGAGTTATTATTTAAATTCTTGATGGTGACATGGGAGCCGAGCTCTAGTACTTGCTGTAGTAAGAAGTGGATGGTTTCCACGGGGAGACCTATTTAGAGGTGGCATGGAATACTGTCAAAATTATTATACCATGTCAGGTGGGAGCATAGATCCCTAACATGGGTTGTTCAGAGTCACCACACAAACTTCTGACGGGGGCCCGAAAGTGCACGGGTTGTCGAAGTAATAATATACCCTAGTGAGTCGGTAGTCGTATCCACAGGGAATAAGGATTTGAGATACAAGTATTCACTATTTAGCTATGAGATGTGCGAAAAGAAATCAATGAGTGAGTGTGTAAGAAATTCTAAATAAACAAGAAATAAAGTAGAAGTGTGGAAGGTAAGTGAGTGCAAGTAGGAGTAAAAGACTAGGACAAGCAATGAGTAAAGTTGGGTACCCAAACGAGCTACCCCTAGGACTTATGCTTCTAGTACAAGACTGATAAGTGCTTGTGTTATAGTAACGCCAAGCGTTTTTATCTTACAATAAGCATCTCTTTTATCAGATTTTATCGCTAAATGGTGTGCATTTGTGTACTCTTATGCATTGTAGGTTTGTGGAGCTATTTTGAAGAAGAAGAACGAAGTTAGATCGTGTTTGCCTTTTGTTGGGGTGTTTTCAAACCAAGCAAGGAACAAGGCACGAGCTTAGACTTATGAGTGTGTGCCAACCTCCTTTAGAGAGGCACAAGAGCAGTCACATTCACAATAAGTCTAACTCGTGTAGCTTAGGAGAACTCCACCAAGAAGAAGACTTGAAGCAATCGGCACGATCTACCATTGATTGTGTGCCCAATTCAATGGTCTCGATGAAGAACGACGAATTCGGAATCATTTTGGTGAGTACTGTAGTAAGGTACTACAGCAAAACACTTTCAGCCAAAAATCATTATTCCAGAGAGTTCACACGGGAGTCTGAAAATTTCACACGGCCGTGTGAATAAAATTCAGCAACCCAGAAACTTCACACGGGCGTGTGGAAATTCCACACGTCCATGTGAAGCCTCGATTCAGCCAATTTAAAGCTGCGACTCAACATTATAAAAGCCCGATAGGGAGACTTTTTACATATCTTTTGACCTATCTTTCTCCCCATCTTCTGGAGAGCACGGCTAGGGTTTTGGAGAGGACTTCATGGAGGTTCGGAGCGCGTCATCGGCATCATCACTGACATCCGGCGGCCGCACAAGACCACGGCCACATCATACGCAAGGGGGTATTCATCAATGCTTTCAATTTGTGCTTTCTTTTATATTTTGATGAATTTGCATAGCTCCATGAGGAGCTAAACCACTTGTGGGTATTTAGAATTGTAAACCCTAGGATTGTTATGTTTCTATGACATTGATATTATGTTTTTCCATTATTGATGAATAAATTCGAGTTTCAATGTTAATTGTTTCTTGTAATTGTTTTCCCTTAGCCGTGACACTAGGGTTGAGAACAATCAAGGTTATTCTTTGGAGGTGTGACAACTTCTATAGGGTTAGACTACTTAGGATTGTAGAGGGTTGAGAGGGTGAGTCGTGAGGTAGTGGAACGTCCCCTTTCCCCTCCGATGTGATTCTCCCTACCTCCATGTTCCATGATTTATTCGCGGTCGAGATAGAGTTAGATGCTAGGAGATAAACTCCCCTAAGGCTTCATTGTGTGAGCAACCAAGTGAAGGGTTGAAGTGAATCTTAGTGTCGGGACTTAATTTAGACTAGGGTTCTCTCACCAGGACAAAAGGGTTAGAACTACACATAGGAACAGGGTTAATCACTAGGAATCCCTAGAACTTAAAGAAATTCCACGTAGTGTGAGGTTTAGGTAGATAGACTCCCCTAGGGCTTAGTTGACAGGTCAACGAGAGTCAAGGGGCGTAGTGAAACTTAATGCCGAGGCATAGTGTTGGGGTTCGTCACGATTGACCTTAGGTTTGGGACAGTGTGTTTAAGGATATCCTCGACTCAATTAACATCAATTGGAAAGTATAATAGCATAGTCTTGCACTAGAAGCATACATCCTATGGGTAACTTGTCCGGGTACCCTATTTCATTCATTACTATTCCTTCTCTATTTACTTGTTCTCGCACTCTTCTACCTTCCATCTTTCTAATAAATTTCTTGTTTCTTTATATTGCTTTCATATTCACTCATTAATTCTTTTCACACCCACCGTACATTACTTAGCTAATTAGTGAAAAGTCGTGTCTTAAGTCCCTATTCCTTGTGCATTCCACTACTCACTCACCAGGGTAATAACTAAGCCCTAGGGGAGTTTATCTTCCTAAGCCTCACACTCCGTGGAATTGCTTTAAGTTCTAGGGATTCATAGTGATTTACCCTGTTCCTATTTATATTTCTAACCCTTTGGTCCAGGTGAAAGAACCTCAGTCTAAATTAAGCCCCAGCACTAGGATTCACTTCAACCCCTTTACTCTGTTGCTCGCGCAACTATGCCCCAGGGGAGTTTATCTCCTAGTACTTCATTCTACCTCGACCGCTCATAAATCATGGAACCTGGAGGTAGGGAGAATCACATCGGATGGGAAAGCGGACGTTCCGCTACCTCATGACTCACCCTCTCAACCTTCTTCAATCCTAAGTAGTCTAACTCTATAGGAGTTGTCACACCTCCAAAAGATAACCTAGATTGCTGCTATGCGTTTGATTTGCTCACCCGCAAGTGCACGGGTCGCCAAGTAATACCCCTCGCGCGAGCACGAGGGGGTCGTATTCCCAAGGGCCCGAGAATCTATTCTTACTTCCTTATCACAATGTTGTCCAACCTAGCAATTACTTGATAGAGATAACTACAAATAATCTACGGATATAAAAAAGCATGCAAATAGTAAATACAAATACGAAGGGAAATCAAGGCAAGGGAATGGTCACGGATGAGGATTCCCTCGGGGGCTACTAAAGTGCTAAGGATGCCCTAACTAGAATGCACGTGGGTGGTTTAGACCGAGAAACCCTAAATTAGACCAACCCGATGGTCATGGTGTTTGGTCCCTAATCCGGTACGAGTATTGGAATACGGAATTGCTTCCGCCAAAATCCTCCTACGATTGTAATGGGTCTAGTGGATTTCTCAAGTTAGGGTTGAAACATAATCAAGGACAACCCCAACAATTGGAGGGGTACAAATACTCGATGGTCACGGTGTATTTGTACATGTATTCCCTTCCAAGCTTGGTGAGCCTAATACTAGGGCAATGGTCATGCAACCTAGCATTGCCTAGGAATTGATACATAGAGTTCTCATACATATCAAGGCAATCAAGAACCACCAAACAAGGATCACAAACCAAGCCAAATGCATAAACTAGAAAGAAGCATCCAAATAACACAAGTTCACCCCCAAGGTTCACCTACATCCGGTGACCTTGGGGTTTAGTTGCTCATGATCACAAAGTAAGCAAGAAAATACATAGAAACAACCAAATGCATAATGAAAACACCCCCTGAAAAGATCAAGGCCGAATGATGCTTCCAAGGACGCCACCCAAGGAGTGGCTTTCTTTGTCAATCTTCCTCTCGAATGCAAATCGAAGGCGTGGATTCATCGTGCCGTGCTCTCCCCGTCATCTTCTCCTCAAGAATTGCCTCCAAAACCCGGCCTTAAGCTCCCCAAAGAAAGTGGTGAAGTCAAGCTCTCCCAAGACCTAGGTTCCTACCTTTAAGAATGCTCTCAAAAAACCCTTAAAAATGAATTTCAGTTAGTTATGCGGCCTCTCATGCGGCCCCGCATGCGGGGAGAGAAAGTTTTCGAGAAATCCCGAAAGTTGCGTAAGTTGCTACAGTACTGCTATAGTAAAACTGCTGTAGTACCGTAAGCGGCCTGCAATGCGCCCGCATCGTAGCCCGCATGAACCTCCTGACCCAGCCGATCTTCAAGTGGTTGCTACAGTGGTTGCTATAGTGCTCCCGGCTTAGAAATAGTGTTTTCGATGCCGATTTCTTCTCTAATTCTGTTATTAAGCTCGCTGAGGCCTCATTGGTACCTGTAACACAAAAGAAACCAATTCAGACCAAAAACGGGCGTCAACTCATATAAAAGTACGCAATACATACACCCGCATACAAAGAAAATACGTAGATTTAGGCATTTATCAAACATCCCCACACCTAAGCATTTGCTTGTCCCCAAGCAAACACACATGAAGAACAGGGGTACGATGATAAACGACTAAACATACGATATCAAGCTCAACTGTAAAGTACTCCACTAGCATAGGTGGAAAGAAATCTAGAAAGTGAGATGTACAGTGAGTGATCGAGTAATGGTGGCCCTGTTTTATCTAAAGTGCTTCCGTGAGTGTGTGCTGGCTCCCAACCTTAACCTCCACACCCTGGATTATCCTAGGGGTCCATTCATCCCACATATGGTGAGAGTGCCATTAGACAGTTAAATACCTCTTCAATACTCAGTTAAAAGTCTTCTGGGTTCCTAAACAAAACTCTAGCACTTAAGTAATTGTGCAACAAGTTCCAGGGGACGCAGTAGAGATAATTTTTTTTTTCTGAGTCCGACTAACATAGACTGCACAACAAATCTTTCAAAAGGATGCACTTGCTGATTAGGCACAAGAGCCACCCAACCTACTCAATTACAGTCTACATAGACGCATTCAACTTGTACTAGCAGAGGAATACTGTCATAGACTCCACATTTTTTTTTGATTGTACACACTGTATCTCATGTCCCTTGGTAACCTATCACAATAGTTCACTTAAGGCTACAGAAGACAGAAGGAACTCAAAAGCTCTTCAAAAACCATTAAAGAAAGAATTTAACAGTCTAATGCCAAAATCATCATAATGGGTTGGTTGGAGTGTACAAGGTAGAAGCAATCATGATAGAGCATGGAAAAGCACTAAAAATAAAATAGGGCATCATTCAGGCACAGTACAAGAATACAACTCACTTTTATCATTCTTTCAAGCTAGGAAGTGCTAAACACTAAAATCATTGCTATCATCGGTACTCATGCATGCAAAACAAGTAAAGTACCCCATCCCCACACCTAAAGTTGTACATTGCCCTCAATGTACGTAGATCAGCAGAGTAAGGTGCGAGATATGCCATAAAAATAAAAGGATGAGGTAAAGAAACTTCCCCAATTGGTCGATGAAATGAACTCCAAATGTGCATGAATCAGGGAAAGTTGTGGGGTGCAAGGGGAGTGAAGCTTCTACAATGATCAGTCCTGAAAGTAAAAAGAAAACATATCACACCCCAAGAGATGAATAGAGAGCGGGACAAGTAAGCACGAATCAAAAATGGGAAAGTACAGTTTAGGAGGGTCAGGACCCTTGCTAACTGAAAAGTACAACAATACAAACAAACAAGTCTAGAAATAAAAAGCAGTACAAACAACAGAAAACTAAAAGTGGTGCTGTGAGTCTAGAGATCTGGAGGGAGTGATGGTGCAAAGCACGTGGTAGCTGTGGAGGAGGTGCCCACAGATGATGATGAGCTGCGCATAAATGATAAGATCTCGGCCATGCTGCTCTATATGCGGCTCTACGATGTCGCTAAGTCCCTCACTGATGTCGCTAGAGCCTCCTGAGATGTCCCAAGGATCTGCAACTACTGACGGATCTCGATGCGGAACTCCGCGAAACTGTCCTCCAGTGATGATCGACTCCCGCTGGGTGCTCCGTCAGGTACAGGGGAAGTCTCTGAATCAGACTCGGATCCTGTCTCAGAATCTCGAGAGGTATCGGGATCATGGATGCTCTTGTCTCCACTGCACGGGAGGCGATAAGTGTCTCCCGACCTCTCAACTATCCCAATGTGAAACAGGATCGACAGACTGAGCGGTGCGACGGTGCTGACAACGCTCATGCCTCGGGTGAGCTCAATCAATCCTAGGCCCCTGATAATGCGCATAATATACGGTTCGGCAAATATAGCCCCAAGGCAAGTAGAAGTTCCCTGATGTGCAATAAGTCCGGTAAAAAGATGGCCCGTGTGGATGGGGTATCGCTCAAGGATACTGTACATCATAAGCAATTCGGTACGAGAAACCACCCCAGTAGAATCAGCGCGACCGTTCACACTTCTGGATAGCAAGGCTTGCATGTATCTGTGAACGGGGTCCGACATCGTAGAAGCCTTCTGATAAACGCCTAAACATACGTATTTACCATGTATTCGGGTGCATGTATTACGTATTTTTCTATGAGTTGGCGGCCGTTTTTGGTCTGAATTAGTTTCTTTCGTGTTACAGGTACTGATGTGACCCCTTTGAGCTCATTGATAGAATTTGAGAAGAAATCGGCAACGAAAACACTATTTTATAGGGGGTACTGTAGCGACCACTGTAGCAGATCCTGTAGCACGAATCCTTTGGTGAAAATGGCTAAGTTTGGAGGCTCATGCGGGCTGTCATGCGGGAACTGCAGAGGCCGCATACGGCACTGTAGCAGTTCTACTGTAGCGGCACTGTAGCAACTTACGCGATTTCGGGATTTTCTCGGGAATTTTCTCTCCCCGCATGCGGGGCCGCATAGGGGGCCGCATAACCGACTGGAAAAGGTTTTTAAGGGTTTTGAGTTCATTTGGAGAGAAAGAGGAGAGGTCTTGAGATACACTACACTTCACCATCTTCTTTGGGAGCTTGAGGCCGGCTTTTGGAGGCAATTCTTGAGGAGGAGACGACGGGGAGAGCACGAGACGACGAATCCATGCCTTCGATTTGCATTTGAGAGGAAGTTTGACAAAGGAAGCCACTCCTTGGGTGGCGTCCTTGGAAGCGTCATTCGGCCTTGATCTTTTCAGGGGGTGTTTTCATTATGCTTTTGGTTGTTTTCATGTATTTGCTTGCTTACTTTGTGATCATGAACAACTAACCCCAAGGTCACCGGATGTAGGTGAACCTTGGGGGTGAACTTGTGTATTTTGGATGCTACTTTCTAGTTTATGTACTTGGTTTGGTTTGTGATCCTTGTTTGGTGGTTCTTGAATGCCTTGATATGTATGAGAACTCTATATGTCAATTCCTAGACAATGCTAGGTTGCATGACCATTGCCCTAGTATTAGGCTCACCAAGCTTGGAAGGGAATACATGTACGAATACACCGTGACCATCGGGTATTTGTACCCCTCCAATTGTTAGGGTTGTCCTTGATTGTGTTTCAACCCTAGCTTTGGGAAATCCACTAAACCCTTTGCAATCGTACAAGGATTTGGGCGGAAGCAATTCCGTATTCCAATACTTGTATTGGATTAGGGACCAACGCCGTGACCATCGGGTTGGTCTAATGTTGGGTGTCCCGGTCCAAACCACCCACGTGCATGCTAGTTAGGGCATCTGATAAGTGCCTAAATACATCATGTTATAGCTATGATGTTCTTGTACATTCATGCAACTTATGTGTATTTTCGATGAGTTTTTGCGCACTTGATGTTTTATTTTTCATTTCAGGGTTTCAAGGACCAAGTGCGCAAGTTTTGACCATATTCGTGTCATTCCGGGGATGATTGAAGAAGGAACGAAGAGTTGGAGCACCCTGGAAGCCGACGCGCCGCACACGGACACATTTTTTCTCGGCCGTGTGCGGCCACTGTGCGGGCTGCGCAGTGGCCGCACACCCTGGCCACTGTGCGGGCTGCGCAGTGTCATTTCGGGGACTCGCTTGTAGAGAAAGCCCTTGCCGATTCCGGTGCAAGCATAAATGTTATGCCCTACAAGCTTTTCTTAAAACTGGGCCTTCAAGACTTAGAGCCGACGCGGATCACCATACAACTTGCGGACCGAACTGTTAGACGCCCGCGTGGCATTGTGAGCGATGTGATTGTGAAAGTTGGTGGTCTAGTTTTTCCGGCTGATTTTGTCATTCTTGATGTTGATGATGCTACTGAGGTCCCCATCATTCTTGGCCGGCCTTTCCTTGCCACATCTCGTGCCCTGCTGGATATTCAAGATGGGAAAATGACCTTGCGGGCCGGGAATGAAGAAGCCACTTTTAAAATTCCCGAGGCAATGAAACACCCCAAGGAGCTTGATGACACTTCTTATGCACTTGATGATACAGAATTACTAGTTCAAGATTGTGTGCATGAGGTCCTTATGATGAACCCCCTTGATGAATTCTTACAAGATGTTGTTCTTGAGGAGGAAGAGGCACCAAAGAAGGCACAAGAAGACCCTCCTCCTATATCCCCGGTCAAGTCACAAGGGCGAAGCAAAGGAGAGCGCTCGTGGAAGCGAGCATGGAAAAAGATAACCCCCAAGGTCAACAAAGCAAGCAAGAATTCTCATGACAAGGTACACACGGCATGCTTCGTCGACCTAGGTATGCACAACATCGATTCCCTCCTCTCCTTGAATTTGCCGGTTGGATCATCATTTGCATCCATTGGGACCTCAGGTAAAACTTCTTCTTTTAAACCACCATGAGTTGAGAAACTTGAACGTCAGGCTCGTGACGCTAAACAAGCGCTTATGGGAGGCAACCCATAAATTTTTACAATTCTGTACTTTTCAATTTTCGTATTTTGGTTATGCTATGTTTGGGTTGTGAGCTCTTCACTTCATTCGTTCTTGGTATGCGTTTATCGTGTATGACATTGTTTCCTCCCCATCTCGGTGAATTCCCATTTGTTTTGTGTTTATATATGTGTATCCTTTGTCCGAGATGAGTTTTGTAACGTTTTTAATGTCGGAGACTTGCTTTGGTTTGAAGAAAGCCATTTTCTGAAAATTTACAGGGCTCTGTGCGGCCACTGTGCGGCCGCACAGAGGCCGCACACCCCTGGCAGAAGGGTGTGCGGCTGGTGTGCGGCCCGCACACCACCCGTACACCCCAGACAGAGAGGTGTGCGGCTGGTGTGCCGCCCGCACACCACCCGCACACTGGCCCCAGTTTTGCTGCTGTAATGCTCTTCTTTCCGGCTTTTCTCCACATTTTCGCGCTTGTTTTGATCATACCACATCCCTCGCATCATTTCAACGTTAAAAATATTTTCAAAACTTAATTTATTTGCATACCTTCGAGGTGATTTCTTGGTTTTTAATTTCCTATCCGAATTGGATCTTCGGGGGATTATCGATGGCTTTCGATTTTGATCGCGATCGCGTTGTTTCCACTTCACTCATTTTTTCTAAACTCGTGTTCGCGCGTCTTAGCGTGTTGCCATGGCTTGATCTTTATTTTTCGAGACGTAGGTCACCGTTGGAGGAGACACAGAAGACCTTGAGCGGCTTCATCAGTCCTTTCACTCCGAGAGCTCACTTTCTCTTTCATTCCTTGTTTCTTTTCTTTATTTTTTGTGTGGTTGATGGATGCTTGACTCGACGTCTTTTCTCCTTGTAGGTAGAACAAGACGTCCATTTTTCTTCCTCTCCACTTCGCTTGTAGCCATGGTGATGGTCACCCCGAGCTCGTGCCTTGCAAAGCTCATTACCAATTTCTCGGGGAAGTTCATGACACCACCCTCTTTATTTTCCATGCATAAATTTTTATGTACTGCTGATCAATGTACATTGAGGGCAATGTACTGCTTTAAGTGGGGGGTGGCTATGCATGTCTGATCTTCGTTACTTGTTTCGTGAACTTGTATGAAAACTTTTGGTAATTCTTGACTTGTTGCATGATTGTAAACCTAGGATGGCGTACTTAATTGTGATTGTATTATAGCTCGAAATCATGATAAATGCTAAGCTTTTTATGACCCTGCACACTTGAGATTTTCATGTCATTCTAGGCAATTCTCGCACTGTTCCCTTAGGAAGAACCCTGGACATCTAGGCGAGGAACCACAGCACTTTCGTGACCCTCTTAGTTGCTAACCCATACTAGTGGTTTCGCGCCTTGACGTGTTAGAATACCTTCTAATAGGGTTTTAAGGACCTTCTTCTTGTTCTTTTTTGCAATACGGTCAAAAAAAAAAAAAAAAAAAAAAAAAAAAAAGAGGCAAAGTGAATAAAAACGTGGACAGTGCTCCTCTGTCCTAATAGCGAAGTAACCTGGGGTTCTGGCTCCTAACCAGAGTGTTCCTCTCGCCAAAAGCTATAAGGACATGAGCGCGTTTACATGAATGTGCAAAGCTCCAGGTAATGTGGATTTGCAGTTCATGTTAGTCCCGGAAAAGAAAAAGATAAACATTTTGCGTACAGAAAAATAAATTTTGACCGGTTATTGTTCGATAATAAGAGGAAGGATCCTTACGACTCTACTAGAAGTATTTCTACCACCTCAAGGCCGTATTCCACTATGTGGCGTGAATTGTTTCAAGAAGTGGTCCTCGGGGTCCTGTCTACCTTGTTTAGACTACAGGGCTTCGAACTAGGGGATTTGCACACACACAACACGACACGGCCAATGAATGCGTGAATGATCTCAAGTGGTCTTTGCTTAGTATTTTGAGTTTCGCTTTGGCTATGATACTTTCATCTCTTGCCCGAGGTTGTGTATTTAGTCACTTATCAGTATCCCTGGTTTTCCATTTCCGTTTGCTTGGGGACAAGCAAATGCTTAAGTAGGGGGTATTTGATAAGTGCCTAAATACATCATGTTATAGCTATGATGTTCTTGTACATTCATGCAACTTATGTGTATTTTCGATGAGTTTTTGCGCACTTGATGTTTTATTTTTCATTTCAGGGTTTCAAGGACCAAGTGCGCAAGTTTTGACCATATTCGTGTCATTCCGGGGATGATTGAAGAAGGAACGAAGAGTTGGAGCACCCTGGAAGCCGACGCGCCGCACACGGACACATTTTTTCTCGGCCGTGTGCGGCCACTGTGCGGGCTGCGCAGTGGCCGCACACCCTGGCCAGAAGGGTGTGCGGCCACTGTGCGGCCCGCACAGTGGCCGCACAAGGGAGACAGAGAGGTGTGCGGCCAGTGTGCGGGCCGCACACTGGCCGCACAGCACAGCCAGAAGGCTGTGCGGGCACTGTGCGGCCCGCACAGTGCCCGCACACCTTCGGGCTATATATGCTTGTTCTGAAGAGTTTTTGAAGGAGTTTTTTGGTTCTCATCCGGCCTCCACTTGCCCTAGACTTCATTTCACCATTTCTTGAGGGATTTTGGAAGGATTTTCGGCTAGATTTGAAGGAGAGAAGAAGGGGAAGACGTTGAGAAGCTTCATAGGGCTCGCCGGCGCGGATCCGACGAGCTACGCCATCAACCCTAGTCGACATCTTCGAGGGAGTTTTTCCTGTTTTTATTGGATGGAATTGTTGTATGATGAGCTCCTTAGTTTTGTGATGTTGAACTAAACCTCCCAAGGCCGCCGGGCTCCCGGTGAACCTTGGGAGGAGACTTTGTATGAATGACCTATATTTTGCTTTAAATGAATGTGTTAGTTTGATTGTTTGGTTTTAATTCATCATCTTGTTGTTCATTCTACAATGGATGGATTCCGTAGAATTGATTTTGAATGATACTTGTTTGGCGGGATGCTAGCTTGTATTAGGTCCTTTGATGAGTTAAAGAGGGTAACATGTATTAATACACCGGAGGTTCCGGGTGTTAATAGCCTCCCGCGCGATTAGGGTTAATTTAGCCGAGAGCGTGCATTAGATTAACCCTAATCAAGACTCCTTGTTCTCATTGACATCGTAGGGGTATTTTCTGGATAGAGAAACCCGTACTGGATTAGGGCTACACTACGGAGGTTCCGGGGTAGTCGACATCCGAGTCTAGCGGACCAAAACCAAGCCAACCCTAGTTTTATAATTATCTTGGTCATTCGTATTTAGTCTTCTCCCGGGGGAATCCTCGCCCGAGGCCTTCCATAATTATTGGATTCTTCATCTCTATTTTATTCCGGATTGAGTTTTATCTTATTTGCATTACTTTACTTGTTTTTATTATTTTAATATTGCTTCAACCCTGTTTCGATCGACTAGATAGTGACCCCCAAAAGGAAGTAATAGTAGATCTCGGGCCCTTGGGAATACGACCCTCCTCGTGAGGTTTATTACTTGACGACCCGTGAACTTGCGGTCGGGGAGTCGCGTGCTCGCTCTTTAGCGTGTCGCGCGGCGACTCATCAGCATCCTTAGCACTTTAGTAGCCCCCGAGGGAATCCTCATCCGTGGCCATTCCCTCACCTTGATTTTCCCCCTCCGTTTTTATTCTTGCTATTTGCATGCTCTTTGTTTTAGTAGATTATTGGTAGTTCTTATTCCAAATGATCGATTAGGTCAAACAACATTGTGATAAGGAAGTAAGAATAGCTTCTCGGGCTCTTGGGGATACGACCCCCTCGTGTTCGCGCGAGGGGTATTACTTGGCGACCCCGTGCACTTGCGGGTGAGCGATTCAAACGCGCTTTGACCAAGTTTTTGGCGCCGTTGCCGGGGACCCATGAGGAATATTCGGAAAATTTATAGCGTGTTGATTTGATCATTTTATTTTGTTCGTTTTTATCATTCTTGTATATACTCCATCATTTCATCTTTTTCTCGTTTTGACTTTACTTATTTTTGCGAGGTACCCATCTTGTGTTATAGTATCACGAAGCGCTATTATCTTACATTAAGCATACCTTTTATCTGGTTTTATCACTAAATGTGTGCATTTGTGTTCTCTTGTGCATTGAAGGTATTGTGGAGCCTAATTAGAGAAGAAGAATGAAATTAGGTCGCGTTCGCCAATGTTGGGTTGTTCTCGGACCAAGCAAGGAACGAAGCACGTATTTGGACTTGTGGATGTGTGCCAACCTCCTTTGGAGGGGCACAAAGGCAGTCACATTCACAACAAGTCCAATCCGTGTTACTTAGGAGAATTTCGCGAAAGAAGAAGACTTGAAGCAATCGGCGCGACCTACCGTTGCTTGTGTGCCCAAGTAATGGCCTCGATGAAGAACAATGAACCCGGGAGGTGTTTCGGCAAGTTACAATCCTGTTCAGCTGAAGATTAGAGTTCCAGAGAAGTCACACGGGCGTGTGGAAATTCCACACGGCCGTGTGAACCAGTTTCCAGCCAGACAGAGAAGTCACACGGGCGTGTGGAAATTCCACACGGCCGTGTGTTTGTGCAATTTCAGCCATCCAGTGAAGACACACGGGCGTGTGGAAATTCCACACGGCCGTGTGAAATTAATTTTTCAGCCGAGACAGAAGCTTCACACGGGCGTGTGGAAATCCCACACGGCCGTGTGAAGCCCCCGATAAGTCTAATTTTAAAGCCACGATTCAACATTATAAAAGGGGATTTTTGCAACCTTTTGAGGCATCTTTCGACCTATCTTTTCCCCAACTTTCTGGAGTGCGGCTAGGGTTTCGGAGAGGATTTCGTGGAGGTTCTAGCGCGTCGTCGGCATCGATTTCGAGGTTCGACGTTTGCACAAGACCACGGCCACACCAATTCGAGGGGGTTTTTCATTGATGTCTATGTTTTATGCTTTATTTCTCACATTGATGAACATGTATAGCTCTACGAGAAGCTAAACCCCTCGTGGGGTATTCGGACTTGTAAACTTTAGGGTTTCTTATGTTTCTTTGACATTGATTATTATGCTTTCAATCGTTGATGAATAAAATTGAGTTTTTAATCTTGATTATCCTTTCATATTGTTTTCCCTTAAACGTGACATTAGGGTTGAGAGCAATCTAGGCTTTCCTTTGGAGGTGTGACAACTCCTATAGGATTAGACTACTCAAGATTAAAGAGGGTTGAGAGGGAGAGTTGTGAGGTAGCAATGTACCCCTTTCCCCTTCGATGTGATTTCTCCCTATCTCCGATTCCTTGATTTAATAGCGGTCGAAATAGAGTGAAGCAATAGGTAGATAAACTCCCCTAGGGCTTAGTTACGCAAGTAATAGAGTGGAGGGTTGTAGTGAATCCTATTTGCTGGGGCTCAATCTAGACTAGGGTTCTTCCACCTGGACCAAAGGGTTAGAATTACATATAGGAACAGGTTTAATCACTAGGAATCCCTAGAGCATAATGCAACTCCACATAGTGTGAGGTTTAGGCAGATGGACTCCCCTGGGGCTTAGTCATTTAGGTGACAGAGTGAAGGGTGTTGTGAATCCTAACACCGGAGCATAGTGTTGGAGTTAGTCACGGTTGTCCTTAGGTTTGGGAGCGTGAGTCTTAGGATATCCTCGACTCTATTGACATCAATAGGAGAGTATAATATCATAGTCTTGCACTTGAAACATAGACCCTAGAGGTAGCTTGTCCGGATACCCCCCCTTTTATTCATTGTTAGTCCTTCTCGATTTTCCTACTTGCACTTCTTTCTTCCATCTCTCTATTTAGTTTATTGCTTTGCATTATTTTCACTCATCAATCTTATTATCGATCTCCGTATTTTGCATAGCTTAATTAGTGAAACC
Organism: Dioscorea alata; assembly: GCA_020875875.1. NCBI lineage: Eukaryota > Viridiplantae > Streptophyta > Magnoliopsida > Dioscoreales > Dioscoreaceae > Dioscorea > Dioscorea alata. The sequence continues at coordinate 8,668,744 of CM037013.1, read as the reverse complement.
TTATATTCTATCTCCCTATTCCCTGTGGATTCGACTACCTTCTCACCAAGGTAAATTTATTACTTCGACAAACCCGTGCACTTGCGGGATACACGCAAGGGGTCGTGTCAACTAACCCCAATACTATGTCCCGGCATTAGGATTCACGTCAACCCTTCACTCTGTTGATTGCTCAACTAAGCCCCAGGGGAGTATTTCTACCTAAGCCTAACACTATGTGGAGTTGCTTTAAGCTCTAGGGATTCCTAGTGATAAAACCTGTTCCTATGTGTAGTAGTTCTAACCCTTTGGTCCAGGTGGAAGAACCCTAGTCTAAATTAAGCCCCAGTGCATAGGATTCACATCACCCCAAAACCTTGGGGGAGTTTGTCTACCTAGCACTTCACTCTATTTTGACCTCTAATGAATCAAGGAATCGGAGGTAGGGAGAAATCACAACGGAAGGGAAAGGGGTACGTCGCTACCTCACAACTCTCCCTCTCAACCCTCTTCAATCTTAAGGAGTCTAACCCTATAGAGGTTGTCACACCCTCAAAGGATAACTTAATAGATTCTCAACCCTTAGTGTCACGGCTAAGAGAAAACAATAGCACAAGAAATCTAAAATTGAAACTCGAATTTATTTATCAATTAATGGAAAAGCATAATAACAATGTCAAAGAAACATAATTATCCTAGAGTTTTACAAGTCCGAATACCCACGAGGGGTTTAGCTCCTCATGGAGCTATACATGTTCATCAATTTATGAAAGAAAGAACAAACTAAAGACATCAATGAAAACTCCCTCGCGTATGGTGTAGCCGTGGTCTTGTGCGGCCGTCGAACGTCGGTGACGATGCCGATGACGCGCTCGAATCCTCCACAAAGTCCTCTCCGAAACCCTAGCCGCCCACTCCAGAAGTTGGGGAGAAAGATAGGTCAAAAGATTCTTCAAAAAGTCTCCAAATCGGCTTTAAATAGGCTGAGTGCGGATTTAAATTTGAAGTTATCGGGAATTCACACGGCCGTGTGGAATTTCCACACGCCCGTGTGAAGTTTCTGTCTTTCCTGAAAATTACTTCACACGGCCGTGTGTTAATTCCACACGCCCGTGTGAAGTTTCTGGCTTGCTGGAAAATCAATCCACACGGCCGTGTGTTAATTCCACACGCCCGTGAGACGTCTCTGGTTTGCTGGAAAATTAGTTCACACGGCCGTGTGTTAATTCCACACGCCCGTGTGAATTCTCTGGAACCTTGACTCTTCGGCAGAAGTGCACAGTAACTTGCTACAGTGATTCGCTGTAGTAACAAGCTACAGTGTTGCTACAGTACCTCTCCGAAATGCTCCCGAATATGTTGTTTCTTCATCGAGGCCATTGAATTGGGCACACAATCAATGGTAGATCGTGCCTATTGCTTCGAGTCTCCTTCTTGGTGAAGTTTTCCTAAGCTACACGAGTTAGACTTGTTGTGAATGTGACTGCCTTTGTACCCCTCCAAAGGAGGTTGGCACACACTCACAAGTCTAACCTCGTGCCTTGTTCCTTGCTTGGTCTAAAAACCTCCCAACAACGGCGAACACGACCTAACTTCGTTCTTCTTTTCCAACTTAGCTCCACGAAACCTACAATGCTCAAGAATACACAAATGCACACTATTTAGTGATAAAATCTGATAAAAGTATGTTCATTTGTAAGATAATAACGCTTCGCGTTACTACAACACAAGCACTTATCAAATCCCCGCACACTTAAGCTTTTGCTTGTCCTCAAGCAAAATAGAACGTGAAAGTACTTAGGAAGAACAATTGAAACGTGCTCGGCCTTAGGTTCACCAAAAGCATGCAAAAGAAGTATTCTACAAGTAAGGAGAAATCACAACATTGCATAAGATTATCATTGCTCTAGCTAAAAACATGAATCAAAAAGGAATAACAACTCAAAAACGTGTAAGTGTGTGCGAATTCACTCAAGAAAACCAACGAATACTACTCAAACTTTTGTTACAAGGACTTATTTATGTACACTAAGTAAGGAAGTAGTAGCTTCACTCAACCTCTAAGGTAGCCCTTTCCTAGGCGGCCGCCAAAGGTGGCTTTTACACTTTCAAAGAGGTAGCTCTTTCTACCGGAGTGGTAGCTTTCACGCTTCCCATGAGATAGCTCTTTCCCTCATTAGGGCATAACTTGTATCCGACTTATGAGAGTAGCTACATACTTCATAGGAGGTAGCTCTTTCCATCCCAAATGAAAAGCTTCAACTAATATTCACAAGTTAAATTTTTTTTTTTTTCAGAGTTTTTACTACATAGAACTTCACAACTTACTAAAGTAATACTAAACTAGTCCTTAAAACTTCAAGATTGAGTTTCCAAAAGATTTCAAGAGTGAGTAGTGCAATAAGGTGTAATCGAGCAAAAATCCCCTAAAATTCAAGTGCAACTAGAATACAATGTTAAAAATTCACCTAAACTCTAAGAATACGAATGTTGCAACTAAGGTGAACCGCCATAGGCTACATGAACATGATCAATTGACCGCACAAGTAAAGGTGTGTGTAATGTGAATTCTCCCCCCCACACTTAAGATGTACATTGTCCCCAATGTACGCATGCAAGCATTATAACCAATAAAACAATGAAGAACAATTAGTGTGGAAGTTGCAATTGAAACATTACTCCCCTGAACTCCAAGTGTTGCGTTTGATGGAGCTAGGTCATTGAGAGTTGAGTCTCAATGGTTTGTGGAGCACACACGGTCCAATGACCGTGCCTATGACAATTCCTCAATTTCCTTAAATCCAAGACCATCTGCACACATACGCAAGGGTTCAGTATAGCTCAAAATAAAGCTCGAGTATATAAAGATATGATAATGAAGTACAACTCGAGACAAAACAAATAAAAACATACCCAGAAGGAGAGTCCTTTCTGGGTACTACAAGTCCAACAAAAATAAGAAAATAAAAGTGCGATAAAAGAAAGATAAAATCTACGACGCCTCAGCGTCGGTGTCCTGATGTGTATCCTCTGGTGCTGCTGCTGCTGCTGCTGCTGCTGGTGAATCTGATGCTGATGGAGATAGAGGCGGAGTCGGTGAGGGAACCCGTCGGGGTCGCACCACTGATCGCTCAAGCAACTGAATCACTGTGGCAAGCTGTGCTGATAAGTGAGCGAACTGTGATGCCTGAGTAGTCCTCAACTCGGCAAACCCTGCTGCCTTTGCGACCCTCAGCTCGGCTAACTCCTGCTGCATGATACCTACAGCATTCTCGAGGCGCTCGAACCTGTCCTGTCCTCGAGAAGGAGAAAAGATACGCACTGGAGGTGGCTCCGGTGCTGTGGGTGGTGCCTCGGCCTCTGTCCCTGCCTCTGTGTCCACTGGTGGTGGCTCTAAGGCTACCTGTGAGCCCTCGGCCTGCTCTGTCTGGGGAATGGTCCATGTATATACTCCTGGCCCTGTCCTGGGGATCATCCCCATCATCCTCAGTGTATCTGTGCCCAGAGGGATCGGTATACTGGTCTTCTCTACCCCTCGTACTCCGTCTCTGAGACTCATCCCTATCAGGAGTCTCGAAATGTAGGGTCCTGCGAAGATCACTCCAACCCTAGGGTACTGGCCCTGATGGCGCAAATACTCTGCTAAGATGTGCCCTAAGTGGAGTGGTACCCTCTGAGCCATCGAATATAGATAAAGAAGCTCCTGGCGACTCAGAACCCCAGTGCTATCACCTCGGCCACTCACTGATCTACTAAGAATGGCATGTAAGTATCTGTAGGCCGGGCGAGACAAGCACGTGGCCTTTGAGATCCCTGGCTCATACTGGCCTTCTCCGCACAAATCTCTGTATGCCCTCTGCGGGGTAAGACTGCCCGGGTAGTCTGTAGGAAGATCCCTGTACTCCTCGGTCTGTGTATAGGCCTCATCGTATAGTCCCAGATGGATCAAAAACTGGGTCAAGCTGAAGCTGAAATGCTGGCCTAATACCCTGAACTGAATGGTATCAGGAGTGGAAAAATCCCTGTATGATCTGTCAAACTCAAATGAAGCCAGGAACTCCAGTGTCACCCCTCGAATGGCTGGGTCTCTAATCCTCAATAATCTCCTCCAGCCACCCACCGAGAGTAGCTCCTCAACCTCCTCGGCAATACCGTCACCCCCCTGGATCTCTCTAATAATGCTCAGGTCGGGGTATCGTGACAGTCCGAAACGGAGTGGGGATAATCTATCAAACCTGGTCTGGTGCTCAGGTATACTGAACTCTGTCTCCACTGGAGGGGGTGTGGGCTCACGGGGTCGCTTCCCAGCCGACTTCTTGGACCTGGAAGTCATATCTGCGAGATTGAAAAGAGAATTGATCAAAAACATTAAAATATAACAATCTGCAGAAATCCACACGGCCGTGTGTTAATTCCACACGCCCGTGTGGATCATCGGGCGGGCAGAGCATAACGGCTGCGGGGCCAAAATTCCAAAATTAACAATCTAATTCGTTCCAATTCATTCCTAAGCATACTCGCATACTCATTAATCATTCAATATAGGCGAAATCATAAAAAAGAACGAATTAAGTTGAGAATTGACGGAGAAGAAGGCTTTGAAGTCCTTACCGACGGAGTGGATGAAGAAATATTAAGAACCAGCCGGAAAACTACAATAAAAGCCTTAAAAATCCTCTGAGATGGTTGGGGAACTAGTGGAGAGAGTAGAAGGAGAGTTTAGAATGAAAATGGAAGAGGCACCAGTGAAAACCAAAAGAAATCGCGCGGCTTTTGGAGTTCTGGGAATTCACACGGCCGTGTGACAATGCCACACGGCCGTGTGCCTCTGAAATTAGGGTTCACAGGGGCCAACACACGCCCCTGTGTGCATTCTGTTTACTCTCTGGCTACCCCACACGGCCGTGTGGGAATTCCACACGGCCGTGTGCCTTCACAAGGATATCCACAGGGGCTGGTACACGGCCCTGTGGCTTCTCGGGAAAACACAGAAGCTCTCTGAAAAATATCACACGGCCGTGTGTTAATTCCACACGGCCGTGTGCCCAACCTGGCCAAGAACACAAGGCCGGTCACAGGGGCCAACACACGCCCCTGTGGCCTCTCTGATTTGCCCGAAAAATCTAAGTGTTTCACACGGCCGTGTGTTAATTCCACACGGCCGTGTGCCAATCACAAGCTCTTCCACAGGGGCTGTCACACGCCCCTGTGTTTTCTCGGGAAGAAGGGATTTTTCTGCAGAGTTTTCACACGGCCGTGTGTTAATTCCACACGGCCGTGTGCCTTAGCACAGTGGCACTCACAGGGGCACCCACACGCCCCTGTGGACTCTCTGGAAAAGAGTTGAAGTTCTGCGAAAATTCACACGGCCGTGTGTTAATTCCACACGGCCGTGTGCCCCTTCTGAAGTTTTCACAGGGGCAAAGTCACGCCCCTGTGTCTTCTCTGGTTGAGCTCAAATTGGTAACACACGGCCGTGTGTTAATTCCACACGGCTGTGTGTTTTCTCTGGTTTACTTAGAAAATTTTACAGACTCTCAGAAAAATTCAGAAACTCTTTAAAAATACTTAGAGCCTGTAAAAACCATAAAATTATGACCAGAAACCAAAGAAAACACACTCAACCAACCTAAACTTCATCAATTATAGTTAAGGCACACGAAATTCATCAAAAACCCACAAGAAAATCGCAGCGTAAGCACATGAAAAATTTAGGACACCAAAACTAAGACTTTTTATTCAATCTAAAGCTAACTAGGTCCTAGAAAAACTGTAAAGCCTTGGGTTACCTCCCAAGAAGCGCTTGTTTAACGTCACTAAGCTTGACGTACCTGGCTTACCTTACGGAGGTTCATGAATGGAAGTTGCCCTCTTCCCTACAACCTGGAAGCATGCATTACATAACCTTTGTAGAGTAGAGGGGGAGTTGTCGAGTTTGTTACCACAAAAGGGTGAATCACCCTTACTCCTTGAATGTTCATTTCCCTTGTTGTTAGGATTCTTCTTGTGGCGTCTTTTCGACCTTTTCATCCTCCGAAGCATTTTCTTCATACGCTCCGTTTCTTGCTTGAAGTCATCCTTGATTAGACCAATGGAGAGCACTTCTTCTTCAATCTCCAAGTCTTGGTCCGGCCACCCTTCATATGGATCCGGGTTCATCATTTCCTGCACATAATCATCTATTAGTTCATCGGTGGTGTCAAGGAAATATAAAGTGTCATCAAAATCGAGAGAGTGTCTCATGGCTTCGGCGAGTCGGTATGTGAGCTTGTCTTCTCCTACTCGCAATGTGAGCTCCCCGCCGTCCATGTCGATCAAGGCCTTGGAAGTACGCAAGAATGGCCTTCCAAGGATCAATGGAACCTCGACATCCTCATCGACATCCAACACTACGAAGTCAACAGGAAATATGTATTTGTCGACTTTCACCAACACATCTTCCACAATCCCTCTCGGATGCCTCACTGATCGGTCCGCGAGTTGAAGTGTCATCCGAGTGGGTCTTGGCTCGCCCAAGCCTAGCTTTTGGAAGAACGTGTAAGGCATGACATTGATGCTTGCCCCTGAGTCGGCCAATGCCATCTCTTCACCCATTTTGCCAATGTTACATGGTATTATGAAACTCCCGGGATCTTTTTTTTTGCTCGGCATGTTCTTTTGCAATACGGCCGAGCAATTGGCATCGAGTATCACAGATGCACTCTCCTCCAATTTCCTCTTGTTGGTTAGGAGGTCTTTCATGAACTTCGCGTACTTAGGCATTTGGGCTAATGCTTCCGCGAATGGTATGTTGATGTGCAACTGTTTGAAAATTCCCAGAAATTTCTTGTATTGTTCATTGTCTTGGTCATTCTTTAATCGTGAAGGATAGGGGATCCTTGGCTTGTAGGGTGGGGATGCCACCTCTTTTTCCTTTGTTACTCCTTCCTCTATCTCCACTACCTCGGGTGTCTCTTGGGCCTTCTCTAGAGGGAGATTTCTCTCGACCTCTTTCCCACTCCTCAAGGTGATTGCTTTCAATTGTTCCCTCGGATTTGTCTCCGTATTACTAGGCAAACTCCCTTGAGGCCTTTCCGCTAATGTCTTCGCAATTTGCCCCACTTGATTCTCCAAATTATGTAAGGAGGCGGTATGATTGCGAAGTGTAGCTTCCACCGACTGGAATCTAGCATCCGATGAAGAAACAAACCGTGTGAGAGCTCTTTCTAGATCAGTCATCTTTCCTTCTATCCCTGTCACTCGGCTTTCTAAATTCGGTGCTTGTTGGTTCTGAAATCCTGGTGGTGTGTTATTCTTTTGTTGTGACTGTCCTTGATTGCTCCATGAGAAATTTGGGTGATTCCTCCACCCTGGATTGTAAGTGCCACTATACTGGTTGCCTTGGCCTTGTCCTCTGTAGTTATTTCCCACAAAATCAGCCTGCTCCACCGTACTAGCGCCCCCAATAGCAATCGGACAATCACTTGAAGCATGACCTCCCCCACAACCGTTACATGTAGTGATGGCCGCAACTCTTGGTGAAGTTAGAGCGTCCAACTTCTTACTCAATGATTCTACTTGTGCCACCAAAGATGTAACTGCATCAACATCATGAATTCCGGCTACCTTCCTTCTGTCCCTTGTGTTCCATTGATAGCTATTCATCGCCATCTCTTCACTAAGGTGCCGGGCTTCATCGGGGGTCTTGCCTCCCAGAGTCCCTCCTGCCGCTGCATCTAAAAGTTGCTTAGTGCTTGGATTCAACCCATTATAAAAAGTATGAATGATCATCCACTGGGGGAATCCGTGTTGCGGGCACTTCCGGAGGAGCTCCTTGAACCTATCCCAAGTCTCGAATAGAGACTCCAATTCCACTTGCATGAAGGATGAGATATTATTCCGGAGCCTTGCTGATTTTCCCGGCGGGAAATACCTAGCCAAGAATGCCTCGGCCATCTTTTCCCATGTAGTGATAGATGCTCTCGGTAATGAATGTAACCAATGTCTTTCTTTCCCCTTCAATGAAAATGGGAAGGCTCTCAATCTGATTGCGTTGTCCGTTACCCCATTGATCTTCAACATGTCGCACACTTCAAGAAAATTCTCTAGATGGTTGTTGGGATCTTCATTGGCCAACCCATTAAACTGTGCGGACTGTTGCAACATTTGAATGAACGACGGCTTCAACTCAAAGTTATTTGCGGTAATTGGGGGCCTCACAATGCTTGATTGGGTCCCCATTACCGCGGGTCTAGCAAAATCAGCCAATGTCCTTTGTTGTTCGTTCTGTTCTGCCATAGCTTCCGACCCTTCTGAATCTATGCTGGCTTGCTCGGATTGTTCTTCCACAGGCTCTTTCCCTTTACGGTGTATTCTCCTTCCAATGTTCGGGTCTCCTTCAACAAGAATCGAAGGGTTCCCGCGGGTCATAACCTGAAGCCAACACAAAGAAAAGAAAAATAAGAACGATGATAGTTAAAGAAAGTATGAAATAGTCAACGAAGTGAATAACTAAAATAGCAAAAACAAGTATAAAAAATACGCCTATTCCCCGGCAGCGGCGCCAAAAACTTGACACGACCTTTTGCGTGTGTACCGCAAGTGCACGGCCTTGTCGAAGTAATAAAATACCCTGGTGAGTGGGTAGTCGTATCCACAGGGAATAGTGTTCAGAAACAAGTGTTATCGCTATTTAGCTATGATGGAAATCGATGACGAGAAAAGTATGTATGTCTAGATATAAAAGAAAATAAAAGAGTGCAAGAAGAATAATTAGGGTAGGAGAGGTAATCGATATAACGATGGGGTACCCGGACAAAGCTCCCCCTAGGACTAATGCTTCTAGTGCAAAACTTGTATTATGCTCTACAATTGATGCCTATTGAGTCGAGGATATCCTTAAACACACGGTCCCAAACCTAAGGTCAACCGTGACTAACCCCAACACTATGTCCCGGCATTAGGATTCACGTCAACCCTTCACTCTGTTGATTGCTCAACTAAGCCCCAGGGGAGTATTTCTACCTAAGCCTAACACTACGTGGAGTTACTTTAAGCTCTAGGGATTCCTAGTGATAAAACCTGTTCTTATGTGTAGTAGTTCTAACCCTTTGGTCCAGGTGGAAGAACCCTAGTCTAAATTAAGCCCCAGTGCATAGGATTCACATCACCCCAAAACCTTGGGGGAGTTTGTCTACCTAGCACTTCACTCTATTTCGACCTCTAATGAATCAAGGAATCGGAGGTAGGGAGAAATCACAACGGAAGGGAAAGGGGTACGTCGCTACCTCACAACTCTCCCTCTCAACCCTCTTCAATCTTAAGGAGTCTAACCCTATAGAGGTTGTCACACCCTCAAAGGATAACTTAATAGATTCTCAACCCGGTTGCTACACGAGTTAGACTTGTTGTGAATGTGACTGCCTTTGTGCCCCTCCAAAGGAGGTTGGCACACACTCACAAGTCTAACCTCGTGCCTTGTTCCTTGCTTGGTCTGAAAACCTCCCAACAACGGCGAACACGACCTAACTTCGTTCTTCTTTTCCAACTTAGCTCCACGAAACCTACAATGCTCAAGAGTACACAAATGCACACTATTTAGTGATAAAGTCTGATAAAAGTATGTTCATTTGTAAGATAATAACGCTTCGCGTTACTACAACACAAGCACTTATCAACAAATAAAATTCAAACTACATAAATAAAAAGAAATAGTTTAGTAGGGCCGAAACCCTAGCTAACTGAACGATACAACATACACCAAAGTATGTCTAAGTGCGCAAAAACAAAATACAAACAACATCAAAAGTAAAAACTGAAAGTAGGTGTCATGAGTCTAATGATCCGGTGGAGGTGGTGAGGCCATGCGCGTGGTCATGGCGGATGAAATGCCGGCAGATGAAGATGAGCTGCGCAGGAATGTGAGGATCTCAACAACGCTGCTCTCAATGTGGCTCTGCCCCCTCTCAAGTGTCTGTAGCTGTTGCTGAACCTCGAGGCGAAACTCCGCGAACCTAGCCTCAAGAGAAGATGTACTAGCTCCAGTGTCGGGCTCAGGTTCGGGAGTAGACTCCGAATCGGAGTCAGATCCTGCCTCAGAATCCTGCGGGGACTCAGGGTCTCGTGATGTTCCTTCTGCCTGGCGCTTGAGCTGATATGTGGTCCCTAATCTCACAACCATACCCATAGCAAGTAAAGTCGGCAGTCCAAGCGGGGCGACAGTCCCCACAACTCGCATGCCCCAGGTGAGCTCAATCAAACCAAGGCCCCAGATCAGATGTGTAACATATGGGCCAGCAAAAATCATCCCAAGGCGGGTCGAGGTCCCCTGGTGGATAAAAAAGTCAGCAAGAAGGTAGCCCAGGTGTATGGGGTAACGCTCGATGATGCTGTAGAGCATAAGCAAGTTTGTGCTAGTAACTACCCCTGTAGAGTCAGATCGACCGCTCACACTCCTGGATAGCAAACCCTGAATGTACCTGTAAGCGGGCTCCACCATCGTGGAAGCTTTCATGGATGATGTGCAAGCGATGGACTTCCAGAAGGATCTATGGATGGTTGGGTGCGGGAAATCTCGCGGCAAATTTTTGAACTCCGAAGTGTGAATGTCATCATCCGTGTAAAGTCCAAGATAAAGGGCAAACTTGTCTTGAGACATCTTATGCTTCTTGCCGAATGCCCTGAATAATACATGGCCGGCCTGCCCGGTGTAGGGGTGTGGACAATATGCTTCAATCGAGCTAAGGACCTCCAATGTAATCTCCTTATAAGTGGGCTCATCAATCTCAAAACTTGGTAGCTTCCCCGCAAGTGTACGGGATCGCCAAGTAATACCCTGTGAGTGACACAGGGGTCGTATTCCACTGGAGCCAAGGAAGTACTATTACTCACTCTTCATCTTTTTTCTAGCCTACAATTCAATATGAGTGGAAAAGAAATAAAACAAACAAACTAATTTAAACTAATCCTATGGCCTGGTAACTAACACACGGATAAAAACAAACAAGGGAGTATCAAGCATGAGAAGGGTGTGTTTGGACAAGGAATCCACCTAGGGTTGTCACTAAGTCCTAAACTAGGATGATATAAAGATGCATTGATGATAGTTGAGACCTAGAGACCTCGTGAGTAGATTAGCCCCGATTTCTCAGCGACTAACCCCTGATCCCATACGAGTGTTAATCGGAATCTCTCCGTATTAACCCACCTACGATCGCAAAGAGCTCCGTGAAGTCTCTAATAGGAGTAAACCTACTATCCTTCGGATAAACCTAGCAATGGAGGGCTACCGGCACCCAATTTCTTGGCGTGTCGGCACAAGAATCCCCTTTCAATCTCTCCTAGATCTAGTACACGTGAGTAGGTCACGTCTACGTGTACAACTCATAAAAGAATCACGGATTTCTCCACATATGTAATTCTAGACATGAAAGCATGAAAGATTGAATCTCAAAACAACCAACAAACTAGATTAATAACAACATCCAAAGTTCATACAAAAGATTAACCCTAGGGTTCATCCAAATCCAAACACAATGATAAGCTAATCCCTCATTACAAGGGACACTTAAACAACAAACAAGGACGACAAAAACATAAAAGGAGCAATGAAAACCCCCTCTAGGTTGTGATCTCCTTGAATGGATGAAGCCTCAAATGATGATGCAATGGTGGCGTAGATCTTCACTCCAACTCCTTCTCCCTTGCTCCTCTCCCTCTTGGTGATGATGTGTGCTTGTTTCCCACAAAGATCCCCGCCGAAAGATGGCCGGAAGGCCCCAAGGAGGTGCGGTGGCGGCGGTCTCAAAGACCAAGAGAAAAGTTCCATTCAAAAGCACAAGAAGTCCCCATTTATACCCCCGAAGCATACGGGCCGTATGGAGGGCCGTATGGATGTAGATTAGGTCAAGAAAGCCCCAAATCCCGAGCCTCACGGGGTAGTTAACGGGGTAGTTAACGGGGTAGTGAAGGTTAGGCAAAAAGCTCTGGAATTTCTTCACTGGGTCGCAGACTGGGCCGCGAGTTCCTCACGGGGTAGCAGACGGGGCCATGAGGGTTAGGCAAAGTTCTCAGGATTTTTCTTGCTCGAAGACCCCCAGGTGCTACAGTACCTACTACAGTAATCATGCTACAGTAGATCTGCTACAGTACCACGTCCAGGTTTTTCTTCTCTTTTCTGCCCAAAATGTGTGCTCGCGATCTCCATGGCTTTTACCTGCCCTACAAAGCAAATATGACTCAATTAAGCATAAAAACGGGCACAAAACGTAATGAAATACATGCAAAGTGTACTAATTAAGTATACTAGAATACATACATTTAGACACTTATCAAACATCCCCACACTAAGCGTTTGCTTGTCCCCAAGCAAACAAATCATGAAAAATAAGGAGACGGATAAGTGGCTAAATGTACTATCTCCGGCTCGAATAAATATAAGATTCTACAAGCAATGAGTAATGATATACAGATGTTGAGTTACAATCAATAAGTACAACAAAAAGATCACGTCTCACCTCTTATATGTCTGTGCAGTGTAAGTGAATCTTTTATCTCATTTACCCTTTCTTGGTCTAGCCTACTGACTTCAATCAGTACAGCTCTAGATGCCAATCACTCCACATACAAGAATACTGGGTCTTAAAATGCTAAGTGATACCTCAATGAACAATTAAGATCCTTGTAACTCCTAAATTTGAAACTAAATCCCATTTCTTGTCAATACATCAAGCAGGCAGTCTAAGTGATCACTAGGGTTTTATTTACATGTATATTCACTTTTTTTTTCTTCGAGTCCGCCTAACATAGACAGCACAAAAATCTTTCTGGAGGGTGCACATGCTGGTTAGGCACAAGAGCCACCCAACTACTCGATTACAGTCTACATAGACGCATTCATGCTTCATTAGCAGAGGAATACTGACATAGACTCATTTTCATTTTTTTTTTCATCATTTTTTTTTTATATATTCACCTTAGATCATGTCTTTAGACTGCACTACAAGTTATAAAACTAGGACTAGCTCAACAAGGTTTAGAAGTTCTTAAGAGTTCATTGAAGGATAGAACTTAGTCTTCTAAGGCCAAGTACTCAAGGTTGTGTGTTAAGCATACAAGAGAGTTAAAGTAGTCAAGTTGGCTATTCCCAGGGCATCAACAAAAAATTCAGTGCACAAGACAATACTAGAAGTGAAACAGGATTCACTAGAGCACAAAAAAATATGTAACTCACATCAATCATTAGTTCATGCTTGAAGAATCTAACATGAATGAACAAAGCCATCATTGATAACACTTGCATGTAAATATGGCTCTAATACATGTAATACACCCATCCCCATAGCTAGTGTTGTACATTGCCCTCAATGTACACTAATCATGGATAACATGGAAATATATTCAATAAAAACAATACAGGAGGATGAAAACGAACTTCCCCAGTTTATTTTGTGCAACTACCGATGTGCGACCCGAACATAGGGTACGGCGAGCTATACATGTCGGGTCCAATCTCCATTGAATGCGGAGAAGCTCACCAAATTTTCCTTAATGCCCTACAAGGCAAAAAGGGCACATCATCATTCCACAAAATTCATAAAGGAGAGATGGGGGGTAATCATGCAAAGAATCAAACAAAACACAAAAATAACACAAAAGCTATAAACGAAAGTCTAAGACAACAAAACAAAGTGTCCATGCTAATCCTTGTCGTTGATTGCTTGCCGATTCCTTCATCGTCTACATTCCTACAAATCATGAAAAACCTAATCAAGCATATAGGAATCCAAGACAAACCAAAATGTGGTGCAAAAGATGGAGAAAAGTTGGGTAAAATGATGAATAGTAACCATACGCCCGTATGGGAGGCCGTATAGGTACTGTTCACTCCGAAAGAACCTCCCCAAAAACATGAAAATCCAAAAATTTTTACATCAAATCAAAAAAAAATTCATCCATAACCATCACACCACCAAAATCAAGCAAAATGCTTGAAAACATCGACACACAAGCTCTAAGAATGCAAGAAAAATGAAAAACATAAAGTTAGGGCACCAAAGAGCTAACCGACGAAAACTTGAGAAAACTAGAGTTAAGCTCGAAGAAAACCATTAGATCGACTTCTCAAAGAGGTTAGGAGGTGATCTGGGAGAAGAAATGAGAAGATTTGGCCAAGATTTGGTGGAGAAAGAAAAGAAAAAAATCGTGTGGGAAGAAGGAGAAATGAAGAGATAAAGAGAGGGTGGCAAGAACTTAATGTGCTACAGTATCCATACGGCCCCCCTTACCCCGTGAGGGAGGTAGTATGCCCTAGGCAAACCTCACTGGATGGGGGCAGACGGCCTCCCACACGGCCCCTTGAGGCCGTGAGGACCTGGAAAAATCTGGAAACCATTCAAATGCAACCCAAAACACCCAATGAAGGCCATGAAGTGGTTAAGAACACCTCCAACTTGAAAGAAATGCTTAAAAACTCAATCTAATGCATGACATAACATCAAAAATATGTGTTTCTCAAGATGGTTATCGATTAAAACACAAGAACGACGATGAGAAAAATGTACAAGGCAAATAAGCATGGACTTATTCAAACAAACAAAAATATGAAAGAAACACAAATACACAAAACACACTCAACTAAAAACACAAAAAGAAAATGAAGAAATTTGAAGCTTGGGTTGCCTCCCAAGAAGCGCTTGTTTAACGTCATTAGCTCGACGTACCTCTTTCTTACCTAGGGAGGCTTGAAAATGGTGTGTTCATCCCGGCTAGAAGTGGCATAGGAACTACCAAGAAATACGAAACATACCTTCCGGGATGATGCACATTTGGAGGCAATGCATGAGTCACCTTTTGGCCTCCATGGAAAAAGCTTGGGCCGGGAGTTGTGCAATTTAAACTTGGGCGGATCCTTAGAAGGCTTGAACCTCCTCCCCGCTTCTTCTTTGTTCCCGGCAAGAATTCCTTTGAGCACCCCACCACAAAGTTGCTTGGGCCTCCATGGAAAAAGTTTTGGTCGAGAGTTATTTAAGCTCGGCACGAGTGGGTCCATGGACGGTTTCCACCTCCTACCCACATTTTCTTCCTCGACCCATGTACAATTGCCTTGAACTTCCCATAAGTGTTGTTTGGGTCTCCAAGGGAACAAATTTGGTTGAGAACTTGTCAAGCTTTGCATAGGTGGATCAACTAGAGGCTTCAACATCTTATCCACAATTTTTTTCTCAACCCTATTGTGATAAACTTCAATTGCCCATAAAATTTGCTTAGGCCGCCAAGGAAAAATTTTTGGTTGGGAATTGTCCAAGCCCGGCATTGGTGGGTTCAAGGATGGCCTTAACCTTCTACCCACATCTTCAAATACAATTCCCGGAATTTTCTTTTTGCACTTGAAAATTAAAGATTGGTTTGTTGAACGATCAATGTTGAGGCAAGTAGTGTCTTCAAATGTGGTCGATGGAGATTCTTCCACTTCCTCACATTTTTCCATGTCCATGATAACATCCTCCTCTCTTTCTTCTTCAATTTCACCTTGAGTTGGAACATCAAATATTTGCTCACAAGGTATTGAGGGTATCTCAATTGCTTTCTCAACCTCCAACACCTCAATATCAACTTCCACCTCAAATTCACCTTTGTTCTCTTCCCCTCTTGTGTTGCTAGGAAGACTTCCTGAAGGTCGTTCTGAGTTTGATTTAGCAAGTTGCCCCACCTGATGCTCAAGTGATTGTACTGAAGCATGAAGATTTCTCAAGATGGACCCAAACTCATTGAGTTGAGAATTCACACTGTTAAATCTTGATTCGGTGCAAATCATGAACTTAGCAAACACATCTTCAGTGGTGAACCTCTTCTCTTGCAACGGTGGTTGTACTTGAGGATTCAGAGGGGGGCCAACTTTTTGTTGTTGTTGCCCTTGCCGATATGCATAGTAATCATTATGGTGTGGACTGTTTTGGCGTGCTCTCATGGCAACGAACTTTTCTATCTTCTCTTCAAGTGCAAAAATTTTTGCGGCCAAAAGTTTTTTTTGAAAATCCATGGCCCTGTGTGAAGAATCAAAACTAAAAACAATAAGCTAACAAAGAAAACAAGCAAGAAGTGAAATAAATAAATATGCACAAAATGATAAAAGACACATACAAAGACAAATATTTACAAATCAAATGACTAGAGCAATAGACTACAAGCTTTCCTAATATTCCTTGAATGTCCCCGGCAACGGCGCCAAAAAACTTGATAGCTTCCCCGCAAGTGTACGGGATCGCCAAGTAATACCCTGTGAGTGACACAGGGGTCGTATTCCACTGGGGCCAAGGAAGTACTATTACTCACTCTTCATCTATTTTCTAGCCTACAATTCAATATGAGTGGAAAAGAAATAAAACAAACAAACTAATTTAAACTAATCCTATGGCCTGGTAACTAACACACGGATAAAAACAAACAAGGGAGTATCAAGCATGAGAAGGGTGTGTTTGGACAAGGAATCCACCTAGGGTTGTCACTAAGTCCCAAACTAGGATGATATAAAGATGCATTGATGATAGTTGAGACCTAGAGACCTCGTGAGTAGATTAGCCCCGATTTCTCAGCGACTAACCCCTGATCCCGTACGAGTGTTAATCGGAATCTCTCCGTATTAACCCACCTACGATCGCAAAGAGCTCCGTGAAGTCTCTAATAGGAGTAAACCTACTATCCTTCGGCTAAACCTAGTAATGGAGGGCTACCGGCACCCAATTTCTCGGCGTGTCGGCATAAGAATCCCCTTTCAATCTCTCCTAGATCTAGTACACGTGAGTAGGTCACGTCTATGTGTACAACTCATAAAAGAATCACGGATTTCTCCACATATGTAATTCTAGACATGAAAGCATGAAAGATTGAATCTCAAAACAACCAACAAACTAGATTAATAACAACATCCAAAGTTCATACAAAAGATTAACCCTAGGGTTCATCCAAATCCAAACACAATGATAAGCTAATCCCTCATTACAAGGGACACTTAAACAACAAACAAGGATGACAAAAACATAAAAGGAGCAATGAAAACCCCCTCTAGGTTGTGATCTCCTTGAATGGATGAAGCCTCAAATGATGATGCAATGGTGGCGTAGATCTTCACTCCAACTCCTTCTCCCTTGCTCCTCTCCCTCTTGGTGATGATGTGTGCTTGTTTCCCACAAAGATCCCCGCCGAAAGATGGCCGGAAGGCCCCAAGGAGGTGCGGTGGCGGCGGTCTCAAAGACCAAGAGAAAAGTTCCCTTCAAAAGCCCAAGAAGTCCCCATTTATACCCCCAAAGCATACGGGCCGTATGGAGGGCCGTATGGATGTAGATTAGGTCAAGAAAGCCCCAAATCCCGAGCCTCACGGGGTAGTTAACGGGGTAGTTAACTGGGTAGTGAAGGTTAGGCAAAAAGCTCTGGAATTTCTTCACTGGGTCGCAGACTGGGCCGCGAGTTCCTCACGGCGTAGCAGATGGGGCCGTGAGGGTTAGGCAAAGTTCTCAGGATTTTTCTTGCTCGAAGACCCCCAGGTGCTACAGTACCTACTACAGTAATCATGCTACAGTCTTCAGCTACATTAGATCTGCTACAGTACCGCGCCCAGGTTTTTCTTCTCTTTTCTGCCCAAAATGTGTGCTCGCGATCTCCATGGCTTTTACCTGCCCTACAAAGCAAATATGACTCAATTAAGCATAAAAACGGGCACAAAACGTAGCGAAATACATGCAAAATGTACTAATTAAGTATACTAGAATACATACATTTAGACACTTATCAAAAATCTTATCCCAACCACCAAGAGAAATGTACCCCCGGATGGCATGATCAAGGTTCAAAACCCTCAAAGTCTCCCAATCTATCTTGCGTACAATACCGAACTTCTTCCTCGACAAAAGAGCATAACGGGCCTTGTGGGTTTCGTCGGTGAACCTTGGCTCGTGAGCGGGCGGCAAAGAGCTCCTCCAGGGTCGCTTTGAGGCCACATGTTTGGTCGGCATCCCTACAAGACCATACAAGCTTCATTAAACCAAAAATATATGAAAAGAATACTCAATGGAATTAAGGGGCTGAAATCTTAGTGTTGCTACAGTAATTTCGGGAAAATTTTTCAAGAGTTTCTTCTTGTAAAAGTAGCAAACAAATTTTACAAACCTTAAAATTCAACACATACATTCACAACCACATTCCCAAGAAAATCAGCCCAAAAACACAAAGAAAAGCCCTAGAAATGGAGAGATATGGAGCTTACTTCAATCTAGGGCACCAAAGTGAAAATTAAGTGGAATCCGGCTAAAAACTCGATAAAGCTTTGCAAATCTTCCAAAAACTTGATCTCTAGGTTGAGGAGAGCCTTCTTGTGCAAAAAAAAAATGAAGGGAAATGATGGAGAAATGAGGAGGAGAAGGAAAGGAAATGATGAGAAGATGAGTGAATAGTGCACAAAACATGGGTTGAAAGAGTTTTAAACAAGTTAGCCAACCATACGGGCAACTATATGCCCGTATGGTTGCCCGTATGGTTGCCCGCGAAAGTTGCTGGAATTCTTTTGCGCAGCCATACGGGTAGGCATACGGGCATATGCTTGCCCGTGTGAATTGCTGGAATTTTCTATATGCTCAACCATATGCCCGTATGGTAGCTCGTATAGTTTGCTGGAATTTTGCATATGCTCAAGAAACGGGCTAATTTCAGGATTTTCATCAAGGGCTCATCCAAACATCCTAAAAACTCATGAAAAACAAAGCCGAAACCACAAACAATCATTCAAAACATGGAATTTGATACAACACAATGAATTAAAAATTAAAGAACTCATGAGAACCATTGAAGATCATGATAAAAAAAAAAGAGAAAGATGGCTAAACAACCACAAACACACATCTAAAAAGCAAAGAACAAAAAGCACAAACACTTCAAAAATACGAAAAACATGCAAACACACGAACTAGAAATACGAAAATGAACTTGCAAGGAATTCAAATGCTTGGGTTGCCTCCCAAGGAGCGCTTGTTTAACGTCTTTAGCTCGATGTCTCTTACCTTAACATCATGGTGGATCAAAGGAAGTCGAATTACCTCCAACCTTGTGTGAAATGTTGTTAACCGAGAAATAATGTTTCAACAGGTGCCCATTGACCTTAAAGGTTCCCAATTGTGAATGAGATATCTCGACGGCGCCATGAGGAAACACTTGAGTGACGGTGTAGGGGCCATGCCATCGTGATTTTAACTTCCCTGGGAATAATTTTAATCTTGCATTGAATAGTAATACTTGGTCCCCGGGTTGGAAACACTTGGCTCGTTTAATATGCCGGTCATGGTATTCCTTCATTTTCTCCTTATACCTTATTGATGTGTCATACGCCAAGGATCGCCATTCCTCTAACTCATTTAATTGGAGTTTTCGCTTGCGACCACACAAATGAGATACAAAGTTGACTTGCTTTATGGCCCAATAAGCCTTGTGTTCTAGTTCAACCGGCAAATGACATGTTTTTCCATAGACCAATCTATATGGTGTTGTCCCAATAGGTGTCTTGTATGCTGTTCTATACGCCCAGAATGCATCATCAAGCTGGTCGGCCCAATCCCTCCTATGGTGGCTAACTGTTTTCTCAAGGATGCGCTTCAATTCCCTATTTGATACCTCCACTTGACCACTGGTTTGCGGGTGATAAGCGGTTGAGATTCTATGAGACACACCATATCGTTTCAAAACCTTCTCAAACTGAGAGTTGCAGAAATGAGTGCCCCGGTCACTAATGATTGTCCTAGGTGCTCCGAACCGGGAAAACAATTTTTTTAGGAATTTCACAACAACTCGTGCATCACACGATGGGAGGGCCTGTGCTTCCACCCACTTGGAGACATAGTCCACTGCCACTAGGATATATTTGTTGCCCTGCGAGCTAGGAAACGGTCCCATGAAGTCGATTCCCCAAACATCAAATACTTCGCATGCTTGATTCAATGATTGAGGCATTTCCTCTCTTTTTGAGATATTACCCATTCTCTGGCACCTGTCACAATGTTGCACCAATGTTTGTGCATCTTGGAACATAGTCGGCCAATAAAACACCGCATCGAGGTCCTTCCTAGCAGTCCGGTTCCCACTATAATGACCACCTGTCGGCCCAGAATGACAATGCTTCAAGATATCTTGCCCTTCCTCTAGTGAAACACACCTTATGACAGTCTGATCCGAGCAAACCTTGAATAAGTTGGGGTCCTCCCAAATATAATACTTCAGGTCGACAAAGAATTTCTTCCGTTGTTGGTGAGTGAGCCACTTAGGGAATGTTTTCGCAGCTAGAAAGTTGGCAAAGTCGGCAAACCACGGGGTTTCATCTGTTGCTACCACCTGAATACTACATAATTGTTCTCCAGGAAATGAATCATTGATTTTTCTCTTTTCCAATACATCGTCATTGGGACCCTCAAGGCGGGAGAGATGGTCAGTAGCAAGGTTTTCTGCCCCTTTTTTGTCTCTTATCTCCAAGTCAAATTCCTGAAGAAGTAGCACCCATCGGATCAGTCGAGGCTTGGCATCCGACTTGCTCAACTAATACTTTAGGGCAGAATGGTCTGTGTAAACAATCATCTTGGACAACACCAAATATGAACAGAACTTGTCAAATGCGAAGACTACCGCCAGCAATTCCTTCTCGGTAGTGGTATAGTTCTCTTGAGCACCGTTCAAAGTTTTACTTGCATAGTAGATAGGATGAAAGTGTTTGTCCCTTCGTTGCCCAAGCACTGCACCCACAGCATAGTCACTCGCATCACACATTAGCTCAAATGGCAAACTCCAGTCAGGGTAAACCATGATTGGTGCTTCTGCCAGTTTCTTCTTGAGGGTTAAGAAGGCATTTATGCAATCACTATTGAATTCAAAAGGAGCATCCTTCTCCAACAGTTTTGTCAATGGTCGGGCGATGGAAGAGAAGTCTTGCACAAATCTTCTGTAAAACCCCGCATGTCCTAGGAAGCTCCTGATTGCCTTCATTGAAGTTGGAGGAGGAAGTTTTTCAATAGTAGCGACCTTTGCCTTATCCACTTCAATCCCCTGTTTTGAAATTGTGTGTCCCAGGACAATGCCATCCTTGACCATAAAATGACATTTCTCCCAACTAAGCACCAGATTTGTTTCTTCGCATCTACTCAGGACTCGTTCAAGGTTGTTGAGGCATAGATCGAACGAGTCACCGAACACGGAGAAGTCATCCATAAACACTTCCATAATGTCTTCTACCATGTCTTCAAAGATGGCCATCATACACCTCTGAAAAGTGGCCGGCGCATTGCAAAGTCCAAAAGGCATCCGCCGGTAAGCGAAAGTACCATAAGGGCAAGTGAAAGTAGTTTTCTCTTGATCTTCTGGAGCTATAGGAATTTGAAAATATCTAGAGAAACCGTCTAAGAAACAATAGTAGGAGTGGCCGGCAAGTCGCTCAAGCATCTGACCAATGAAGGGTAGGGGGAAATGATCATTCCTTGTAGCATCATTAAGCTTTCTGTAGTCTATGCAAACCCTCCATCCTGTTACCGTTCTGGTAGGTATCAGTTCATTCTTCTCATTGGTCACGACTGTCATACCCCCTTTCTTGGGTACTATTTGAACTGGACTCACCCATGCACTGTCAGAAATAGGATAAATAATGCCCGCATCGAGGAGCTTGATGCCTTCATTCTTCACTACCTCTTTCATGTTAGGGTTCAGTCTTCGTTGGGGTATTGCCACAGGCCTGTGATTATCTTCCATAAGAATTTTGTGAGTACAGAATGACGGATTGATCCCCTTAATATCTGCGATTTTCCAAGCAATTGCCTTCTTGTGTTTCTTTAGTACATCCAAGAGCATATCCTTCTACTGTCTGGTCAAGTCTGTTGCGATGATAACAGGAAGTGTAGAATTTTCCCCCAAGAAGGCATACTATAGATGGTCCGGTAGTTGCTTCAATTCCAGTTCAGGGGGTTCTTCAAGCGATGATTTCAATCTCCCATAATTGCTTAAATCATTCTTTTCGATTCTCTGATCTTCCATTTCAGATGAACTATCACTACCCGAGCTATCTTCCAATTCATGTTGCTCTACTTCAACTGAATTCATGTGCTCTTCCTGTAAACAGTCATTTCCTTCTGAACTCTCTGACCCTATTTGATCTGTCTGTTTGTCAACTGGAGCCCATGACCCTAGGTGTTCATCCGAATTATTCTCCGTCCAATTGTTGACGGGATCGAGCAGGCAGCTAGAGGGTCCAAAAGACTGTATCAGATTCACCCTTTCAGTCTGCATATACTATTGGAGAACAGACCCAGTGTCGTAATTTTCTGTGGTAAAGCTGGATGAGTCTTCATAGTGCTGCCTCCTCCACTGATCATCATACAAGCTTGGAGGGTTCAATGTAGTCCCTACGCTTGAGTAGTAAAGGTGCGCCTTCTGAGACCGATAATAATTGCTCCAATCACCTGACGAAGACATGGTTAAACGATAGGTAAGAGATATTTACAAAATAAAAGGAATGAAACGGAATATATATACAGTGGTGAAAAACACGAAACAAAATATTGGCCAAATCAACCAACTCTAAGTTTTCCGGATATCTCTCATGGGTCCCCGGCAACGGCGCCAAGAACTTGATGACTTGACTCGCAAGTGCACGGGGTCGTCAAGTAATACCCCTCACGCACGCGCGAGGGGTCATATTCCCAAGTGCCCGAGAATCTAACCTTACTTCCTCTTCGTATGATTGTTTGGCCGATCAAGTCAAGTGTTGTGCAAAAGAAATTAACGAGATGATTAACATGCAAATGAAATGCTCTAAGGTGGAAGCAATAAACGAGGGGTAAAACAATACAAAGAGAGGGTCACGGATGAGGATTACGAAGGGGGCTACTAAAGTGCGGGGTTTGCCTTAACTAGCATGCAAATGGGTAGTTTGGACCGAGAAACCCGAAGTTAGACCAACCCGATGGTCACGGAAATTGGTCCCTAATCCGGTACAAGTATCGAATACGGAATTCCTTCCGCTCGAATCCTCACATGATTGCAAAGGGAGCAAAAGGTTTCTCAAGTTAGGGAGAAGACACAATCTAGGTCAACCCTAACAATTGGAGGGGTACAAATACCCGATGGTCACGGCGTATTCATACATGTATCCCTACCAAGCTTGGTGAGCCTAATACTAGGGCAATGGTCATGCTTCCTAGCATTTTCTAAATATTGATACACGGAGTTCTCATGCATACCAAGCATTCAAATACACCAAACAAGGTTCACAAACAAGTCTCAAAATGCATAAATCAAGTCAAGCAAGCATCCTACACAAGTTCACCCCCAAGGTTCACCTACATCCGGTGACCTTGGGGTTTAGTTGCCCATGAATACAAAATACACAAGATAGTACATAGAAACAACCAAATACAAACACAAGAACACTCCCTCAAAAGATTGAAGCCGAATGACATTCCAAAGACATCACCAAATAGGTGGCTTCCCTTGTCGATTCTCCTCTCAACTATGAATCAAGAAGGTGGTGGCAAGTTTGCTCAAGATCTAGGGCTCTCTCTTGAAAAATGAACTACTTTCCCTTTAAAAACTCAATTCCAGCAACTCATGCGGACTGGCATACGGGCCGACATACGGGGCTGTAGCACCCCGAGTTCCGTGTAAGTTGCTGCAGTGAGTGCTACAGTAAATGCTACAGTACCTGCCACAGTGCTTCTGCTACAGGAGCCGTATGCGGGCAATCCAGCGCCCGTATGGGTGCTCGTATGAAATTCCAGACTTAGCCGTTTCGCCAAAATCTCGTGCTACAGTGATTCTACAGTCCCCCCGGCTCGAAAATGGTCTTTTCTTGTCAATTCCTTCTAAAATTCTCGTTGACGAGCTCCCCGTGGTAACTTCATTGCCTGTAACACGAAATAAAACAATTTAGACCAAAAACGGGCATCCACTCATATAAAAATACTCGAAGAATACATGAACATACATAAATAATACGTACAGTTAGGCATTTATCAGTTAACCGGGATGATTAGCTTATCAACTCGAACAAGAACGTCATCAACAATCCCTCGGGGTCTTCGTACTAAACGATCCGCAAGTTGCAAAGTCATCCGTGTGGGTCTCAAGTTGTCTAACCCAAACCTCAAGAACAAGTTATACGGCATAACGTTTATGCTAGCTCCCGAGTCGGCCAAGGCGCTTTCTTGTACTCCATCCCCGATCACACAAGGGATGATGAAACTACCCGGATCATTGAGTTTCTTAGGTAATTTCTTTTGGATAACGACCGAGCAATTTCCCGATAAAGTCACAGTCTCCAAGTCTTCAAGCTTCCTCTTACTGGTGAGGAGGTCCTTCATGAATTTAGCATACCTTGGCATTTGGGAGAGGGCCTCGACCAAAGGGATATTTATGTGAAGCTGCCTAAAGATGTTGATAAATTTCTTGAATTCGGCATCTTCCTTATCTTGCTTGAGCCTAGAAGGATATGAGACCACAGGTTTATACTCGGGTTCCTTCTTAGGCGAAGAACTTGGAGCAATTCCGTTGTGTTTCTCCTCAGTCTCATCAATTGCATCACTACTCGACTTAAGGTCTTCTCGGGCGGCTACCCTATCATTGAAGGCACTTGGACTATCCCTAGTCCTTGCCTCCAACTGTTTTCCACTCCTTAGTGTCACCGTTTTTAAGTGTTCCCTCGGGTTGCATTCAGTGTTGCTCGGCATGCTACCTGAAGGTCTGTCTGATTGTGCCCTAGCAAGTTGTCCCACCTGGGTTTCAAGAGACTGAATGGAGGCTTGGACATTTCTCAATATAGTGCCACACTCATCGAACCTCTTGTCCACATTCTGGAATTTTGCCTCCGTGGTGATCATCAATCGCGCCAATACATCCTCAGTTGAGTATTTCTTCCCTTGAACCTACTGAGGTTGAAATTGTGGGCCCTGGGGGTGTGGAGGTCTCTGCTGAGACTGGCCTTGGTTCCATGACATGTTCGGGGTATTCCTCCACCCCGAGTTGTAGCTATTACTGTATTGATTCCCCGGTCCCCGAGGTCCTCCACCATCATAATCCACCGATTCCACGGGTGCAGAGGGAGCAATAAATATGGGGCACTACGAAGTTGCATGTCCTGCACCACAAGGATCACAGGACATCACTGCCTTAGGGGTAGAACTAGACCCCAACATGAACTGATTCGGTGACATTCTTCGATAAGGCCTCAACCTTTGCCGTCAATGCGGTGGTCTCATTCACCTCAAACAGGCCAGCAACCCTTGGTCCTTTTCGCCGAGTGTTCTAGTGGCACTCATTGCTTGCCATGTTCTCAATCAATTTCTCAGCTTCCTCAGGGAGCTTGTCACTCAAGGAGCCACCCACCGTGGCATCAATGAGTTGCCTCGCGGCATAATTCAAGCCATTACAGAACATCTGCACTCGCATCCAAGCAGGGAAGCCATGGTGAGGGCACCTACGTAACAAATCTTTGAACCGCTCATGTGCCTCAAAAAGGGTTTCCGAATCCCCCTGTCTGAAGGAGGAGATCTCTCGTCTCAATCTTGCGGCCTTGCTAGGTGAAAAATTGATAAGTGCTTGTGTTATAGTGACGCGAAGCGTTATTATCTTACTATGAGCATCTCTTTTATCAGATTTTATCACTAAATAGTGTGCATTTACATATTCTTGTACATTGTAGGTTTGTGGAGCCAAGTAGGAAAAGAAGAACAAAGTTAGATCGTGTTCGCCATTGTTGGGAGGTTTTCGAACCAAGCAAGGAACAAGGCACGAACTTGGACTTGTGAGTGTGTGCCAACCTCCTTTGAAGGGGCACAAAGGCAGTCACATTCACAACAAGTCTAACTCGTGTAGCCTAGGAGAACTTCACCAAGAAGGAGACTTGAAGCAATTGGCACGATCTACCATTGATTGTGTGCCCAATTCAATGGCCTCGATGAAGAACAACGTATTTGGGAGCGTTTCGGCGAGTTACTATAGCAGCACTATAGCTTTGTTACTGTTCCAATCACTGTAGCAAGTTACTGTACATTTTCTGCCGAAAGATCAAGTTGCCAGAGAATTCACACGGGCGTGTGGAATTAACACACGGCCGTGTGAATCATTATCCAGCAAGCCAGAGACTTCACACGGGCGTGTGGAAATTCCACACGACCGTGTGATGTAATTTTTCAGGAAGACAGAAACTTCACACGGGCTTGTGGAAATTCCACACGGCCGTGTGAAGCCCCGATATGTTCAAATTTAAAGCCACACTCAGCCTATTTAAAGCCCGATTGGGAGACTTTTTGAGTATCTTTGGACCTATCTTTCTCTCAAACTTCGAGAGGGTGCGGCTAGGGTTTCGGAGAGGACTTTGTGGAGGATTGGAGCACGCCAACGGCATCGTCATCGACGTCCAACGGCAGCACAAGACCACGGCCACATCACACGCGAGGGGGTTTTCATTTATGTTCTTATTTTGCAATATATTTTACACTTTAATGAACATGTATAGCTCCATGAGTAGCTAAACCCCTCTTGGGTATTCGGACTTGTAAAACCCTAGGATCATTATGTTTCTATAACATTGTTATTATGCTTTTCCATTATTGATGAATAAATTTGAGTTTCAGTTTTAATTATCTTTTGCTATTGTTCTTCCTTAGCCGTGACACTAGGGTTGAGAACAATCTAGGTTATCTTTTGGAGGTGTGACAACTCCTATAGGATTACACTACTTAAGATTGAAGAGGGTTGAGAGGGAGAGCTGTGAGGTAGCAATGTACCCCTTTCCTTTTCGGTGTGATTTCTCCCTACCTCCGTTTCCTGGGTTAATTTGCTGTCAAGATATAGTTTTAGGGCTCAATCTAGACTAGGGTTCTTCCACCTGGACCAAAGGGTTAGAACTACATAGAGGAACAGGTTTTATCACTAGGAATCCCTAGAGCTTAAAGCAATCCCACGTAGTGTTAGGGTTAGGAAGATAGACTCCCCTGGGGCTTTGCTGACAGGTCAACAAGAGTCAAGGGTTGTAGTGAATCCTAATACCGGGACATAATGTTGGGGTTAGTCACAGTTGACCTTAAGTTTTGTGACCGTGAGTTTAAGGATATCCTCGACTCAATTAACATCAATAGGAAAGTATAATAGCATAGTCTTGCACTAGAAGCATAAGTCCTATAGGTAACTTGTCCGGATACCCTATCTCACCCATTGCTAGTCTTTCTCTTTTAACTTCTACTTGCTTTTCTCTTATCTTTCATCTCTCTATTTACTTTCTTGTTGTTTATTCTAATTGTTTCCATAAATTCACTCATCACTCCGATTATTTCTTTTCGTACACCGCATAACTAAATAGTGAATTCTAGTGTTCTAAATCCCTATTCCCTGTGGATTCGACTACCCACTCACCAGGTTAATTTTATTAGTTCGACAAGGCCGTGCACTTACGGTACACACACAAAAGGTCGTGTCAAGTTTTTGGCGCCGTTGTCGGGGAATAGGCATATTTTTAATACTAGTTTTTGCTACTTTAGTTATTCACTTCGTTGTCTATTTCACACTTTCTTTATCTATCACCGTTCTTATTTTTCTTTTCTTTGTATTGGTTTCAGGTTATGACCCGCGGGAATCCTTCGATTCTTGTTGAAGGAGACCCGGACATTGGTAGAAGAACGCACCGTAAGGGGAAAGAGCCTGTGGAAGAACAATCTAAGCAAGCCAGCATAGATTCAGAAGGGTCAGAAGCTATGGCAGAACAGAACGAACAACAAAGGACGTTAGCCGATTTTGCTAGACCCGCGGTAATGGGGACCCAATCAAGCATTGTGAGGCCCCCAATTACCGCAAATAACTTTGAGTTGAAGCCGTCGTTTATTCAAATGTTGCAACAGTTCGCACAGTTTAATGGGTTGGCCGACGAAGATCCCAACAACCATCTCGAGAACTTTCTTGAAGTGTGCGACATGTTGAAGATCAATGGAGTAACTGATAAGTGCTTGTGTTATAGTATCGCGAAGCGCTATTATCTTACATTAAGCATACCTTTTATCAGGTTTTATCACTAAATGTGTGCATTTGTGTTCTCTTGTGCATTGAAGGTATTGTGGAGCCTAATTGGAGAAGAAGAATGAAATTAGGTCGCGTTCGCCATGTTGGGATGTTCTCGGACCAAGCAAGGAACGAAGCACGTATTTGGACTTGTGGATGTGTGCCAACCTCTTTTGGAGGGGCACAAAGGCAGTCACATTCACAACAAGTCCAATCCGTGTTACTTAGGAGAATCTCGCGAAAGAAGAAGACATGAAGCAATCGGTGCGACCTACCGTTGCTTGTGTGCCCAAGTAATGGCCTCGATGAAGAACAATGGACCCGGGAGGCGTTTCGGCAAGTTACCAAGCCTGTTCAGCTGAAGATTAGTGTTCTAGAGAAGTCACACGGGCGTGTGGAAATTCCACATGGCCGTGTGAGCCATTTTCCAGCCAGACAGAGAAGTCACACGGGCGTGTGGAAATTCCACACGGCCGTGTGTTTTGCAATTTCAGCCATCCAGTGAAGACACACGGGCGTGTGGAAATTCCACACGGCCGTGTGAAATTAATTTTTCAGCCGAGACAGAAGCTTCACACGGGCGTGTGGAAATTCCACACGGCCGTGTGAAGCCCCCGATAAGTCCAATTTTAAAGCCGCGATTCAACAATATAAAAGGGGATTTTTGCAACCTTTGGAGGGATCTTTGGACCTATCTTTTCCCCAACTTTCTGGAGTGCGGCTAGGGTTTCGGAGAGGGTTTCGTGGAGGTTCTAGCGCGTCGTCGGCATCGATTTCGAGGTTCGACGTTTGCACAAGACCACGGCCACACTAATTCGAGGGGGTTTTTCATTGATGTCTATGTTTTATGCTTTATTTCTCACGTTGATGAACATGTATAGCTCTATGAGGAGCTAAACCCCTCGAGGGGTATTCGGACTTGTAAACTTTAGGGTTTCTTATGTTTCTTTGACATTGATTATTATGCTTTCCATCATTGATGAATAAAATTGAGTTTTTAATCTTGATTATCCTTTCATATTGTTTTCCCTTAAACGTGACATTAGGGTTGAGAGCAATCTAGGCTTTCTTTTGGAGGTGTGACAACTCCTATAGGATTAGACTACTCAAGATTAACGAGGGTTGAGAGGGAGAGTTGTGAGGTAGCAATGTACCCCTTTCCCCTTCGATGTGATTTCTCCCTACCTCCGATTCCTTGATTTAATAGCGGTCGAAATAGAGTGAAGCAATAGGTAGATAAACTCCCCTAGGGCTTAGTTACGTAAGTAATAGAGTGGAGGGTTGTAGTGAATCCTATTTGCTGGGGCTCAATCTAGACTAGGATTCTTCCACCTGGACCAAAGGGTTAGAATTACGTATAGGAACAGGTTTAATCACTAGGAATCCCTAGAGCATAATGCAACTCCACATAGTGTGAGGTTTAGGCAGATGGACTCCCATGGGGCTTAGTTATCTAGGTGACAGAGTGAAGGGTGTTGTGAATCCTAATACCGGGGCATAGTGTTGGAGTTAGTCACGGTTGTCCTTAGGTTTGGGACCGTGAGTCTTAGGATATCCTCGACTCAATTGACATTAATAGGAGAGCATAATATTATAGTCTTGCACTTGAAACATAGACCCTAGAGGTAGCTTGTCCGGATACCCCCCTTTACTCATTGTTAGTCCTCCTCGATTCTCCTACTTGCACTTCTTTCTTCCATCTCTCTATTTAGTTTTTTTGCTTTGAATTATTTTCACTCATCAATCTTATTATCGTTCTCCGTATTTTGCATAGCTTAAGTAGTGAAACCTTATATTCTATCTCTCTATTCCCTGTGGATTCGACTACCTTCTCACCAAGGTAAATTTATTACTTCGACAAACCGGTGCACTTGCGGGATACACGCAAGGGGTCGTGTCAGTAACAGATGACGCAATCAGATTGAGAGCCTTCCCATTTTCGTTGAAGGGAAAAGCGAGACATTGGTTATATTCATTACTGAGAGCATCTATTACTACATGGGAGGAGATGGCCGAGGCATTCTTGGCTAGATACTTTCTCCCAGGAAAATCAGCGAGGCTCCGGAATGAAATCTCATCCTTCATGCAAGTAGAATTGGAGTCTCTATTCGAGACATGGGATAGGTTCAAGGAGCTCCTCCAAAAGTGCCCGCAACATGGATTCCCCGAGTGGATGATCATCCATACCTTCTACAACGGGTTGAATCCAAGCACCAAGCAACTTTTAGATGCGGCGGCAGGAGGGACTCTAGGAAGTAAGACTCCCGATGAAGCCCGGTACCTTATTGAAGCGATGGGAATGAATAGCTATCAATGGAACACAAGGGACCGAAAGAAGGTAGCCGGAATTCATGAGGTTGATGCAGTTACACCTTTGGCGGCACAAGTAGAATCATTGAGTAAGAAGTTGGATGTTCTAACTTCACCAAGAGTTGCAGCCATCACTACTTGTAACGGTTGTGGGGGAGGTCACACTTCAAGTGATTGTCCGATTGCTATTGGAGGTGCTAGTACGGTGGAGCATTCTGATTTTGTGGGAAATAACTATAGAGGACAAGGCCAAGGCAACCGGTATAGTGGTACTTACAATTCGGGGTGGAGGAATCACCCAAATTTCTCATGAAGCAACCAAGGACAGTCACAACAAAAGAACAACACACCACCAGGATTTCATGGTCAACAAGCACCGAGTTTAGAAAGCCGAGTGACCGGGCTAGAAGGAAAGATGACCGATCTTGAGAAAGCCCTTACGAGGTTTATTTCTTCGTCGGATGCTAGGTTCCAATCGGTAGAAGCTACACTTCGCAATCACACAACCTCCCTACACAACTTGGAAAATCAAGTGGGGCAAATTGCGAAGACATTGGCGGAAAGACCTCAAGGTAGTTTGCCTAGTAACACAGAGACCAATCTGAGGGAGCAATTGAAGGCAATTACCTTGAGGAGTGGAAAAGAGGTCGAGAGAAATCTCCCCCTAGAAAAGACACAAGAGATACCCGAGGTAGTGGAGGTAGAGGAAGGAGCGACAAAGGAAAAGGAGGTGGCATCCCCACCCTACAAGCCAAGGATCCCCTATCCTTCACGATTGAAGAATGATGAAGAAAATGAATAGTACAAGAAATTTCTGGGAATTTTCAAACAATTGCACATCAACATCCCATTCGCGGAAGCATTGGCGCAAATGCCTAAGTACGCGAAGTTCTTGAAGGACCTTTTGACCAACAAGAGGAAATTGGAGGAGAGTGCGTTCGTGATCCTTGATGCCATTTGCTCGGCGGTATTGCAAAAGAACATGCCGAGCAAAAGAAAAGATCCCGGGAGTTTCATAATACCATGTAACATTGGCGACTTGGGTGAAGAGATGGCATTAGTCGACTCGAGGGCAAGTATCAATGTCATGCCCTACACGTTCTTCCGAAAGCTAGGCTTGGGCGAGCCTAGACCCACACGGATGACACTTCAACTCGCGGACTGATCAATGAGGCATCCGAGGGGAATTGTGGAGGACGTCCTAGTAAAAGTCGACAAATACATATTTCCTGTTGACTTCGTGGTGTTGGGTGTCGATGAGGATGTCGAGTTTCCTTTGATCCTTGGAAGGCCGTTCTTGCGCACTTCTTATGCTTTGATTGACATGGATGACGGGGAGCTCACGTTGCGAGTGGGAGAAGACAAGCTTACATACCGCCTCGCCGAAGCCATGAGACACTCTCTTGACTTTGATGGTACTTTATATTTTCTTGACACTACTGATGAACTAATTGATGATTATGTGCAGGAAATATTGAACCCGGATCCGTGTGAAGATTGGCCGGACCAAGACATGGAGAACAAGGAAGAAGTGCTTTCACTTGGTCTAATCGAGAAGGAAGTTGATAAGTGCTTGATTATACATGTTTTACCTACTTGTTTTACATACATTGAGCATCATTTTACCATGGATTATGTCTCATAAACTGTATTTTGGTGTTCTTTTATGCAATTAGGTTGTGGAAGTGTTAAAGGAGGAAAAGGAAGCAAAGATGGGTTATAAAGACGTATTGTTGGGAGCTTTTGTACAACACAAGTGTCAAGGCACAAGAGGGGATCATGCACATGAGGGTGTGTGCCAACTTCCTGAAGAATTCAAGATGATTTGTGTGATGGAAGGGCACAAAGGCAGTCATACCTTCATGTCCCAACTCGTGTGAAGATAACTAAAGCTTTCAAATGATGGTTCGAAGGAGGAGAAGTCTTATAACTCACCACATGGACGTGTGCCCGACCATGTGGCCTCAAGATGAGAGGGTTTGGATCGTGTTTATGAAGCGACTGTAGCAAATCACTGTTTATTTCACTGTAACAGTACTGTAGCAGAATTACTGTTCACGCGACCGAGTGGGAATTCTGCAGCCCACGCGACCGCGTGGGATCTCACGTGGTCGCGTGGAGGCACGTGACTGACGCGTTTCAGGCTTATAAATAGCCCTTTTTTCCGATTCTTTTGGTATCTTTGGTGTGGCTTTTGAGAGGCGAAGCGGCTAGGGTTTGAGGAGGAGGTCTTTGCCGAATTGGAGGGCCGTTCTTCACCAACTTTGATAGTTCTTTCCTCCGTCATAGCATCGAGGGAGTCATTGGCGACCTAGCTTCGGAGAAGGATCCTTCAAGACGTTGAGCGACCCATCAAGGCCATCATCACGACTTCAAGGGGGTTTACTTCCATGGTTTACATTGCTTTTCATTGTGTTATGTTTTGCTTTGTAATAAGCCCCATGGAGGGCTAAACCCTAGTAGATACTTGGGCATGTGAACCCTAGGTTTTGATTCATGTATTGACTTTCTTTATGCTTTCTTTTAAGTCTGAGTTTATTTGAGTTTTAATCTTGTTTAATCATTGCTTGCCTGCCTTATTGATTCGTATGGTTGTTTGGTATGTTTGATTTGTTTCCTTGGTGAGAGAGAGGTCTCCATTAGGGATTAGAACATACAAGGTTAAAGAGGGTTGAGAGGGTGAGTCTTGAGATAGAGGAGTGTCCCCTTTCCCTTCCGATTGAGTGTTTCCTATCTCCGTATTCCCTAAGTTTTATGCAACCATATGGGGTGTGAGGCGTGAGATTGATAGATTTCTCCGCCGGGACCTTTGTAGGGGGTTAGGGATCTTCCGCCTAGAAGTAGGGTTAGATCTAATTTTAGGAATCGGTTTCACTCTTAGGTATCCTTAGAACTCATTGCGGTCATATGGGGTGTGAGGTGTTGAGATTGAGCGATTTCTCCGCCGGGACCTTGTAGGGGACTAGTATCGATGGCCTGGAGGCAGGGACCGATTATTCTTGGATTACCTCGACTCATATAACTCGGTTAGAAGCATTTAGTTAGTCTTGCACTTCATGATAGAGCCTAGGGGGAGCATTTCCCGGGTATCTCATCTTCATTGATTGAGATCTCCCTTTATTTACCCTTTGCCTATTCATCTCTGGTATTAATTTCTATGCACACTAGATCACCACAAAATCACATTAGTCGTTAGGCTAGATTGCAGAGAAGAAGTTAGTACTAGTAGCCCTGTTCCCTGTGGATTCGACTACCCTACTCACCGGGTATAATTATTACTTCGACAACCCGTGCACTTGCGGTACACACACGCAAGGGGTGTGTCAAGTTTTTGGCGCCGTTGCCGGGGAATAGGATACTAGGAACACTAAGTCTTTGTTGCTCTAGCCATTTATCGTTTTCGTTATCTTGTCTATTTCATACTTTCTTTTTCTTCCACCGTTCTAATTTGTTTTATTTTGACTTGTGTTACTTTTTTTCTTGCAAGATACTTGAATGATGATTGATCTAATTACAAAGTTATATTTTCAGATTGAAGATTTCAGTGGAAAACTTGATAGATTTATTTCTACACAACAACAAAGCAACCAATATCGCAGCACACATCATCCAAATCAATGGAGCTACCCGAACCACTTATGGAATATTGATGGATAGCAATGGGAAGCACCTATAGAAGAATTTCAGATGGATGAGAAACATGAGGAGGATGTACTTCGGTTGGAAAGCGTGTTACTCAAATTCATTGAAGCAACCGATGCCTGCTTCGAAGATGTTGAAGCCACCTTAAGATGTCACGAAATCTCCATCAAAAACATTGAGCATCATATAGGAGAGATTTTAGACACACTTGCTAAGGAAAAAGAAGAATTTGAACAAGCAAGGCAAGTTTCTTCCACGCATGACAAGGCCATGAACCACATTGACGAAGTAGGGAAAATTGAGTACATTGCTGCAGAAATTGAAAGGACAGAAGAAGAACATCATTTTCAGAATTTGGATTGCTTGAATGAAGATTATGCTTGTGTGCAACGAAATTTTCAAGGGGATTTGCTAACATCATGTTCATTTCAAGCTGAAAATACACAAGAAGAAGCAAGCCCTAAGGTAATGGAGCAAGCACCTTTCTTTCGGATTAATCAACTCATTGAATGCAAGAAAGAGATTTTGGGTTTGGGAGAAGATATGGGTAGGATATTTAAACCATCCAATGACCCACCGATGATAAGCTTGGACAATTCCCAACCCAAATTGTTTCCTTGGAGACCAAAGGTAAGATGGTTGGACTCTCCAACAAAAACTCCACCCCGGCAAGTAGATTTTTGGTTTAAAGGAAGTATCTATGCAATGTCTAGTCGGGAGGAACACACTCTTTTCAAGCCTCCATAAGGTAAGGAAGAGGTACGTCAAGCTTAGTGACGTAAAACAAGCGCTACTTGGGAGGCAACCCAAGTTTTTAATTGCTTTCTAGTTTATATTTTAAATTCTATAGTAATAATTACCATGAGTGTGTGCCTTGATTAAATTTTGTTGGTGTTGAACTTTTCAAGGAAATTTTTTTGTGATTTGATGTGTTTTTCACATGTATGACATGATTCAGGGTGCAATGCATGATAATTGTTGAAGAATAGGGTTAATTTTGAAGTTTGGAGAGCCGCGTGGACTGTTTGCAGAAATTCTGCAGCTCACGTGGCCGCGTGAGATTCTCACGTGGCCGTGTACAGTACCCACGCGGGGGTATGGAATTGCCACACCCCCATGTGGCCTATAAACAAAGACGAAGAGTCATTATTCATTATCCATAACTTACAACTCTTCATTTTCTAATCTCTTCCTCTCCAAACTTCCCATCCTTAAGATTCCAAATCTATTTTTCTTCGACTTATTTGAGATTTAGAAGTGTTTTGCCGGCATTTGCATCAAGTTTTCTCCATCGTTTCGCGTCGGTAAGGACTCATCTCCCCCTATCATGTCCATGCTTTCATGTTCAATTCCATCGAGTTTTCTTGTTTCTTGGATGATATTTTCCATGGAAAACATTGTGAAAACACTTAGAAAACATGTAAACGAAACTTAGAGAGGCGTTGGAGCCCAACTATGGCTCTATGGCCATGGTTGGACATCCACGCGGGCGCGTGGCCTAGCCACACGGCCGCGTGGACCGGCCAACAGCCCACGCGGGCACGTCGCTCGGTCCACGCGACCGCGTGGAGCTCACCAATCTTCGACCGAAAAGCCACCCGACCGCGTGGCTGGGTCACGCGGTCGCGTGGTCCTTCTGCCGAGCCAGGACGCGCCCACACGGGCGCGTGACTATCCCACACGTCCGCATGGGCTGGAAACGTGGCAAATTAAGCCACGTGGGCGCGTGGCTTGCCCACACGCCCATGTGGATTCCTGCATCTTGCCATATCATGTAAATTTGCACTTCTTTGGCAATTTTCTTGCAGATATGACACCAAGGACTAAAAAGCTTGCTCCAAAAATGCCTTGATCGTTTATAGCTGACCTTGGATGAGGACATGCCTTCTAACACACCAGCAGCACCAGCAGATGATGCCAATGCTTGAGGCGTCCCACTCATGAGACCTTAGTTTTCTTTACTTTAGTTTTCATTTCTAGTTTCCTTATTTTATCTTTTAGACTTTAGTTATCTTTATACTTTGTTTTAATTGTGCGAGTTGTGCTTTATTTTGCTTCATTCGTAAGAACTCGTGCAACTTTTCTATTTTTATTGAGCTTCACTGAACCCCTTGAATCCATGCAGATGGCCTTGAGAGTGATGATGATGATGTTTTTGTCATAAATACATGACCATGTGACTTGGTCGTGTCAGGATCACAACCCGTGGAACAATAACACATCCTCGAGTTAGCTTCACAAATCGATCGACAAGGAGTTCAGGGGAGTGTTGTTTTAATTGCATTTTCACCCACATTATGTTTTTCTTGCATATATTTTTATTGTGCTTACATATGTACATTGAGGACAATGTACATCTTAAGTGTGGGGGAGGGTTCACCTTATACACGGCCTTTACTTGAGTTTTAATGATCATGCTCATGTTGCCCATGAAGGTTCACCTTAGGGTTGAGAGTTTAATTCTTAGTTTTTGGAGGTTGCAAACATTAGGTTTTATCATGCTCTAGTTTTTATATAATTTTCTTGGAATTTTTGTCCGATTGCTCTTTAATGCACTTCTCTCACTCATTAAACCTATGGAAATTTACTCTAGTTCATTATTGTGGGATTTTCTAGTGTTAGTTTTGTTAAAAAAAAAAAAAAAAAAAAAAAAAAAAAAAAAAAAAAACAGAAAATTCACAAAATTCACAAAAATCAAAATTGTAGTTGTGTTCTGTACATAGGGGGCGGAAAGAGCTACCACCTATGTTGTATGAAGCTACTCTCATAAGTCGGATACTTGTTATGCCCTAATGAGAGAAAGAGCTATCTCATAGGATGTGTGAAAGCTACCACCTTTGGTAGAAAGAGCTACCACCTCAAAAGTGTGAAAGCTACTCGGGAGGCATCTCGTGAAAGAGCTACCTTAGAGGATGTGTGAAGCTACTATCTTTTCTTTTTGTGCATAAATAAGTTCCATTATTAATAAGAACTTTGAGTAGTGGATATAGTGTTGACATGAGTTGAGTTTTCACACACACACGCTTTCGGACTTTAGTACTTTCCTTTTTGATTGGATTATTTGCTAGAGTATTGATTGTTTCATCTATTGTTTGTTTTTCTCCATGATTTTAGAATTTTATTCTTGTACCCTCTTGGTGAACCTAAGGCCAAGCACTTCTCTTTGTTTTTCATGAGTTTATGGTTAATTTTGCTTGAGGACAAGCAAAGGCTTAAGTGTGGGGGAGTTTGATAAGTGCTTGATTATACATGTTTTACCTACTTGTTTTACATACATTGAGCATCATTTTACCATGGATTATGTCTCATAAACTGTATTTTGGTGTTCTTTTATGCAATTAGGTTGTGGAAGTGTTAAAGGAGGAAAAGGAAGCAAAGATGGGTTATAAAGACGTATTGTTGGGAGCTTTTGTACAACACAAGTGTCAAGGCACAAGAGGGGATCATGCACATGAGGGTGTGTGCCAACTTCCTGAAGAATTCAAGATGATTTGTGTGATGGAAGGGCACAAAGGCAGTCATACCTTCATGTCCCAACTCGTGTGAAGATAACTAAAGCTTTCAAATGATGGTTCGAAGGAGGAGAAGTCTTATAACTCACCACATGGACGTGTGCCCGACCATGTGGCCTCAAGATGAGAGAGTTTGGATTGTGTTTATGAAGAGCACTGTAGCAAATCACTGTTTATTTCACTGTAACAGTACTGTAGCAGAATTACTGTTCACGCGACCGCGTCAAAATCCCACGCGACCGCGTGGGAATTCTGCAGCCCACGCGACCGCGTGGGATCTCACGTGGTCGCGTGGAGGCATGTGACTGACGCGTTTCATGCTTATAAATAGCCCTTTTTTCTGATTCTTTTGGTATCTTTGGTGTGGCTTTTGAGAGGCGAAGCGGCTAGGGTTTGAGGAGGAGGTCTTTGCCGAATTGGAGGGCCGTTCTTCACCAACTTTGATAGTTCTTTCCTCCGTCATAGCATCGAGGGAGTCATTGGCGACCTAGCTTCGGAGAAGGATCCTTCAAGACGTTGAGCGACCCATCAAGGCCATCATCACGACTTCAAGGGGGTTTACTTCCATGGTTTACATTGCTTTTCATTTTGTTATGTTTTGCTTTGTAATAAGCCCCATGGAGGGCTAAACCCTAGTAGATACTTGGGCATGTGAACCCTAGGTTTTGATTCATGTATTGACTTTCTTTATGCTTTCTTTTAAGTCTGAGTTTATTTGAGTTTTAATCTTGTTTAATCATTGCTTGCCTGCCTTATTGATTCGTATGGTTGTTTGGTATGTTTGATTTGTTTCCTTGGTGAGAGAGAGGTCTCCATTAGGGATTAGAACATACAAGGTTAAAGAGGGTTGAGAGGGTGAGTCTTGAGATAGAGGAGTGTCCCCTTTCCCTTCCGATTGAGTGTTTCCTATCTCCGTATTCCCTAAGTTTTATGCAACCATATGGGGTGTGAGGCGTGAGATTGATAGATTTCTCCGCCGGGACCTTTGTAGGGGGTTAGGGATCTTCCGCCTAGAAGTAGGGTTAGATCTAATTTTAGGAATCGGTTTCACTCTTAGGTATCCTTAGAACTCATTGCGGTCATATGGGGTGTGAGGTGTTGAGATTGAGCGATTTCTCCGCCGGGACCTTGTAGGGGACTAGTATCGATGGCCTGGAGGCAGGGACCGATTATTCTTGGATTACCTCGACTCATAGAACTCGGTTAGAAGCATTTAGTTAGTCTTGCACTTCATGATAGAGCCTAGGGGGAGCATTGCCCGGGTATCTCATCTTCATTGATTGAGATCTTCCTTTATTTACCCTTTGCCTATTCATCTCTGGTATTAATTTCTATGCACACTAGATCACCACAAAATCACATTAGTCGTTAGGCTATATTGCAGAGAAGAAGTTAGTACTAGTAGCCCTGTTCCCTGTGGATTCGACTACCCTACTCACCGGGTATAATTATTACTTCGACAACCCGTGCACTTGCGGTACACACAGGCAAGGGGTGTGTCAGAAGTCAAGCCGGAACCGGGACCCATGAAAAAGATGAGGAGAAGAATGAAGAGAGCAAGGAGGCGCCACACGAAAAAACCCAAGAACAATGGGGATGATCAAGAACGAAGTAAGGGTGGTT
This sequence comes from Dioscorea alata, assembly GCA_020875875.1. NCBI lineage: Eukaryota > Viridiplantae > Streptophyta > Magnoliopsida > Dioscoreales > Dioscoreaceae > Dioscorea > Dioscorea alata. The sequence continues at coordinate 8,629,634 of CM037013.1, read as the reverse complement.
CACCCTTGTGTGGTAACAGAATTACTAACTCCCCCTCTATTCTACAAAGGTTATGTAATGCATGTTTTCAGGTTGTAGGAAAGAGGTCAACCTTCATTCATGAACCTCCATAAGGTAAGGCAGGTACATCAAGCTAAGTGACGTTAAACAAGCGGTTCTTGGGAGGCAACCCAAGGTTTACATGTTTTTCTAGGATCTAGTTTAGTTTTAGCATGAATAATAGTCTTAGTATTGGTGTCCTAAATTTTTAATACTTATGCTGCAATTTTATTGTGGATTATTGATGTTTTCATGTGCCTAAACAATAATTGATGAAGATTTAGCTTGTTGAGCATGTTTTCCATGATATCTGGTCGTGTTTTGATGGTTTTCACAGGCTCTAAGCATCATAGTTATGTTTCTGAATTTTTTCCTAAGTCTGTGAATTTTCCTAAGTAAACAAGAGAAAACACACGGCCGTGTGGAATTAACACACGGCCGTGTGTTACCCATTAGGGCTTAACCAGAGAAAGGCACAGGGGCGTGACCTTGCCCCTGTGAAAACCTTCAGAAGGGGGCACACGGGAGTATGGAATTAACACACACCCGTGTGACAGCCTGCAGAACCAAGCTCTCATTTCAGAGAAACCACAGGGGCGTGTGGGTGCCCCTGTGAGAAACCTAGTGCTTCGGCACACGGCCGTGTTGGATTAACACACGGCCGTGTGAATACTCTGCAGAAACCCCTCTTCCTCGCGAGAATTCACAGGGGCATGTGGCTGCCCCTGTGAGAGAGCTTGTGAACGGCACACGGCCGTGTGGAGTGTTCACACGGCCGTGTGGTATACTTAGCAATTCCCGGGATGATCCAGTGAAGCCACAGGGGCGTGTGAGGTGCCCCTGTGGCTGGCCTTGTGTTCATGGCCATGTTGGGCACACGGCCGTGTGGAATTAACACACGGCCGTGTGAAAGGTTTCAGAGACCTTCTGTGTTTCCCGTGAATCCACAGGGGCGTGGACCAGCCCCTGTGGACCTCCCTTGTGAAGGCACACTGCCGTGTGTAATTAACACACGGCCGTGTGAGGTAGTTTAGAGAGCGACCAGAGTGCACACAGGGGCGTGTGTTGGCCCCTGTGAACCTTAATTTCAGAGGCACACGGCCATGTGGAATTTCCACACGGCCGGGTGAATTCCCAGAACTTCAAAAGCCGCGCGATTTCTTTTAGTTTTCACTCGTGCCTCTTGACATGTTCATTCCAAACTCTTCTACTACCCACTCTACTACTTCCCCGACTTTCTCTGGGCCTTTTGAAGGATTTTATTGGAGTTTTCTAGCCGATTTCCTTGGTTTTTCACTTCAAACCGTCGGTAAGCTCTCCCTCCATCTTTTCTTCGTCAATTCTTAATATGATTCATTCTTTGGATGATTTCGTTTGTTTTAAATGTTTATTATGTATGCGAACATGCTTAGTGATGAATTAGAACAAACTAGAATGTAAATTTTGGATTTCTAGACCCACGGCCGTGAGGCTCTGTCCGCCAGAAGCTCCACACGGGCGTGTGGAAATTCCACACGGCCGTGTGGATTTCTGCAGAGTGTGTTTCTTAACTGCTTATTGATCATTTTCTTTTTCAATCTTGCAGATATGACTTCTAGGTCTAGGAAATCAGTAGGGAAGCGTTCGTGAGAGGCTACTCCACCTCCTGAGAAGATGGAGTTTGAAATACCGGAGCACAGGGAGAGATTCAAGAAACTCTAGGCACTTCGATTTGGACAGTCGCGCTACCCAGACTTGAGTATGTTGAGAGATATACAGGGGGGCGACGCTGTTGCGACCGAGGTTGAGGAGTTGCTAGCAGTAGGCAGTTGGGACCGACTGCTATCGATCAGAGAGCTAGCGACTCGAGCACTCACCCTCGAGGTCTTGTCGAGCTTTGAGTTCAACCGAGGGTACGATAGCTTAACAAATGGCGAGACGATCCAGTTTCGTGCCCTCGGTAGACACTTCAGCCTGAGTATCACTCAGTTCTCGATCGTGATGGGCCTGTATGATCAGGCATTCACTGAGACAGAGAAGTACGCATTATTGCCCACCGATTATCCAGGGACCCTCACACCACAGAGGATTTACAGGACCTTGTGCAGGGATGATCAGTATGAGCCGGGGGTTTCGAAGGTGACTTTTCTTTCCCAGCCAACGTACAGTTATATTCATGCCATCTTGAGCAGGTCGATCAGTGGCAGAGGGGACAGTACAGGGGTATTGACCAGACAGGAGCTGCTATATTTACATTCCATGGTACAGAGCGAGCCACTCCACCTGGGGCACATTCTAGCCGAGTACATGCGCCACCAGGGCCAGTACCCCACGGTTGGAGTCATCTTTGCAGGTCCCTACATCACACGCTTCATCATAGCCTTAGGACTCAGAGATGGGGTACGTGGGGCAGAGAAGATCACTACACCAGCCCCGCTTACCAGAGATACATTATGACTGATGGGGATGGTCCGCAAAACAGGACCAGGAGTCTATACACTGATCATCCCCCACTCAGGATCTACAGAGCCAGATCAGGCAGAGGGGACACAGGCAGTGATAGAGCCACCCCTGGAGCACACAGATGCCGAGGCACCACCCATAGCACCGGAGCACCCTCCAGTGCGTATTTTCTCCCCTTCTCGAGGCCAGGACAGGTTCGAGCGCCTCGAGAGTGCTGTGGGTGTTATGTAGACAGAGCTGGCTGAGATGAGGGCCGCACAGGCAGCAGAGTTTGCAGAGTTGAGGACCACTCAGGCATCGCAGTTCGCTCAGTTATCGGCACAGCTTGCCACGGTTATGCAGATGTTCGAGCGATCTGTGGTATGACCCTGCCGGGTCCCTTCACCGACTCCACCTCCGTCTCCATCACCATCAGATCCACCAGCACCAACAGCAGCAGCAGCACCAGAGGACCCACAGTAGGATACCGACGCTGAGGCGTCATAGTTTTATTTTAGTTTATTTCACTTCTGTTGCACTTTATATTTTTCTATCGGACTTGTAGTACACAGAAAGGACCCTCCTTCTGGGTTTGCTGTTAGTTTTCGTTTATTTTATTCTGTCTCGAGTTGTATCTCATTATCATATGTTTATATACTTGAGCTTTGTTTTGGTTTTTCTTGAGCTATACTGAACCCTTGCGTATGTGTGCAGATGGTCTTGGATGGAAAGAATTTGAGGAATAGTCATAGGAACGGTCATGGGACCGTGTATGCTCCACAAAAACATTGAGAATCAACTCTCAATGAACCTAGCTCCATCAAACGCAACACTTGGAGTTCAGGGGAGTAATGTTTCAATTGTATACTTCCACACTAATTGTTGTTCATTGTTTTATTTTTATTGTACTTGCATGCGTACATTGGGGACAATGTACATCTTAAGTGTGTGTGTGGGGGGGGGGGGGGGGGGGGGGATTCACATTGCACACACCATTACTTGCGCGTTCAATTGCTCATGCTCATGTAGCCTATGGCGGTTCACCTTAGTTGCAACATTTGTATTCTTAGAGTCTAGGAGAATTTGTAAACATTGTATCCTATCATGCTCTAGTTTTTACTTGAATTTTTAGGGAATTTTTGCTCGATTACACCTTATTGCACTACTCACTCTTGAAATCTTTTGGAAACTCGATCTTGAAGTTTTTAAGGACAAGTTATCATCGTTCTTAATTTTACTTTGGAAAATGCATATATATATATATATTTGAGTTTGTGAATAGTTATTTTCTTTTATGTATGCATTTGGGGTGGAAAGAGCTACCACCCATGAAGTATGAAGCTACTCTCATAAGTCGGATACAAGTTATGCCCTAATGAGAGAAAGAGCTATCTCATGGGATGCGTGAAAGCTACTACCCCGGTAGAAAGAGCTACCTCATCGAAAGAGTGAAAGCCACCTTTGGCGGCCGCCTAGGAAAGGGCTACCTTCGAGGATGTGCGAAGCTACTACCTCCTCTCTTATTTTTCGTATATAAATAAGTCCTTTTGAATAAGAGTTTGAGGAGTACTCATGGTTCTCTTGAGTGAATTCGCACACACTTACACGTCTTCGAGTTGTTATCCTTTTTGATTCATGTTTTTAGCTAGAGTAATGATAACCTTATGCAATGTTTTGATTTCCCCTTACTTGTAGAATGCTTCCTTTGCATATTTTTGGTGAACCTAAGGCTGAGCACTTTCAATTGTTCTTCCCAAGTATTTTCACATTTTATTTTTGCTTGAGGACAAGAAAAAGCTTAAGTGTGGGGGGATTTGATAAGTGCTTGTGTTATAGTGACGCGAAGCATTATTATCTTACTATGAGCATCTCTTTTATCAGATTTTATCACTAAATAGTGTGCATTTGTGTATTCTTGTACATTGTAGGTTTGTGATGCCAAGTTGGAAAAGAAGAACAAAGTTAGATCGTGTTCGCCATTGTTGGGAGGTTTTCGGACCAAGCAAGGAACAAGGCACGAACTTGGACTTGTGAGTGTGTGCCAACCTCCTTTGGAGCGGCACAAAGGCAGTCACATTCACAACAAGTCTAACTCGTGTAGCCTAGGAGAACTTCACCAAGAAGGAGACTTGAAGCAATCGGCACGATCTACCATTGATTGTGTGCCCAATTCAATGGCCTCCATGAAGAACAACGTATTTGGGAGCGTTTCGGCGAGTACTGTAGCAGCACTATAGCTTTTGTTACTGTTCCAATCCACTGTAGCAAGTTACTGTACATTTTTTGCCAAAGATCAAGTTGCCAGAGAATTCACACGGGCATGTGGAATTAACACATGGCCGTGTGAATCATTTTCCAGCAAGCCAGAGACTTCACATGGGCGTGTGGAAATTCCACACGGCCGTGTGAAGTAATTTTTCAGGAAGACAGAAACTTCACACGGGCGTGTGGAAATTCCACACGGCCGTGTGAAGCCCCGATAAGTTCAAATTTAAAGCCACACTCAGCCTATTTAAAGCCCGATTGGGAGACTTTTTGAGTATCATTGGACCTACCTTTCTCTCAAACTTCGAGAGGGTGCGGCTAGGGTTTCGGAGAGGACTTTGTGGAGGATTGGAGCACGCCAATGGCATTGTCATCGACGTCCGACGGCAGCACAAGACCACGGCCACATCACACGCGAGGGGGTTTTCATTGATGTTCTTATTTTGCAATATATTTTACACTTTAATGAACATGTATAGCTCCATGAGGAGCTAAACCCCTCGTGGGTATTCGGACTTGTAAAATCCTAGGATCATTATGTTTCTATGACATTGTTATTATGCTTTTCCATTATTGATGAATAAATTCGAGTTTCAGTTTTAGTTATCTTTTGCTATTGTTCTTCCTTAGCCGTGACACTAGGGTTGAGAACAATCTAGGTTATCTTTTGGAGGTGTGACAACTCCTATAGGATTAGACTACTTAAGATTGAAGAGGGTTGAGAGGGAGAGTTGTGAGGTAGCAATGTACCCCTTTCCCTTCCGGTGTGATTTCTCCCTACCTCTGTTTCCTTGGTTAATTAGCGGTCAAGATAGAGTTTTAGGGCTCAATCTAGACTAGGGTTCTTCCACATTGACACGACCTTTTGCGTGCGTACCGCAAGTGCACGGCCTTGTCGAAGTAATAAAAGTTACCCCGGTGAGTAGGTAGTCGAATCCACAGGGAATAGGGATTTAAAATACGAGAAATTGCTATCCAGTCGTGTGATATACGAAAAGAAACAATGATCGGAGTGATAAGTGAATTTATGAAAATTAGAGTAGATGCAAGGCAAGTAAATAGAAAGATGAAAGAGAGAAAAGTGCAAGCAACGAGTAAAAAGAGAGAGACTAGGAATAAATGAGAATAGGGTATCCGGACAAGTTACCTCTAGGACTTATGCATCTAGTGCAAGACTATGCTATTATACTTTCCTATTGATGTTAATTGAGTCGAGGAAAATCCTGAAACACACGGTCCCAAATCTAAGGTCAACCGTGACTAACCCCAACACTATGTCCCGGCAATAGGATTCACGTCAACCGTTCACTCTGTTGATTGCTCAACTAAGCCCCAACGGAGTATTTCTACCTAAGCCTAACACTACGTGGGGTTGCTTAAAGCTCTAGGGACTCCTAGTGATTAAACCTGTTCCTATGTGTAGTAGTCCTAACCCTTTGGTCCAGGAGGAAGAACCGTAGTCTAAATTAAGCCCCAGTACGTAGGATTCACGTCACCCCAAAACCTTGGGGGAGTTTGTCTACCTAGCACTTCACTCTATTTTGACTTCTAATAAATCAAGGAATCGGAGGTAGGGAGAAATCACAATGGAAGGGAAAGGGGTATGGTGCTACCTCACAACTCTCCCTCTCAACCCTCTTCAATTTTAAGTAGTCTAATCCTATAGGAGTTGTCACACCTCCAAAGGATAACCTAGATTGTTCTCAATCCTTAGTGTCACGGCTAAGAGAAAACAATAGCACAAGAAATCTAAAATTGAAACTCGAATTTATTCATCAATTAATGGAAAAGCATAATAACAATGTCAAAGAAACATAATTATCCTAGAGTTTTACAAGTCCGAATACCCACGAGGGGTTTAGCTCCTCATGGAGCTATACATGTTCATCAATGTATGAAATAAAACACAAACTAAAGACATCAATGAAAACCCCCTCGCGTATGGTGTGGCCGTGGTCTTGTGCGGCCGTCGAACGTCGGTGACGATGCCGATGGCGCGCTCCAATCCTCCACAAAGTCCCCTCCGAAACCCTAGCCGCACTCTCCAGAAGTTGGAGAGAAAGATAGGTCAAAAGATCTCTCAAAAAGCCTCCCAATCGGGCTTAAAATAGGCTGAGTGCGGCTTTAAATTTGAAGTTATCGGGGCCGTGTGAAGTTTCTGTCTTCCTGAAAAATTAATCCACACGGCCGTGTGTTAATTCCACACGCCCGTGTGAAGTCTCTGGCTTGCTGGAAAATTAATTCACACGGCCGTGTGTTAATTCCACACGCCCGTGTGAAGTCTCTGTCTTGCTGGAAAATTATTTCACACGGCCGTGTGTTAATTCCACACGCCCATGTGAATTCTCTGGGATCATGATTTTTGGCTGAGGTGCACAGTAACTTGCTACACTGACTTGCTACAGTAACAAGCTACAGTGCTGCTACAGTGCTCTCCGAAATGCTCCCGAGTACTTTGTTTCTTCATCGAGGCCATTGAATTGGGCACACAATCAATGGTAGATCGTGCCTATTGCTGCAAGTCTCCTTCTTGGTGAAGTTTTCCTAATCTACACGAGTTGGACTTGTTGTGAATGTGACTGCGTTTGTGCCCCTCCAAAGAAGGTTGGTGATAAACGCCTAAACATACGTATTTTCCATATATTCAGGTGTATGTATTACGTATTTTTCTATGAGTTGGCACCCGTTTTTGGTCTGAATTACTGTAGCGACACTGTAGCAGATCCTGTAGCACGAATCCTTTGGTGAAAATGGCTATGTCTGGAGGTTCATGCGGGCTGTCATGCGGGCACTGCAGAGGCCGCATACGGTACTGTAGCAGTTCTACTGTAGCGGCACTGTAGCAACTTACGCGATTTCGGGATTTTCTCGGGAATTATCTCTCCCCGCATGCGGGGCCGCATAGGGGGCCGCATAACCCACTGGAAAAAGTTTTCTTTTAAGGGTTTTGAGTTCATTTGGAGGGAGGAGCCCTAGGTCTTGAGCTAACTTGCCACCATCTAAAAATCGGAGCTAGGAGCTGCCGTCGGAGGCCATTTCCGGGGAGAGAACGACGAGGAGAGTGACATACGACGAGATCCACCCTCTTGATCCTTAGTTTGGAGGAGAATCGACAAGGGAAGCCACCCCTTTGGTGGCGTCTTTGGAACGTCATTCGGCTTCTATCTTTTAAGGGGGTGTTCTCATCTATGTATTTGGTTGTTTTGATGTGTTTTCTTGTGTATTTTGTATTCATGGGCAACTAAACCCCAAGGTCACCGGATGTAGGTGAACCTTGGGGGTGAACTTGTGTAGGATGTTTGCTTGACTTGATTTATGCATTTGAGACTTGTTTGTGAACCTTGTTTGGTGTATTTGATTGCTTGGTATGCATGAGAACTTTGTGTATCATTGTTTAGATAATGCTAGGAAGCATGACCATTGCCCTAGTATTAGGCTCACCAAGCTTGGTAGGGATACATGTATGAATACGCCATGACCATCGGGTATTTGTACCCCTCCAATTGTTAGGGTTGACCTAGTTTGTGTCTTCTCCCTAACTTGAGAAACCTTTTGCTCCCTTTGCAATCGTGTGAGGATTCGAGCGGAAGGAATTCTGTATTCGATACTTGTACCGGATTAGGGACCAATTTCCGAGACCATCGGGTTGGTCTAATTTCGGGTTTCTCGGTCCAAACTACCCATTTGCATGCTAGTTAAGGCAAGCCCCGCACTTTAGTAGCCCCCTTGGTAATCCTCATCCGTGACCCTCTATTTATATTGTTTTATCCCTCGTTCATTGCCTCCACCTTAGAACACTTTATTTGCATGTTAATCATCTTTTTACTTTCTTTTGCACAACACTTGACTTGATCGGCTGACACGACCCCTTGCGTGTATCCCGCAAGTGCACGGGTTTGTCGAAGTAATAAATTTACCTTGGTGAGAAGGTAGTCGAATCCACAGGGAATAGGGAGATAGAGTATAAGAATTCACTAATTAAGCTATGCGAAATATGGAAAACAATGGTGATATTAATGAATGAATGTATTTCAAAACAATAAACTAAATAGAAGGATGAAAGTAAGAAATGCAAATAGGAAAATCGAGAAGGACTTGCAATGAGTAAAAGGGGGGTATCCGGACAAGCTACCTCTAGGGTCTATGTTTCAAGTGCAAGACTATGATATTATACTCTCCTATTGATGTCAATTGAGTCGAGGAAATCCTAAGACTCACGGTCCCAAACCTAAGGACAACCGTGACTAACCCCAATGCTATGCTTTGGTATTAGGATTCACAACACCCTTCACTCTGTCACCTAGATGATTAAGCCCCAGGGGAGTCCATCTACCTAAACCTCACACTATATGGGATTGCATTATGCTCTAGGGATTCCTAGTGATTAAACCTGTTCCTACAACAATAGTTCTAACCCTTTGGTCCAGGTGAAAGAACCCTAGTCTAGATTAAGCCCCAGCATATAGGATTCACTACAACCCTTCACTCTATTACTTGCGCAATTAAGCCCTAGGGGAGTTTATCTACCTATTGCTTCACTCTATTTCGACCGCTATTAAATCAAGGAATCGGAGGTAGGGAGAAATCACATCGGAAGGGAAAGGGGTACATTGCTACCTCACAACTCTCCCTCTCAACCCTCTTTAATCTTGAGTAGTCTAATCCTATAGGAGTTGTCACACCTCCAAAGGAAAGCCTAGATTGCTCTCAACCCTAGTGCCACATCTAAGGGAAAACAATAACAAGATAAAATCAAGATTGAAACTCAATAAAAGAACATCAAATTAAGAAAGCATAATAAAAGTCATAGAAACAATATCATCCTAGGGTTTACAAGTCCGAATACCCACTAGGGTTTAGCTCTCCATGGAGCAATACAAAATCAATAAAGAATTTAAGAAAATATGCATGAAAACCATAAAGAAAACCCCCTTGTAGATCGTATCGATGGTCTTGTGTAGTCGCGTGTCTTCTCCAACGAATCCCTTGTCAAGCCTAGGACACACCTCGCCAAATCAATGCCGATGAGAGCTTCCCCAATAGCTTTCTTCCAAAGGATGTCGATGTCGATGCCGTTTAATCGCCTCCAAAGACCTCCAAGAACCTCTCAAAACCCTAGCCGAAAGCCCCCCCAAAAGATATCCCAGTGATAGAAGGGGAGGGTCCCCAAATAGATATGAAAACGGGCTATTTATAGGCTGAAATCGGGCTGAATTCGGGCTGAAATCGGACTTCTGTGAAAATCCAGAAATTCCACACGCCCGTGTGTTAATTCCACACGGCCGTGTGGAAATTCTGGAATCGTGATTTCTCGGCACATGTGAACAGTGTTCCTGCTACAGTGTTTCTGCTACAGTATTCCTGCTACAGTACACGGCCGTGTGGAATTTCCACACGCCCGTGTGAACTCTCTGGCTTGCTGGAAAATTAATTCACACGGCCGTGTGGAATTTCCACACGCCCGTGTGAACTCTCTGGAATTCTGAATTTCGGCAGAATGTGAACAGTAGCAGCTACATTATTTATCTACAGTATTTTGCTACAGTGTCTGCTACAGTACTTCTCCGAAATACTCCCGAATCCATCGTTCTTCATCGAGGCCGTTGAATTGGGCACACAATCAACGGTAGATTATGTCGATTACTTCATTTCTCTTCATTGGCGAAGTTCTCCAATGCTACACGAGTTATAGACTTTTGTGAGTGTGACTGCCCTTGTGCCCCTCCAATGGAGGTTGGCACACACCCATAAGTCTAGACTCGTGCCTTGTTCCTTGCTTGGTCCGAGAACTCCTTAACAACGGCGAACATAACCTATTCTTCCTTCTTTTTCTCTAGATCTTCTCCACAACCCTTCAATGCACAAAAGTAAACAAATGCACACTTTTTAGTGATAAAATCTGATTAAATTAATGCTCATTGCAAGATAATAACGCTTCACATTACTGTAACACGAGCACTTATCATCGGCCAAACAATCATACGAAGAGGAAGTAAGGGTAGATTCTCGGGCCCTTGGGAATACGACCCCCTCGCGCGCGCGTGAGGGGTATTACTTGACGACCCGTGCACTTGCGGTCGACCCATCAAGTTTTTGGCGCCGTTGCCGGGGAACCACGAGAAATATCCGGAAAACTTAGAGTTGGTTGATTTGGCCATTATTTTGTTTCGTTTTTTTTTCACCACTGTATATATATTCTGTTTCATTCCTTTTATTTTGTAAATATCTCTTATCTATCATTTAACCATGTCTTCATCAGGTGACTGGAGCAATTATTATCGGTCTCAGGAGGCACACCTTTACTACTCAAGCGCAGGGACTACATGGAACCCTCCATGCTTGTATGATGATCAGTGGAGGAGGCAGCACTATGAAGACTCAACCAGCTTTACCACAGAAAATCACGACACTGAGTCTATTCTCCAACAGTATATGCAGACTGAAAGGGTGAATCTAGTACAGTCTTTTGGACCCTCTAGCTGCCTGCTCGATTCCGTCAACAATTGGACAGAGAATAACTCAGATGAACACTTAGGGTCGTGGGCTCCAGTTGACAAGGAGACAGATCGAACAGGGTCAGAGAGTTCAGAAGGAAAGGACTATTTACAGGAGGAGCACATGAATTCAGTTGAAGTAGAACAACATGAAATGGAAGACAGCTCGGGGAATGATAGTTCATGTGAAATGGAAGATCAGAGAGTTGAAAAGGATGATTTGAGCAATTATGGGAGATTGAAATCATCGCTTGAAGAACCCCCTGAACTGGAATTGAAGCAACTACCAGACCATCTAGAGTATGCCTTCTTGGGGGAAAATTCTACACTCCCTGTTATCATTGCAGCAGACTTGACCAGACAACAGAAGGACATGCTCCTGGATGTACTAAAGAAACACAAGAAGGCAATTGCTTGGAAAATCGCTGATATTAAGGGGATCAATCCATCATTCTGCACTCACAAAATTCTTATGGAAGACAATCACAGGCCTTTGGCAATACCCCAACGAAGATTGAATCCTAACATGAAAGAGGTAGTAAAGAATGAAGTCATCAAGCTCCTTGATGCGGGCATTATTTACCCCATTTCTGACAGTGCATGGGTGAGTCCATTTCAAGTAGTACCCAAGAAAGGGGGTATGACAGTCGTGACCAATGAGAAGAATGAATTGATACCTACCAGAACGGTAACAGGATGGAGGGTTTTCATAGACTACAGAAAGCTTAATGATGCCACAAGGAAGGATCATTTCCCCTTACCCTTCATTGATCAGATGCTTGAGCGACTTGCCGGCCACTCCTACTATTGTTTCTTGGACGGTTTCTCTGGATATTTTCAAATTCCTATTGCTCCAGAAGATCAAGAGAAAACTACTTTCACTTGCCCCTATGGTACTTTCGCTTACCGGCGGATGCCTTTTGGACTTTGCAATGCACCGGCCACTTTTCAGAGGTGTATGATGGCCATCTTTGAAGACATGGTAGAGGACATTATGGAAGTGTTCATGGATGACTTCTCCGTGTTCGGTGACTCGTTCGACCTATGCCTCAAAAACCTTGAACGGGTCCTGAGTAGATGTGAAGAAACAAATCTGGTGCTTAGTTGGGAGAAATGTCATTTTATGGTCAAGGATGGCATTGTCCTGGGACACAAAATTTCAAAACAGGGGATTGAAGTGGATAAGGCAAAGGTCGCTACTATTGAAAAACTTCCTCCTCCAACTTCAGTGAAGGCCATCAGGAGCTTCCTAGGACATGCTGGGTTTTACAGAAGATTCGTGCAAGATTTCTCTTCCATCTCCCGACCATTGACAAAACTGTTGGAGAAGGATGCTCCTTTGGAATTCAATAGTGACTGCATGAATGCCTTCTTAACTCTCAAGAAGAAACTGGTTGAAGCACCAATCATGGTTTCCCCAGACTGGAGTTTGCCATTTGAGTTGATGTGTGATGCGAGTAACTATGCTGTGGGTGCAGTGCTTGGGCAACGAAGGGACAAACACTTTCATCCTATCTACTATGCAAGTAAAACTTTGAATGATGCTCAAGAAAACTATACCACTACCGAGAAGGAATTGTTGGCGGTAGTCTTTGCATTTGACAAGTTCCGATCATACTTGGTGTTGTCCAAGGTGATTGTTTACACAGACCATTCTGCCCTAAAGTATCTATTGAGCAAGTCGGATGCCAAGCCGCGACTGATTCGCTGGGTGCTACTTCTTCAGGAATTTGACTTGGAGATAAGAGATAAAAAAGGGGCAGAAAACCTTGCTGCTGACCATCTCTCCCGCCTTAAGGGTCCCAATGACGACGTATTGGAAAAGAGAGAAATCAATGATTCATTTCCTGGAGAACAATTATGTAGTATTCAGGTGGTAGCAACAAATGAAACCCCTTGGTTCACTGACTTTGCCAACTTTCTAGCTGCGAAAACATTCCCTAAGTGGCTCACTCACCAACAACGGAAGAAATTCTTTGCCGACCTGAAGTATTATATTTGGGAAGACCCCCATTTATTCAGGGTTTGCTCGGATCAGACTGTCAGAAGGTGTGTTTCGTTAGAGGAAGGGCAAGATATCTTGAAGCATTGCTATTCTGGGCCGACAGGTGGTCATTATAGTGGGAACCGGACTGCTAGGAAGGCCCTCGATGCGGGGTTTTATTGGCCGACTATGTTCCAAGATGCACAAACATTGGTGCAACATTGTGACAGGTGCCAGAGAACGGGTAATATCTCAAAAAGAGAGGAAATGCCTCAATCATGGAATCAAGCATGCGAAGTATTTGATGTTTGGGGAATCGACTTCATGGGGCCGTTTCCTAGCTCGCAGGGCAACAAATATATCCTAGTGGCAGTGGACTATGTCTCCAAGTGGGTGGAAGCACAGGCCCTCCCATCGTGTAATGCACGAGTTGTTGTGAAATTCCTAAGAAAATTGTTTTCCCGGTTCGGAGCACCTAGAACAATCATTAGTGACCGAGGCACTCATTTCTGCAACTCTCAGTTTGAGAAGGTTTTGAAACGATATGGTGTGTCTCATAGAATCTCAACCGCTTATCACCCGCAAACCAATGGTCAAGTGGAGGTATCAAATAGGGAATTGAAGCGCATCCTTGAGAAAGCAGTGAGTCACCATAGGAGGGATTGGGCCGACCAACTTGATGATGCACTCTGGGCATATAGAACCGCATACAAGACACCTATTGGGACAACACCATATAGATTGGTCTATGGAAAGACATGTCACTTGCCGGTTGAACTTGAACACAAGGCTTATTGGGCCATAAAGCAACTTAACTTTGATCCTCATTTGTGTGGTCGCAAGCAAAAACTCCAATTAAATGAGTTAGAGGAATGGCGGTCCTTGGCGTATGACACATCAATAAGGTACAAGGAGAAAATGAAGGAATACCATGACCGGCATATTAAACGAGCCAAGTGTTTCCAACCCGGGGACCAAGTACTATTATTCAATGCAAGATTAAAATTATTCCCCGGGAAGTTAAAATCACGATGGCATGGCCCCTACACCGTCACTCAAGTGTTCCCTCACGGCGCCGTCGAGATATCTCATTCACAATTGGGAACCTTTAAGGTTAATGGGCACCGGTTGAAACACTATTTCTCGGGTAACAACATTTTACACAAGAATGGAGGTAATTTGACTTCCTTTGATCCACCATGATGTCAAGGTAAGAGACGTCGAGCTAAAGACGTTAAACAAGCGCTTCTTGGGAGGCAACCCAAGTCTTTAAATTCATTGCATCTATTTTTTTTTCTTCTTAGTTGTTGTTGTGTTTGGGTGTTTTTCGTATTTTTTGTGGTGCTTTTGAGTTTGAGTGTTGTTGATTTCTTTGATTGTGGTGGTTGTTTAGTCGTTTTCCTTAATTTATTTTACCATGTTGCACCCTTGGTTTGATGATCATTGTATTTTTCCTTGAGTGTCGGTGCTTCAATCTCCATGTTTTCAATGATTTTTGAGTGTTTTCGGCTTTGTTTTCATGTAATTTTTGAGTGCTAGGTTGAGTTCAAAGGTTGATTTGAGAGTGTTTTGAGCTGAAAAATTCCTGGGCCTTGTGCGGCCTGTCATGCGGCCGCACAAGGGGCCGCACAAATTTTCCCGAGAGCAATGCGGCCTACTATGCGGCCGCATAGCAGGCCGCATAGATTTTCAAGAGCCTTATGCGGGGTACCATGCGGCCGCATAGCAGGCCGCATGGATTTTCCAGAGAGTTATGCGGGGTACATGCGGCCGCATGGTAGGCCGCATGGTCACCCAGCCCCTATTTCCCCCTCTCTTCAGCCCACTTCCTCACTATTCACTCAATTTTCATCAAACTTCTTCTCTTTTCTCCTTCATCTCTCCACCATTTTCCTTCATTCTTTTTGCATCCAAACACTCTCCTCATCCTAGCAAACGACTTTTTGGAAGATTTTCAAGGTTTTATCAAGCTTTAAGCCGGATTCCACTTCATTTTCACTTTGGTGCCCTAGATTGAAGTAAGTTCCATATCTCTCCATTTCTAGGGCTTTTCTTTGCGTTTTTGGGCTGATTTTCTTGGGAATGTGGTTGTGAATGTTTCTTGTGAATGTATGTGTTGAATTTCAAGGTTTGTAAAATTTGTTTGCTACTTTTACAAGAAGAAACTCTTGAAAAATTTTCCCGAAATTACTGTAGCAACAATAAGATTTCAGCCCATTGATGCCATTGTGCATTCTTTTCATATATTTTTGGTTTGATGAAGCTTGTATGGTCTTGTAGGGATGTCAACCAAGCATGTGGCTTCAAAGCGATCCTGGAGAAGCTCTCCACCGCCCGTCTTTGAGCCAAGATTCACCGACGATGCCCACAAGACCCGTTATGCCATCTTTGTCGAGGAAGAATTTTGGTGTTGTCCGAAAAAATTGATTGGGAAACCTTGGGGGTTTTGAGCCTTGATCATACCATACGGGAGTACATATCACATGGCTTCACCACCTCCACCAAATCATTAGACTCATGACACCGACTCTCAGTTTTTACTTTTCTTGTTGTGTGTATTTTGTTGTTGCGCACTTAGACTTATTTGTTTGTTTGTTATATCGTTCAGTTTGTTAGGGTTTCGGCCCTACTAAACTACTTCTTTTTATTTATGTAGTTTGGATTTTATTTGTTCGCTCTCTTTATTTATTTATCGAGTTGTGATGCATTTCCTGTTGCTTTCAGGACTGATCGTTGAGGATGCTTCACACTCCATGGCCCTAGTGATTTACCCCTGTTTGTGTTCACCTTGAATTCACTGCATCAACTAATTGGGGAAGTCTTCTTGCTTCATCTCCTTATTTTTATTGCATACATATCATCATGTTCTGCTGATTCATGTACATTAGGGACAATGTACGATTCTAGGTGTGGGGATGGAGTGCTTTACTCTTATTTGCATGCTTGTTATACCGATGATAGCAATGACGCCTAGTTTAGGACTTCCTAGCATGAAGGTTCGACAGTTATGAGTTGTATTTCATTATTGTTCCTAAATGATGTCCTGCTTTATCTTTAGTGCACTGACAGACTTTTACACTTGTACTTCCACCTCATACACTCCAACTAACCCATTACAATGTTTTCGGCATTAATTTGTTAATGTCTACTTTCAATGCCTTTTTAAGAGCTTTTGAGGTCCTTTGTTGTTTCCTTAGCCTCAAGTGAGTTTGTTAACAGGTTTTATACCAGGGGATACGAGATATATTGTATACAGGTAAAAAAAAAAAAAAAAAAGTGGAGTCTATGACAGTATTCCTCTGCTAGTACAGCATGAATGCGTCTATGTGGACTGTAATCAAGTAGGATGGGTGGCTCTTGTGCCTGGCCAGCATGTGCATCCGTCTGAAAGATTTTTGTGCAGTCTACGTTAGTCGGACTCAACTCAAAAAAAAAAAAAAAAAAAAAAAAAAAACCTTTGCAAATATGTAAATACAGCATATAGTATCTTATTCGTATCCCTTGGAACCTGTTACACAACCACTCGAGAGCCAAAGTTTCATTCAGGACCCGAAGGACTTTTAACTGGGTATTGAGGGTGTCTTTAACAGATTAATGCCATTTTCATTGTATGTGGAGTGAATAGTATGGAGAATGAGGTTGGAAGTAAGCACACACTCACCAGTGCACTTTAGATGAAACAGGACCATCCATACCCAGTTGCCAACAGAACAACTCATTATCTGTCCTTCCTTCTATCTGTGCTAGTGGGGTCCTCTACTGTTGAGCTTGAGGTCGTACATTTAGTCGTTTATCTTCTTGCCCCTGTTCTTCATGTTTGTTTGCTTGGGGACAAGCAAATGTTTAGGTGTGGGGATGTTTGATAAACGCCTAAACATACGTATTTTCCATGTATTCGGGTGTATGTATTACGTATTTTTCTATGAGTTGGCACCCGTTTTTGGTCTGAATTGGTTTCTTTCGTGTTACAGGTACTGATGTGACCCCTTTGAGCTCATTGATAGAATTTGAGAAGAAATCGGCAACGAAAACACTATTTCATAGGAGGGTACTGTAGCGACCACTGTAGCAGATCCTGTAGCACGAATCCTTTGGTGAAAATGGCTATGTCTGGAGGTTCATGCGGGCTGTCATGCGGGCACTGCAGAGGCCGCATACGGTACTGTAGCAGTTCTACTGTAGCGGCACTGTAGCAACTTATGCGATTTCGGGATTTTCTCGGGAATTTTCTCTCCCCGCATGCGGGGCCGCATAGGGGGCCACATAACCCACTGGAAAAAGTTTTCTTTTAAGGGTTTTGAGTTCATTTGGAGGGAGGAGCCCTAGGTCTTGAGCCAACTTGCCACCATCTTCAAATCGGAGCTAGGAGCTGCCGTCGGAGGCCATTTCCGGGGAGAGAACGACGAGGAGAGCGACATACGACGAGATCCACCCTCTTGATCCTTAGTTTGGAGGAGAATCGACAAGGGAAGCCACCCCTTTGGTGGCGTCTTTGGAACGTCATTCGGCTTCTATCTTTTGAGGGGGTGTTCTCATCTATGTATTTGGTTGTTTTGATGTGTTTTCTTGTGTATTTTGTATTCATGGGCAACTAAACCCCAAGGTCACCGGATGTAGGTGAACCTTGGGGGTGAACTTGTGTAGGATGTTTGCTTGACTTGATTTATGCATTTGAGACTTGTTTGTGAACCTTGTTTGGTGTATTTGATTGCTTGGTATGCATGAGAATTCTGTGTATCATTGTTTAGATAATGCTAGGAAGGATGACCATTGCCCTAGTATTAGGCTCACCAAGCTTGGTAGGGATACATGCATGAATACGCCGTGACCATCGGGTATTTGTACCCCTCCAATTGTTAGGGTTGACCTAGTTTGTGTCTTCTCCCTAACTTGAGAAACCTTTTGCTCCCTTTGCAATCGTGTGAGGATTCGAGCGCAAGGAATTCCGTATTCGATACTTGTACCGGATTAGGGATCAATTTCCGTGACCATCGGGTTGGTCTAACTTCGGGTTTCTCGGTCCAAACTACCCATTTGCATGCTAGTTAAGGCAAGCCCCGCACTTTAGTAGCCCCCTTGGTAATCCTCATCCGTGACCCTCTCTTTATATTGTTTTATCCCTCGTTCATTGCCTCCACCTTAGAACACTTTATTTGCATGTTAATCATCTTTTTACTTTCTTTTGCACAACACTTGACTTGATCGGCCAAACAATCATACGAAGAGGAAGTAAGGGTAGATTCTCGGGCCCTTGGGAATACGACCCCCTCGCGCGCGCGTGAGGGGTATTACTTGACGACCCGTGCACTTGCGGTTGACCCATCAGTTGGCACACACTCACAAGTCTAACCTCGTGCCTTGTTCCTTGCTTGGTCCGAAAACCTCCCAACAATGGCGAACACGACCTAACTTCGTTCTTCTTTTCCAACTTAGCTCCACGAACCTACAATGCCCAAGAATACACAAATGCACACTATTTAGTGATAAAATCTAATAAAAAGTATGTTCAATTGTAAGATAATAACGCTTCACGTTACTACAACACAAGCACTTATCAAATCCCCCCACACTTAAGCTTTTGCTTGTCCTCAAGCAAAATAGAACGTGAAAGTACTTGGGAAGAACAATTGAAAGTGCTCGGCCTTAGGTTCACCAAAAGCATGCAAAAGAAGCATTCTACAAGTAAGGGGAACTCAAAACATTGCATAAGGTTATTGACACACCCCTTTGCGTGTGTGTACCGCAAGTGCACGGGTTGTCGAAGTAATAATTACCCTGGTGAGTAGGGTAGTCGAATCCACAGGGAACAAGGCTACTAGTACTAACTTCTTCTCTGCAATCTAGCCTAATGACCAATGTGATTTTGTGGTGATCTAGTGTGCATAGAAATTAATACCAGAGATGAATAGGAAAAAGGTAAATAAAGGGAGATCTCAATCAATGAAGATGAGATACCCGGGCAATGCTCCCCCTAGGTTCTATCATGAAGTGCAAGACTAACTAAATGCTCCTAAACCGAGTTCTATGAGTCGAGGTAATCCAAGAATAATCAGTCCCTGCTTCCAGGCCACCGATACTAGTCCCCTACAAGGTCCCGGCGGAGAAATCGCTCAATCTCAACACCTCACACCCCATATGACCGTAATAAGCTTTAGGGATACCTAAAAGTGAAACCGATTCCTAAAATTAGATCTAACCCTACTTCTAGGCGGAAGATCCCTAACCCCCTACAAGGTCCCGGGGGAGAAATCTCTCAATCTTACACCTCACACCAAATATGGTTGCATAGATCTTAGGGAATACGGAGATAGGAAACACTTAATCGGAAGGGAAAGGGGACACTCCACTATCTCATGACTCACCCTCTCAACCCTCTTCAATCTCATATGTTCTAACCCTAATGGAGACCTCTCTCTCACCAAGGCAACAAATCAAGCATACCAAACAACCATACGAATCAATAAGGCATGCAAGCAATGATAAAACAAGATTGAAACTCAAATAAACTCGGATTTAAAAGAAAGCATAAAGAAAGTCAATACATGAATCGAAACCTAGGGTTCACATGCCCAAGTATCTACTAGGGTTTAGCCCTCCATGGGGCTTATTACAAAGCAAAACATAACACAATGAAAAGCAATGTAAACCATGGAAATAAACCCCCTTGAATTCGTGATGATGGCCTTGATGGGTCGCTCAACGTCTTGAAGGATCCTTCTCCTAAGCTAGGTTGCCAATGACTCCCTCGATGCTATGACGGAGGAAAGAACTATCAAAGTTGGTGAAGAACGGCCCTCCAATTCGGCAAAGACCTCCTCCTCCAACCCTAGCCGCTTCCTCTCTCAAAAGCCACACAAAAGATATCAAAAGAATCGGCGAAACGGCCTATTTATAAGTCTGAATCGCGCCAGTCACGTGTCTTCACGCGACCGTGTGAGATCCCACGCGATCGCGTGGGCTGCAGAATTTCCACGCGGTCGCGTGAACAGTAATTCTGCTACATCACTGCTACAGTGAAATGAACAGTGTTTTTGCTACAGTACTCTTCATAATTATGCTCCAAACTCTCTCATATTGAGGCCACATGGTCGGGCACACGTCCATGTGGTGAGTTATAACACTTCTCCTTCTTCGAATCATCATTTGAGAGCTTTAACTATCCTCACACAAGTTGGGACATGAAGGTGTGACTGCCTTTGTGCCCTTCCATCACATAAATCATCTTGAATTCTTCAGGAAGTTGGCACACACCCTCATGTGCGTGATCCCCTCTTGTGCCTTGACACTTGTGTTGTACAAAAACTCCCAACAATAGGTCTTTATAACCCATCTTTGCTTCCTTTTCCTCCTTTAACACTTCCACAACCTAATTGCATAAAAGAACACCAAAATACACTTTATGAGACATAATCAATGGTAAAATGATGCTCAATGTATGTAAAACAAGTCGGTAAAACATGTATATTCAAGCACTTATCAGTTACCAATGCTCTAGCTAAAAACTCGAATCAAAAAGGATGAAAACTCAAAAATGTGTTAGTGTGTGTGATCTTACTCA
The DNA here is from genome assembly GCA_020875875.1 of Dioscorea alata. Taxonomy (NCBI): domain Eukaryota; kingdom Viridiplantae; phylum Streptophyta; class Magnoliopsida; order Dioscoreales; family Dioscoreaceae; genus Dioscorea; species Dioscorea alata. The sequence goes on along the minus strand of CM037013.1, from coordinate 8,608,873 downwards.
AGAGAACCAACGAGTACTCCTCATTTTTTGGTTAGAAAGGACTTATTTATGTACAAAAACAAAAAATAGTGGTGGAAGTAGTAGCTTCACACATCCTTGAAGGTAGCCCTTTCCTAGGCGGCCGCCAAAGGTGGCTTTCACTCTTTCGAGGAGGTAGCTCTTTCTACCGGGGTAGTAGCTTTCACGCATCCCATGAGATAGCTCTTTCTCTCATTAGGGCATAACTTGTATCCGACTTATGGGAGTAGCTGCATACTTCATAGGCGGTAGCTCTTGCCACCCCAAATGCATAATTAAAACAAAGCTAATATTTACAAACTCATATATTTTTTTCTCTTTTTCTTTTTTCCATATTTTTTTTTTCATTTTTCAAATCTTTTCTTTTCTTTTTTTTTTATGCATTTTCCAAAGTAAAACTAAGAACGATGATAAACTTGTCCTTAAAAACTTCAAGATTGAGTTTCCAAAAGATTCCAAGAATAAGTTGTGCAATATGAGAATATCGAGCAAAAAATTCCTAAAATTCAAGTAGAAACTAGAGCATGATAGGATACAATGTTAAAAATTCTCCTAAACTCTAAGAATACGAATGTTGCAACTAAGGTGAACAGCCATAGGCTACATGCACATGAACAATTGAACGCACAAGTAAAGGTGTGTGTAATGTGAATTCCACCCCCCCCCCCCACACTTAAGATGTACATTGTCCCCAATGTACGCATGCAAGCACTATAAACAATAAAACAATGAAAGACAAATAGTGTGGAAGTTGTAATTGAAACATTACTCCCCTGAACTCCAAGTGTTGCATTTGATGGAGCTAGGTCATTGAGAGTTGAGTCTCAATGGTTTGTGGAGCACACACAGTCCCATGACCGTGCCCATGACAATTCCTCAATTTCCTTAAATCCAAGACCATCTGCACACATACGCAAGGGTTCAGTATAGCTCAAGAAAAACCAAAATAAAGCTCGAGTATATAAAGATATGATAATGAGATACAACTCGAGACAAAGTAAAGGAAAAAATAAAAGCAAACCCAGAAGGAGAGTCCTTTCTGAGTACTACAAGTCCAACAAAATAAGAAAATAAAAGTGTAACAAAAGAAAGATAAAATCTACGACGCCTCAGCGTCGGTGTCCTGATGTGTATCCTCTAGTGCTGCTGCTGCTGGAGATGGAGGCGGAGTCGGTGAGGGGACCCGTCGGGGTCGCACCACAGATCGCTCAAATAACTGGATCACTGTGGCAAGCTGTGCCGACAAGTGAGCGAACTGTGATGCCTGAGTGGCCCTCAACTCGGCAAACCCTGCTGCCTGTGCGATCCTCAGCTCTGCTAACTCCTGCTGCATGATACCCACAGCACTCTCGAGGCGCTCGAACCTGTCCTGTCCTCGAGATGGAGAAAAGATACGCACTGGAGGTGGCTCCGGTGCTGTGGGTGGTGCCTCGGCCTCTGCTCCTGCCTCTGTGTCCACTGGTGGTGGCTCTAACACTGCCTGGGAACCCTCGGCCTGCTCTGTCTGGGGAATGGTCCATGTATAGACTCCTGGCCCTGATCTGCGGATCATCCCCATCATCCTCAGTGTATCTGCGCCCAGAGGGATCGCTACACTGGTCTCTGAGACTCCGTCTCTGAGACTCGTCCCTATCAGGAGTCTCGAAATGTAGGGTTCGACGAAGATCACTCCAACCCTAGGGTACTGGCCCTGATGGCGCAAATACTCTGCTAAGATGTGCCCTAGGTGGAGTGGTACCCTCTGAGCCATCGAATATAGATAAAGAAGCTCCTGCCGACTCAGAACCCCAGTGCTATCACCCCGGCCACTCACTGATCTACTCAGAATGGCATGTAAATATCTGTATGCCGGGCGAGATAAACACGTGGCCTTTGAGATCCCCGGCTCATATTGGCCTTCTCCGCACAAATCTCTGTATGCCCTCTGCGGGGTAAGACTGCCCGGGTAGTCTGTAGGAAGATCCCTGTACTCCTTGGTCTGTGTATAGGCCTCATCGTATAGCCCCATATGGATAGAAAACTGGGTCAAGCTGAAGCTGAAATGCTGGCCTAATACCCTGAACTGAATCGTATGAGGAGTAGAAAAGTCCCTGTATGACCTGTCAAACTCGAATGAGGCCAGAAACTCCAGTGTCACTCCTCGAATGGCTGGATCTCTAATCCTCAGTAGTCTCCTCCAGCCACCCACCGAGAGTAGCTCCTCAACCTCCTCGGCAATACCGTCACCCACTGGATCTCTCTGATAATGCTGAGGTCGGGGTATCGTGACTGTCCGAAACGGAGTGTGGATAATCTATCAAACCTGGTCTGGTGCTCAGTTGTACTGAACTCTGTCTCCTCTAGAGGGGGTGTGGGCTCACGGGGTCGCTTCCCAGCCGCCTTCTTGGACCTGAAGGTCATATCTGCGAGATTGAAAAGAGAATTAATTAAAAACATTAAAATAGAATAATCTGCAGAAATCCACACGGCCGTGTGTTAATTCCACACGCCCGTGTGGATCATCTGGCGGATAGAGCATAACGACCGCGGGGCTAAAATTCCAAAATTTTCAATCTAATTCGTTCCAATTCTTTCCTAAGCATACTCGCATACTCATTAATCATTCAATATAGGCGAAATCATCAAAAAGAACGAATTAAGTTGAGAATTGACGGAGAAAAAAGCTTTGAAGTCCTTACCGACGGAGTGGATGAAGAAATATTAAGAATCGGCCGGAAAACTCCAATAAAAGCCTCAAAAATCCTCTGAGATGGTCGGGGAACTAGTGGAGAGGGTAGGAGAAGAGTTTAGAATGAAAATGGAAGAGGCACGAGTGAAAACCAAAAGAAATCGCGCGGCTTTTGGAGTTCTGGGAATTCACACGGCCGTGTGTTAATGCCACACGGGCGTGTGCCTCTGAAATTAGGGTTCACAGGGGCCAACACACGCCCCTGTGTGCATTCTATTCACTCTCTGGGTTACCCCACATGGCCGTGTGCCTTCACAAGGATATCCACAGGGGCTGGTACACGGCCCTGTGGATTCTCGGGAAAACACAGAAGTTCTCTGAAAAATTTTACACGGCCGTGTGTTAATTCCACACGGCCGTGTGCCCAACCTGGCCAAGAACACAAGGCCAGCCACAGGGGCACACCACACGCCCCTGTGGCCTCTCTGACTTGCCCGAGAAACCTAAGTGTTTCACACGGCCGTGTGAATAATCCACACGGCCATGTACCTTTCACAAGCTCTCCCACAGGGGCACCCACATGCCCCTGTGTTTTCTCGGGAAGGAAGGGGGTTTTCTGCAGAGTTTTACACAGCCGTGTGGAATTTCCACACGGCCGTGTGCCTTAGCACAAGGCCGGTCACAGGGGCACCCACACGCCCCTGTGGACTCTCTGGAAAAGAGTTGAAGTTCTGCGAAATTTCACACGGCCGTGTGTAATTCCACACGACCGTGTGCCCCTTCTGAAGTTTTTCAGAGGGGCAAAGTCACGCCCCTGTGTCTTCTCTGGTTGAGTCCCAATTGGTAGCACACGGCCGTGTGTTAATTCCACACGGCCGTGTGTTTTCTCTGGCTTACTTAGAAAATTTTACAGACTTCTCAGAAAAATTCAGAAACTTTTGTATAACACTTAGAACCTGTAAAAATCATAAAAACACGACCAGAAACCACAGAAAACACAGTCAACCAACTTAAACTTCATCAATTATCGTTAAGGCACACGTAATTCATCAAAAAACCCCCAAGAAAATTGCAGCGAAACACATGAAAAATTCAGGACACCAAAACTAAGACTTTTATTCAATCTAAAGCTAACTAGGTCCTAGAAAAACTGTAAAACCTTGGGTTGCCTCCCAAGAAGCGCTTGTTTAATGTCACTAAGCTTGACGTACCTGGCTTACCTTACGGAGGTTCATGAATGGAGGTTGTCCTCTTCCCTACAACCTGAAAACATGCATTACATAACCTTTGTAGAGTAGAGGGAGAGTTGTCGAATTTGTTACCACAAAAGGGTGAATCACCCTTACTCCTTGAATGTTCATTCCCTTTGTTGTTGGGGTTCTTCTTGTGGCGTCTTTTCGTCCTTTTCATCCTCCGAAGCATTTTCTTCATACGCTCCGTTTCTTGCTTGAAGTTATCCTTGATTAGACCAATGGAGAGCACTTCTTCTTCAATCTCCAAGTCTTGGTCCGGCCACCCTTCATATGGATCTGGGTTTATCATTTCCTGCACATAATCATCTATTAGTTCATCGGTGGTGTCAAGGAAATATAAAGTGTCATCAAAATCGAGAGAGTGTCTCATGGCTTCGGCGAGTCGGTATGTGAGTTTGTCTTCTCCTACTCACAATGTGAGCTCCCCGCCGTCCATGTCAATCAACGCCTTGGAAGTGCGCAAGAATGGCCTTCCAAGGATCAATGGAACCTCGACATCCTCATCAATATCCAACACTATGAAGTCAACAGGAAATATGTATTTGTCGACTTTCACCAACACATCTTCCACGATTCCTCTCGGATGCCTCACTGATCGGTCCGCGAGTTGAAGTGTCATCCGAGTGGGTCTTGGCTCGCCCAAGCCTAGCTTTTGGAAGAACGTGTAGGGCATGACATTGATGCTTGCCCCCGAGTCGGCCAATGCCATCTCTTCACCCATGTTGCCAATGTTACATGGTATTATGAAACTCCCGGGATCTTTTCTTTTGCTCAGCATGTTCTTTTGTAATACGGCCGAGCAATTGGCATCTAGTATCACAGACGCACTCTCCTCCAATTTCCTCTTGTTGGTCAAGAGGTCCTTCAAGAACTTCGCGTACTTAGGCATTTGGGCTAATGATTCCGCGAATGGTATGTTGATGTGCAACTGTTTGAAAATTCCCAGAAATTTCTTGTATTGTTCATTGTCTTGGTCATTCTTCAATCGTGAAGGATAGGGAATCCTTGGCTTGTAGGGTGGGGATGCCACCTCTTTTTCCTTTGTTACTCCTTCCTCTATCTCCACTATCTCGGTGTCTTTTGGGCCTTCTCTAGAGGGAGATTTCTCTCGATCTCTTTTCCACTCCTCATGGTGATTGCCTTCAATTGTTCCCTCGGATTAGTCTCCGTATTACTAGGCAAACTTCCTTGAGGCCTTTCCGCTAATGTTTTCACAATTTGCCCCATTTGGTTCTCCAAATTATGTAAGGAGGCTCTATGATTGCGAAGTGTAGCTTCCACCGACTGAAATCTAGCATCCGATGAAGAAACAAACCGTGTGAGAGCTCTTTCTAGATCGGTCATCTTTCCTTCTATCCCTGTCACTCGGCTTTCCAAATTCGGTGCTTGTTGGCCCTGAAATCCGGGTGGTGTGTTGTTCTTTTGTTGTGACTGTCCTTGGTTACTCCATGAGAAATTTGGGTGATTCCTCCACCCTGGATTGTAAGTGCCACTATACGGGTTACCTTGGCCTTGTCCTCTGTAGTTATTTCCCACAAAATCAGCCTGCTCCACCGTACTAGCACCTCCAATAGCAATCGGACAATCACTTGAAGCATGACCTCCCCCACAACCGTTACATGTAGTGATGGCCGCAACTCTTGGTGAAGTTATAGCGTCCAACTTCTTACTCAATGACTCTACTTGTGCCACCAAAGATGTAACTGCATCAACATCATGAATTCCGGCTACCTTCCTTCTGTCCCTTGTGTTCCATTGATAGTTACTCATTGCCATCTCTTCAATAAGGTGCCGGGCTTCATCGGGGGTCTTGCCTCCCAGAGTCCCTCCTGCCGCCGCATCTAAAAGTTGCTTAGTACTTGGATTCAACCCATTGTAGAAAGTATGAATGATCATCCATTCGGGAAATCCGTGTTGCAGGCACTTCCGGAGGAGCTCCTTGAACCTATCCCATGTCTCGAATAGAGACTCCAATTCCACTTGCATGAAGGATGAGATATCATTCCGGAGCCTCGCTGATTTTCCCGGAGGGAAATACCTAGCCAAGAATGCCTCGGCCATCTCCTCCCATGTAGTGATAGATGCTCTCGGTAATGAATGTAACCAATGTCTTGCTTTTCCCTTCAATGAAAATGGGAAGGCTCTCAACCTGATTGCGTCGTCCGTTACCCCATTGATCTTCAACATGTCGCACACTTCAAGAAAGTTCTCTAGATGGTTGTTGGGATCTTCATCGGCCAACCCATTAAACTGTGCGGACTGTTGCAATATTTGAATGAACGACGGCTTCAACTCAAAGTTATTTGCGGTAATTGGGGGCCTTACAATGCTTGATTGGGTCCCCATTACCGCGGGTCTAGCAAAATCGGCCAATGTCCTTTGTTGTTCGTTCTGTTCTGCCATAGCTTCCGACCCTTCTGAGTCTATGATGGCTTGCTCGGATTGTTCTTCCACAAGTTCTTTCCCTTTACGGTGCGTTCTCCTACCAATGTTCGGGTCTCCTTCAATAAGAATCGAAGGGTTCCCGCGGGTCATAACCTGAAGCCAACACAAAGTAAAGAGAAAATAAGAACGATGATAGTTAAAGAAAGTGTGAAATAGTCAACGAAGTGAATAACTAAAATAGCAAAAACAAGTATAAAAAATACGCCTATTCCACGGCAACGGCGCCAAAAACTTGACACGACCTTTTGCGTGCGTACCGCAAGTGCACGGCCTTGTCGAAGTAATAAAAGTTACCCCGGTGAGTAGGTAGTCAAATCCACAGGGAATAGGGATTTAAAATACGAGAAATTGCTATCCAGTCGTGCGATATACGAAAAGAAACAATGATCGGAGTGATAAGTGAATTTATGAAAATTAGAGTAGATGCAAGGCAAGTAAATAGAAAGATGAAAGAGAGAAAAGTGCAAGCAACGAGTAAAAAGAGAGAGACTAGGAATAAATGAGAATAGGGTATCCGGACAAGTTACCTCTAGGACTTATGCTTCTAGTGCAAGACTATGCTATTATACTTTCCTATTGATGTTAATTGAGTCGAGGAAAATCCTGAAACACACGGTCCCAAATCTAAGGTCAACCGTGACTAACCCCAACACTATGTCCCGGCAATAGGATTCACGTCAACCCTTCACTCTGTTGATTGCTCAACTAAGCCCCAGGGGAGTATTTTTACCTAAGCCTAACACTACGTGGGGTTGCTTAAAGCTCTAGGGACTCCTAGTGATTAAACCTGTTCCTATGTGTAGTAGTCCTAACCCTTTGGTCCAGGAGGAAGAACCGTAGTCTAAATTAAGCCCCAGTGCGTAGGATTCACGTCACCCCAAAACCTTGGGGGAGTTTGTCTACCTAGCACTTCACTCTATTTTGACTTCTAATAAATCAAGGAATCGGAGGTAGGGAGAAATCACAATGGAAGGGAAAGGGGTATGGTGCTACCTCACAACTCTCCCTCTCAACCCTCTTCAATTTTAAGTAGTCTAATCCTATAGGAGTTGTCACACCTCCAAAGGATAACCTAGATTGTTCTCAATCCTTAGTGTCACGGCTAAGAGAAAACAATAGCACAAGAAATCTAAAATTGAAACTCGAATTTATTCATCAATTAATGGAAAAGCATAATAACAATGTCAAAGAAACATAATTATCCTAGAGTTTTACAAGTCCGAATACCCACGAGGGGTTTAGCTCCTCATGGAGCTATACATGTTCATCAATGTATGAAATAAAACACAAACTAAAGACATCAATGAAAACCTCCTCGCGTATGGTGTGGCCGTGGTCTTGTGCGGCCGTCGAACGTCGGTGACGATGCCGATGGCGCGCTCCAATCCTCCACAAAGTCCTCTCCGAAACCCTAGCCGCACTCTCCAGAAGTTGGAGAGAAAGATAGGTCAAAAGATCTCTCAAAAAGCCTCCCAATCGGGCTTAAAATAGGCTGAGTGCGGCTTTAAATTTGAAGTTATCGGGGCTTCACACGGCCGTGTGGAATTTCCACACGCCCGTGTGAAGTTTCTGTCTTCCTGAAAAATTAATCCACACGGCCGTGTGTTAATTCCACACGCCCGTGTGAAGTCTCTGGCTTGCTGGAAAATTAATTCACACGGCCGTGTGTTAATTCCACAAGCCCGTGTGAAGTCTCTGTCTTGCTGGAAAATTATTTCACACGACCGTGTGTTAATTCCACACGCCCGTGTGAATTCTTTGGAATCATGATTTTTGGTAGAGGTGCACAGTAACTTGCTACAGTGACTTGGTACAGTAACAAAGCTACAGTGCTGCTACAGTACTCTCCGAAATGCTCCCGAGTACTTTGTTTCTTCATCGAGGCCATTGAATTAGGCACACAATCAATGGTAGATCATGCCTATTGCTTCAAGTCTCCTTCTTGGTGAAGTTTTCCTAAGCTACACGAGTTGGACTTGTTGTGAATGTGACTGCGTTTGTGCCCCTCCAAAGAAGGTTGGCACACACTCACAAGTCTAACCTCGTGCCTTGTTCCTTGCTTGGTCCGAAAACCTCCCAACAATGGCGAACACGACCTAACTTCGTTCTTCTTTTCCAACTTAGCTCCACGAACCTACAATGCACAAGAATACACAAATGCACACTATTTAGTGATAAAATCTGATAAAAAGTATGTTCAATTGTAAGATAATAACGCTTCGCGTTACTACAACACAATCACTTATCACACCTGGACCAAAGGGTTAGAACTACATAGAGGAACAGGTTTTATCACTAGGAATCCCTAGAGCTTAAAGCAATCCCACGTAGTGTTAGGGTTAGGAAGATAGACTCCCCTAGGGCTTAGTTGACAGGTCAACAAGAGTCAAGGGTCGTAGTGAATCCTAATACCCGGACATAATGTTGTGGTTAGTCACGGTTGACCTTAAGTTTTGGGAACGTGAGTTTAAGGATATCCTCGACTCAATTAACATCAATAAGAAAGTATAATAGCATAGTCTTGCACTAGAAGCATAAGTCCTAGAGGTAATTTGTCCAGATACCCTATCTCACCCATTGCTAGTCTTTCTCTTTTAACTTCTACTTGCTTTTCTCTTGTCTTTCATCTCGCTATTTACTTTCTTGTCGTTTATTCTAATTGTTTCCATAAATTCACTCATCACTCCGATTATTTCTTTTTGTACATCGCATAACTAAATAGTGAATTCTGGTGTTCTAAATCCCTATTCCCTGTGGATTCGACTACCCACTCACCAGGGTAATTTTATTACTTCGACAAGGCCGTGCACTTGCGGTACACACGCAAAAGGTCGTGTCAGAAATACCGGGCCAAGAATTTCTCAACCATTTCCTTCCAGGTGGTAATAGACCCGGGAGCCAAGGAAGTGAGCCATCTGTAAGCTGCTCCCCTCAAACTGAATGGAAACAATCGCAGTTTGATAGCATCATCCGACACAGAGTTGATCTTGAAAGTAGAGCAAATCTGTAGGAAGCGGGATAGATGGGCATGCGGGTCCTCATCAGGAAGTCCATCAAACTGAACTAAGTTTTTTATCATCGCTGTTGTGCTTGCCTTGATCTCAAAGTTATTCGCTGGGATTGAGGGCGCTTGCACACTGAATTCTTCCCCGGTGAAGTATGGTCTCTCAAAATTGGACAGAGTTCTCCTTGTTTCGGCCGTAACTGATGGTTCACTAGATTCGACCCGAACTTCCTGTTGCCTCGAACTCTCGGTAACCTCTTCAATCGTTGACGCAAATTGCATTCGATCTCGTCGTCGGGATCAACTAGAGTTGTTTGTCCCGCCCATGTCATAAGATGGGTACCTCACAAAATAACTAAAGTCAAAACGAGCAAAAGATGAAATGATGAAATATAAACAAGAATGGTAAAAGCAAACAAAACTAAAAATGGTCAAATCAACACGCTTTAAGTTTTCTGAATATTCCTCGAGGGTCCCCGACAACGGCGCCAAAAACTTGGTATGCGTTTGATTCGCTCACCCGCAAGTGCACAGGGTCGCCAAGTAATACCCCTCGCGCGAGCACGAGGGGGTCGTATTCCCAAGGGCCCGAGTATCTATTCTTACTTTCTTATCACAATGTTGTCCAACCTAGCAATTACTTGATAGAGATAACTACAAATAATCTACGGATATAAAAAAACATGCAAATAGCAAATACAAATAAGGAGGGAAATCAAGGTGAGGGAATGGTCACGGATGAGGATTCCCTCGGGGGCTACTAAAGTGCTAAGGATACCCTAACTAGCATGCACGTGGGTGGTTTAGACCGAAAAACCCTAAATTAGACCAACCCGATGGTCACGGTGTTTGGTCCCTAATCCGGTACGAGTATTGGAATACGGAATTGCTTCCGCCCAAATCCTCCTACGATTGTAATGGGTATAGTGGATTTCTCAAGTTAGGGTTGAAACACAATCAAGGACAACCCCGACAATTGGAGGGGTATAGATACCCGATGGTCATGGCGTATTCATACATGTATTCCCTTCCAAGCATGGTGAACCTAATACTAGGGCAATGGTCATGCAACCTAGCATTGTCTAGGAATTGATACATAGAGTTCTCATACATATCAAGGAAATCAAGAACCACCAAACAAGGATCACAAACCAAGCCAAATGCATAAACTAGAAAGAAGCATCCAAATAACACAAGTTCACCCCCAAGGTTCACCTACATCCGGTGACCTTGGGGTTTAGTTGCTCATGATCACAAAGTAAGCAAGAAAATACATAGAAACAACCAAATGCATCATGAAAACACCCCCTGAATGCAAATCGAAGGCGTGGATTCTGGTGAAAGCGCGTTTGAATCGCTCACCCGCAAGTGCACGGGGTCGCCAAGTAATACCCCTCGCGCGAACACGAGCGGGTCGTATCCCCAAGGGCCCGAGAAGCTATTCTTACTTCCTTATCACAATGTTGTTTGACCTAATCGATCACTTGGAATAAGAACTACCAATAATCTACTAAAACAAAGAGCATGCAAATAGCAAGAATAAAAACGGAGGGGGAAAATCAAGGTGAGGGAATGGCCACGGATGAGGATTCCCTCGGTGGCTACTAAAGTGCTAAGGATGCCCTAACTAGCATGCACGTGGGTGGTTTGGACCGGGACACACAAGATTAGACCAACCCGATGGTCACGGCGTTGGTCCCTAATCCAATACAAGTATTGGAATACGGAATTGCTTCCGCCCAAATCCTTGTACGATTGTAAAGGGTTTAGTGGATTTCCCAAAGCTAGGGTTGAAACACAATCAAGGACAACCCTAACAATTGGAGGGGTACAAATACCCGATGGTCACGGCGTATTCGTACATGTATTCCCTTCCAAGCTTGGTGAGCCTAATACTAGGGCAATGGTCATGCAACCTAGCATTGTCTAGGAATTGACATATAGAGTTCTCATACATATCAAGGCATTCAAGAACCACCAAACAAGGATCACAAACCAAACCAAGTACATAAACTAGAAAGTAGCATCCAAAATACACAAGTTCACCCCCAAGGTTCACCTACATCCGGTGACCTTGGGGTTAGTTGTTCATGATCACAAAGTAAGCAAGCAAATACATGAAAACAACCAAAAGCATAATGAAAACACCCCCTGAAAAGATCAAGGCCGAATAACGCTTCCAAGGACGCCACCCAAGGAGTGGCTTCCTTTGTCAAACTTCCTCTCAAATGCAAATCGAAGGCGTGGATTCGTCGTCTCGTGCTCTCCCAGTCGTCTCCTCCTCAAGAATTGCCTCCAAAAGCCGGCCTCAAGCTCCGAAAGAAGATGGTGAAGTGTAGTGCATCTCAAGACCTCGCCTCCCTCTCTCCAAATGAACTCAAAACCCTTAAAAACCTTTTCCAGTCGGTTATGCGACCCCCTATGCGGCCCCGCATGCGGGGAGAGAAAATTCCCGAGAAAATCCCGAAATCGCGTAAGTTGCTACAGTACCGCTACAGTAGAACTGCTACAGTGCCGTGTGCGGCCTCTGCAGCCCGCATGAGCCTCCAAACTTAGCCATTTTCACCAAAGGATTCGTGCTACAGGATCTGCTACAGTTGTCGCTACAGTACCCCCCATGAAATAGTGTTTTCGTTGCCGATTTCTTCTCAAATTCTATCAATGAGCTTAAAGGGGTCACATCAGTACCTGTAACACGAAAGAAACTAATTCAGACCAAAAACGGGCGCCAACTCATAGAAAAATACGTAATACATGCACCCGAATACATGGTAAATACGTATGTTTAGGCGTTTATCAAACATCCCCACACCTGAGCATTTGCTTGTCCTCAAGCAAACACACATGAAGAACAGGGGCACGATGATAAACGACTAAACATACGACCTCAAGCTCAACGGTAAAGCACTCCACTAGCACAGGTGAAAAGAAATCTAGAAAGTGAGCTGTACAGTGAGTGATCGAGTAATGGTAGCCCTGTTTTATTCAAAGTGCTTCTGTGAGTGTGTGCCAGCTCCCAACCTTAACCTCCACACCCTGGATTACCCCAGGGGTCCATTCACCCCACATATGGTGAGAGTGGTATTAGGCAGTTAAAGACCTCTTCAATACTCAGTTAAAAGTCTTTTGAGTTCCTGAATAAAACTCTAGCACTTAAGCGACTGTGTAAGAAGTTCCAGGGGACGCAACAGAGATACTTATTTACCTATTTACAAATATACATTTTTTTTTTTCTGAGTCCGGCTAACATAGGCTGCACAAGAAATCTTTCAGAAGGATGCACATGCTGATTAGGCACAAGAGCCACCCAACCTACTCAATTACAGCCTACATAGACGCATTCATGCTGTGCCAGCAGAGGAATACTGCCATGGACTCCACTTTTTTTTTTTTTTTTTTTTAAAACTGTACACACTGTATCTCAGTCCCTTGGACACCTGTCATATAAGTTCACTTAAGGCTACAGAAAACAAAACAGGAACTCACAAGCTCTTAAAAGAATATTGAAGAAAGAATTTAACAGTCCAATACCAAAATCATCATAATGGGTTGGTTGGAGTGTATAAGGTAGGAGCAATCATGATAGAGCATGAGAAAGCACTAAAAATAAAACAGGCCATCATTCAAGCACAGTATAAAAATACAGCTCATTTCTATCATTCTTTTAAGCTAGGAAGTGCTAAACATTAAAATCATGGCTATCATCGGTATTCATGCATGCAAAACTAGTAAAGTACCCCATCCCCACACCTAAAGTTGTACATTGCCCTCAATGTACATGAATCAGCAGAATAAGGTGCGAGACATGCCAGAAAAAAGAAAGGAATGAGGTAAAGAAACTTCCCCAAGTGGTTGATGAAAGGAACATCCAAATATGCATGAACTGGGGAAAGCTGAGGGGCGCAAGGGGTGCGGAGCTTCTACAGTGATCAGTCCTGAAAACAGAGAGAAAGCAAATCACACCCCAAGAAACAATAGAGAGCAGGACAAGTAAGCACGAATCAAAAACGGGAAAGTACAGTTTAGGAGGGTCAGGACCCTCACTAACTGAAAAGTACAATAATACAAACCAACAAACAAGAAATAAAAACCAGTATAAACAACAGAAAGAAAAACTAAAGTGGTGCTGTGGGTCTAGAGATCCGGAGGGAGTGATGGCGCAAAGCACGTGGTGGCTGTGGAGGAGGTGCCGACAGAAGATGAAGCGTCGCGCATGTATGATAAGATCTCGGCCATGCTGCTCTCGATGCGGCCCTGTGATATGGCTAAATCATGCACTGATGCTGTCAACGCCTCCTGAGAGGTCCCAAGGGTCTGGAACTCCGCGAAACTCTCCTCAAGTGATGGCCGACTACCGCTAGGTGCTGCGTCGGGTACAGGGGCGGACTCTGATTCAGACTCTGATCCTGACTCAGAATCCCGAGAGGTGCCGGGGTCATGGGAACTCGTGCCTCTACCGCGCGGGAGGCGGTAAGTGTCTCCCGACCTCTCAACTATCCCAATATGAAACAGGATCGACAGACTAAGTGGTGCGACGGTGCTCACAATGCTCATGCCCTAGGTGAGCTCAATCAGTCCTAGGCCCCTGATGATGCGTGTAATATACGGCCCGACAAATATAGCCCCAAGGCGAGTAGAAGTCCCCTGATGCTCAATAAGTCCGGCGAACAGATGGCCCATGTGGATGGGGTACCGCTCAAGAATACTGTACATCATAAGAAGATCGGTACGGGAAACCACCCCAGTAGAATCAGCGCGACCGTTCACACTTCTGGATAGTAGGGCCTGCAAGTACCTGTGAACGGGGTCTGCCATCAAAGAAGCCTTCTTCGATTGTGATGAGCGAGCAATAGACCTCCAGAAAGAACTAGGGCTAGTGAAGCGTGGAAAATCACGAGGTAAATTCCTGAGCTCCGAATCGGTGAGAGACTCATAAGTGTGAAACCCAAGGTATATGGCCAACTGGTCGTCGGTGATCCTGTGCCGCTTACCAAAGGCTCTAAAAGTAATTGTGCTAGCTTGGCGCATAAGAGGAGCGTGCCCGGAGACCTCAAACGTGCTCAACACCTCCAAGGTCAACTCCCGATAAGTGGGCTCATCGATCCCAAGAATGTCATCCCATCCACCACGGGAGATGAGGCCTTGAAAGGTATCGTCAATGTCCAATGTCTTCAAGGCCTCCCAATCGATTACACGCACCGTGCCAAACCTCCTCTTTGACAAGAAAGCGAACCTTGCCTTGTGGGCATCGTTCTTGAATGTAGGCTCGCAAACGGGTGATGGAGAGCTCCTTCTAACTCGCTTGGAAGCCACGTGTTTGATCGGCATCCCTACAAGACAAGAGAACCAACATCAAGCCAAACAAACTTGAGAAAATTGGTTAATGAAGAATAAAGGCTGATTTTTGGCTAGCGCTACAGTAATTTCGGGGAAATTTTGGTAGAGTTTCTTCTTGCAAAAGTGATGATCTAAATGTACAAAGCTTGGAATTCAAGAGAAATGTTTACAAGAAGCATTAACCATGTAAAACATCATGTTTTCCCATCATTTCAACCATAAAAAAAATCAAAGAATGAGTGGTAGAAACACAAACCTTAAACAAGGGCACCAATTAGAAGATGAAGTGAAAATCGGCTTAAAGCTTGATAAAACCTTGAAAATCTTTCAAAAGGTTGCTTGCTAGGATGAAGAAAGTGTTTGGATGCAAAAAGAATGAAGAAAAATGGTGGAGAGATGAAGGAGAAAAGAGAAGAAGTTTGATGAAAATGGAGTGAATAGTGAGGGAGTGTAGTGAAGAGAGGTAGAAGAGGGATTCGGGTGACCATGCGGCCCCCTATGCGGCCGCATGGTACCCCGCATAGCTCTCGGGAAATTTTATGCGGCCTGCTATGCGGCCGCATGGCAGGCCGCATACCTCTCGGAAAAAATCATGTGGCCTGCTGTGCGGCCGCACAGCAGGCCACAAAGCTCTCGGGAAAAACTGTGCGGCCCCTTGTGCGGCCGCATGACAGGCCGCACAAGGCCCAGGAATTTTGTTTAGCTCCGAACACTCTCAACACTCAAAAATCACATGAAAACAAAGCCGAAAACACACAAAAATCATTGAAAACATGGAGAATGAGGCACCAACACTCAAGGAAAAATATAAAGATCATGAAATCTATGGTGCACCAAGATGAAATAAATTATGGAATTCGGCTAAACAACAACCACAAGCACAAAAATCAACAAGACTCAAACTCACAAGCACCACACAAAAAATACGAAAAACACACAAACACAACAATGACAACTAAGAAGAAAAATAAATGCAATGAATTTAAAGACTTGGGTTGCCTCCCAAGAAGCGCTTTTTTAATGTCTTTAGCTCGACATGACTTACCTCAACTCATGGTGGAACAAAGGGGTGAGAAATACCTCCAATTTTTGGTGAAGAATTGTTACCCGGAAAGTTCAATGAGAGGCATGAAAAAATTTTGAATTTCCCCCGGTCATTGAAGAACAAGTGGTCAACCTCCTCGGGTGACATTGTAGAAACATTCACCCCCCGCTTTTGCTTCTCTTTTTTCTTCCTCCACAACTTCTTCAAGGTTCTCTTCTCATTGGAATGTGGTGAAGATTTAACCTCTACTTGTGCTAGTTGTTGCATTGGTGGAGGGGGAGGCTCATCATCCGCAACATCATCCCCGAGATCTTCAAAGTACTCCTCCAATGGGTTCAAAGCGAGGACTTCCTGCACACAGTCGGAGATAATTACATCAGTTGTATCCGTGAAATAAAGAGTATCATCGTGATCAAGTGTACGTTTCATAGCTTCGGGGAGGGTGAAGACCACTTGTTCATCTCCGACCCTCAACGTCATTTTTCCTCCTTTTACATCAATTAGTGCGCCGGTGGTGTTAAGAAATGGACGACCAAGAATCAACGGAACCTCCACATCGTCATCCACATCTAGAATTACAAAATCAACTGGGATGATCAACTTATCTACCCGAACTAGAACATCTTCAACAATCCCCCGGGGTCTTCGCACTGAACGATCCGCAAGTTGCAAAGTCATTCGAGTGGGTCTCAAATTGTCTAACCCCAACCTCAAGAACAAGTTATACGGCATAACATTAATGCTAGCTCCCGAGTCGGCCAAGGCACTTTCTTGCATTCCATCACCGATCACGCAAGGGATAATGAAACTACCCTGATCATTGAGTTTCTTAGGTAATTTCTTTTGGATAATGGCCGAACAATTTCCAGATAGAGTCACCGTCTCCAAGTCTTCAAGCTTCCTCTTATTGGTAAGGAGGTCCTTCATGAATTTAGCGTATTTCGGCATTTGTGAAAGTGCCTCCACCAAGGGAATGTATTTGTGAAGCTGCTTGAAGATGTTCAAGAATTTCTTGAATTGAGCGTCCTCATTATCTTGTTTGAGCCTAGAAGGATATGGTACCACAGGCTTATACTCGGGCTCCCTCGTAGTTGAAGAACTCGGAACATTTCCCTTGTGCTTTCCCTCAATCTCATCACTTGGCTTAGGGTCTTCCCGGTCGGCTACCCTATCGTTGGAGGTACTTGGACCATCCCCGGTCCTTACCTCCAACTGCTTCCCACTCCTTAGTGTCACCGCCTTTAAGTGTTCCCTCAGGTTGCACTCAGTGTTGCTCGGCATGCTACCCAAGGGGCGATCTGACTGTGCCCTAGCGAGTTGACCCACCTGGGTCTCGAGAGACTGAATGGAGGCTTGGATATTCCTCAGTACCGTACCAAATTCATCCAACCTCTTGTCTACATTCTGGAACTTGGGCTCCGTAGTGATCATGAATCATGCCAATACATCCTCAGTCGAGTATTTCTTTTCTTGGGCCTGCTGGGGTTGAAATTGGTTGCCCTGGGGTGGTGGAGGTCTCTGTTGAGACTGTCCTTGGTTCCAAGACATGTGTGGGGGATTCCTCCACCCCGAGTTGTAGCTATTGCCGTATTGATTTCCCGGTCCTCGAGGACCTCCACCAACATAATCCACTGATTCCACGGGTGCAGAAGGAGCAATAAATATGGGGCACTGCGAAGTTGCATGCCCAGCAACGCAAGTATCACAGGACAACACTGCCTTAGCGGTAGAGCTGGACCCCAACATGAACTGCTCAAATTTTTGTGTCAGTGCACTGACTGCCGCGTTGTTTTCGGTGACATTCTTCGATAAAGCCTCAACCTTTGCAGTCAATGCAGTGGTCTCATTTACCTCGAACAGGCCGGCGACCCTTGGTCCCTTCTGCCGAGTGCTCCAGTGGCACTCATTGCTCGTCATGCTCTCAATCAGTTTCTCCGCTTCCTCAGGGAGCTTGTCACTCAAGGAACCACCCGCTGCGGCGTCAATGAGTTGCCTCGCAGCATAATTCAAGCCATTACAAAACATCTGCACACGCATCCAAGCCGGGAAGCCATGATGAGGGCACCTACGTAACAAATCCTTGAACCGCTCGTGTGCTTCAAAAAGGGTTTCAGAATCCCCCTGTCTGAAAGAGGAGATCTCTTGTCTCAATCTCGCGGCCTTGCTCGGCGGGAAATACCGAGCTAAGAACTTCTCGACCATCTCCTTCCATGTGGTTATGGAACCGGGAGCCAAAGAGGTGAGCCATCTGTATGCTGCTCCTCTCAAATTGAATGGAAACAATCATAGTCTTATGGCGTCATCTGATACAGAATTGATCTTGAACGTGGAGCAGATCTGTAGGAAGTGGGACAGGTGAGCATGCGGATCCTCATCAGGAAGTCCATCAAACTGAACTGAGTTTTGTATCATCGCAATTGTGCTTGCCTTGATCTCAAAGTTATTTGCTGGGATTGAGGGTGCTTGCACACTAAACTCTTCCCCGGTGAACTATGGTCTCTCAAAATCGGATAAGGTTCTCCCTGGTTCGGCCATAACTGACGGTTCACTAGACTCGACCCGAACTTCTTGTTGTCTCAAACTTTCGGTAACCTCTCTCAGACGTTGGTGCAAAGTGCGTTCGATCTCGTTGTCGGGCTCAACTAGAATTGCTTGGCCCGCCCGAGTCATAAGATGGGTACCTCGCAAAAATAAGTAAAGTCAAAACGAGCAAAAGATGAAATGATGGAGTATATACAAGAATGATAAAAACGAACAAAATAAAATGATCAAATCAACACGCTATAAGTTTTCCGAATATTCCTCGTGGGTCCCCGGCAGCGGCGCCAAAAACTTGGTGAAAGCGCGTTTGAATCGCTCACCCGCAAGTGCACGGGGTCGCCAAGTAATACCCCTCGCGCGAACATGAGGGGGTCGTATCCCCAAGGGCCCGAGAAGCTATTCTTACTTCCTTATCACAATGTTGTTTGACCTAATCGATCACTTGGAATAAGAACTACCAATAATCTACTAAAACAAAGAGCATGCAAATAGCAAGAATAAAAACGGAGGGGGAAAATCAAGGTGAGGGAATGGCCACGGATGAGGATTCCCTCGGGGGCTACTAAAGTGCTAAGGATGCCCTAACTAGCATGCACGTGGGTGGTTTGGACCGGGACACACAAGATTAGACCAACCCGATGGTCACGGCGTTGGTCCCTAATCCAATACAAGTATTGGAATACGGAATTGCTTCCGCCCAAATCCTTGTATGATTGCAAAAGGTTTAGTGGATTTCCCAAAGCTAGGGTTGAAACACAATCAAGCACAACCCTAACAATTGGAGGGGTACAAATACCCGATGGTCACGGCGTATTCGTACATGTATTCCCTTCCAAGCTTGGTGAGCCTAATACTAGGGCAATGGTCATGCAACCTAGCATTGTCTAGGAATTGACATATAGAGTTCTCATACATATCAAGGCATTCAAGAACCACCAAACAAGGATCACAAACCAAACCAAGTACATAAACTAGAAAGTAGCATCCAAAATACACAAGTTCACCCCCAAGGTTCACCTACATCCGGTGACCTTGGGGTTAGTTGTTCATGATCACAAAGTAAGCAAGCAAATACATGAAAACAACCAAAAGCATAATGAAAACACCCCCTGAAAAGATCAAGGCCGAATGACGCTTCCAAGGACGCCACCCAAGGAGTGGCTTCCTTTGTCAAACTTCCTCTCAAATGCAAATCGAAGGCGTGGATTCGTCGTCTCGTGCTCTCCCCGTCGTCTCCTCCTCAAGAATTGCCTCCAAAAGCCGGCCTCAAGCTCCCAAAGAAGATGGTGAAGTGTAGTGTATCTCAAGACCTCGCCTCCCTCTCTCCAAATGAACTCAAAACCCTTAAAAACCTTTTCCAGTTGGTTATGCGGCCCCCTATGAGGCCCCGCATGCGGGGAGAGAAAATTCCCGAGAAAATCCCGAAATCGCGTAAGTTGCTACAGTGCCGCTACAGTAGAATTGCTACAGTTCCGTATGCGGCCTCTGCAGCCCGCATGACAGCCCGCATGAGCCTCCAAACTTAGGGCGTGTTTGGTTGGTTTCATTTATGGGCGAAGTGACCGAGGTGCTCACTTCGGCCATTTTTGAAAACGTTTGGTTCACCGAATTGATGAGTTCGGAGCGATGTGACACTTCCATATGCCCTCACTTCACCCATTTCCACTTCCCTCTGAGAAACTCCGAAGTCGAAGTTCAGAGAAATTTGAGCATCTCGCCGAACTCGTCAGTTCGCACGTGACTGCTTTATTATCACCGCCGCTTCTTCAGATCTCACGGGGTTCTCGATTTTCGGTAGGGTTTCTCATCGCCACTGTCCCCCTTCTCTTGCTACTTGCTAGGGTTTTGTTCCCCCCGCCGCCTGCGGCCGGGGACTTGGAGCCCTCCTCCTCCTACTGTAGATTTGTAAGGTTTGTTCCGCTCTTATGGTTTTCCCCGAAGCTTCCGTTGTGTTCTTGTCTCTGTGTTTTTTGGTGGACTTGGGTGTCTTTTAGGTTCGCCATACGGTTCACTCGTAGCTGTGGAATCCTTAAACTCGTTTGTGCCGGTCATGGTTTTTTGGGTTTTTCCCGTTTGGGTTTTTTGGTCACGAATATTGTTCTCTCTTTGTTCACGAATATTGTTCTCTCGCTCCTGAGTTTTTTTTTTTTTTTTTAATTTGAATCTCTCTGTAGGATTTCGTCTCTCTATCTCCCGTTTGGGTGTCGTTGTGTTCTTGTCTTTGATTTTTTTTTTTGTTTTGATGTTTTTTTTTTTTGGGTTTTTCCCGTTTCGGTTGTTTGTTCACGAATATTTTTCTCTCTTTGTTCACGAATATTGTTCTCTTGCTCCTGAGTTTTTTTTTTATGTTAAATCTCTTTGTAGGATATTGTGTCTCCCTATCTACCCTTTGGGTGTCGTTGTGTTCTTGTCTCTGTATTTTTTTTTGTTCTGATGTTTTTTTTTTTTTGGGTTTTTCCCGTTTCGGTTGTTTGTTCATAAATATTTTTCTCTCTTTGTTCACGAATATTGTTATCTCCCTCCTGAGTTTTTTTTTTTTTTTTGAATCTCTCTGTAGGATTTCGTGTCTCTCTATCTCCCGTTTGGGTGTCGTTGTGTTGTTGTCTCTGTATTTTTCTTTGTTCTGATGTTTTTTTTTTTTTTGGGTTTTTCCAGTTTTGGTTGTTTCTTCACGAATATCGTTCTCTGACACCTGAGTTTTTTTTTTTATTAGTGATTACATGATCTGCTTAGTTTTTTTGATGCCTTCTTTCGAAGTATACACTGTTAGCTTGCGTATATTTTAATATTGGTAATCTGTTAATATTTTCACAGTATTTTAATTGCTAACGTTTTCATTGTTATGGACAACTTTGTCTTTGCTATATAATACACTGGTTTCGGTGAACAAATACATTTTCAGGGTTGTTGACATTGTTTATATTTTTGGTGATATACATGGCGGTTACATAATCATTGTCTTCTTCCTATCTTTTACCAAAGCAAATACACATCACTTTTATTTTGTTTATACTTGAGAATGATTTTGTTTACTTGTTTTTGCAATGAATATGTTGCTGGTCCTCATTGATTTCGTCAACTGTCATCAGACTGTTATTCTGTTTACTTTCTCTAGATTCTATTTGCACTATATACTTGAGTATGATTCTATTTAACCTTCAGTTATGGCTGATTGTGATATATGGCTAGCTTGTTTCAGATGTAATTATGTTGTCTCTGATGTTATTCTGCACAATTATTCTGCTTCTCCTTCAATTGTCCATTGTTTGATTGTGATGACTTGTTATTCTGCTGTTATTCTGCTGTTATTCTGCTGTGTTATATGGCTAGCTTATTTCAGATGTAATTATGTAATTATGTTGTCTCTGTTGTCTCTGCTGTTATTTTGCTTCTCCGCATAAATGGGTTTTGGTGGTTTTTATGTTCTTGTTCAACTGTGATGACTTGCTTGTTTTTAACATGCTGTACTAATTGGCTGCAGGGTTGATTGCTTCCCCGCAAGTGTACGGGATCGCCAAGTAATACCCTGTGAGTGACACAGGGGTCGTATTCCACTGGGGCCAAGGAAGTACTATTACTCACCCTTCATCTATTTTCTAGCCTACAATTCTTAGTGAAAAGAACAAAATAAAGTGAACTAACTAACCTAATGGCCGGGTCACTAGCACACGAGTGTAAATAAACAAGGGAGTATCAAGCATGAGAAGGGAGTGTTTGGATAAGGAATCCACCTAGGGTTGTCATTAAGACCCGAACTAGGATGATCTAAAGATGCAATGACGATAGCTGAGACCTAGAGACTTCATGAATAGATTAGCCCCAATTTCTCGGCAACTAACCCCTAATCCCATACGAGTGTTAATCGGAATCTCTTCCGGATTAACCCACCTACGATCGCAATGAGTTCAAGGAAATCTCTAATAGGAGTAAACCTACTATCCTTCGGCTTAAACCTAGTAAAGGAGGGCTACCAACACCCAATCTCTCGGCAATGTCGGCACAAGAATCCCCTTTCAATCTCTCCTAGATCTAGTACACGTGAGTAGGTCACATCTACGCGCACAACTCATAAAAGAATCACGGATTTCTCCACAAATGCGATTCTAGACATGAAGCATGAAAGATTGAACCTCAAACAACCATCAAATTAGATTAACAACAACAATCCAAAGTTCATGCACAAGATAAACCCTAGGGTTCATCCAAATCCAAACACAACAATAAGTTAATCCCTCATGATAAGGGACACTTATACAATATACAAGGAAGATAAAAACATAAAAGAAGCAATGAAAACCCCCTCTAGGTGATGATCTCCTTGAATGGATGAAGCTTCACAAGATTGTCGATGATGGCTTAGATCTTCACTCCAACCCTTTCTCCCTTGCTCCTCTCCCTCTTGGTGATGATGTGTGCTCGTTTCCCACTTGGATCCCCGCCGAAAGGTGGCCGGAAAGCCTCAAGATGAAGTGGTGGCGGCGGCCCAAAAGGCCAATGAAAAGTCCCCCTTGTGTGCCCTAAAAACAACCTTAAATATGCCCGCAATATCCCGGGGTGGATAGATCCATCCCGGGGTGGATAGGTAGGCAAAACTTGGCTTATGTGGGGGTGTATCCCGGGGTGGAAGAATGGATCCCGGGGTGGATAGGGGGCCGTGAACCCTAGTATAAAATCACTGTCTTTTGATGCTCACGGCCCCTTATACGGCCCCGTATGATGCACTGTTTACTCTTATGCACTTCCATCATTTCCAGCCCAAAACTCCTCAGGTGCAACAGCAACTGCTACAGTAAGAATGCTACAGTGCTTCAGCTACAGTAAATACGCTACAGTGCTGCGACGCCTGAATTTCATCCTTTTTCGCCCAAATTGTATTCTCGTGCTCCTCATGGCTCCCCCGTGTCCTACAACATAAATAATAGTCGATTAAGCACAAAACGGGCATCAATTTTTAACAAAATACATGCTAAGTGTATAGAGTATGTATATTAAAACATTTACATTTAGACACTTATCAAATATCCCCACACCTAAGCGTTTGCTTGTCCCCAAGCAAACAAATCATGAAGAATAAAGGGAATGATAAGTGGCTAAATGTACATCTCCGGCTCAAATGAATACAAGATTATACAAGTATAGAATAATGATATACAAATGTTGAGTTACAGTCAATACGTACAACAAATAGATCCTGTCTCACCTCTTATATGTCTGTACAGTGTAAGTGAATCTTTCATCTCATTTGCCCTGACATGGCCTAGCCCTATGACTTCAATTAGTACAGCTCTAGATGCTAATCACTCCACAAGTACAGAGTACCAAGTCTTAAAATGCTAAGTGCCACTTCAATGAACAAATAAGATGCTTCTAAGTCTATACTTGAAACTAAATCCCCTTTCTTCTCAAAACACCAGGTAGGCAGTCTAAGTGATCACTAGGGTTTTATTTACATGTATGAACATTTTTTTTTTTTTTTTTTTTTTTTTTTTTTTTTTTTTTTTTTTTTAAGTCCGACTAACGTAGACTGCACAAAAATAATCTTTCAGACGGATGCACATGCTGGCCAGGCACAAGAGCCACCCATCCTACTTGATTACAGTCTACATAGACGCATTCGTGCTATACTAGCAGAGGAATACTGTCATAGACTCTTTTTTTTTTTTTTTTTTTTTCATTTTCACCATAGATCATGTCTTTAGACTGCACTACAAGTCACAAAACTAGGACTAGCTCACCAGGCTTAGAAGTTCTTAAGAGTTCATTGAAGGATAGAACTTAGTCTCCTAAGGCCAAGTACTCAAGGTTGTGTGTTAAGCATACAAGAGAGTTAAGAAAGTCAAGCAGGCTATTCCCAGGGCATCAACAAAAGACTCAGTGCACAGAACAATACTAGAGGTGAAACAAGATTCAATAGAGCTCAAAAATATGTAACTCACATCAATCATTAGTTCATGCTTGAAGAATATAACAAGAATGAACAAAGCCATCATTGATAACCCTAGCATGCAAATATGGCACTAAACATGTAATACACCCATCCCCACACTTAGTGTTGTACATTGCCCTCAATGTACACTATTCATGAATAACATGGCAATATAACCAACAAAAACAATAGAGGAGGGTGAAAATGAACTTCCCCGGTTTATCTTGTGCAACTAGCGATGTGTGACCCGAACATAGAGTACGGCGAGTTATACATGTCGGGCCCAATCTCCATTGTTTTCGGAGAAGCTCACCAAATTTCCCTTAATGCCCTACAAGGCAAAAAGGGCACATCATCATTCCAAAAAATTAACAAAGGAGAGATGGGGAGTAGTCATGCAAAGACTCAAACAAAACACAAAAATAAAACAAAAGCTACAAACTAAAGTCTAAGACAACAAAACAAAGTGTCCATGCTAGTCCTTGTCGTTGATTTCTTGTCGATTCCTTCTTCCTCTACATTCCTACAAATCATGAAAAATCTAATCAAGCATAGAGGAAACCAAGACAAACCAAAATGTGGTGCAAAGGATGGAGAAAAATTCGGGTAAAATGATGAATAGTACCTATACGGCCGTATGGGGGCCGTATGGGTACTGTTCACTCCGAAAGAACCTCCCCAAAAACATGAAAATCCAAAATTTTTTACATAAAATCAATGGAAAACTCATCCATAACCATCACACCACCAAAATCAAGCAAAATTCTTGAAAACATTCACACACAAGCTCCAAGAATGCAAGAAAAATGAAAAACATAAAGTTAGGGCACCAAAGAGCTAACCGACGAAAACTTGAGAAAACTAGAGTTAAGCTCGAAGAAAACCATTAGATCGAAGTCTCAAAGTGGTTAGGAGGTGATCTAGGAGAAGAAATGAGGAGATTTGGCCAAGAATTGGTGGAGAAAGAAAAGAGAAAATCGTGTGGGAAGAAGGAGAAATGAAGAGAAAGAGAGAGGGAGGTAATATGATGAGGATGAACAGTGTCTATCCCCCCCCCTCATGGGCCGTATGGGGGGCCGTATACCCTAGGCAAATCTCACTGGTTTTTGCAAAATGGCCTCCCATACGGCCCCATTGAGGCCGTGAGAACCTGGGAAGCTTCAAAAACTCAAAAATTACTTCTCCAATTGACTAAGTAAGGCAATGAAGTGATTTAGAACACCTCCAACTTGAAAGAAATGCTTAAAAACACGATCTAAAACATGACATAACATCAAAAAGATGTGTTTCTCAAGATGGTTATCGATTAAAATACAAGAACGACGATGAGAGAAATGTACAAGGCAAACAAGCATGGGCTTATTCAAACAAATAAAGACATGAAAGAAACACAAGCA
Organism: Dioscorea alata; assembly: GCA_020875875.1. Taxonomy (NCBI): domain Eukaryota; kingdom Viridiplantae; phylum Streptophyta; class Magnoliopsida; order Dioscoreales; family Dioscoreaceae; genus Dioscorea; species Dioscorea alata. The sequence continues at coordinate 8,583,239 of CM037013.1, read as the reverse complement.
TACATAACAAATACACAATATTACACTCAACTAGAAACACAAAAAGAAGAAAATGAAGAAATTTAAAGCTTGGGTTGCCTCCCAAGAAGCGCTTGTTTAACGTCATAAGCTCGACGTACCTTATTCTTACCTAAGGAGGCTTGAAAAGGGTGTGTTCATCCCGGCTAGAAGTGGCATAAGAACTACCAAGAAATACAAAACATACCTTCCGGGATGATGAGCTTGTGGAGACCAAGAACATGTTACCTTTAGGCCTCCATGGAAAAAGCTTGGGCCGGGAGTTGTGCAATTTAAACTTGGGCGGATCCTTAGACGGCTTGAACCTCCTCCCCGCTTCTTCTTTGGTCCCGGCAAAAATTCCTTTGAGTAACCCACCACAAAGTTGCTTGGGCCTCCATGGAAAAAGTTTCGGTCGAGAACAATTCAAGCTAGTCATGGGTGGGTCCTTGGACGGTTTCCACCTCCTACCCACATCTTCTTCCTCGACCCATCTAAAACTTCCTTGAACTACCCATAAGTGTTGTTTGGGTCTCCAAGGGAACAAATTTGGTTGAGAACTTGTCAATCTTTGCATAAGTGGATCAAATGGAGGCTTCAACATTCTATCCACAATTTTTTTCTCAACCACTCTTGAATGATCACAAATAGCCCATAAAATTTGTTTGGGCCGCCATGGAAAAATTTTTGGTTGGGAATTGTCCAAGCCCGGCATTGGTGGGTTCAAGGATGGCCTTAGCTTCCTACCCACATCATCAAACACAATTCCCGGAATTTTCTTTCTGCACTTGAAAATTATCGATTGATTCATGAAATGGTTAATGTTGAGGCAAGTAGTGTCTTCAAATGTAGTCGATTGAGCTTCTTCCACTTCCTCACATTTTTCTATGGCCATGTTGTCATCCTCCCCTCTTTCATCTTCAACTTCACCTTGAGTTGGAACATTAATTATTTGCTCACAAGGTATTGATGGTATCACAATTGCTTCCTCAACCTCCAACACCTCAATATCAACTTCCACCTCAAATTCACCTTTGTTCTCTTCCCCTCTTGTGTTGCTAGGAAGACTTCCTGAAGGTCGATCTGAGTTTGATTTAGCAAGTTGCCCCACCTGATGCTCAAGTGATTGTACTGAAGCATGAAGATTTCTCAAGATGGACCCAAAGTCATTGAGTTGAGAATTCACACTGTTAAATCTTGATTCGGTGCAGATCATGAACTTAGCAAGCACATCTTCAGTGGTGAACCTCTTCTCTTACAACGATGGTTGTACTTGTGGATTCTGAGGGGGGCCAACTTTTTGTTGTTGTTGCCCTTGCCGATATGCATAGTAATCATTATGGTGTGGACTGTTTTGGCGTGCTCTCATGGCAACGAACTTTTCTATCTTCTCTTCAAGTGCAAAAATTTTAGCGGCCAATAACTTTTCTTGGAAATCCATGGCCCTGTGTAAATAATCAAAACTAAAAACAATAAGCTAACAAAGAAAACAAGCAAGAAGTAAAATAAATAAATAAGCACAAAACGGTAAAAGATACATACAAAGACAAATATTTACAAAGAAAATGACTAGAGCAATAGACTACAAGCTTTCCTAGTATTCCTTGAATGTCCCCGGCAACGGCGCCAAAAACTTGATTGCTTCCCCGCAAGTGTACGGGATCGCCAAGTAATACCCTGTGAGTGACACAGGGGTCGTATTCCACTGGGGCCAAGGAAGTACTATTACTCACCCTTCATCTATTTTCTAGCCTACAATTCTTAGTGAAAAGAACAAAATAAAGTGAACTAACTAACCTAATGGCCGGGTCACTAGCACACGAGTGTAAATAAACAAGGGAGTATCAAGCATGAGAAGGGAGTGTTTGGATAAGGAATCCACCTAGGGTTGTCATTAAGACCCGAACTAGGATGATCTAAAGATGCAATGACGATAGCTGAGACCTAGAGACTTCATGAATAGATTAGCCCCAATTTCTCGGCAACTAACCCCTAATCCCATACGAGTGTTAATCGGAATCTCTTCCGGATTAACCCACCTACGATCGCAATGAGTTCAAGGAAATCTCTAATAGGAGTAAACCTACTATCCTTCGGCTTAAACCTAGTAAAGGAGGGCTACCAACACCCAATCTCTCGGCAATGTCGGCACAAGAATCCCCTTTCAATCTCTCCTAGATCTAGTACACGTGAGTAGGTCACATCTACGCGCACAACTCATAAAAGAATCACGGATTTCTCCACAAATGCGATTCTAGACATGAAGCATGAAAGATTGAACCTCAAACAACCATCAAATTAGATTAACAACAACAATCCAAAGTTCATGCACAAGATAAACCCTAGGGTTCATCCAAATCCAAACACAACAATAAGTTAATCCCTCATGATAAGGGACACTTATACAATATACAAGGAAGATAAAAACATAAAAGAAGCAATGAAAACCCCCTCTAGGTGATGATCTCCTTGAATGGATGAAGCTTCACAAGATTGTCGATGATGGCTTAGATCTTCACTCCAACCCTTTCTCCCTTGCTCCTCTCCCTCTTGGTGATGATGTGTGCTCGTTTCCCACTTGGATCCCCGCCGAAAGGTGGCCGGAAAGCCTCAAGATGAAGTGGTGGCGGCGGCCCAAAAGGCCAATGAAAAGTCCCCCTTGTGTGCCCTAAAAACAACCTTAAATATGCCCGCAATATCCCGGGGTGGATAGATCCATCCCGGGGTGGATAGGTAGGCAAAACTTGGCTTATGTGGGGGTGTATCCCGGGGTGGAAGAATGGATCCCGGGGTGGATAGGGGGCCGTGAACCCTAGTATAAAATCACTGTCTTTTGATGCTCACGGCCCCTTATACGGCCCCGTATGATGCACTGTTTACTCTTATGCACTTCCATCATTTCCAGCCCAAAACTCCTCAGGTGCAACAGCAACTGCTACAGTAAGAATGCTACAGTGCTTCAGCTACAGTAAATACGCTACAGTGCTGCGACGCCTGAATTTCATCCTTTTTCGCCCAAATTGTATTCTCGTGCTCCTCATGGCTCCCCCGTGTCCTACAACATAAATAATAGTCGATTAAGCACAAAACGGGCATCAATTTTTAACAAAATACATGCTAAGTGTATAGAGTATGTATATTAAAACATTTACATTTAGACACTTATCAAGGGTATATATACACCAATTTACCTCTTGTTTACTTTGCCTATATTGTTTATACACAATATTATATATGCCCGCAAAGTATGATTCTGTTTACCAGTCTGTTATTCTTTATGGGGTTGTGATATATGCCTAGTTTGTTGCTAAGAATATATATGCCTGCAAAGTATTGTTCTGTTTGTTTATCCTTCAGTTATGGTTGGTTTGTTTGTCATATACTTATGCTGTCTTTCTCTATTATTCAGCAGCACATGGCTGCAAAGTATGTAGACATAATTTCTGCTTTTGTTGGCCTACTTTCCATTTGCACAATATATAGTTCATATTGACAGTAAGTAGTGAATCACTTAACAATAAATGAATCATAATTATTTCCTAAAATGTGTAGATGGATAGTTGGGCATTAGATGAGCGTGCGAGGACCCTCGCAGCAGCTTTTGCAACAATGGTTGTCATTGTTGCGATTTTGTGTGAAGATTTGCACATCCCTAGAACATCAAGATGCCCTATTCCGTCATTATTCAGGGACCTAACTAGGAAAAGCCACATGCATCGTATCTTAAGGGGTGGCCGAGATTATTGTGTTAGCTACCTTAGAATGGACGTAGGCCCTTTCATGAATTTGGCTTCTGTTATGCGTGACAAACACCTTCTTGTTGACACGAGACATGTCCCGGTGGAGGAACAACTCGCGATATTTCTTCACATTGTTGGCCACAACACAAAGAATAGGACAATGCGTATAGAGTTCCTACGGTCTGGTGAGACTATTAGCAGGTACTTTAATAATGTCCTACGCGCAGTGTGCTCATTGCGCGATGACTTCGTTCAGCCCCCTACCGGCAATTGCCATCCCGACATTGAGACCAACCCTAATTGGTAACCCTTTTTCAAGGTAATAGTACATGACCAAGACACATAATTCCAGTAGCGAATCTTTCATAATGTTTAGGGTTCAAGAAATGATTTCTTTTCCTCGTATGTAGGATTGTATTGGTCTTTTGGATGGCACACACATAGATGCGTCAGTCCCCGCTCATGAGTTGCCCCGTTTTCGAGGTAGAAAAGGCCCAACACAAAATGTGCTAGCAGTTGTGAATCCTGACCTCAGGTTCACATACGTGCTAGCGGGGTGGGAAGGATCGGCAAATGATTTCACAGTCCTTAGAGATGCACTCGCGCGACCACAACCTGAGGGTTTGAAAATAATAGAAGGTTGCGCACATTAAATTAATTGTTTTACAAATTTGCAATTAGTTATGTTAATGTTAATGTTTCTTGTAGGAAAGTACTACTTGGTAGATGCGGGCTACACAACTATGAATGGTTTCATAGCCCCCTATCGTGGTGTTAGATACCATCTCAAAGAACACAATGGAAAGACACCATTAAATCCCAAAGAATTATTCAATCTAAGGCATTCTATGTTACGATCGAGAGTAGAACGCGCATTCGCAACTCTCAAGAATCGATTCAAAATACTTACGTCACATCCTTTTTTCCCGTACAAGACCCAAGTCTTGCTAGTACTTGCATGTTGCATCATCCACAACTATATTGCGGGGGTCGATCCAAACGACCGGATTTTTGTCGATCGAAACATAGAAGAGGAGCATTTGGTTATCTCGCAATCTCGTTCCCAACGAGAACAACGTATGGAAAACAAGCAATGGGTTGAATTGAGGGATAAAATTGCGGATGAAATGTGGCGCCAATACAGTCCTACAGACTGAATTATATTGCTGCAGTGAAATGCTTTTTCTCCCTTACAGTGTGACTGTGTTATGCTACTGTTTCATTCCCATGCCTTTAAATTCTCGTATAGCTGTTTAGTTTAACTATCTTGTCCGATAATGTGCTTGCTTTTCAATTGCGCAAATTAATTAATTTCTAGCATTTTATGATTTGGTATTGTTAGAATAATGGAAGGTGTGAACTGTCCGGTTGATGGTCCTAGTGCAAAGGCTGCAAAGGGGAAACGTGGAACCCCTAACAAGAGGTGGAAGACTGAGTTTGACAACTTCTTGATTCCTTTGTTGGTTGACCAAGCCAACAAAGGACTCAAGTGCGATAAGTCATTCAAAAGAATTGCCTTCGCACATGCAGCCACTGCTGTAAATGAAAAATTCGGCACAGATTTCACTCCTGAAAATGTGGAAAACCATTACCGGACATTGAAAGCAAGGTATGTTGAAATTAAGAAAGCTAGGGATTTAAGCGGGGTTGGTTGGGATGACGACAACAAGATGATCACATTGGACCCCATTGTCGCATACACATACACTGAGGTACTGCTGCAAGGTTTACATTTTTTTTAATTAACTCGTAAATTTCTCCTGCTGCCTTAGGTTAATTTCAGAATGTCCTCACAAATGCAGGCTCATCCGGCTGCGAAGCCCTTCATCAACAAACCAATTGAGAATTATGAGGGGCTTAAAATTATCTGCGGGGATGACAATGCGACAGGGTCATATGCGGCGTCGCTTTACTCAGATTTTGGAGATAAATATGGGTCCGATGACAACGAAAATGACAACAACGAATCACCAAATGAACAGCCAATCAGTGAGGGGGAAGGAGATGGTAACTCAGCCCCTCGTGTGCCTGCCAGCCCTTCAACATCGTCTACATTTCGGGCACAACGATCCAAGGGAACGAAAAATAATTCTATGATGTCGGATCTTGTGTACGTTGTTGGAGAAATGGCAGCCGCAATTAAGTGCCCCACCCACTGGTCTGAGACGTTGTATGCGAAGGTGATGGAGATTGAGGGATTTACTGAACAATCCCTCGAAGAGGTATTCGACTACTTGCACGAGAAGGAGAATGAGGGCCGTAGGTTCCTCGTTAAAAGTCTTGATATGCGACAGGCATGGGTTCAGAGGTTTCTCAGTCGGGCTAATTGATGCCATTACAAGTTACAAATCTGAATTGGGATGGGGAAATGGCTGGACTATGCACTAAACTGCTTTCCTAACTTTATTTTAATTTGTGCATCATGCATTTCTTGCATTCCATGCATGTTCATGACAAACTATGGGTGGCCACTTTTGTTGCATTTCATGCACATTTTGAATTAGGGCTTTCGTCATGATGCATGATTAAAAATGCTATGTTTGGTGTTATTATCCTTATGGCTGTTGAACTTGATGATCATCTGTTTACTTTCAAGAATGCTATGATTAAGAATGCTATGCATATTATATATGGCTGTTGAACTTGATGATCATCTGTTTACTTTCAACTATATTGTTTCCTATTTGTTGTTGTTGTTAGTTGTTAAGTACCAATTCTGCTTTCATATTCTGCTCACAATATGCTAATCGTTATTCTTGTTCTGGGCATTCTATGTTATTTTCGTATTGTGCTCACTGCTTTATTTTGATATTGTTGTTTCTTATTTGTTGTTGTTGTTAGTTCTTAAGTACCACTTTTTTTTATCCATTTGTGCTCACAAGTTTTTTATCCTTATTCTTGTTATGTTCACAATTTCATTTTCATATTCTGTACACAGATTTGTTTTCAGAAATATGTTTCTTATTTGTTGCTACTGTTAGTTCTTAAGTGCCATTTTTTTTATCTAGTTGTGCGCACAGGTTTTTTATCAATGTTAATGTTGTGGACACTGTTTTATTTTCATATTGTGCTCACTGTTTTATTTTCATATTGTGCTCACTGTTTTATTTTGATATTGTTGTTTCTTATTTGTTGTTGTTGTTAGTTCTTAAGTACCAGTTTTCTTATCCAGTTCTGCTCACAGGTTATTTATCCCTATTCTTGTTCTGGTCACAGTTTCATTTTCTTATTCTGCGTTCTGTTTATTTTCATATAGTTGTTTCATATTTGTTGTTATTGTTAGTTCTTAAGCACAAGTTTTTATCCAGTTGCATCTTATTGCTGGCCGCAGAATTGACATTGATGTGTGTAGAAGGCTCTATTGTATCTAACACTGTGTCTATATTTGTTGCAGGATGTTGTTATGGCGATGATGATGGCAATTTATTAAACGTGTTGCACTGAGGCAAAGGGTTCTAATTTCTTATATGGATATGCTTGTTGTTGTGTGAACAGACTTGTTGAGCCTGTCAAGCCTCTGGATGCTTTTGGCGGGGCAATCAATTGCAGCCATAAGCATGCAGTAGTGCTAAGATGGGTCCTCTGTTTGCGCCGTGGCAGAGGGAGAATGTGGCGGGGTAGTGGGCATGCAATGCCTCCACTGCAGCCATGTCTTTCACAGTCATGAGCAAACGATGGTTTCTGAGTTGTGTTTGGTTTTGTTCTTGTTCCACTTTTGTTTGTTTTGTTTTCCGTATTCTGTTGGAGATGTTTTCGTTCAAACATGTACTTTGGAACCTTGTTTGCCGGTGAAGTGCTGTGCACGGTTGCCACCTGAGCCATGTTATCAAGGCCGCCTGCCCCCTATCTTGCTTATGTTTCCAGTTTTTGAACGGTAGAGCATTTTCTTCAATTGTTTCAGGCAACTTACTGGGGGTGGACGACCTGTATGCATTCGCCAGGGCCAGTTTTTACTTGTGTGCCGTCTATAGGTTTACTTGTATCTTTTGCGAATTTGTGATCAGTTGTAATTTCTTTGTATTGTGCAGTCGAATGTAATGACATTCTGTATTTAGAAGACAATTGGAAGCAACTGTAATCACATTTGTGTTATGTACAACCCACTGTAATGAATAGTACAATTGTAGCATCTTATGAATTTTCTGTAATTTACGAAATTTTTTGTATATTCGATTAAGGTGACATTAATAAACACCATTCTATTTTTTGATTTTTGGTTATCTTGCATTTTTTGCTAAAATTTTGCTACTCACTAATGGACATCAGTTCGTGTGCTTCAAAAGAGAGAAATTTTTTAAAAACAAGCAATGTTTAAGTATAGTTCACTGTGCTAACTTTAATTTAGTAGGAGTTGTGTATGAAAAATTTTGATATATTAACACTTGGCACTTTATTGGTAAAAAACTAATACATCTTCTTGAAATGGATTAATAATTTCGCAAGTTTTGCATTTATAATTGGTATAATAATATAATTATGGGATTCGGATTAATTATTTCACAAGTTTTTCATTTTTATAATTGGTATAGTAATACATCATTAGTTGAATTTATGGGATTTGGACTTAATAATTTCTATATTCAACTAGCAATGTAAAGAGTACTAATAATTAAATTATAACAAAATGTAAGGGGTAATCTCACCATTTGCTGAAGTGGTAACTGGATCCCCACTTCGGAGCAAACCAAACACCATAAACTGTCGAAGTGAGAACTTCCAGATTTGACTTCCACCAACCAAACACAGGAACTGGTCACTGTTCTGCCACTTCTAACTGTAACCAAACACACTGAAGTGAGGACTTCAGCTGAAGTCTTTACTTCCTGACACGACCCCTTGCGTGTATCCCGCAAGTGCACGGGTTTGTCGAAGTAATAAATTTACCTTGGTGAGAAGGTAGTCGAATCCACAAGGAATAGGGAGATAGAATATAAGGTTTCACTAATTAAGCTATGCAGAATACGGAGAACGATAATAAGATTGATGAGTGAAAATAATGCAAAGCAATAAACTAAGTAGAGAGATGGAAGAAAGAAGTGCAAGTAGGAAAATCGAGAAGGACTAATAATGAGTAAAAGGGGGTATCCGGACAAGCTACCTCTAGGGTCTATGTTTCAAGTGCAAGACTATGATATTATACTCTCCTATTGATGTCAATTGAGTCGAGGATATCCTAAGACTCACGGTCCCAAACCTAAGGACAACCGTGACTAACTCCAACACTATGCCCGGTGTTAGGATTCACAACACCCTTCACTCTGTCACCTAGATGACTAAGCCCCAGGGGAGTCCATCTGCCTAAACCTCACACTATGTGGAGTTGCATTATGCTCTAGGGATTCCTAGTGATTAAACCTGTTCCTATACGTAATTCTAACCCTTTGGTCCAGGTGGAAGAACCCTAGTCTAGATTGAGCGCCAGCAAATAGGATTCACTACAACCCTCCACTCTATTACTTGCGTAACTAAGCCCTAGGGGAGTTTATCTACCTATTGCTTCACTCTATTTCGACCGCTATTAAATCAAGGAATCGGAGGTAGGGAGAAATCACATCGAAGGGGAAAGGGGTACATTGCTACCTCACAACTCTCCCTCTCAACCCTCTTTAATCTTGAGTAGTCTAATCCTATAGGAGTTGTCACACCTCCAAAGGAAAGCCTAGATTGCTCTCAACCCTAATGTCACGTTTAAGGGAAAACAATATGAAAGGATAATCAAGATTAAAAACTCAATTTTATTCATCAACGATGGAAAGCATAATAATCAATGTCAAAGAAACATAAGAAACCCTAAAGTTTACAAGTCCGAATACCCCACGAGGGGTTTAGCTCCTCATAGAGCTATACATGTTCATCAACGTGAGAAATAAAGCATAAAACATAGACATCAATGAAAAACCCCCTCGAATTGGTGTGGCCGTGGTCTTGTGCAAACGTCGAACCTCGAAATCGATGCCGACGACGCGCTAGAACCTCCACGAAATCCTCTCCGAAACCCTAGCCGCGCTCCAGAAAGTTGGGAAAAAGATAGGTCCAAAAAGATCTCTAAAAAGGTTGCAAAAATCCCCTTTTATATTGTTGAATCACGGCTTTAAAATTGGACTTATCGGGGGCTTCACACGGCCGTGTGGAATTTCCACACGCCCGTGTGTCTTCACTGGATGGCTGAAATCGCAAAACACACGGCCGTGTGGAATTTCCACACGCCCGTGTGACTTCTCTGGAACACTAATCTTCAGCTGAACAGGCTTAGTAACTTGCCGAAACGCCTCCCGGGTCCATTGTTCTTCATCGAGGCCATTACTTGGGCACACAAGCAACGGTAGGTCGCGCCGATTGCTTCAAGTCTTCTTCTTTCGCGAGATTCTCCTAAGTAACACGGATTGGACTTGTTGTGAATGTGACTGCCTTTGTGCCCCTCCAAAAGAGGTTGGCACACATCCATAAGTCCAAATACGTGCTTCGTTCCTTGCTTGGTCCGAGAACATCCCAACATTGGCGAACACGACCTAATTTCATTCTTTTTCTCCAATTAGGCTCCACAATACCTTCAATGCAAAAGAGAACATAAATGCACACATTTAGTGATAAAACCTGATAAAAGGTATGCTTAATGTAAGATAATAGCGCTTCGCGATACTATAACACAAGCACTTATCAAACCCCCCCACACTTAAGCTTTTGCTTGTCCTCAAGCAAAATAGAACGTGAAAGTACTTGGGAAGAACAATTGAAAGTGCTTGGCCTTAGGTTCACCAAAAGTATGCAAAAGAAGCATTCTACAAGTAAGGGGAACTCAAAACATTGCATAAGGTTACCAATGCTCTAGCTAAAAACTCGAATCAAAAAGTATGAAAACTCGAAAATGTGTTAGTGTGTGCGATCTTACTCAAGAGAACCAACAAGTACTCCTCAAACTTTGGTTAGAAAGGACTTATTTATATACAAAAAAAAAAAAAAAAAAAAAAATAGTGATGGAAGTAGTAGCTTCACACATCCTTGAAGGTAGCCCTTTCCTAGGCGGCCGCCAAAGGTGGCTTTCACTCTTTCTAGGAGGTAGCTCTTTCTACCGGGGTAGTAGCTTTCACGCATCCCATGAGATAGCTCTTTCTCTCATTAGGGCATAACTTGTATCCGACTTATGAGAGTAGCTGCATACTTCATAGGCGGTAGCTCTTGCCACCCCAAATGCATAATTAAAACAAAGCTAATATTTACAAACTCATATATATATATTTTTTTTCCTCTTTTTCTCTTTTCATTTTTCCATTTTTTTTTTTTTATATATATGCATTTTCCAAAGTAAAACTAAGAACAACGATAAACTTGTCCTTAAAAACTTCAAGATTGAGTTTCCAAAAGATTCCAAGAGTAAGTTGTGTACTAAGATGATTCGAGCAAAAATTCCCTAAAATTCAAGTGAAAACTAGAGTATGATAGGATACAATGTTGAAAATTCTCCTAAACTATAAGAATACAACCGTTGCGACTGAGGTGAACCGCCATAGGCTACATTAGCATAAGCAATTGAACGCACAAGTAAAGGTGTGTGCAATGTGAACTCCCCCCCACACTTAAGATGTACATTGTCCTCAATGTACGCATATAAGCACAATAATAAGTGAAAACGATAAAAGCAATTAGTGTGGAAGTGGCAATTGAAACATTACTCCCCTGAACTCCAAGTGTTGCGTTTGATGAAGCTAGGTCATTGAGAGTTGAGTCTCAATGGTTCGTGGAGCACACACGATTCCATGACCGTGTCAATGATTATTCCTCAAAATCCTTACATCCAAGACCATCTGCGCACACATAAACGAGGGTTCAGTAAAGCTCAATAAAACTCGAGTATATAAAATGTAAAGCAATGAATACAACTCGAGATAAAAAGAAAAAGCAAAATAAAAGCTATACTCAGAAGGAGAATCCTTTCTGAGTACTACAAGTCCAAAATAAAGTAAAAATATACAGAAATGACAAATAAAAGAAAAGAATCTAAAATCTAAGACGCCTCAGCGTCGGTGTCCTGAGTGGTGGCCTCTGGTGGTGCTGGAGGCTCTGGATCTGCTGGTGATGCTGGAGCTGCTGGTGCTGAGGGAGATGGAGGTGGTGGAGTGGACACTCGAGGTCGGACCACGAAGGAGGAGGAGGCGACAATCTGCTCGAAGGTCTGTCGCAAGCTCTGGAACTGCGCCATCACCTCCTGGTGCTGTGAAATCTGTGTGGCCCTAACCTCGGCCACCTCGGTCTGTAGGATCCCCACTGCGCTTTCGAGGCGCTCCAGTCTGTCCTGGCCTCGAGACGGTGAAAACATCCGCACTGGAGGTGGCTCCGGCGCGGTGGTGGGTACCTCGGTCTCTGTGTCCTGCGGGGGTGGCTCCAATGCTGCCCGGGATCCCTCGCCCTTCTCTGTATGGGGTATAATCCAGGTATACGTCCCTGATCCTCCTCTGCGGATCATACCCATCATCCTCAAGGTATCTGTGCCCAGGGGAACTGGTACACTCGTCTTCTCTGCTCCCCTGACTCCATCTCTGAGCCCCAGGCCAATGAGAAGTCTGGTGATGTAGGGGCCTGCAAAGATAACTCCTACCCTGGGGTACTGGCCCTGATGGCGAATGTAGTCGGCCACAATGTGCCCCAGGTGGAGTGGCTCACTCTCCACCATCGAATACAAGTAGAGGAGCTCCTGGCGACTCAGAACACCAGTACTGTCTCCCCTGCCACTGATAGATCTGCTCCTAACTGCGTGTAGACATCTATAGGCAGGTCGAGAAAGGCATGAAGCCTTGGAGACACCCGGCTCGTACTGACCCTGACCACAAAGTCTGCTATACGCCTGCTGCGGTGTCACGGTACCCGGGTAGTCTGTGGGGAGCAATGAGTACTCCTCTGTCTCAGTATATGCCTCATCATATAGACCCATCCGCACCGAGAACTGGGTCATACTCAGCGTGAAATGTCGACCGAGGGCTCTGAACTGAACTGTGGTGCCCTTGGTGAAACTGTTGTACCCCCGGTCGAACTCAAACGACGCCAGGACCTCTAAGGTGAGCGGTCGGATCACCGAGTCCCGGATAACCATCAATCTCTCCCAGCTACCGACTGAGAGCAGCTCGCTAATCTCATCTGCGACGCCGTCTCCCCCCTGAATACTCCTCACTATACTCAAATCCAAATATCTCGTCTGTCCAAAACGGAGTCCTGATAAATGCTCGAACCGAACCTGATGCTCGGCTATACTGAACTCTGTCTCTGCTGGAGGAAGTGTGGGCTCACGGGGGCGCTTTCCTGTCGATTTCCTGGGTCTAGAAGACATTCCTGTAAGATTGGAAAAGAAAACAATCAAAAACAGTTCAAAATAACCAATCTGCAGAAATCCACACGGCCGTGTGTTAATTCCACACGCCCGTGTGGAGTTTCTGACGGGCAAAGCATCACGGCCGTGGGGTTAAAAATCCACAATTTACATCTAAATTCGTTCTAATTTCATTCTAAGCATGCTCGTATGTAATGTAAACATTCAAACCAAGCAAAATTGTATAAAAGAACGAATTGAATCAAGAATTGACGAAGAAAAAGGTATTGAAGGTCTCACCGGCGGTGGAGATGAAAAACAAAGTAATACGGCCGGAAAACTCGAACAAAATCCTTCAAAAACCTCAGAGAAAGTCGGGGAAGTGATAGAGAGGGTAGGAGAGAAGTTTAGAGTGGAGAAGGAAGAGGCACAAGTGATTTCTATAAGAAAAACGCGCGGCTTTTGAAGTTCTGGAAATTCACACGGCCATGTGAAGTAACCACACGGCCGTGTGCCTCAGAAATTAGGGTTCACAGGGGCCAACACACGCCGCTGTGCGCACTCTGATCATTCTCTGAACTACCTCACACGGCCGTGTGTTAATTCCACACGGCCGTGTGCCTCCACAGGGGTCTACACAGGGCCACCCACACGGGCCTGTGGACTCTCGGGAAAACACAGACGCTCTCTGAAAAATTTTCACACGGCCGTCTGAAACATCCACATGGCCGTGTGCCCAACTTGGCCAAGAACACAAGGATGTCCACAGGGGCACCTCACACGCCCCTGTGGCTTCTCTGACTCGCCCGAGAAACAATAAATGTTTCACACGGCCGTGTGAATAATCCACACGGTCGTGTGCCTTGACAAGCTCTCCCACAGGGGCTCACACACGCCCCTGTGGTTTCTCGGGATGAAAGGGAATTCCTGCAGAATTTTCACACGGCCGTATGGAAATCTCACACGGCCGTGTGCCTTAGCACAGTGGCACTCACAGAGGCATCCACACGCCCCTGTGGACTCTCTGGAAGAGAGTTGAAGTTCTGCGAAATTTCACACGGCCGTGTGTTAATTCCACACGGCCGTGTGCCCCTTCTGAAATTTTTCACAGGGGCAAAGTCACGCCCCTGTGTCTTCTCTGGTTGAGCTCCAATTGGTAACACACGGCCGTGTGTTAATTCCACACAGCCGTGTGTTTTCTCTGGTTTACTTAGAAAATTTTACAGACTCTAAGAAAAATTCAGAAACTCTTTTAAAACACTTAGAGCCTGTATAAACCATAAAAACACGACCAGAGACTATCGAAAACACACTCAACCGACTCAAACTTCGTCAATTAACGTTAAGGCACACGTAAATAATCGAAAATCCACACGAAAACTCAGCATATGCACATGAAGATTTGGACACCATTGCTAAGACTTTTATTCAACCCTAAAACTAAACTAGGTCCTAGAAAAACTGCAAAACGCTTGGGTTGCCTCCCAAGAAGCGCTTGTTTAACGTCACTTAGCTTGACGTACCTGTCTTACCTTACGGAGGTTCATGAGTGAAATTTGCCCTCTTCCCTATAATTTGAAAGCAAGCATTGCATAATCGTTGCAAGGTAGAGGGAGAATTATCGAGTTTGTTACCACACATGGGTGAAACACCCTTACTCCGTGAATGCTCATCCCCTTTCTTGTTGGGGTTCTTTTTGTGGCGACGTCTCGACCTCTTCAATCTTCGAAGGACTTTCTTCCTAAGCTCCTTCTCCTTCTTGATGTCTGTTTCAACTGAAACAAGCGCGAGCACTTCTTCCTCTTCAGTCTCCATGTCTTGATCCGGCCACCCTTCATATGGATCCGGGTTAAACATATCCTGCATATATTCATCAATGCAATCATCAGTGACATCAAGATAATATAGAGCATCATCAAAATCAAGAGAATGTCGCATGGCTTCGGCGAGGCGGTAAGTGAGCTTGTCGTCCCCAACCCTAAGTGTGAGCTCTCCACCGTCCATGTCTATCAAAGCTTTGGAAGTGCGCAAGAACGGCCTCCCAAGGATCAGCGGCACCTCGACATCCTCGTCTACATCGAGCACTACAAAGTCGACCGGGAAAATGTACTTATCCACTTTCACCAACACATCTTCAACAATACCCCTCGGATGCCTCACCGATCTATCCACAAGCTGAAGTGTCATCCGGGTAGGTCTAGGCTCGCCCAAGCCTAGCTTTTGGAAGAACGTGTAGGGCATGACATTGATGCTTGCCCCCGAGTCGGCTAGTGCCATCTCCTCACCCATATCACCAATATTGCACGGTATGATAAAACTTCCGGGGTCCTTCCTCTTGCTTGGCAAATTCTTCTGTAGCACTGCCGAACAGTTTGCATCGAGGATGACGGATGCACTTTCCTCTAACTTCCTCTTATTGGTCAAGAGGTCTTTTAAGAACTTCGCGTACTTAGGCATTTGGGCTAATGCTTCCGCGAATGGAATGTTGATGTGCAATTGCTTGAAGGCACCCAGAAATTTCTTGTATTGCTCATTGTCTTGGTCATTCTTCAATCGTGAAGGATAGGGAATTCTCGGCTTGTAAGGTGGGGGTGCCACCTCTTTCTCCTTTGGTGCTCCATCCTCTATTTCCACGACTTCGGGTGAGTCCTTAGTCTTCTCAAGAGGGAGATGTCCCTCAACCTCCTTACCACTTCTCAAGGTAATTGCCTTTAGTTGTTCTCTTGGGTTGGTCTCCGTATTGCTAGGCAAACTACCTTGAGGTCTCTCCGCCAAAGTCTTCGCAATTTGCCCTACTTGGTTCTCCAAGTTGTGTAGGGAGGCGGTGTGATTATGAAGAGTAGCTTCCACCGATTGGAACCTTGCGTCCGAAGAAGAAACGAACCGTGTGAGGGCTCTCTCTAGGTCAGTCATCTTTCCCTCCAACCCGGTCACTCGGCTTTCTAAATTCGGAGCTTGTTGACTTTGAAATCCCGGTGGTGCACTATTTTTGTTCTGTTGTGACTGTCCTTGATTGCTCCAAGAGAAGTTCGGATGGTTCTTCCATCCCGGATTGTATGTACCACTATACGGGTTGCCTTGGCCTTGTCCTCGATATGAATTCCCCACAAAATCAGCCTGCTCTACCGCACTAGTGCCTCCAATAGCAATAGGACAATCGCTTGAAGCATGTCCTCCCCCACAACCGTTACAAGTAGTGATGGCCGCAACTCTTGGCGAAGCTAGAGCATCTAGCTTCTTACTTAACGATTCCACTTGTGCTGCCAACGATGTAACCGCATCAACCTCATGAATTCCGGCAACCTTTTTTCTATCCCTTGAGTTCCATTGATAGCTATTCATAGCCATCTCCTCTACAAGGTGCCGAGCTTCACCGGGAGTCTTGCTTCCAAGAGTCCCTCCGGCCGCCGCATCTAAGAGTTGCTTTGTACTCGGATTCAACCCGTTGTAAAATGTGTGAATAATCATCCACTCGGGAAATCCATGTTGCGGACATTTGCGAAGGAGCTCTTTGAACCTGTCCCATGTCTCGAATAGAGACTCCAATTCCATCTGTACAAAGGAAGATATCTCATTCCGGAGTCTTGCAGATTTCCCCGGTGGAAAGTATCTAGCCAAGAATGCCTCGGCCATTTCCTCCCACGTAGTAATGGAGGCTCTAGGTAATGAGTGCAACCAATGCCTTGCTTTTCCTTTCAATGAAAATGGGAAGGCTCTCAATCGAATTGCATCGTCCGTCACTCCATTTATCTTCAACATGTCACACACTTCCAAGAAATTTTCTATGTGACTATTAGGGTCTTCATCGGCTAACCCATTAAACTGTGCGGACTGTTGCAACATCTGAATGAACGACAGCTTCAATTCGAAATTCATTGCTGTAATTGGGGGCCTCACGATGCTTGATTGGGTCCCCATAACTGCGGGTCTAGCAAAATCGGACAACGTTCGCTGCTGCTCGTTCTGTTCTGCCATTGTCTCTGACCCTTCTGTCTCAATATCGGCTTGATTTGATGCTTCTTGTGCAGGTTCTTTCCCTTTACGATGTGTTCTTCTTCCAATGTCTGTGTCTCCTTCAACAAGTATTGAAGGGTTCCCACGGGTCATAACCTGGAGCCGAAAAAAAAGAAAAGAAAAATAAGAACAATGATAGATAAAGAAAATATGAAATAGAATGCGAAGTGAATAGCTAAAATAGTGAAAAACAAATATCTAAAACGCCTATTCCCCGGCAGCGGTGCCAAAAACTTGACACGACCCCTTGCGTGTATTCCGCAAGTGCACGGGTTTGTCGAAGTAATAAATTTACCTTGGTGAGAAGGTAGTCGAATCCACAGGGAATAGGGAGATAGAATATAAGGTTTCACTAATTAAGCTATGCAGAATACGGAGAACGATAATAAGATTGATGAGTGAAAATAATGCAAAGCAATAAACTAAGTAGAGAGATGGAAGAAAGAAGTGCAAGTAGGAAAATCGAGAAGGACTAATAATGAGTAAAAGGGGGTATCCGGACAAGCTACCTCTAGGGTCTATGTTTCAAGTGCAAGACTATGATATTATACTCTCCTATTGATGTCAATTGAGTCGAGGATATCCTAAGACTCACGGTCCCAAACCTAAGGACAACCGTGACTAACTCCAACACTATGCCCGGTGTTAGGATTCACAACACCCTTCACTCTGTCACCTAGATGACTAAGCCCCAGGGGAGTCCATCTGCCTAAACCTCACACTATGTGGAGTTGCATTATGCTCTAGGGATTCCTAGTGATTAAACCTGTTCCTATACGTAATTCTAACCCTTTGGTCCAGGTGAAAGAACCCTAGTCTAGATTGAGCCCCAGCAAATAGGATTCACTACAACCCTCCACTCTATTACTTGCGTAACTAAGCCCTAGGGGAGTTTATCTACCTATTGCTTCACTCTATTTTGACCGCTATTAAATCAAGGAATCGGAGGTAGGGAGAAATCACATCGAAGGAGAAAGGGGTACATTGCTACCTCACAACTCTCCCTCTCAACCCTCTTTAATCTTGAGTAGTCTAATCCTATAGGAGTTGTCACACCTCCAAAGGAAAGCCTAGATTGCTCTCAACCCTAATATCACGTTTAAGGGAAAACAATATGAAAGGATAATCAAGATTAAAAACTCAATTTTATTCATCAACGATGGAAAGCATAATAATCAATGTCAAAGAAACATAAGAAACCCTAAAGTTTACAAGTCCGAATACCCCACGAGGGGTTTAGCTCCTCATAGAGCTATACATGTTCATCAACGTGAGAAATAAAGCATAAAACATAGACATCAATGAAAAACCCCCTCGAATTGGTGTGGCCGTGGTCTTGTGCAAACGTCGAACCTCGAAATCGATGCCGACGACGCGCTAGAACCTCCACGAAATCCTCTCCGAAACCCTAGCCGCGCTCCAGAAAGTTGGGAAAAAGATAGGTCCAAAAAGATCTCTAAAAAGGTTGCAAAAATCCCCTTTTATATTGTTGAATCGCGGCTTTAAAATTGGACTTATCGGGGGCTTCACACGGCCGTGTGGAATTTCCACACGCCCGTGTGTCTTCACTGGATGGCTGAAATCGCAAAGGATTCGTGACTTCAGCCACTTCCTGACTTCAGTCACTTCGGTAAACCACTTCTGAACCAAATAGGCCCTTAGCCATTTTCACCAAAGGATTCGTGCTACAAGATCTGCTACAGTGGTCGCTACAGTACCCCCCCATGAAATAGTGTTTTCGTTGCCGATTTCTTCTCAAATTCTATCAATGAGCTCAAAGGGGTCACATCAGTACCTGTAACACGAAAGAAACTAATTCAGACCAAAAACGGGCGCCAACTCATAGAAAAATACGTAATACATGCACCCAAATACATGGTAAATACTTATGTTTAGGCGTTTATCAGATTCGTCGTGTCATGCTCTCCCCGTCGTCCTCTCCTCAAGAATTGCCTCCAAAACCCGGCCTCAAGCTCCCCAAAGAAAGTGGTGAAGTCAAGCTTTCCCAAGACCTAGGTTCCTCCCTTTAAGAATGCTTTCAAAAAACCCTTAAAAATGAATTCCAGTCAGTTATGCGGCCTCGCATGCGGGGAGAGAAAGTTTCCGAGAAATCCCGAAAAGCGCGTAAGTTGCTACAGCACCATTACAGTACCGTATGCGGCCTGCAATGCACCCGCATGGTAGCCCGCATGAACCTCCTGACCCAACCGATCTTCAAGTCTCCGTGCTACAGTGCTCCCGGGCTTAGAAACAGTGTTTTCGATGCCGATTTCTTCTCCAATTCTGTTATTAAGCTCGCTGAGGCCTCATTGGTACCTGTAACACGAAAGAAACCAATTCAGACCAAAAACAGGCGTCAACTCATATAAAAATACGCAATACATACGCCCGCATACAAAGAAAATACGTATATTTAGGCGTTTATCAATTGCTCTCAAGCCTAGTGTCACGGCTAAGGAAAAACAATAACAAGAAGAAATTAAGATTGAAACTCAATTTTATTCATCAATTATAGAAAAGCATAATAGCAATGTGAAAGAAACATAGTAATCCTAGGGTTTTCAAGTCCGAATACCCACAAGGGGTTTAGCTCCTCATGGAGCTATATAAATCCGTCAAAATAATAATAAGAATACGAATTAAATGCATAGATGAAAACCCCATTGTGTGCGATGTGGACGTGGTCTTGTGCGGCCTTCGGACATTGATGTCGACGCCAATGATGCGGTCCAAACCTCTACGAAGTCCTCTCCAAACCCTAGCCGCGCCTCTCCAAAAGTTAGATCAGAAGAGAGCCAAAAAAGGATCCAAAAACAGTCTCCAAGACGGGCTTTTATAATGCTGAGTCACGGCTTTAAACCTGCTGAAATTAGGATTTCACACGGCCGTGTGGAAATTCCACACGCCCATGTGAAGTTGTTGTTTTGCTGATTCTCGGTAGACAGTGAACAGTAACTTGCTACGGTGCTGCTACAGTACTCGTGCCGAAAAGCTCCCGATTTCATCGTTCTTCATCGAGGCTATTGAATTGGGCACACAATCAAAGGTAGACAATGCCAATTGCTTCAATTCTCCTTATTGGAAAAATTTTCCTTCTTGACACGAGCTAGACTTATTGTGAATGTAACTGCCTTCGTGCCCCTCCAAAAGAGTTTCGCACACACTCACAAGTCTATGCTCATGTGATAAACACCTAACTGTACGTATTATTTATGTATGTTCGCGTATTTTTCGCACACACTTATTGTAGCATCACTGTAGCACGGGGAACTTTGGTGAAACGGCTAAGTCTGGAGATCCATACGGGCGCATAACTGCCCGCATACAGCTCCTGTAGCAGCGGTACTATAGCTGGTTTACTGTAACAGATAACGTAGTAGAAGTACTGTAGCATTTTACTGTAGCACTCACTGCAGCAACTTACACGAAACTCGGGTGCTACAGTGCCGTATGTCGGCCCGTATGCCAGCCCGCATAAGTTGCTGGAATTAGGTTTTAAAGGCCTTTAAGGCATCATTTCTCTTGACTTTTGGCCACCACTTCTCCTCCACCACCATCTAGGGTTTCAAGAGCTTCAAGGCTGCGGGAGAAGGCTGATCTAGGGTGCAAATCGAAGGGGAGAAAAGGAGCGCGATCAAGGAGAAGATCTAGGAGCTTGTTGGCGTGGATCCATCAAGTTCTCATCACCACCTCTAGTCTTCATCTTAGGGGAGTTTGTTATGTGCTTTAGCTTGTATCTCTTGTTCTTTAGATTTTCTCCTTTATTGATGTTGAACTAGACTCCCAAGGTCACCGGGCATCCGGTGAACCTTGGGATGAACTTGCTTGTATGGATACTTTGAGTTTATTTTTGGTATTTGGTTTGGTTGTGGTCTAAGATTTGTGTTCTTTATTGTATCAAATTGCATGAGAACTCTGTGGTTTGAATTCTAGGTTGTACTTGGTTGCGTGACCATCGCCCTTGTACTAGACATGCTTGGCTTAGAAGGGATACATGTACGAATACGCCGTGACCATCGGGTATTTCATACCCCTCCAACCATTAGGGTTGAACCTAGACGTTGTGTTTGACCTTAATTAGGGATTTACCTAGGCGCATTGCAATCGTGTGAGGATTTGGGCGGAAGTGATTCCGTATTCCAATACTCGTACCGGATTAGGGGTTATCACCGTGACCATCGGGGTGACCTACCTTTGGACATCTCTTGGCCTAACCACCATTGCCTATGTTATTCGAGTATCCTTCTAGCTTTAGTTGTCCCGAGGGGATCCTCGCCCGGGGACCTCGAACATTCATTGTTACTTGCTTCCTTAGTACGCTTATGTGGTGAGCCTTAGTCCATGTGTTTATAGTTTTCTATTTGTTATTCTTCTTATCTTACTTTTATCATACAATTGCTAGGTTAGGAAATAGATGAAGGGGAAGTAATAGTAGTTCTTTGGCCCTTGGGAATACGACCCCCTCGTGCTTGCGCGAGGGGTATTACTTGGCGACCCGTGCGCTTGCGGACACTGATCAAGTTTTTGGCGCCGTTGCCGGGGAATTCAAGGAATACTAGGAAAACCTATAGTCTATTGCTCTAGCCATTTTTCTCTTGTTGTGCATATTATTTTAGTGTCTATTGTGTTTGTTTTGTTTTTCTTTGTTTCACTTTGTGTTTTCTTTTTCTTGTACATATTATTTTATTTTATTATCTACTTTCGTTTTCTTGTTTTCCTTTGTGTCACTTTGTGTTTCTTTTTGTGCAAGGTACACTACTCTTGACAAATGCAAGCTCAAAATTGCCCTCCAAGTCCTAACCATGGAACATCGCAAGAGAGGAAGTACACCACCGAGGATGTATTGGCCAAATTTATGATCAACACAGAAAGAAGGTTTCAGAGCTGCGAAAAGAGACTTGATGAGTTTGGCACCATACTGAGGAATGTCCATGCCTCCCTTCATTCTCTTGAGAACCAGGTTGGACATCTTGCTAGGACCCAATCCGAACAATACTCGGTCCTTGATGCCGAATATGAAGCTAGATTTGAGGTCATCCATGCCACACTTTCGGCTGTGCAAGCTTCTCTTCACAAGCTAGAGAGCCGGGTTGAACAATAAATTCGTGAGCCAATAATGGAAGGCCCAACTACAACCTATAATGAAAAAGAAGAGAACTTTGGTATATTGGAGGTTGAAGGAGTCGAGAGAGCACAATTGATAGCACTTGAGCAAGCCATTTGTATAAAAGCTAACAAGAAAACCAAGCACAAGAAAGAACTATTTGGGACAAAAGAAATTGTGGGTTGGGGGTTGAAGCCATCCAATAACCCACCTATGCCGAGGTTAGACACGTCCCAACCAAAACTATTTCCTTGGAGGCCCAAATGATTTTTGTGTGTAATTAAAGGAAGATTGACATTGGTTGAAGAAGGAGATGTGGGTAGGAGGTTTACGCCCCCCAAGGACCCACCCATGCCAAGTTTGAAATTTTTTCAACCTTACTTATTCCCTTGGAGGCCAAAACAAGCTTTGTGGATGCTCCAAGGAAATTCAGCCAGGACCAAAGTAGAGGCGGGGAGGAGATTCAAGCCATCCAAGGGTCCGTCAAAGTTTAAATTGTGCAATGCCCGGCCCAAGCTCTTTCCATGGAGGCCAAAAGGTAACTCATGCTTGGTCTCCACTTTGACACCATCCCAGAAGGTACGCTTCACTTTTCTTGGTAGTTCTTATGCAACCTCTAGCCGGGAGGAACACACCGTCTTCAAGCCCCCTTGAGGTAAAACACGTCGAGCTAATGACGTTAAACAAGCGCTTCTTGGGAAGCAACCCAAGCATTAAATTTCATTGCATGTGTGTTTTCGTATTTTGATGTGTTTGCTTGCTTGAGTGTTCTTTAGATTTCAAGTGTGTTGTTGTGGTTGTTTAGCCATTTTTCTTAATTTTTTCGATCATGTTCATCAATGGTTCTTGTGAGTTCTTTGTGTTTTCATTCATCTTCATGCATCAAATATCATGTTTTTGGTTGTTGTGGGTGATTTCGGCTTTGTTTTTATGTGGTTTTTGGGTGTTTAGATGAGTCTTTGATGAAAAACCTGGATTCCTCCCGTTTCTTGAGCATATGCTTGCCCATATAAAAAATCCAGAAAGTTATACGGGCAAGCATATGCCCGTATGCTTGCCCGCATGGATGCTCGGGCTGAACTTTAAAATGGGTACCTCTTCACCATTTCCTTAATATTTCTCTCATTTCTCATCCGTTTTCCCTCATTCTTTCACCGTTTTTCTCCATTTTTCTTCCTCTACACGAATCTCCTACTTCATAGGACTTAATTTGCATGATTTATTGGAGGTTTCACCATCATTTTCACCGATCTTCGCCGAATCAAGCTTTGGAGCCCTAACTTGTGTTTTGAAGCAAATGTGTTTTTTTTTCTTGATTTTCATGCTTATCTCGCTTCAAAATTTGGGGAATGATGTATGAATGTGTAATATTTGATTTATTTGTATTTTGTGACATTATTTGTAAATTTTTGGGCTTCAAAAAACAAGGGGAAACTCTACCTCTTTCAACACTGTGCTACAGTAACTTTGGACTGAATTTCTCTTGAATTTATTTGTTCACTTGTAGCATGACACGACCCCTTGCGTGTATCCCGCAAGTGCACGGGTTTGTCGAAGTAATAAATTTACCTTGGTGAGAAGGTAGTCGAATCCACAGGGAATAGGGAGATAGAGTATAAGAATTCACTAATTAAGCTATGCGAAATATGGAAAACAATGGTAATATTAATGAATGAATGTATTTCAAAACAATAAACTAAATAGAAGGATGAAAGTAAGAAATGCAAATAGGAAAATCGAGAAGGACTTGCAATGAGTAAAAGGGGGGTATCCGGACAAGCTACCTCTAGGGTCTATGTTTCAAGTGCAAGACTATGATATTATACTCTCCTATTGATGTCAATTGAGTCGAGGAAATCCTAAGACTCACGGTCCCAAACCTAAGGACAACCGTGACTAACCCCAATGCTATGCTTTGGTATTAGGATTCACAACAACCTTCACTCTGTCACCTAGATGATTAAGCCCCAGGGGAGTCCATCTACCTAAACCTCACACTATATGGGATTGCATTATGCTCTAGGGATTCCTAGTGATTAAACCTGTTCCTACAACAATAGTTCTAACCCTTTGGTCCAGGTGAAAGAACCCTAGTCTAGATTAAGCCCCAGCATATAGGATTCACTACAACCCTTCACTCTATTACTTGCGCAATTAAGCCCTAGGGGAGTTTATCTACCTATTGCTTCACTCTATTTCGACCGCTATTAAATCAAGGAATCGGAGGTAGGGAGAAATCACATCGGAAGGGAAAGGGGTACATTGCTACCTCACAACTCTCCCTCTCAACCCTCTTTAGTCTTAAGTAGTCTAATCCTATAGGAGTTGTCACACCTCCAAAGGAAAACCTAGATTGCTCTCAACCCTAATGTCACGTTTAAGGGAAAACAATATCAAGAGATAATTAAGATTAAAACTCAATTTTATTCATCAACGATGGAAAGCATAATAATCAATGTCAAAGAAACATAAGAACCCTAAAGTTTACAAGTCCGAATACCCCACGAAGGGTTTAGCTCCTCATAGAGCTATACATGTTCATCAATGTGGAAAATAAAGCATAAAACATAGACATAGATGAAAACCCCCTCGAAGTTAGTGTGGCCGTGGTCTTGTGCAAACGTCGAACCTCGAAATCGATGGCGACGATGTGCTAGAACCTCCACGAAATCCTCTCCGAAACCCTAGCCGCACTCCCGAAAGTTGGGGAAAAGTTAGGTCGAAAAGATCCTCCAAAAGGTTGCAAAAATCCCCTTTTATAATGTTGAATCGCGGCTTTAAAATTGGACTTATCGGGGGCTTCACACGGCCGTGTGGAATTTCCACACGCCCGTGTGAAGCTTCTGTCTCGGCTGGAAAATTAATTTCACACGGCCGTGTGGAATTTCCACATGCCCGTGTGTCTTCACTGGATGGCTGAAATTGCAAAACACACGGCCGTGTGGAATTTCCACACGCCCGTGTGACTTCTCTGGAACACTAGTCTTCAGCTGAACAGGCTTGGTACTTTGCCGAAACGCCTCCCGGGTCCATTGTTCTTCATCGAGGCCATTACTTGGGCACACAAGCAACGGTAGGTCGCGCCAATTGCTTCAAGTCTTCTTCTTTCGCGAAATTCTCCTAAGTAACACGGATTGGACTTGTTGTGAATGTGACTGCCTTTGTGCCCCTCCAAAGGAGGTTGGCACACATCCACAAGTCCAAATACGTGCTTCGTTCCTTGCTTGGTCCGAGAACATCTCAACATTGGCAAGCGCGACCTAATTTCATTCTTCTTCTCCAATTAGGCTCCACAATACCTTCAATGCACAAGAGAACACAAATGCACACATTTAGTGATAAAATCTAATAAAATGTATGCTTAATGTAAGATAATAACGCTTCGCGATACTATAACACAAGCACTTATCAAACTCCCCCACACTTAAGCTTTTGCTTGTCCTCAAGCAAAAAAAATAAAACGTGAAAGTACTTGGGAAGAACAATTGAAAGTGCTTGGCCTTAGGTTCACCAAAAGTGCAAAAGAAGCATTCTACAAGTAAGGGGAAATCAAAACATTGCATAAGGTTATCAATGCTCTAGCTAAAAACATGAATTAAAAAAAAGGATAATAACTCGAAAACGTGTTAGTGTGTGCGACTTCACTCAAGAGAACCAACGAGTACTCCTCAAACTCTTATTTACAAGGACTTATTTACGAACGGAAAAAAATTAGGAGAGGAAGTAGTAGCTTCACACATCCTCGAAGGTAGCCCTTTCCTAGGCGGCCGCCAAAGGTGGCTTTCACTCTTTCGAGGAGGTAGCTCTTTCTACCGGGGTAGTAGCTTTCACGCATCCCATGAGATAGCTCTTTCTCTCATTAGGGCATAACTTGTATCCGACTTATGAGAGTAGCTACATACTTCATGGGTGGTAGCTCTTTCCACCTCAAATGCATACATAAAAGAAAGCAACTATTCACAAACTCACATTTTTCTCTTTTTTTTTTTTTTTTTTTTTTTATATATATATGCATTTTCCAAAGTAAAACTAAGAACGATGATAAACTTGTCCTTTAAAACTTCAAGATCGAGTTTCCAAAAGATTTCAAGAGTGAGTAGTGCAATAAGGTGTAATCGAGAAAAAATCCCCTAAAATTCAAGTGGAACTAGAGCATGATAGGATACAATGTTAAAAATTCTCCTAAACTATAAGAATACAACCGTTACAACTAAGGTGAACCGCCATAGGCTACATGAGCATAAACAATTGAACGCACAAGTAAAGGTGTGTGCAATGTGAACTCCCCCCCACACTTAAGATGTACATTGTCCTCAATGTACGCACAGAAGCACAATAATAAGTGAAAACGACAAAAGCAATTAGTGTGGAAGTGGCAATTGAAACATTACTCCCCTGAACTCCAAGTGTTGCGTTTGATGGAGCTAAGTCATTGAGAGTTGAGTCTCAATGGTTTGTGGAGCACACACAATCCCATGACCGTGTCAATGACTATTCCTCAAAATCCTTACATCCAAGACCATCTGCGCACACATAAACGAGGGTTCAGTAAAGCTCAATAAAACTCGAGTATATAAAATATAAAGCAATGAATACAACTCGAGACAAAATAAAAAGCAAAATAAAAGCTATACTCAGAGGGAGAATCCCTTCTGAGTACTACAAGTCCAAAATAAAGTAAAGATATACAGAATGACAAATAAAAGAAAAGAATCTAAAATCTAGGACGCCTCAGCGTCGGTGTCCTGAGTGGTGGCCTCTGGTGCTGCTGGAGGCTCTGTATCTGCTGGTGGATCGGCTGATGTCGGTGCAGGTGGATCTGCTGGTGATGCGGGAGATGGAGGTGGTGGAGTGGAAACTCGAGGTCGGACCACGAAGGAGGAGGAGGCAATCTGCTCGAAGGTCTGTCGTAAGCTCTGGAACTGCGCCATCACCTCCTGGTGCTGTGAAATCTGTGTGGCCCTAACCTCAGCCACCTCGGTCTGTAGGATCCCCACTGCGCTCTCGAGGCTCTCCAGTCTGTCCTGGCCTCGAGACGGTGAAAACATCCGCACCGGGGATGGCTCCGGTGCGGTGGGGGGTACCTCAGCCTCTGCCCCTGTCTCTGTGTCCTGCGGGGGTGGCTCCAATGCTGCCTGGGAGTCCTCGGCCTGCGCTGTCCGGGGTATGATCATAGTATAGACTCCTGGTCCTGATCTGCGGACCATACCCATCAGTCTCAGTGTCTCTCTGGTGAGCGGGGCTGGTGTAGCGATCTTTTCGGCCCCGCGCACCCCATCTCTGAGCCCTAGGCCTATAACGAGGCGTGTGATGTAGGGCCCTGAAAAAATGACTCCAACCCTGGGGTACTGGCCCTGGTGGCGAATGTACTCGGCTAGAACGTGCCCCAGGTGAAGTGGCTCACTCTGCACCATGGAGTGCAAGTATAGCAGCTCCTGTCTGCTCAGTACCCCTGTACTGTCCCCTCGGCCACTAATAGACCTGCTCAGGATAGCATGAAGGTACCTGTATGCTGGCCGGGAAAGGAATGTCGCTTTCGAAACCCCCGGCTCATACTGACCATCCCCGCATAGTGTCTCGTAAATCGTCTGTGGTGTGAGGGTACCTGGATACTCGGTGGGTAGCAAAACATACTCCTCTGTCTCGGTGTATGCCTGATCGTACAGGCCCATCAG
The DNA here is from genome assembly GCA_020875875.1 of Dioscorea alata. Lineage (NCBI taxonomy): Eukaryota > Viridiplantae > Streptophyta > Magnoliopsida > Dioscoreales > Dioscoreaceae > Dioscorea > Dioscorea alata. The sequence continues at coordinate 8,555,411 of CM037013.1, read as the reverse complement.
GACTGAGAACTGAGTGACACTCATGCTGAAGTGTCTACCGAGGGCACGGAACTGAATCGTCTGGCTATCCGTGAAGCTATCATACCCTCGGTTGAATTCGAATGTCGATAGGACCTCGAGGGTGATGTCTCGAGTTGCTGGCTCTCGAATAGATAACAATCGGTCCCAACTCCCCACAGCCAGCAAGTCCTCCACCTCTGTAGCTATGGCGTCGCCCCCCTGTATGTCTCTCAATACGCTCAAATCAGGGTAGCGCGACTATCCAAATCGAAGTGACGAGAGTTTCTTGTACCGCTCCCTGTGCTCGGGTAAATCAAACTCCATTTCTTCGGGGGATGGAGTAGCTGCTCGCGGACGCTTGCCGACCGATTTCCTAGGCCTAGTAGACATCTCTGCAAGATTGAAAGAGAAAGAGATCAAAAACAAGTTAAAATACTCAATCTGCAGGAATCCACACGGCCGTGTGTTAATTCCACACGCCCGTGTGGATCATCGGGCGGATAGAGTATAACGGCCGTGGGTTGAAAAATTTAAAATTTACAATCTAATTTGCTTTAATTCATTCTTAAGCAACATTGCATACTCAGAAATCAATTAATAAAGGCGAAATCATCAAAAGAACGAATTAAATTGAGAATCGACGAAGAAAAAGGCTTTGAAGTTCTTACCGACGGAGTGGATGAAGAAATACTAAGAATCGGCCGGAAAACTCCAATAAAAAGCCTCAAAAATCCTCTGAGATGGTTGGCGAACTAGTGGAGAGGGTAGGAGAAAAGTTTAGAATGGAAATAGAAGAGGCACGAGTGAAAACCAAAAGAAATCACGCGGCTTTTGGAGTTCTGGGGATTCACACGGCCGTGTCACGATCCCCCACGGCCGTGTGCCTCTCAAATTAGGGTTCACAGGGGCCAACCCACGCCCCTGTGTGCATTCTGTTTGTTCTCTGACTACCCCACACGGCCGTGTGTTAATTCTACACGGCCGTGTGCCTTCACAAAGATATCCACAGGGGCTGGTACACGGCCCTGTGGAGTCTCGGGAGAACACAAAAGGTCTCTGAAAAACTTCACACGGCCGTGTGGAATTTCCACACGCCCGTGTGCCCAACCTGGCCAAGAACACAAGGCCGGTCACAGGGGCATGTCACACGCCCCTGTGACCTCTCTGGATTGCCCGAGAAAACTAAGTGTTTCACACGGCCGTGTGAATGCACCACACGGCCGTGTGCCTTGACAAGCTCTCCCACAGGGGCTCACACACGCCCCTGTGGTTTCTCGGGAAGTTTGGGGTTCTTTCTGCAGAGTTTCACACGGCCGTGTGGAAATTCCACACGGCCGTGTGCCTTGGCACAGCGGCACTCACAGGGGCATCCACACGCCCCTGTGGACTCTCTGGAAAAGAGTTGAAATTCTGCGGAATTTCGCACGGCCGTGTGTTAATGCCACACGGCCGTGTGCCCCTTCAGAAGTTTTTCACAGGGGCAAAGTCACGCCCCTGTGTCTTCTCTGGTTGAGCTCCAATTGGTAACACACGGCCGTGTGTTAATTCCACACGGCCGTGTGTGTTCTCTGGTTTACTTAGAAAATTTTACAGACTCTCAGAAAAATTCAGAAACTCTTTTAAAACACTTAGAGCCTGGATAAACCATAAAAACATGACCAGAGATTATCGAAAACACACTCAACCGACTCAAACTTCGTCAATTAACGTTAAGGCACATGCAAATAATCGAAAATCCACAAGAAATCCCAGCATATGCACATGAAAATTGGGACACCATTGCTAAGACTTTTATTCAATCCTAAAACTAAACTAAGTACTAGAAAACTATAAAAACGCTTGGGTTGCCTCCGAAGAAGCGCTTGTTTAACGTCACTTAGCTTGACGTACCTGTCTTACCTTACGGAGGTTCATGAGTGGAATTTGCCCTCTTCCCTAAAATTTGAAAGCAAGCATTGCATAATCGTTGCAAGGTAGAGGGAGAATTATCGAGTTTGTTACCACACACGGGTGAAACACCCTTACTCCGTGAATGCTCATCCCCTTTCTTGTTGGGGTTCTTGTTGTGGCGACGTCTCGACCGCTTCAATCTCCGAAGGACTTTCTTCCTAAGCTCCTTCTCCTTCTTGATGTCTATCTCAACTGAAACAAGCGCGAGCACTTCTTCCTCTTCAGTCTCTATGTCTTGGTCCGGCCACCCTTCATATGGATCCGGGTTAAACATATCCTGCATATATTATCAATGCAATCATCAGTGACATCAAGATAATATAGAGCATCATCAAAATCAAGAGAATGTCGCATGGCTTCGGCGAGGCGGTAAGTGAGCTTATCGTCCCCAACCCTAAGTGTGAGCTCTCCACCGTCCATGTCTATCAAAGCCTTGGAAGTGCGCAAGAACGGCCTCCCAAGGATCAGCGGTACCTCGACATCCTCGTCTACATCAAGCACTACAAAGTCGACCGGGAAAATGTACTTATCCACTTTCACCAACACATCTTCAACAACACCCCTCGGATGCCTCACCGATCTATCTGCAAGCTGAAGTGTCATCCGGGTAGGTCTAGGCTCGCCCAAGCCTAGCTTTTGGAAGAACGTGTAGGGCATGACATTGATGCTTGCCCCCGAGTCGGCTAGTGCCATCTCCTCACCCATATCACCAATATTGCACGGTATGATAAAACTTCCGGGGTCCTTCCTCTTGCATGGCATATTCTTCTGTAGCACTGCCGAACAGTTTGCATCGAGGATGACGGATGCACTTTCTTCTAATTTCCTCTTATTGGTTAAGAGGTCTTTTAAGAATTTCGCGTACTTGGGCATTTGGGCTAATGCTTCCGCGAATGGAATGTTGATGTGCAATTGCTTGAAGACACCCAGAAATTTCTTGTATTGCTCATTGTCTTGGTCATTCTTCAATCGTGAAGGATAGGGAATTCTCGGCTTGTAAGGTGGGGGTGCCACCTCTTTCTCCTTTGGTGCTCCATCCTCTATTTCCACGACTTCGGGTGAGTCCTTAGTCTTCTCAAGAGGGAGATGTCCCTCAACCTCCTTACCACTTCTCAAGGTAATTGCCTTTAGTTGTTCTCTTGGGTTGGTCTCCGTATTGCTAGGCAAACTACCTTGAGGTCTCTCCGCCAAAGTCTTCGCAATTTGCCCTACTTGGTTCTCCAAGTTGTGTAGGGAGGCGGTGTGATTGCGAAGAGTAGCTTCCACCGATTGAAACCTTGCATCCGAAGAAGAAATGAACCGTGTGAGGGCTCTCTCTAGGTCAGTCATCTTTCCCTCCAACCCAGTCACTCGGCTTTCTAAATTCGGAGCTTGTTGACTTTGAAATCCCGGTGGTGCACTATTTTTGTTCTGTTGTGATTGTCCTTGATTGCTCCAAGAGAAGTTCGGATGGTTCTTCCATCCCGGATTGTATGTACCACTATACGGGTTGCCTTGGCCTTGTCCGCGATATGAGTTCCCCACAAAATCGGCCTGCTCCACCGTACTAGTGCCTCCAATAGCAATAGGACAATCGCTTGAAGCATGTCCTCCCCCACAACCGTTACAAGTAGTGATGGCCGCAACTCTTGGCGAAACTAGAGCATCTAGCTTCTTACTTAATGATTCCACTTGTGCTGCCAACGATGTAACCGCATCAACTTCATGAATTCCGGCAACCTTTTTCCTATCCCTTGAGTTCCATTGATAGCTATTCATAGCCATCTCCTCTACAAGGTGCCGAGCTTCACCGGGAGTCTTGCTTCCAAGAGTCCCTCCGGCCGCCGCATCTAAGAGTTGCTTTGTACTCGGATTCAGCCCGTTGTAAAATGTGTGAATAATCATCCACTCGGGAAATCCATGTTGCGGACATTTGCGAAGGAGCTCCTTGAACCTGTCCCATGTCTCGAATAGAGACTCCAATTCCATCTGTACAAAGGATGATATCTCATTCCGGAGTCTTGCAGATTTCCCCGGTGGAAAGTATCTAGCCAAGAATGCCTCGGCCATTTCCTCCCACGTAGTAATGGAGGCTCTCGGTAATGAGTGCAACCAATGCCTTGCTTTTCCTTTCAGTGAAAATGGGAAGGCTCTCAATCGAATTGCGTCGTCCGTCACTCCATTTATCTTCAACATGTCACACACTTCCAAAAAATTTTCTATGTGACTATTAGGGTCTTCATCGGCTAACCCATTAAACTGTGCGGACTGTTGCAACATCTGAATGAACGACGGCTTCAATTCGAAATTCATTGCTGTAATTGGGGGCCTCACAATGCTTGATTGGGTCCCCATAACTGCGGGTCTAGCAAAATCGGACAACGTTCGCTGCTGCTCGTTCTGTTCTGCCATTGTCTCTGACCCTTCTGTCTCAATATCGGCTTGATTTGATGCTTCTTGTGCAGGTTCTTTCCCTTTACGATGTGTTCTTCTTCCAATGTCTGGGTCTCCTTCAACAAGTATTGAAGGGTTCCCACGGGTCATAACCTGGAGCCGAAAACAAAGAAAAGAAAAATAAGAACAATGATAGGTAAAGAAGTTATGAAATAGAATGCGAAGTGAATAGCTAAAGTAGTGAAAAACAAATATCTAAAACACCTATTCCCCGGCAACGGCGCCAAAAACTTGACACGACCCCTTGCGTGTATCCCGCAAGTGCACGGGTTTGTCGAAGTAATAAATTTACCTTGGTGAGAAGGTAGTCGAATCCACAGGGAATAGGGAGATAGAGTATAAGAATTCACTAATTAAGCTATGCGAAATATGGAAAACAATGGTAATATTAATGAATGAATGTATTTCAAAACAATAAACTAAATAGAAGGATGAAAGTAAGAAATGCAAATAGGAAAATCGAGAAGGACTTGCAATGAGTAAAAGGGGGGTATCCGGACAAGCTACCTCTAGGGTCTATGTTTCAAGTGCAAGACTATGATATTATACTCTCCTATTGATGTCAATTGAGTCGAGGAAATCCTAAGACTCACGGTCCCAAACCTAAGGACAACCGTGACTAACCCCAATGCTATGCTTTGGTATTAGGATTCACAACACCCTTCACTTTGTCACTTAGATGATTAAGCCCCAGGGGAGTCCATCTACCTAAACCTCACACTATATGGGATTGCATTATGCTCTAGGGATTCCTAGTGATTAAACCTGTTCCTACAACAATAGTTCTAACCCTTTGGTCCAGGTGAAAGAACCCTAGTCTAGATTAAGCCCCAGCATATAGGATTCACTACAACCCTTCACTCTATTACTTGCGCAATTAAGCCCTAGGGGAGTTTATCTACCTATTGCTTCACTCTATTTCGACCGCTATTAAATCAAGGAATCGGAGGTAGGGAGAAATCACATCGGAAGGGAAAGGGGTACATTGCTACCTCACAACTCTCCCTCTCAACCCTCTTTAGTCTTAAGTAGTCTAATCCTATAGGAGTTGTCACACCTCCAAAGGAAAACCTAGATTGCTCTCAACCCTAATGTCACGTTTAAGGGAAAATAATATCAAGAGATAATTAAGATTAAAACTCAATTTTATTCATCAACGATGGAAAGCATAATAATCAATGTCAAAGAAACATAAGAACCCTAAAGTTTACAAGTCCGAATACCCCACGAAGGGTTTAGCTCCTCATAGAGCTATACATGTTCATCAATGTGGAAAATAAAGCATAAAACATAGACATAGATGAAAACCCCCTCGAAGTTAGTGTGGCCGTGGTCTTGTGCAAACGTCGAACCTCGAAATCGATGCCGACGATGTGCTAGAACCTCCACGAAATCCTCTCCGAAACCCTAGCCGCACTCCCGAAAGTTGGGGAAAAGTTAGGTCGAAAAGATCCTCCAAAAGGTTGCAAAAATCCCCTTTTATAATGTTGAATCGCGGCTTTAAAATTGGACTTATCGGGGGCTTCACACGGCCGTGTGGAATTTCCACACGCCCGTGTGAAGCTTCTGTCTCGGCTGGAAAATTAATTTCACACGGCCGTGTGGAATTTCCACATGCCCGTGTGTCTTCACTGGATGGCTGAAATTGCAAAACACACGGCCGTGTGGAATTTCCACACGCCCGTGTGACTTCTCTGGAACACTAGTCTTCAGCTGAACAGGCTTGGTACTTTGCCGAAACGCCTCCCGGGTCCATTGTTCTTCATCGAGGCCATTACTTGGGCACACAAGCAACGGTAGGTCGCGCCAATTGCTTCAAGTCTTCTTCTTTCGCGAAATTCTCCTAAGTAACACGGATTGGACTTGTTGTGAATGTGACTGCCTTTGTGCCCCTCCAAAGGAGGTTGGCACACATCCACAAGTCCAAATACGTGCTTCGTTCCTTGCTTGGTCCGAGAACATCTCAACATTGGCAAGCGCGACCTAATTTCATTCTTCTTCTCCAATTAGGCTCCACAATACCTTCAATGCACAAGAGAACACAAATGCACACATTTAGTGATAAAATCTAATAAAAGGTATGCTTAATGTAAGATAATAACGCTTCGCGATACTATAACACAAGCACTTATCATAGCATCATTGTGAATATCCTACAACACTTGCAATAAAAAGAGTTGGACTTCATGATCTTGATTGCTCAAAGAACTTGCTTGGATTATCTCTTGTTTAATTGTTTTTGTGTTGTTAAGTGTTTGTTTGATTGTTTGTGTGTGTTCTTTTTCCTTGTGTGTGATGGAATGGATACCTTGAGATGATGTTCCTTTCTACCTTGCAGGGTGGAATGGGGGCATCAAGCACACTTTCTTTCTCCATTTTGTACAAGAACCCTTGGTGGTCACCCCGATTTCATGGACTTCAAGACTTATGTTTTGAGACTCGGGGAAGTTCACGAAACCCTCCTACTATGTTTTTACTATCTATCTTGTTGCATTCTATTATTTAGGCACATTGAGGGCAATGTGCATCTTTAAGTGGGGGGTGGAGTTGGATTTTCATGAACTTTGAAATTTCTTTGCAATTGCATGCTTAACAACCTATGATAGCTATGATTTTATTGTTAAGGACTTCCTAGCTTGGTAGAATGATAGTTGTGAGCTGTACTTTACCTGTGCTTGAATGTAGTTCTGTTTCATCTTTAGTGTACCCTTATACTTGTTCACGATCACTTTCACCTTGTACACTCCAACCAACCCATTGCAATGTTGTTGGCACTAAAATGTTAAAGTCTACTTTCAATTCTCTTTTAAGAGCTTTTGAGGTCCTTCGTTGTTTTCTTTGGCCTTAAGTAAGGTTGTTTAACAGGTTTTATAGTAGGGGATATGAGATACATTGTATATATATATATATAAAAAAAAAGTGGAGTCTATGACAGTATTCCTCTGCTAATACAGCATGAATGCGTCTATGTGGACTGTAATCAAGTAGGATGGGTGGCTCTTGTGCCTGGCCAGCATGTGCACCTGTCTGAAAGATTTTTGTGCAGTCTATGTTAGTCGGACTCAGAAAAAAAAAAAAAAGATAAAAAGTATGTATATATGTAGGAAAAGAATAAAGTATCTTGTCTGTGTCCCTTGGAACCTGTTGCACTGCCACTTGAGAGCCAAAGTGTTATTTAGGACCCAAAGGACTCTTAACTGGGTATTGAGGGTGTCTTTAACACTTTAATGCCATCTTCATTGTGCGTGGGGTGAATGGTCATCCTGGGGTAATCTAGGGTGTGGAGGTCAAGGTGAGAGTTTGCACACACTCACGGCGGCACTCTAGGAGAAACAGAACTAATATTACATCACTATTCATTGAACAGCTCACTTCTTCATTTTTGTCTATTTGTGCTTGCGGAGTTCTTTACTATTGAGCTTGAGGTCGTACATTTTCAGATTTATAAATACCCTGATTTGCCGATTTTTAGAGGATCTTTTGTGTGGCTTTTGAGGGCGAAGCGGCTAGGGTTTGAGGAGGAGGTCTTTGCCGAATTGGAGGGCCGTTCTTTACCAACTTTGATAGTTCTTTCCTCTGTCATAGCATCGAGGGAGTCATTGGCAACCTAGCTTCGAAAAAGGATCCTTCAAGACGTTGAGCGACCCATCAAGGCCATCATCACGAATTCAAGGAGGTTTACTTCCATGGTTTACATTGCTTTTCATTGTGTTATGTTTTGCTTTGTAATAAGCCCCATGGAGGGCTAAAACCTAGTAGATACTTGGGCATGTGAACCTTAGGTTTTGATTCATGTATTGACTTTCTTTATGCTTTCTTTTAATTACGAGTTAATTTGAGTTTTAATCTTGTTTAATCATTGCTTGCATGCCTTATTGATTCGTATGGTTGTTTGGTATGCTTGATTTGTTGCCTTGGTAGAGAGAGGTCTCCATTAGGGATTAGAACATACAAGGTTAATGAGGGTTGAGAGGGTGAGTCTTGAGATAGGGGAGTGTTCCCTTTCCCTTCCGATCGAGTGTTTCCTATCTCCGTATTCCCTAAGTTTTATGCAACCATATGGGGTGTGAGACGTGAGATTGATAGATTTCTCTGCCGGGACCTTCGTAGGGGGTTAGGGATCTTTCGTCTAGAAATAGGGTTAGATCTAATTTTAGGAATCGGTTTCACTCTTAGGTATCCCTAAAGTTCATTACGGTCATATGGGGTGTGAGGTGTTGAGATTGAGCGATTTGTCCGCCGGGACCTTGTAGGGGACTAGTATCGGTGGCATGGAGGCAGGGACCGATTATTCTTGGATTGCCTCGACTCATAGAACTCAGTTTAAAAGCATTTAGTTAGTCTTTCACTTCATGATAGAGCCTAGGGGGAGCATTGCCCGGGTATCTGATCTTCATTGATTGAGATCTCCCTTTATTTACCCTTTGCCTATTCATCTCTGGTATTAATTTCTATGCACCCTAGATCACCACAAAATCACATTAGTCATTAGGCTAGATTGCAGAGAAGAAGTTAGTACTAGTAGCCCTGTTCCCTGTGGATTCGACTACCCTACTCACCGGGTATATTTATTACTTCGACAACCCGTGCACTTGCGGTACAAACACGCAAGGGGTGTGTCACACAGCGCCCAAAACTAGATAGTGTCTATGTCTGTAAAGCTGGTATACCCCCTATCGAACTCAAAGGAGGCCAGTACCTCGAGTGCTAGTGTATGCATCACCGGCTCTCTGATCGATAGTAAATGGCCCCAACCCCTTACTGTCACTAACTCCTCAACCTCGCTGGCTAGCTCGTCTCCTAACTGTATCCCTCGAAGTGCGCTAATGTCCAGGATCCGAGACTGTCCAAAACAGAGCTGTGACAATCGCTTCAACCGGACCCAATGCTTAGGTAATGGGAAATCAATCTCCTCAGGGGGTGGGGAAGGCTCACGGGGGCACTTCCCTGCCGAAATCTTTGACCTGGTGACACGACCGTTTGCGTGTGCACCGCAAGTGCACGGCCTTGTCGAAGTAATAAAATTACCCTGGTGAGTGGGTAGTCGAATCCACAGGGAATAGGGATTTAGAACACAAGAATTTACTATTTAGTTATGCGGTGTACAAAAAGAAATAATTGGAGTGATGAGTGAATTTATGGAAACAATTAAAATAAATGACAAGAAAGTAAATAGAGAGATGAAAGACGAGAGAAAAGCAAGTAGAAGTTAAAAGAGCAAGACTAGCAATGGGTGAGATAGGGTATCCGGACAAGCTACCTCTAGGACTTATGCTTCTAGTGCAAGACTATGCTATTATACTTTCCTATTGATGTTAATTGAGTCGAGGATATCCTTAAACTCACGGTCCCAAAACTTAAGGTCAACCGTAACTAACCCCAACATTATGTCCCGGTATTAGGATTCACTACGACCCTTGACTCTTGTTGACCTGTCAACTAAGTCCCAGGGGAGTCTATCTTCCTAAACCTAACACTACGTGGGATTGCTTTAAGCTCTAGGGATTCCTAGTGATAAAACATGTTCCTCTATGTAGTTCTAACCCTTTGGTCTAGGTGGAAGAACCCTAGTCTAAATTGAGCCCTAAAACTCTATCTAGATCGCTAATTAACCAAGGAAATGGAGGTAGGGAGAAATCACACCGGAAGGGAAAGGGGTACATTGCTACCTCACAACTCTCCCTCTCAACCCTCTTCAGTCTTAAGTAGTCTAATCCTATAGGAGTTGTCACACCTCCAAAAGATAACTTAGATTGTTCTCAACCCTAGTGTCACGGCTAAGGAAGAACAATAGCAAAAGATAATTAAAACTGAAACTCGAATTTATTTATCAATATTGGAAAAGCATAATAACAATGTCATAGAAACATAATGATCCTAGGGTTTTACAAGTCTGAATACCCACGAGGGGTTTAGCTCCTCATGGAGCTATACATGTTCATTAAGGTGTAAAATAAATTGCAAAATAAGAACATCAGTGAAAACCCCCTCGCGTGTGATGTGGCCGTGGTCTTATGCTGCCGTCGGACGTCGATGACGATGCCGTTGCCGTGCTCCAATCCTCCACAAAGTCTTCTCCAAAACCCTAGCCGCATCCTCTCGAAGTTGGAGAGAAAGCTAGGCCAAAAGATTCTCAAAAAGTCTCACAATTGGGCTTTAAATAGGTTGAGTGTGGCTTTAAATTTGAACTTATCGGGGCTTCACACGGCCGTGTGGAATTTCCACACGCCCGTGTGAAGTCTTTGGCTTGCTGGAAAATGATTCACACAGCCGTGTGTTAATTCCACACGCCCGTGTGAATTCTCTGGAAACTTAATCTTCAGCAGAAAATGCACAGTAACTTGCCGAAACGCTCTCGAATATGTTGTTCTTCATCGAGGCCATTTAATTGGGCACACAATCAATGGTAGATCATGCCGATTGCTTCAAATCTCCTTCTTGGTGAAGTTCTCCTAGGTTACACGAGTTAGACTTGTTGTGAATGTGACTACCTTTGTGCCCCTCCAAAGGAGGTTGGCACACACTCACAAGTCCAAGTTCGTGCCTTGTTCCTTGCTTGGTCCGAAAACCTCCCAACAACGGCGAACACGACCTAACTTTGTTCTTCTTTTTCCAACTTGGCTCCACAAACCTAGAACGTACAAGAATACACAAATGCACACTATTTAGTGATAAAATCTGATAAAAGAGATGCTAATAGTAAGATAGTAACGCTTCGCGTCACTATAACACAGGCACTTATCAAATCCCCTCACACTTAAGCTTTTGCTTGTCCTCAAGCAAAAATAAAACGTGAAAATACTTGGGAAGAACAATTGAAAGTGCTCGGCCTTAGGTTCACCAAAAATATGCAAAGGAAGCATCCTACAAGTAAGGGGAAATCAAAACATTGCATAAGGTTATCATTACTCTAGCTAAAAACATGAATAAAAAAGGATAACAACTCAAAGACGTGTAAGTGTGTGCGAATTCACTCAAGAGAACCAACGAGTACTCCTCAAACTTTTGTTAGAAAGGACTTATTTATATACAAAAACCAAAACTAAAGAGAGAAGGAAGTAGTAGCTTCACACATCCTTGAAGGTAGCCTTTTCATAGGCGGCCGCCAAAGATGGCTTTCACACTTTCGAGGAGGTAGCTCTTTCTACCGGGGTAGTAGCTTTCACGTATCCCATGAGATAGCTCTTTCTCTCATTAGGGCATAACTTGTATCCGACTTATGAGAGTAGCTACATACTTCATAGGTGGTAGCTCTTTCCACCCCAAATGCATACATAAAACAAAGCAACTATTTACAAACTCATATTTTTTCTCTCTCTTTTTTTTTCATATTTTTCTCTCCTTATATATGCATTTTCCACAGTAAAACTAAGAACAACGATAAACTTGTCCTTCAAAACTTCAAGATTGAGTTTCCAAAAGATTCCAAGAGTAAGTTGTGCAATAAGGTGTAATCGAGCAAAAATTCCCTAAAAATTCAAGTAAAAACTAGAGCATGATAGGATACAATGTTTAAAAATTCTCCTAGTCTCTAAGAATACAAACGTTGCAACTAAGGTGAACCGCCATAGGCTACCTGAGCATGAGCAATTGAACGCGCAAGTAAAGGTGTGTGCAATGTGAATCCTCCCCCCCACACTTAAGATGTACATTGTCCCCAATGTACGCATGCAAGCACAATAAAAATAAAGCAATGAACAACAATTAGTGTGGAAATAGACAATTGAAACATTACTCCCCTAAACTCCAAGTCTTACGTTTGATGGAGCTAGGTTCATCGAGAGTTGAGTCTCAATGTTTTTGTGGAGCATACACGGTCCCATGACCATGCTTATGACTACTCCTCAAATTCCTTCCATCTAAGACCATCTGCACACATACGCAAGGGTTCAGCATAGCTCAAGAAAAACCAAAATAAAACTCGAGTATATAAAAATATGAAGATGAAATACAACTCGAGACAGAATAAAATAAACGAAACTAAAAACAAACCCAGAAGAAGAGTCCTTTCTGGGTACTACATGTCCAACAAAAAAATATAAAGTGCAACAGAAGTGAAAATAAACTAAAATAAAACTACGACGCCTCAGCGTCGGTGTCATGCTGTGGATCCTCTGGTGCTGCTGCTGGTGCTGGTGCTGGTGGATCTGATGGTGATGGAGACGGAGGTGGAGTCGGTGAAGGGACCCGTCGAGGTCGTTGATAAGTGCTCGTGTTATAGTAATGCGAAGTGTTATTATCTTGCAATGAGCATTGATTTAATCAGATTTTATCACTAAAAAGTGTGCATTTGTTTACTTTTGTGCATTGTAGGGTTGTGGAGCCAATTTGGAGAAGAACGAAGCAAGAATAGGTTATGTTCGCCATTGTTGAGGAGTTTTCGGACTAAGCAAGGAACAAGGCATGAGTTTAGACTTGTGGAGCGGTTACTGTAGCAAAGTTACTGTTCACAGTGCCGAAAAATCATGATTTTAGAATTTCCACACAGCCATGTGGAATTAAGACACGGGCGTGTGGAATTCCTGGTTTTACACAGGGCCGTGTGGAATTAACACAGGGCCGTGTGGAACTCCGATTTCAGCGTATAAATAGCCCGTTTTCAGATCTATTTGGGGGACCCTCCCCTTCTATCACTTGGATATCTTTTGGGGGGCTTTCGGCTAGGGTTTGGAGAGGTTCTTGGAGGTCTTTGGAGGCGATAAAACGGCATCGACATCGACATCCTTTGGAAGAAAGCTATTGGGGAAGCTCTCATCGGCATTGATTTGTCGAGGTGTGCCTTAGGCTTGACAAGGGATTCGTTGGAGAAGACACGCGACTACACAAGACCATCGATACGATCTACAAGGGAGTTTTCTTTATGGTTTTCATGCATATGTTCTTAAACTATTTATTGACTTTGTATTGCTCCATGGAGAGCTAAACCCTAGTGGGTATTCGGACTTGTAAACCCTAGGATGATATTGTTTCTATGAATTTTATTATACTTTCTTAATTTAATGTTCTATTATTGAGTTCCAATCTTGCATGCTGATTGTATAAGATTTTCCCTTAGCCGTGACACTAGGGTTGAGAATCTATTAGGTTATCCTTTGAGGGTGTGACAACCTCTATAGGATTAGACTACACAATTTTGGAGAGGGTTGAGAGGGAGAGTTCTGAGGTAGCGATGTACCCCTTTCCCCTCCGGTGTGGTTTCTCCCTACCTCCGTTTCCTTGATTCATTAGCGGTCGAGATAGAGTGAAGTGCTAGGTAGATAAACTCCCATGGGCTTAGTTACGCGAGTAACAGAGTGAAGGGTTGAAGTGAATCCTACGCACTGGGGCTTAATCTAGACTAGGGTTCTTCCACCTGGACCAAAGGGTTAGAACTACACATAGGAACAGGTTTTACCACTAGGAGTCCCTAGAACTTAATGCAATCCCACGTAGTGTGAGGCTTAGGTAGATATACTCCTCTAGGGCTTAGTTGACAGGTCAACGAGAGTCAAGAGTCGTAGTAAATCCTAATGCCGGGACATAGTGTAGGGGTCAGTCACGATTGACCTTAGGTTTGGGACCGTGTGTTTAAGGATATCCTCGACTCAATTAGACATCAATTAGAGGGTATAATACTAGTCTTGCACTAAAAGCATTAGTCTTAGGGGGAGCTTTGTCCGGGTACCCCATCTTTATATCGATTACCTCTCCTACCCTCATTATTCTTCTTGCCCTCTTTTATTTTCTTTTACATTTATATATATATATATATATATATACTTCTTTCATCATCGACTTCTTTCATAGCTAAATAGCGATAACACTTGTTTCTGAACAATATTCCCTGTGGATACGACTACCCACTCACCAGGGTATTTTTATTACTTCGACAACCCGTGCACTTGCGGGGTACACACGCAAGGGGTGTGTCAAGTTTTTGGCGCCGTTGCCGGGGAATAGGCGTTTTAGAGACATTTGTACTTTGCTATTTTAGCTATTCATCATTCATTCTATTTCACCTTTTCTTATTCTTCCATCATTCTTATTTGTTTTTCTTTTTTTTTTGTCTTACTTTTTCTTGCAAGGGGCCTAAATGGAGATTGATGCAATCATTGAGCTATATTCTCAAGTTGAAGCTCTCAGTACAAGGCTTGATAGAATTATTGCTTCACAACAACAAAGCAATCCAAACTACAACACATATCATCCAAATGAAAGGAGCTACCAAAATTTTTTATGGCATAACGATGGACAACATTGGGAAGCACCTCAAGAGCGATTTCAAAAGGATGAGAGACTCGAAGAGGATGCACCTCCGTGGAGAAAGGTACTAGATAACTTTATTGAAGCATCCGATGCCTCTTGCCAAAGTATGGAAGCCACACGAAAGTGTCATGAAGCCTCCTACAACAACCTTAAACATCAATTAGGATGGATACTTGACACACTCTCCAAGGAACATGAAGTATTCGAGCAAGTAAAGCAAGACCCTTGTAGAGATGATGTGGTCGTGAATGATAATGAAGAAATGGGGCATACCGAGTATGTTGCTGTAGAAATTGAAGAGGAAAAAGTAGAATGTCATTTGAAGAATTGGGATTACTTGAATGAAGATGGTGCTTGTGAGCAAGAAAATTCTCGAGGGGATTTGCTAGTGTCATGTTCCTTTCAAGATGAAAATACACAAGAAGAAGCAACCCCTAAGGTAATGGAACAAGCACCGCTCTTTGGTATTGATCAACTCATAAAAAGCAAGAAAGAGATTTTGGGAAGGGAAAAAGATGTGGGGAGGATATTTAAACCATCCAATGACCCACCTATGCTAAGCTTGGACAATTCCCAACTCAAATTGTTTCCTTGGAGACCAAAAGTAGGATGGTTGGACCCTCCAACAAATACTCCACCTCGGCAAGTCGATTTTTGGTTTAAAGGAAGTAGCTATGCAAGATCTTGTCGGGAGGAACACACTCTTTTCAAGCTGCCTTGAGGTAAGAAAGAGGTACGTCAAGCTTAGTGACGTTAAACAAGCGCTTCTTGGGAGGCAACCCAAGTTTTTATTGCTTTTCTAGGCTTTAGTATAGTTTTAGCATGAATAATTGCTTAGTGTTGGTGTTTTCATTTTATTATGCGTGTGCTATGATTTCTTATGGATTATTGGTGTTGTAGTGTGCATAATTGTGACTGTTGAAGTTTTGGGTCGTTTGAGTGTGTTTTCATGGATCTCTGGTCGTGTTCTTATCGTCTATGCAAGCTCTAAGTGTTATAATCGTGTTTCTGAAATTTTCTTTAGAGTTTGTAATTTTTCTAAGTCATCCAGAGAAAGCACACGGCCGTGTGGAATTTCCACACGGCCGTGTGAACCATTTCAGAGCTCATCAAGAGAAGACACAGGGGCGTGTGATTGCCCCTGTGAATGACCATATGAAGGCACACGGGTGTGTGGAATTTCCACACGGCCGTGTGGATCTCTGCAGAGCTACAACTCTCCATCCCGAGAGACACAGGGGCAGTGTGAGTGCCCATGTGTATAGCACACAGCCGTGTGGAAATTCCACACGGCCGTGTGGATGTTCTGCAGAACAAGAACTTCATCTAGAGGATCACAGGGGACGTGTGAGTGCCCTTGTGGGTGAGCGTCTGCATGGCACACGGCCGTGTGGAATTTCCACACGGCCGTGTGGAACACTTAGATGATTTTCTTGGGATCCAGAGAGTCCACAGGGGCGTGTGGGTGCCCCTGTGGCCGGCCGTGTGTTGGCCAGGTTGGGCACACGGCCATGTGGAATTTCCACACGGCCTTGTGTATGTTCTGGAAAGCAAACAGAGGAAACACAAGGAGGTGTGACAGCCCCTGTGAACCCTTCTAGTGGAGGCACACGGTCGTGTGGAAATTCCATACGACCGTGTGGATGTACAGAACATGATAGGTTGTTTTTAATTTTAAAATCTTCTTTTGCCTTTTCAATTCTAAATGCCTCCACACTCAAGGGATGTTTCCTCACATTTTCCCAACCCTCTCTTTGTCCATTTAAGGAGTTTTTAAGTTGTTTTCCGACCATATTCGAAGTTTTTGATTTTTACTTCATCGGTAAGCATATTTTCTCCTTTTCTTCGTCAATCTTTTCTTTTTCAGCACCAGATCCACCAGTATCAGCACCGACAGCAGCACCGGAGATCGAAGAACGGACGACACCGACGCTTGAGGCGTTTTTAGCTTTATTTTTCTTTTGTTTTATTTTACTTTTATTGAGCTTCACTGATCCCCCTTGTGTACGTGCAGATGGTCTTGGATGCAAGGAATTTGAGTACTAGTCATAAGCACGGTCATGGGACCGTGTACCCTCCACAACCCGTTGAGACTCAACCCTTAATAAACATAGCTCCATCAAACGTACCACTAGGAGTTCAGGGGAGTATTGTTTCAATTGCCCACCTCCACACATTATGTTTTGATTGTTATACTTTTTATTGTGCTTGCATGTGTACATTGAGGACAATGTACATCTTAAGTGTGGGGGGGAGTTCACATTGCACACACTTTTACTTGTGCGTTCAATTGCTTATGCTTATGTAGCCTATGGCAGTTCACCTTAGTTGCAACGGTTGTATTCTTATAGTTTAGGAGAATTTTTAACATTGTATCCTATCATGCTCTTGTTTCTACTTGAATTTTAGGAATTTTTTGCTCGATATTCTCATATTACACAACTTACTCTTGGAATCTTTTGGAAACTCAATCTTGAAGTTTTTAAGGACAAGTTTATCATCGTTCTTAGTTTTACTTTGGAAAATGCATATAAAAAAGAAATTGAAAAATGAAAAAAAAATATGGAAAAGAGAAAAAGAGAAAAAATATATGAGTTTGTAAATATTAGCTTTGTTTTAATTATGCATTTGGGGTGGCAAGAGCTACCGCCTATGAAGTATGCAGCTACTCTCATAAGTCGGATACAAGTTATGCCATAATGAGAGAAAGAGCTATCTCATGGGATGCGTGAAAGCTACTACCCCGGTAGAAAGAGCTACCTCCTCGAAAGAGTGAAAGCCACCTTTGGCGGCCGCCTAGGAAAGGGCTACCTTCAAGGATGTGTGAAGCTACTACTTCCACCACTATTTTTGTTTTTGTATATAAATAAGTCCTTTCTAACCAAAGTTTGAGGAGTACTCGTTGGTTCTCTTGAGTAAGATCGCACACACCAACACATTTTCGAGTTTTCATCCTTTTTGATTCAAGTTTTTAGCTAGAGCATTGGTAACCTTATGCAATGTTTTGAGTTCCCCTTACTTGTAGAATGCTTCTTTTGCATGCTTTTGGTGAACCTAAGGCCGAGCACTTTCAATTGTTCTTCCCAAGTACTTTCACGTTCTATTTTGCTTGAGGACAAGCAAAAGCTTAAGTGTGGGGGGATTTGATAAGTGCTCGTGTTATAGTAATGCGAAGTGTTATTATCTTGCAATGAGCATTGATTTAATCACATTTTATCACTAAAAAGTGTGCATTTGTTTACTTTTGTGCATTGTAGGGTTGTGGAGCCAATTTGGAGAAGAACGATGCAAGAATAGGTTATGTTCGCCATTGTTGAGGAGTTTTCGGACAAAGCAAGGAACAAGGCATGAGTTTAGACTTGTGGTTGTGTTCCAAACTCCATTGGAGGGGCACAAGGGCAGTCACATTCACAAAAGTCTAACTCGTGTCGCATTGGAGAACTTCGCTAATGAAGAGAAATGAAGTAATCGACATAATCTACCATTGATTGCGTGCCCAATTCAATGGCCTCGATGAAGAACGATGAATTCGGGAGCATTTCGGTTAAGTACTGTAGCAAAGTTACTGTTCACAGTGCCGAAAAATCACGATTTCAGAATTTCCACACGGCCGTGTGGAATTAAGACACGGGCGTGTGGAATTCCTGGTTTTTCACAGGGCCGTGTGGAATTAACACAAGGGCGTGTGGAACTCCGATTTCAGCCTATAAATAGCCCGTTTTCAGATCTATTTGGGGGATCCTCCAATTCTATCACTTGGATATCTTTTGGGGGGCTTTCGGCTAGGGTTTGGAGAGGTTCTTGGAGGTCTTTGGAGGCGATTAAACGGCATCAACATCGACATCCTTTGGAAGAAAGCTATTGGGGAAGCTCTCATCGGCATTGATTTGTCGAGGTGTGCCTTAGGCTGGACAAGGGATTCGTTGGAGAAGACACGTGACTACACAAGACCATCGATACGATCTACAAGGGAGTTTTCTTTATGGTTTTCATGCATATGTTCTTAAACTATTTATTGACTTTGTATTGCTCCATGGAGAGCTAAACCCTAGTGGGTATTCGGACTTGTAAACCCTAGGATGATATTGTTTCTATGAATTTTATTATGCTTTCTTAATTTAATGTTCTATTATTGAGTTCCAATCTTGCATGCCGATTGTATGAGATTTTCCTTTAGCCGTGAAACTAGGGTTGAGAATCTATTAGGTTATCCTTTGAGGGTGTGACAACCTCTATAGGATTAGACTACACAATTTTGGAGAGGGTTGAGAGGGAGAGTTGTGAGGTAGCGATGTACCCGTTTTCCCTCCGGTGTGGCTTCTTCCTACCTCCGTTTTCTTGATTCATTAGCGGTCGAGATAGAGTGAAGTGCTAGGTAGATAAACTCCCCTGGGGCTTAGTTACGCGAGTAACAGAGTGAAGGGTTAAAGTGAATCCTACGCACTGGGGCTTAATCTAGACTAGGGTTCTTCCACCTGGACCAAAGGGTTAGAACTACACATAGGAACAGGTTTTACCACTAGGAGTCCCTAGAACTTAATGCAATCCCACGTAGTGTGAGGCTTAGGTAGATATACTCCTCTAGGGCTTAGTTGACATGTCAATGAGAGTCAAGAGTCGTAGTGAATCCTAATGCCGGGACATAGAGTAGGGGTCAGTCACGGTTGACCTTAGGTTTGGGACCGTGTGTTTAAGGATATCCTCGACTCAATTAGACATCAATTAGAGGGTATAATACTAGTCTTGCACTAAAAGCATTAGTCTTATGGGGAGCTTTGTCCGGGTACCCCATCTTTATATCGATTACCTCTCCTACCCTCATTATTCTTCTTGCCCTCTTTTATTTTCTTTTACATTTATATATATATATATATATATATATATATATATATATATATATATATATATATATATATATATATATATATATATATACTTCTTTCATCATCGACTTCTTTCATAGCTAAATAGCGATAACACTTGTTTCTGAACACTATTCCCTGTGGATACGACTACCCACTCACCAGGGTATTTTTATTACTTCGACAACCCGTGCACTTGCGGGGTACACAAGCAAGGGGTGTGTCAGTCGTACCACAGATCGCTCGAACATCTGTATAATCATGGCAAGCTGTACCGATAACTGAGGAACTGCGATGCCTGAGTGGTCCTCAACTCTGCAAACTCTGCTGCCTGTGCGGCCCTCATCTCGGCCAGCTCTGTCTGCAGAACACCCACAGCACTCTCGAGGCGCTCGAACCTGTCCTGGCCTCGAGAAGGGGAGTAAATATGCACTGGATGTGGCTCTGGTGCTGTGGGTGGTCGCTCGGCCTCTGTGTGCTCCGAGGGTGGCTCTATCGCTGCCAAGGTCCCCTCTGTCTCATCTGGCTCTGTAGATCCTAAGTGGTGGATGATCAGTGTATAGACTCCTGGTCCTGCTCTGCGGACCATCCCCATCAGTCGCAATGTATCTATGCTAAGCGGGGCTGGTGTAGTGATCTTCTCGGCCCCGCGCACCCCATCTCTGAGTCCGAAGCCTATGATGAGGCGTGTGATGTAGGGACCTGCAAAGATGACTCCAACCCTGGGGTACTGGCCCTGGTGGCGCATGTACTCGGCTAGAATGTGCCCCAGGTGGAGTGGCTCGCTCTGTACCATTGAATGTAAATATAGCAGCTCCTTTCTACTCAATACCCCTGTACTGTCCCCTCTGCCACTGATCGATCTGCTCAAAATGGCATGCATCTATCTGTACGCTAGCCGGGAAAGAAAAGTCGCCTTCGAAACCCCCGGCTCGTACTGGCCATCCCCGCACATGGTCCAGTAAATCCTCTGTGGTGTGAGGGTCCCTGGATAATCGGTGGGCAATAATGAGTACTCCTCTGTCTCAGTGAATGCCTGATCGTATAGGCCCATCACGATCGAGAACTGAGTGACACTCAGGCTGAAGTGTCTACCGAGGGCACGAAACTGGATCGTCTCGCCATTTGTGAAGCTATCGTACTCTCGGTTGAACTCAAAGCTCGACAAGACCTCAAGGGTGAGTGCTCGAGTCGCTGGCTCTCTGATCGATAGTAGTCGGTCCCAACTGCCCACTGCCAACAACTCCTCAACCTCGGTCGCTACGGCGTCGCCCCCTTGTATATCTCTCAACATACTCAAGTCTGGGTAGCGAGACTGTTCAAATCGAAGTGCCGAGAGTTTCTTGAATCTCTCTCTTTGTTCTGGTACATCAAACTCCATCTCCTCGGGAGGTGGAGTAGCCTCTCGCGGATGCTTCCCTGCTGACTTCTTAGACCTAGAAGACATACCTGCCAAATTGCAAAAGAAACCAGTTAAAAATCAGTTCAACAAAACAATCTGCAAAATCCACACGGCCGTGTGGAATTTCCACACGCCCGTGTGGAGCTTTTGGCGGACAGAGCCTCACGGCCGTGGGTCTAGAAATCCAAAATTTACATTCTAGTTTGTTCTAATTCATCCCTAAGCATGCTCGCATACATAATAAACATTTAAAACAAGCGAAATCATCCAAAGAACGAATCAAATTAAGAATTGACGAAGAAAAGAGGAAGGGAGAGCTTACCGACGGTTTGAAGTGAAAAACCAATGAAATCGGCCGGAAAACTCCAATAAAATCCTTCAAAAGGCCCAGAGAAAGTCAGGGAAGTAGTAGAGTGGGTAGGAGAAGAGTTTGGAATGAAAATATCAAGAGGCATGAGTGAAAACTAAAAGAATTCGCACGGCTTTTGAAGTTTTGGGAATTCATATGGCCGTGTGGAAATTCCACACGGCCGTGTGCCTCTTAAATTAGGGTTCATAGGGGCCAACACACGCCCCTGTGTGCATTTTGTTTACTCTCTGGCTACCCCACACGGCCGTGTGAACAATACACATGGCCGTGTGCCTTCACAGGTTGATCCACAGGGGCTCTCACACGGCTCTGTGGATTCACGGGAAAATACAGAAGGTCTCTGAAAATTTTCACACAGCTGTGTGTTAATTCCACGCGGCCGTGTGCCGTAGACAGTCGCACTCACAGGGGCACTCACACGACCCTGTGGACTCTCTGGAAAAGAGTTTAAGTTCTGTGAATTTCCACACGGCCGTATGGAATTTCCACACGGCCGTGTGCCCCTTCTGAGGTTGTTCACAGGGGCATAGACACGCCCCTGTGCCCTCACTGGTTGAGCTCTAGTTGGTAACACACGCCCGTGTGGAAATTCCACACGGCCGTGTGTTTTCTCTGGTTTACTTAGAAAAATTCACAGACTCTTACAAAAAATTCAGAAACTCTTTTAAACCACTTAGAGCCTGTATAAATCATAAAAACACGACCAGAGACCATTGAAAACACACTCAACCGACTTAAACTTCTTCCATTAATAGTAAGGCACACGAAAGTCAACAATCCATACTAAAAATCGCAACACATGCATTAAAACTTCAGGACAACAAAACTAAGACTTTTATTCAACCTAAAACTAAACTAGATCTTAGAAAAACATGTAAACCTTGTGTTGTCTCCCAAGAAGCGCTTGTTTAACGTCACTTAGCTTGACGTACCTTGCTTACCTTACGGAGGTTCATGAATGAAGGTTGACCTCTTTCCTACAACCTGAAAACATGCATTACATAACCTTTGTAGAATAGAGGGGGAGTTAGTAAGTCTGTTACCACACAAGGGTGAACCACCCTTATTCCGTTCTTGCTCATCCCTGTTGTTCTTGGGTTTTTTCGTGTGCCGCCTCCTTGCTCTCTTCATTCTTCTCCTCATCTTTTTCATTGCTCCCGGGTCCGGCTTGACTTCCTTCTCGGTTAGACCAAGTGAAAGCACTTCTTCCCTGTTCTCCACGTCTTGGTCCGGCCAATCTTCATACGGATTCAGGTTTAATATTTCCTGCACATAATCATCAATTAGTTCATCAGTAGTATCAAGAAAATATGAAGTATCATCAAAGTCAAGAGAGTGTCTCATGGCTTCGGCGAGGCGGTATGTAAGCTTGTCTTCTCCCACTCGCAATGTGAGCTCCCCGCCATCCATGTCAATCAAAGCCTTAGAAGTGCGCAAGAACGGCCTTCCAAAGATCAAAGGAACCTCGACATCCTCATCGACATCCAACACCACGAAGTCAACAGGAAATATGTATTTGTCAACTTTTACTAGGACGCCCTCCACAATTCCCCTCGGATGCCTCACCGATCAGTCAGCGAGTTGAAGTGTCATCCGCGTGGGTCTAGGCTCGCCCAAGCCTAGCTTTTGGAAGAACGTGTAGGGCATGACATTGATATTTGCCCCCGAGTCGGCTAGTGCCATCTCTTCACCCAAGTCGCCAATGTTACATGGTATTATGAAACTCCCGGGATTTTTCTTTTGCTCGGCATGTTTTTTTGCAATACCGCCGAGCAATTGGCATCAAGAATCACGGACGCACTCTGCTCCAATTTCCTCTTGTTGGTCAAAAGGTCCTTCAAGAACTTCGCGTACTTAGGCATTTGGGCCAATGCTTCCGCGAATGGGATGTTGATGTGTAACTGTTTGAAAATCCCCAGAAATTTCTTGTACTGTTCGTTCTCTTAGTCATTCTTTAATCGTGAAGGATAGGGGATCCTTGGCTTGTAGGGTGGGGATGCCACCTCCTTTTCCTTTGTCGCTCCTTCCTCTACCTCCACTACCTCGGGTGTCTCTTGTGCAACTGTTTGAAAATCCCCAGAAATTTCTGTTGTTCTTTTGTTGTGACTGTCCTTGGTTGCTCCATGAGAAATTTGGATGGTTTCTCCATCCTGAATTGTAAGTACCACTATACGGGTTGCCTTGGCCTTGTCCTCTATAGTTATTTCCCACAAAATCAGCCTGCGCCACCGTACTAGCACCTCCAATAGCAATCGAACAATCACTTGAAGTGTGACCTCCCCCACAACCGTTACAAGTAGTGATTACCGCAACTCTTGGTGAAGTTAGAACATCCAACTTCTTACTCAATGATTCTACTTGTGCCGCCAAAGATGTAACTGCATCAACCTCATGAATTCCGGCTACCCTCTTTCGGTCCCTTGTGTTCCATTGATAGCTATTCATTGCCATCTCTTCAATAAGGTGTCGGGCTTCATCAGGAGTCTTACTTCCTAGAGTCCCTCCTGCCGCCGCATCTAAAAGTTGCTTGGTGCTTGGATTCAACCCGTTGTAGAAGGTATGGATGATCATCCACTCGGGGAATCCATGTTGCGGGCATTTTCGGAGGAGCTCCTTGAACCTATCCCATGTCTCGAATAGAGACTCCAATTCCACTTGTATAAAGGATGAAATTTCATTCCAGAGCCTCGCTGATTTTCCCGGGAGAAAGTATCTAGCCAAGAATGCCTCGGCCATCTCCTCCCATGAAGTAATAGATGCTCTCGGTAATGAATGTAACCAATGTCTCGCTTTTCCCTTCAACGAAAATGGGAAGGCTCTCAATCTGATTGCGTTATCTGTTACTCCATTAATCTTCAACATGTCGCACACTTCAAGAAAGTTCTCGAGATGGTTGTTGGGATCTTCGTCGGCCAACCCATTAAACTATGTGGACTGTTGCAACATTTGAATGAATGACGGCTTCAACCCAATGTTATTTGTGGTAATTGGGGGCCTCGCAATGCTCGATTGGGTTCCCATTACCGCGGGTCTAGCAAAATCGGCTAACGTCCTTTGTTGTTCATTCTATTCTGCCATAGCTTCCGACCCTTCTGAATCTATGCTGCCTTGCTTGGATTGTTCTTCCACAGGCTCTTTCCCTTTACGGTGCGTTCTTCTACCAATGTCCGGGTCTCCTTCAACAAGAATAGAAGGATTCCCACGAGTCATAACCTGAAACCAACACAAAGAAAAGAAAAATAAGAACGGTGATAGATAAAGAAAGTGTAAAATAGACAACGAAGTGAATAACTAAAGTAGCAAAAACTAGTATTAAAAATACGCCTATTCCCCAGCAACGGCGCCAAAAACTTGACACGAACTTTTGCGTGTGTACCACAAGTGCACGGCCTTGTCGAAGTAATAAAATTAGCCTGGTGAGTGGGTAGTCGAATCCACAGGGAATAGGGATTTAGAACACAAGAATTTACTATTTAGTTATGCGGTGTAGGAAAAGAAATAATTGGAGTGATGAGTGAATTTATGGAAACAATTAAAATAAATGACAAGAAAGTAAATGGAGAGATGAAAGATGAGAGAAAAGCAAGTAGAAGTTAAAAGAGAAAGACTAGCAATGGGTGAGATAGGGTATCCGGACAAGCTACCTCTAGGACTTATGCTTCTAGTGCAAGACTATGCTATTATACTTTCCTATTGATGTTAATTGAGTCGAGGATATCCTTAAACTCACGGTCTCAAAACTTAAGGTCAACCGTGACTAACCCCAACATTATGTCCCAGTATTAGGATTCACTACGACCCTTGACTCTTGTTGACATGTCCACTAAGCTCCAGGGGAGTCTATCTTCCTAACCCTAACACTACGTGGGATTGCTTTAAGCTCTAGGGATTCCTAGTGATAAAACCTGTTCATCTATGTAGTTCTAACCCTTTGGTCCGGGTGGAAGAACCCTAGTCTAGATTGAGCCCTAACACTCTATCTTGACCGCTAATTAACCAAGGAAATGGAGGTAGGGAGAAATCACACCGGAAGGGAAAGGGGTACATTGCTACCTCACAACTCTCCCTCTCAACCCTCTTCAGTCTTAAGTAGTCTAATCCTATAGGAGTTATCACACCTCCAAAAGATAACCTAGATTGTTCTCAACCCTAGTGTCACGGTTAAGGAAGAACAATAGCAAAAGATAATTAAAACTGAAACTCGAATTTATTCATCAATATTGGAAAAGCATAATAACAATGTCATAGAAACATAACGATCCTAGGGTTTTATAAGTCTGAATACCCACGAGGGGTTTAGCTCCTCATGGAGCTATACATGTTCATCAAGATGTAAAATAAATTACAAAATAAGAACATCAATGAAAACCCCCTCGCGTGTGATGTGGCCGTGGTCTTATGCTCCCGTCTGACGTCGATGACGATGCTATTGGCGTGCTCCAATCCTCCACAAAGTCTTCTCCAAAACCCTAGCCGGACCCTCTCGAAGTTGGAGAGAAAGCTAGGTCAAAAGATTCTCAAAAAGTCTCCCAATCGGGCTTTAAATAGGCTGAGTGCGGCTTTAAATTTGAACTTATCGGGGCTTCACACGGCCGTGTGGAATTTCCACACGCTCGCGTGAAGTTTCTATCTTCCTGAAAAATTACTTCACACGGCCGTGTGGAATTTCCACACGCCTATGTGATGTCTCTAGCTTGCTGGAAAATGATTCACACGGCCGTGTGTTAATTCCACACGCCCGGTTGAATTCTCTGGAAACTTGATCTTCAGCAAAAAATGCACAGTAACTTGCCGAAACGCTCCCGAATATGTTGTTCTTCATCGAGGCCATTAAATTGGGCACACAATCAATGATAGATCGTGTCGATTGCTTCAAATCTCCTTCTTGGTGAAGTTCTCCTAGGCTACACGAGTTAGACTTGTTGTAAATGTGACTGCCCTTGTGCCCCTTCAAAGGAGGTTGGCACACACTCACAAGTCCAAGTTCGTGCCTTGTTCCTTGTTTGTTCCGAAAACCTCCCAACAACGGCGAACACGACCTAACTTTGTTCTTCTTTTTCCAACTTGGCTCCACAAACCTACAACGTACAAGAATACACAAATGCACACTATTTAGTGATAAAATCTGATAAAAGAGATGCTAATAGTAAGATAGTAATGCTTCGTGTCACTATAACACAGGCACTTATCACCTGGATGACATATCTGCAAAATTGAAATGAAAATTGATCAAAAACAGTTCAAAATCATAATCTACAGAAATCCACATGGCCGTGTGGAAATACCACACTCCCGTGTGGATCGTCGGGCGGACAGAGCCCACGGCCGTGGGGGCTAAAATCTCATTTTTACATTAAAATTCACTCTAATTTCTTTCTAAACATGTTCGCCTATAGTTTATTCATTCAACACAAGCGAAATCATCAAAAAGAACAAATTAAATTGAAATTTGACGAGGAAAAAGGGTTTGAAGTTCATACCGACGGTGTGGATGAATAAACTTTGAAATCAGCAGAAAAATTCATCTAAATCCTCCAAAAACATGAAAAGAAGTTCGAGAGTGATAAACGTCTAAATGTACGTATTTTATATATATTCAGGCGTATGTATTGTGTATTTTGTTATGAGTTGACGCCCGTTTTTGGTCTGAATTTGTTTCTTTCATGTTACAGGTACCAACGAGACCCCTTTGAGCTCGTTCACAGAATTTTAGAAGAAATCGGTATCGAAAACACTGTTCCTGAGCCGGGGGTACTGTAGCAGTCACTGTAGCAATCCCTGTAGCACGAAAGTTCGAAGAATTTGGTCAGGAGATTCATGCGGGTTACCATGCGGGTGGTGTTGAGGCCGCATACGGGGCTGTAGCAGGGTTACTGTAGAAGATTTACTGTAGCATATTTACTGTAGTAGTTTACTGTAGCATTTACGCGACTTTCGGGATTTCTCGATGACTTTCTCTCCCCGCATGCGGGGCCGCATGGGAGGCCGCATAGCTCGCTGGAATGGGTTTCTAAGGACTTTTAGGGCATCATTTCTCTTGTCTTTTGGCCACCATTCTCCTCCACCACCATCTAGGGTTTCAAGGGCTTTAAGGGGCTGGAGGAGGCACTTTAGAGGAGCAAATCAAAGGGAGAAGAAGATCACACGCAAGGGAGATCATCTAGGAGTTCGTCGGCATCGATCCGCGAGTTCCCATCACCATCTTCATCTAGTCAACATTAAGGGGGTTTTCTTTGGTTTTGATCATTCTTGTATTATATTTTGAGACTTCTTCCTTATTTATGTTGAACTAGACTCCCAAGGTCGCCGGGTATCCGGTGAACCTTGGGATGAACTTGCTTGTATGAATACTTGATTTACATGCATGGTATTTGTGTGGTTTATGGTTTAAGCTTGGTGCACTTTGATGTATTGGTATGCATGAGAACTCTGTGTATCGATTTCTAGGTTATACTAGGTTGCGTGACCATCACCTTAGTATTAGACACACCAAGTTTGGAAGGGATACATGTACGAATACGCCGTGACCATCGGGTATTTGTACCCCTCCAACCATTAGGGTTGAGCCTAGACGTGTGTTTGACCTTAATTAGGGATTTCCCTAGGCCCATTGCAATCGTGTGAGGATTTGGGCGGAAGTGATTCCGTATTCCAATACTTATACCGGATTAGGGGTTATCACCGTGACCATCGGGGTGACCTACCTTTGGACGTCTCTTGGCCTAACCACCTTTGCCTGTGTAATTCGAGTATTCTTCTAGCTTTAGTAGTCCCGAGGGGATCCTCGCCCGGGGACCTCGAACTTTCATTGTTACTTGCTTCCTTAGAATGCTATTGTGGTGAGCCTTAGTCCACTTGTTTATAGTTTTCTCTTTGTTATTCTTCTTATCTTTCTTTTATCACAAAATTGTTAGGTTAGGAAATAGATGAAGGGGAAGTAATAGTAGTTCCTTGGCCCTTGGGAATACGACCCCCTCGCGCGTGCGTGAGGGGTATTACTTGGCGACCCGTGCACTTGCGGTAATCATCAGAGAGAGTAAGAGAGATGTTCAGAGAGTGTTTGAGAGTGATTAGATAAAGAGGCATGAGTGAAACTTAAAAGAAAATCGCGGCTTTTGAAGTTTTCAGAATTCACACGGCCGTGTGCCTATGAAATTAGGGTTCACAAGGGCTAGCACACGCCCTAGTGTGCACTCTGGTTTCTCTCTTGGCTACCCCACATGGTCGTGTGAGACGCCCACACGGCCGTGTACCTTCACAGGGGAACTTCACAGGGGCACCGACACGCCCATATGTGCTCTCGGGAAATCTCTAAGGTCTCTGAAAATTTTCACACGGCCGGGTGCCCAATCTGGCCAAGAACACGATGCCGGCCACAAGGGCATGTCACACGTCCCTGTGGCCTCTCTGGCCTGCCCGAGAAACCTTAAGTATTTCACACGGCCGTGTGAAACATCCATACGGCCGTGTGTATTCTCGGGAAGGAAGGGTGTCTCTACAGAGTTTTCACACGCCCGTGTCGAATATCCACACGGCCGTGTGCCTTAGCACAAGGTCTCCCACAGGTGCAGCCACACGCCCTGTGGACTCTCGGGAAAGAGAGTTCAAGTTTTGCAGAATTTCACACGGCCGTGTGCCCCTTTTGAGTTTCTTCACAGGGGCGAGGTCACGCCCCTGTCCCCTCTCTGGTTGAGCCCTAATTGGTAACACACACCCGTGTGTTTTTTCTGGTTTACTTTGAAAAATTCACAGACTCTCCAGAAAAATTCAGAAACATCAACACAATAATTGGAGCCTGTGAATACCATAAAAACACGAACAGATACCATAGAAAACATGCTCAACTGACTTGAACTTTGTCAAACAACATTTAGGCACACAAAAATATCAGCAATCCTTATGAAAAATCACAGCAAATGCTTTAAAAATTTAGGACACCAAAAACTAAGACTCTTATTCATGCTAAACTAGAACTAAACTCCTTGAAAAACAGTAAAACCTTGGGTTGCCTCCCAAAGAAGCGTTTGTTTAACGTCACTAAGATTGACGTACCTGTTTAAGCTCACGGGGGCTAATGAATGGATGTTGCACTCTTTTCGTACCACCTGGAAACATGCATAACATAGCTTATGTAGTCTAAAGGGAGAGTTAGCGATTTTGTTATCACACAAGGGTGAATGACACGACCCCTTGTGTGTATCTCGCAAGTGCACGGGTTTGTCGAAGTAATAAATTTACCCTGGTGAGTGGGTAGTCGAATCCATAGGGAATAGAGAATTAGAATACGAGATTTCACTAATTAAGCTATGCGGAGTACGGAAAAGCAATAGTAGGATCTATGAGTGAATATAGAATAAAGTAGAATGAAAGACCAGAAATTAAATAGAAAGATGGAAGATGAGAGAGTGCAAGTAAAAGAGAATAGAGAGGACTAGTAATGAATGAAATAGGGCATCCGGACAAGCTACCTCTAGGGTCTATGCTTCTAGTGTAGGACTATGCTATTATACTTTCCTATTGATGTTTAATCTAGTCGAGGATATCCTAAGACTCACGGTCCCAAACCTAAGGACAACCGTGACTAACCCCAACACTATGCCCCGATATTAGGATTCACGTCACCCTTCACTCTATCGCTCGCACGACTAAGCCCCAGGGGAGTATATCTACCTAAACCTCACACTAAGTGGGATTGCTTTAAGCTCTAGGGATTCCTAATGGTAAAACCTGTTCCTATGTGTAGTTCTAACCCTTTGGTCCAGGTGGAAGAACTCTAGTCTAGATTAAGCCCCAATGCATAGGATTCACTTCAACCCTTCACTCTGTTACTTGCGTAACTAAGCCCCAGGGGAGTTTATCTGCCTAGCACTTCACTCTATTTCGACTGCTATGAAATCAAGGAAATGGAGGTAGGGAGAAACCACGTCGGAGGGGAAAGGGGTACATCGCTACCTCACAACTCTCCCTCTCAACCCTCTTAAATCTTAAGTAGTCTAATCCTAAGGAGTTGTCACACCTCTAAAAGGAAACCTAAATTGTTCTCAATCCTAGTGTCACATCTAAGAGAAAACATTAGCAAGATGAAATTAAGATTGAAACTCAATTTTATTCATCAATAATGGAAAAGCATAATAACAATGTCAAAGAAACATAATAACACTAGAGTTTACAAGTCCGAATACCCTTAAGGGGTTTAGCTCCTCATGGAGCTATACATGTTCATTAATGTATGAAAGAAAGCACAAAATAAGGACATCAATGAAAACCCCCTTGCGTATTGTGTGGCCGTGGTCTTGTGTTGCCGTCAAACGTCGGTGACGATGCCGATGACGCGCTCTAAACCTCCACGAAATCCTCTCCGAAACACTAGCCGCACTCCCCAAGTTGAAGAGAAAGATAGGTCAAAAGATATCCCAAAAGGTCTCCAAAATCGCCTTTTATAATGTTGAATCGCGGCTTTAAAATTTGACTTATCGAGGTCTTCACACGGCCGTGCGGAATTAAAACACGGGCGTGTGAAGTTTCTGTCTGCTGAAAAATTAATTCACACGGCCGTGTGTTAATTCCACACGCCCATGTGAATTCTCTAGAATTCTGAATTTCGGCCGAAAGTGAACAGTGCTACATTACTGCTACAGTACTCGCCAGAATGGTAGATCGTGCCGATTGCTTCAAGTCTCTTTCTTGGTGAAGTTCTCCTAAGCCACACGAGTTAGACTTGTTGTGAATGTGACTGCCTTTGTGCCCCTCCAAAGGAGGTTGGCACACATTCACAAGTCCAAGCTCGTGCCTTGTTCCGTGCTTGGTCCGAGAACTTCCCAACATCGGCGAACACGACCTAATTTCGTTCTTCTTCTCCAATTTAGCTCCGCAAACCTTCAATGCACAAGAATACACAAATGCACGCCATTTAGTGATAAAAACTGATAAACCATATGCTCAATGTAAGATAATAACGCTTCCCGGTATTATAATACAAGCACTTATCAGTGAAACACCCTTACTTCGTGTTTGGTCATTCCCATTGACCTTGGGGCGTTTCGTGGGGTGCCTCCTCGCTCTTTTGATCTTTCTTCTCATCTTCTTCATGAGTCCCGGTTCCGGCTTGACTTTCTTCTCGACTAGACCAAGTGATAACACTTCTTCTTCGATCTCCACATCTTGATTCGGCCACCCTTCATATGCATCTCTTGCACATAATCATCAATTAGTTCATCGGTGGTGTCAAGAAAATATAAAGTATCATCAAAGTCAAGAGAGTTCTCATGGCTTTGGTGAGACGATATGTAAGCTTGTCATCTCCAACTCGCAACGTAAGCTCCCCGCCGTCCGTGTCAATAAGAGCCTTGGAAGTGCGCAAGAATGGCCTTCCAAGGATCAGTGGCACCTCGAGATACTCATCGACGTCTAACACCACAAATCAACAGGAAATATGTACTCGTCCACCTTCACCAACACATCTTCCGCAATTCTCATCGGATGCCTCACCGATCGATCCACAAGTTGAAGTGTCATTCGAGTAGGTCTAGGCTCACCCAAGCCTAGCTTTTGGAAGAAGGTATAGGACATGACATTGATGCTTGCCCCAGAATCGGCCAATGCCATCTCTTCACCCAAGTTACCATTGTTGCAAGGTATGATAAAACTCCCGGGATCTTTTCTCTTACTCGGCATGTTCTTTTGCAAGACGGCCGAGCAATTGGCGTCAAGAACTATTGCTACACTCTCCTCCAACTTCCTCTTATTGGTCAAGAGGTCTTTCAAGAACTTCGTATACTTAGGCATTAGGGCCAATGCCTCCGTGAACAGTATATTGATGTGCAACTGTTTGAAAATACATAGAAATTTCTTGTATTGCTCATTATCTTGGTCATTCTTCAATCTCGAAGGATAGGGATCCTCGGCTTGTAGGGTGGTGGTGCCACCTCTTTCTCTTTTGATGCTTTTCCCCCTACCTCTTCAACTTCGGCTGCTTCCTTTGTCTTCTCTAGAGTGAGATTCCTCTCGACCTCTTTTCCACTTCTCCAGGTAATCGCCTTCAATTGCTCCCTCGGATTGGTCTCCATATTACTAGGAAAACTACCTTGAGGTTTTTCCGCCAATGTCTTCGCAATATGCCCCACTTGATTTTCCAAATTATGTAGCGAGGCAGTGTGATTTCGAAGTGTAGCCTCCACCGACTGAAATCTAACATCCGATGAAGAAACAAACCTCGTCAGGGCTCTCTCAAGATCAGTTATCTTCCCTTCTAGCCCGGTCAATCAGCTTTCTAAGTTCGGTGCTTGTTGACCTTGAAATCCCGGTGGTGCATTGTTCTTTTCTTGTGACTGCCCTTGATTGCTCCATGAGAAATTTGGGTGGTTCTTCCACCCCGGATTGTAGGTACCACTGTACGGGTTGTCTTGGTCTTGTCCTCTATAAGCATTACCAACAAAGTCGACCTGCTCCACCGCACTAGTGCCTCCAATAGCAACAGGGCAATCGCTCGAAGCGTGACCTCCCCCACAACCGTTATAAGTAGTGATGGCCGCAACTCTTGGTGAAGCTAGAGCATCTAGCTTCTTACTCAATGATTCCACCTGCACTGCCAAAGATGTAATTGCGTCGATCTCGTGAATGCCGGTAACTTTCTTTCTGTACCGGACCTCACCGGGAGTCTTGCTTCGAAGACTACCCCCTGCTACAGCATCCAATAATTGTTTACTGCTCAGATTCAGCCCATTGTAGAAGATATGAATTATCATCCAATCGGGAAATCCGTGTTGTGGACACTTCTGCAGGAGCTCTTTGAACCTATCCCACGTCTCAAAGAGAGACTCCAATTCCATTTGCATGAAGGATGAGATCTCATTGCGAAGCTTTGCTGATTTACAAGGAGGGAAATATCAGGCCAAGAACGCTTCAACCATCTCCTCCCATGTGGTAATAGATGCCCTTGGTAATGAGTGCAACCATTGCTTCACTCTCCCCTTCAAGGAAAATGGGAAAGCTCTAAGTCTGATGGCATCATCGGTTACTCTGTTGATCTTCAACATGTCACACATCTCCAAGACATTCTCGATATGACTGTTGGGATCCTCATCAACCAATCCATTGAACTGTGCTGTTTGTTGCAACATCTGGATGAAGCCAGGCTTTAGCTCAAAATTTTGAGCCATGATTGGGGATGTCACTATGCTCGATTGGGTCCCTAAGACTGCGGGTCTAGCAAAATAACACAACGTCCTCTGCTGTTCATTCTGCTCTGCCATTGTTTCTGACCCTTCTGTTTCAATATCGTCTTGATTTGAAGATTCTTGTATAGGTTCCTTCCCTTTATGATGTGTTCTTCTACCAATGTCCGGGTCTCCTTCAATAATTATCGAAGGGTTCCCACGGGTCATAACCTGGAGCTAAAGATAAGAAAAAGAAAACAAATAATAACGATGATAGATAAAAGAAGTGTGAAATAGAAAATGAAGTGAAATAACTAAAATAGCGAAAAACAAATATCTAAAATACGCCTATTCCCCAGCAACGGCGTCAAAAACTTTTGACAAGGGCCCGAAAGTGCACGGGTTGTCAAAGTAATAGTATACCCTCGTGAGAGGGTAGTCGTATCCACAGGGAATAAGTATTTGAGATACAAGCATTCACTATTTAGGTATGCGATGTGCGGAATGAAATCAATGAGTGAGTGTGTAAGCAATTCTAAATAAACAAGAAATAAAGTAGAAGTGTGGAAGGTAAGAGAGTGCAGGTAGGAGTAAAAGAGTAGGACAAGCAATGAGTAAAGTTGGGTACCCGGACGAGCTACCCCTAAAACTTATGCTTATAGTGCATGGCAATGCTATTATACTCTCCTATCGATGTTAATTGAGTCGAGGAAATCCTTAAACACACGGTCCCAAATCTAAGGTCAACCGTGACTAACCCCAACACTATGCCCCGGCATAGGGTTTCACTATGACCGTTGACTCTTGTTGACGTGTCAACTAAGCCCTAGGGGAGTCTATCTTCCTAAGCCTCACACTGCGTTGAATTGCTTTAAGTTCTAGGGATTCCTAGTGATTAACAATGTTCCTATTGACACGACCCCTTGCGTGTATCCCGCAAGTGCACGGGTTTGTCGAAGTAATAAATTTACCTTGGTGAGAAGGTAGTCGAATCCACAGGGAATAGTGTTTAGAAACAAGTGTTAATCGCTATTTAGCTATGATGGGAATCGATGATGAGAAAAGTATTTATATATAGATGTAAAAGAAAATAAAAGAGTACAAGAAGAATAATGAGGGTAGGAGAGGTAATCGATATAAAGATGGGGTACCCGGACAAAGCTCCCCCTAAGACTAATGCTTCTAGTGCAAGACTAGTATTATACCCTCTAATTGATGTCTAATTGAGTCGAGGATATCCTTAAACACACGGTCCCAAACCTAAGGTCAACCGTGACTAACCCCAACACTATGTCCCGGCATTAGGATTCACATCAACCCTTCACTCTGTTGATTGCTCAACTAAGCCCCAGGGGAGTATATCTACCTAAGCCTAACACTACGTGGAGTTGCTTTAAGCTCTAGGGATTCCTAGTGATAAAACCTGTTCCTATGTGTAGTAGTTCTAACCCTTTGGTCCAGGTGGAAAAACCCTAGTCTAGATTGAGCCCCAGCAAATAGGATTCACTACAACCCTCCACTCTATTACTTGCGTAACTAAGCCCTAGGGGAGTTTATCTACCTATTGCTTCACTCTATTTCGACCGCTATTAAATCAAGGAATCGGAGGTAGGGAGAAATCACATCGAAGGGGAAAGGGGTACATTGCTACCTCACAACTCTCCCTCTCAACCCTCTTTAATCTTGAGTAGTCTAATCCTATAGGAGTTGTCACACCTCCAAAGGAAAGCCTAGATTGCTCTCAACCCTAGTGTCACATCTAAGGGAAAACAATAACAAGATAAAATCAAGATTGAAACTCAATAAAAAAACATCAAATTAAGAAAGCATAATAAAAGTCATAGAAACAATATCATCCTAGG
This sequence comes from Dioscorea alata, assembly GCA_020875875.1. Lineage (NCBI taxonomy): Eukaryota > Viridiplantae > Streptophyta > Magnoliopsida > Dioscoreales > Dioscoreaceae > Dioscorea > Dioscorea alata. The sequence goes on along the minus strand of CM037013.1, from coordinate 8,520,132 downwards.
GTTTACAAGTCCGAATACCCACTAGGGTTTAGCTCTCCATGGAGCAATACAAAATCAATAAAGAATTTAAGAAAATATGCATGAAAACCATAAAGAAAACCCCCTTGTAGATCGTATCGATGGTCTTGTGTAGTCGCGTGTCTTCTCCAACGAATCCCTTGTCAAGCCTAGGGCACACCTCGCCAAATCAATGCCGATGAGAGCTTCCCCAATAGCTTTCTTCCAAAGGATGTCGATGTCGATGCCGTTTAATCGCCTCCAAGGACCTCCAAGAACCTCTCCAAACCCAAGCCGAAAGCCCCCCAAAAGATATCCAAGTGATAGAAGAGAAGGGTTCTCAAATAGATATGGAAACGGGCTATTTATAGGTTGAAATCGGGCTGAATTCGGGCTGAAATCGGACTTCTGTGAAAATCCAGAAATTCCACACGCCCGTGTGTTAATTCCACACGGCCGTGTGGAAATTCTGGAATCGTGATTTCTCGGCACATGTGAACAGTGTTTGCTACAGTATTCCTGCTACAGTCACGGCCGTGTGGAATTTCCACACGCCCGTGTGAACTCTCTGGAATTCTGAATTTCGGCAGAATGTGAACAGTAGATGTTACAGTATCATCTACAGTATTCCCGCTACAGTGCCTGCTACAGTACTTCTCCGAAATACTCCCGAATCCATCGTTCTTCATCGAGGCCATTGAATTGGGCACACAATCAATGGTAGATTATGTCGATTACTTCATTTCTCTTCTTTGACGAAATTCTCCAATGCTACACGAGTTAGACTTTTGTGAATGTGACTGCCCTTGTGCCCCTCCAATGGAGGTTGGCACACGCCCACAAGTCTAAACTCGTTCCTTGTTCCTTGCTTGGTCCAAGAACTCGTCAACAATGGCGAACATAACCTATTCTTGCTTCATTCTTCTCCAAATTGGCTCCACAACCCTACAATGCACAAAAGTAAACAAATGCACACTTTTTAGTGATAAAATCTGATTAAATCAATGCTCATTGCAAGATAATAACACTTCGCATTACTATAACACGAGCACTTATCACCTATGCATAGTTCTAACCCTTTGGTCTAAGTGAAAGAACCCTAGTCTAAATTAAGCCCCAGCACTAGGATTCACTTCAACCCTTCACTCTGTTGCACGCACAACTAAGCCCCAGCGGAGTTTATCTCCTAGTACTTCACTCTATCTCGACCGCTCATAAATTATGGAACATGGAGGTAGGGAGAATCAATCGGAGGGGAAAGTGGACGTTCCGCTACCTCATGACTCACCCTCTCAACCCTCTTCAATCCTAAGTAGTTGATAAACGCCTAACTAGACGTATTATTTATATATGTCTGCATATTTATTGAGTATTTTTATATGAGTGGATGCCCGTTTTAGATCTAAATTTGTTTATTTCGTATTATAGGTACAATAGTTACAGTGGGGAGCTCGTCATTTTTAGAAGAAATTGGCAGGGAAAGACCATTTTCGAGCCCCAATACTGTAGCAACAATGTAGCATGACACGATCCCTTGCGTGTATCCCGCAAGTGCACGGGTTGTCGAAGTAATAAAATACCCTGGTGAGTGGGTAGTCGTATCCACAGGGAATAGTGTTCAGAAACAAGTGTTATCGCTATTTAGCTATGATGGGAATCGATGATGAGAAAAGTATGTATGTATAGATGTAAGAGAAAATAAAAGAGTGCAAAAAGAATAATGAGGGTGGGAGAGGTAATCGATATAACGATAGGGTACCCGGACAAAGCTCCCCTATGACTTATGCTTATAGTGCAAAACTTGTATTATGCTCTACAATTGATACCTATTAAGTCGAGGATATCCTTAAACTCACGGTCCCAAAACTTAAGGTCAACCGTGACTAACCCCAACATTATGTCCCGGTATTAGGATTCACTACGACCCTTGACTCTTGTTGACCTGTCAACTAAGCTCCAGGGGAGTATATCTTCCTAACCCTAACACTACGTGGGATTGCTTTAAGCTCTAGGGATTCCTAGTGATAAAACCTGTTCATCTATGTAGTTCTAACCCTTTGGTCCAGGTGGAAGAACCCTAGTCTAGATTGAGCCCTAACACTCTATCTTGACCGCTAATTAACCAAGGAAACAGAGGTAGGGAGAAATCACACCGTAAGGGAAAGGGGTACGTCGCTACCTCACAACTCTCCCTCTCAACTCTCTTCAATCTTAAGGAGTCTAACGCTATAGTAGCTTTCACGCATCCCGTGAGATAGCTCTTTCTCTCATTAGGGCATAACTTGTATCCGACTTATGAGAGTAGCTACATACTTCATGGGTGGTAGCTCTTTCCACCTCAAATGCATACATAAAACAAAGCAACTATTCACAAACTCATATATATATATATATATATATATATATATATATATATATATATATATATATATATATATATATATATATATATTTCTTTTTTTTCTCTTTTCCATATTTTTTTTTTCATTTTTTACATCTTTTTCATACTTTTTATTTTATATATGCATTTTCCAAAGTAAAACTAAGAACGATGATAAACTTGTCCTTAAAAACTTTAAGATAGAGTTTCCAAAAGATTCCAAGAGTAAGTTGTGCAATATAAGATAATCGAGCAAAAATTCCCTAAAAATTCAAGTAGAAACTAGAGCATGATAGGATACAATGTTAAAAATTCTCCTAAACTCTAAGAATACAACTGTTACAACTAAGGTGAACCGCCATAGGCTACATGAGCATAAGCAATTGAACGCACATGTAAATGTGTGTGCAATGTGAACTCCCCCCCCCCCCCCCCCCCCCCCCACACACACACACACACTTAAGATGTACATTGTCCCCAATGTACGCATGCAAGCACAATAAAAAGTAAAGCAATTAAAACAATTAGTGTAGGGTCAGGCAATTGAAACAATACTCCCCTGAACTCCAAGTGTTGCATTTGATGGAGCTATGTTCATTGAGAGTTGAGTCTCAATGGGTTGTGAAGCACACACGGTCACTCGACCTTGCCAATAACTAGTCCTCAAATTCCTTACTCGCAAGACCATCTGCACGCATACACAAGGGGGTTCAGTGAAGCTCAATAAAAGTAAAATAAAACAAAAGAAACATAAAGCTAAAAACGCCTCAAGCGTCGGTGTCATCCGCTTTGCGATCTCCGATGCTGCTGTCGGTGCTGATACTGGTGGATCTGGTGTTGAAAAAGAACAGAAAAGATTGATGAAGAAAAAGAGAAAATATGCTTACCGACGAAATGGAAATCAAAAACTTGAATATGGCCGGAAAACAACTTAAAAACTCCTTAAGTAGACGAAGAGAGGGTTGGGAAGATGGGAGAAAGCATCCCTTAAGTGTGGAGGCATTTAGAATTGAGAAGGCAAAAATGATTTTAAAATTAAATTACAGCCCATCGTGTTTTGTGCATCCACACGGCCGTGTGCCTCCACTAGTAGGGTTCACAGGGGCAGTCACACACTCCTGTGCTTCCTCTGTTTGACTCTGAACGCACACACACGGCCGTGTGGAAATTCTACACGGCCGTGTGCCCAACCTGGCCAAGCACAAGGCCGGCCACAGGGGCACCCACACGCCCCTGTGGCCTCTCTAGATATCTCGAAAAACTCTAAGTGTTCCACACGGCCGTGTGAAAATCCACACGGCCGTGTGCATTTCACAGGACCTCTCACAGGGGCGGCCACACGCCCCTGTGTTTTCTCGGGATGGAAGGGAAACTCTACAGAGTTTCACACGGCCGTGTGAGACATCCACACGGTCGTGTGCCGTAACACATGGGCACTCACAGGGGCATCCACACACCCCTGTGGACTCTCTGAAAATTCCACACGGCCGTGTGCCCTTCACTGGGTCGCTCATAGGGGCATCAACACGCCCCTATGGCACTCGGAATGAGCTCTGAGATGGTTCACACGGCCGTGTGGAAATTCCACACGGCCGTGTGTTTTCTCTAGATGACTTAGAAAAATCACAGGCTCTGTAGAAAATTTCAGAAACACATTCATAACACTTAGAGCCTATATAAACGATAAAAACACGACTAGAGATCCATGAAAACACACTCAAATGACACAAAACTTTGCTACTCACAATTAGGCACACTACACAACAACAATAATCCATAAGAAATCACAGCACATGCATAATAAAATCAAAACACCAACACTAGGCAATTATTCATGCTAAAACTAAATTAAGCCTAGAAAAGCAATAAAAACTTGGGTTGCCTCCCAAGAAGCGCTTGTTTAACGTCACTAAGCTTGACGTACCTCTTTCTTACCTTAAGGTGGCTTGAAAAGAGTGTGTTCCTCTCGACAAGAACTTGCATAGCTACTTCCTTTGAACCAAAAATCTACTTGCCGGGGTGGAGTATTTGTTGGAGGGTCCAACGATCTTACTTTTGGCCTCCAGGGAAACAATTTGGGTTGGGAATTGTCCAAGATTAGCATAGGTGGGTCATTGGATGGTTTAAATATCCTCCCCACATCTTTTTCCCTTCCCAAAATCTCTTTCTTGCTTTTTATGAGTTGATCAATCCCAAAGAACGGTGCTTGTTCCATTACCTTAGGGTTTGCTTCTTCTTGTGTATTTTCATCTTGAAAGGAACATGACACTAGCAAATCCCTTTGAAAATTTCCTTGCTCACAAGCACACTGTTCTTTCAAGCAATCCAAATTCTCCAAATGACGTTCTTCCTTTTCTTCGTCAATTTCTACAGCATCGTACTTGGTCTGCCTCATTTCTTCATTATCGTTCACTACCACATCATCTCTACAAGGGTTTTGCGTTGCTTGCTCAAATACTTCATTTTCCTTGGAGAGTGTGTCAAGTATCCATCCTAATTGATGCTCAAGGTTGTTATAGGAGGCTTCATGACATTTTTGCATGGCTTCCATACTTTGGCAAGAGGCATCGGATGCTTTAAAAAAGTTATCTAGCGCTTTTTTCCACTGAGGTTCATCCTCTTCAAGTACCTCATCCTTTTGAAATTGCTCTTGAGGTGCTTCCCAATGTTGTCCATCATTATTCCATGAAAAATTTGGGTAGCTCCTTTCATTTGGATGATATGTGTTGTAGCATGGATTGCCTTGTTGTTGTGAAGCAATAATTCTATCAAGCCTTGTACTGAGAGCTTCAACTTGAGAATATAGCTCAATGATTGCATCAACCTCCATTTAGGCTCCTTGCAAGAAAAAGTATGACAAAACAAAAGAAAGCAAATAAGAATGACGGAAGAATAAGAAAAGGTGAAATAGAATGAATAATGAATAGCTAAAATAGCAAAGTACAAATGTCTCTAAAACGCCTATTCCCCGGCAACGGCGCCAAAAACTTGACACGACCCCTTGCGTGTATCCCGCAAGTGCACGGGTTGTCGAAGTAATAAAATACCCTGGTGAGTGGGTAGTCGTATCAACAGGGAACAGTGTTCAGAAACAAGTGTTATCGTTGTTTAGCTATGATGGGAATCGATGATAAGAAAAGTATGTATGTATAGATGTAAGAGAAAATAAAAGAGTGCAAAAAGAATAATGAGGGCAGGAGAGGTAATCGATAGAACGATAAGGTACCCGGACAAAGCTCCCCTAGGACTTATGCTTCTAGTGCAAAACTTGTATTATGCTCTACAATTGATGCCTATTAAGTCAAGGATATCCTTAAACTCACGGTCCCAAAACTTAAGGTCAACCGTGACTAACCCCAACATTATGTCCCGGTATTACGATTCACTACGACCCTTGACTCTTGTTGACCTGTCAACTAAGCTCCAGGGGAGTCTATCTTCCTAACCCTAACACTACGTGGGATTGCTTTAAGCTCTAGGGATTCCTAATGATAAAACCTATTCCTCTATGTAGTTCTAACCCTTTGGTCCAGGTGGAAGAACCCTAGTCTAGATTGAGCCCTAACACTCTATCTTGACCGCTAATTAACCAAGGAAACAGAGGTAGGGAGAAATCACACCGTAAGGGAAAGGGGTACGTCACTACCTCACAACTCTCCCTCTCAACCCTCTTCAATCTTAAGGATTCTAACCCTATAGGAGTTGTCACACCTCCAAAGGATAACCTAGATTGCTCTCAACCTTAGTGTCACGGCTAAGGGAAAACAATAGCACAAGATAATTAAAATTAAAACTCAATTAAATTCATCAATAAAGAAAGCATAATAAAAGTCATAGAAACAATGTCATCCTAGGGTTTACAAGTCCGAATACCCACTAGGGTTTAGCTCGCCATGGAGCAATACAAAATCAATATAGAGATTAAGAACATATGCATAAAAACCATAAAGAAAACCCCCTTGTAGATCGTATCGATGGTCTTGTGGAGCTGCCTAGTCTTCTCCACGAATCCCTTGTCAAGCCTAGGGCACACCTCGCCGAATTGATGCCGACGAAAGCTCCCCCAATAGCTTTCTTCCAAAGGATGTTGATGTCCATGCCATATATTCGCCTCCAAAGACCTCCAAGAACCTCTCCAAACCCTAGCCGAAAGCCCCCCAAAAGATAGACGAGAGATAGAAGGGGGGGTCCCCAAATAGATCTGAAAACGGGCTATTTATAGGCAGAAATCGGGCTGAAATCGGACTTCTACACGCCCCTGTGGATTTTCTACACGGGCCTGCAGAATTTCCACACGGCTGTGTGGAATTTCCACACGGGCGTGTGAATTCTCGGGTTTCATCGAGCGTGTGAACAGTAACTTTCTGTAGTGCTTTTGCTACAGTCAAAGCCGTGTGGAATTTCCACACGCCCGTGTGAACTCTTTGAAATCCTGATTTTCAGCAGAAAATGAACAGTAGTTTGCTACAGTGTTTTTGGTGCAGTAACAAGCTGCAGCGCTGCTACAGTACTCGCCAAAATGCTCCCAAATTCATCATTCTTCATCGAGGACGTTGAATTGGACACACAATCAACTGTAGATCATGTTGATTATTCATTTCTCTTCATTGGCGAAGTTCTCCAATGCTACACGAGTTAGACTTTTGTGAATGTGACTGTCCTTGTGCCCCTCAAATGAAGGTTGGCACACACCCACAAGTCTAGATTTGTGCCTTGTTCCTTGCTTGGTCCGAAAACTCCTTAAAAATGGCAAACATAACCTATTCTTGCTTCTTTTCTCATTAATTTGTCTCCACAACCCTATATGCACAAAAGAACACAAATACACACATTTTAGTGATAAAATCTGATTAAATCAATGCTCATTGCAAGATAATAACACTTCGCATTACTATAACACGAGCACTTATCATAGCACGAGAACTTTGGCAAAACGGCTAAGTCTGGAGGCTCATACGGGCACCCATACGGGCGCATAACTGACCGTATATAGCCTGTAGCTGTTTACTGTAGAAGGGATTACTGTAGTTTTTACTGTAGCATTCCACTGTTGCAACTTACACAAAATTCGGGGTGCTACAGTGCCCGTATGCGGACCGCATGCCAGGGCGCATGACATCCTGATGATGGCTTTTTAAGGGTTTGGTTCTCATTTTTTGAGGGGGAGAAGCCCTAACTCTTGCTCTACTTGTCACCACCGTCAATTCCGGGCTAGGAGCAACCGTTGGAGGCTATTTTCGGCGAGAGAACGTCAAGGAGAGCAACATACGACCAAATCCACCTCCTTGATCCGCATTTGAGGGGAAGAACGACAAGGGAAGCTACCCCTTTGGTGGCGTCTTTGGAAGCGTCATTTGGCCCCAATCCTTTGAAAGAGGGTTTTCTTTGTATTTTTGGTTGTTTTCATGTATTTCCTTGAGTATTTTGTATTCATGAGCAACTAAACCCCAAGGTTACCAGATGTAGGTGAACCTTGGGGGTGAACTTGTGTACAATGCTTGTTTAATTAGTTTTATGCGTTTGGGACTTGCTTGTGATCCTTGTTTGGTGTTTTTGAATGCTTGGTATGCATGAGAACTCTGTGCATCAATGTTTATAAAATGCTAAGAAGCATGACCATTGCCCTAGTATTAGGCTTACCAAGCTTGGTAGGGATACATATACGAATACACCGTGACCATCGGGTATTTGTACCCCTCCATTGTTACGGTTGACCTAGATTGTTTCTTCTTCCTAACTTGAGAAACCTACCGTGCCCTTTGCAATCGTGTGAGGATTCGAGTGGAAGAAATTCCGTACTCGATACTTGTACCAGATTAGGGACCAATTTCCGTGACCGTCGGGTTGGTCTAATTTAGGGTTTCCCTGTCCAACCTACCCATTTGCATGCTAGTTAAGGCAACTTCCGCACTTTAGTAGCCCCCTTGGAAATCCTCATCCGTGACCCTTTTTTTATATTGTTCCTACCCTCCGATTATTTCCTTCCCCTTAGAGTAATTCTCTTGCATGTTAATTGTCTTTTTACTTTTCTTTGCATAACACTTGTATTGATCGGCCAAACAATCATACGAAGAGGAAGTAAGGGTAGATTCTCTGGCCCTTGGGAATACGACCCCTCGTGCATGCGTAAGGGGTATTACTTGATGACCCCGTGCACTTGCGGGATGGTCACCAGTAGTCTAACCCTATAAGTGTTGTCACACCTCCAAAGGATAACCTAGATTGCTCTCAACCCTAGTATCACGGCTAAGGGAAAACAATAACAAGATGAAATTAAGGTTGAAACTCAATTTTATTTATCAATAATGGAAAAGCATAATAGCAATGTCAAAGAAATATAATAATCCTAGGGTTTATAAGTCCGAATACACACAAGGGGTTTAGCTCCTCATGGAACTATACAACTCCATCAAAATAAGAAAAGAAATACAAATTGAATGCATAGATGAAAACCCCATTGCGTGTGGTGTGGCCGTGGTCTTGTGCGGCCGTCGGACGTTGATGTCGACGCCGATGACATGCTCCAAACCTCCATGAAGTCCTCTTCAAACCCTAGCCGCGCCTCTTGATAAGTGCTCGTGTTATAGTAATGCGAAGTGTTATTATCTTGCAATGAGCATTGATTTAATCAGATTTCATCACTAAAAAGTGTGCAATTGTTTACTTTTGTGCATTGTAGGATTGTAAAGATAAAATGAAGGAAAGGAACGAAGTTAGATCGTGTTTGCCATTGTTGGGAAGATTTTCGGACTAAGCAAGGAACGAGGCATGACCATAGATTTGTAAGTGTGTGCCAACCTCCTTTGGAGGGGCACAAAGGCAGTCACATTCACAATAAATCTAGCATATGCTAACAATGAAGACTTCACCAATTACGAGACTCGAAGCAATCGGCACGATCTACCGTTGATTGTGTGCCCAATTCAACGGCCTCGATGAAGAACTACAAATTCGGGAGCGTTTCGGCACAGCACTGTAGCAGCACTGTAACAAAACAAGTAGCAAGTTACTGTTCACTGTCGCCCGAAATTCAGCAATCCAGAAATTTTAAAGCCGCGACTCAACATTATAAAAGCCCGATTTGGAGACTTTTTGGGAGATCTTTTGACCTATCTTTCTCCCCAACTTCTGGAGTGCGGCTAGGGTTTTGGAGAGGACTTCGTGGAGGTTTAAAGCGCATCTTCGGCATCATCACCGACGTCCGGTGATAGATTCACCGCAAGTGTACGGGATCGCCAAGTAATACCTCGTACAAAAGCACGAGGATCGTATTCCACGGGGCTAAGGAGCTACTCTTACTCCTCCATCGCCTATTATCTAACCTAACAACACAAGCATGGATGTATATTCTACTAAAGCAAAGAAATAAATACAATATGATTAAACAAATTTAAAGATATACAATGTTGTTGCAAGTACTACGATGAACAGTGAAGGCCTGTGGATGTGGATCCCCTTGAGGGGTCATGATACATGGATGAAAGATAAAAGGTAGCATGGTTGATTTAGACCGAAGGATCTCAAGATTAGATCAACCCCAATTTCTCGGCGATTGAACCCTAATCCCATACGGATACCGGTTGGAATCTCTTCCTAACCAACATCCCTACGATTGCATTAAGTACAAAGAGATCCAAAATAAGGAAAACACTAAACCCTAGTCTATCCTTATAGCTCGGAGGGCTATCGACACCCAATTTCTCGGTGTGCCAATATAAGTAACCCCTTTTAGTTCATTAACGACCTAATACACGTGAGTAGGTCACATCTACGTGTATAATTCAAGAAAGAACTACGGATCTCTCCATATGGTAGTTCTAGAAATGAAGCACAATGAACTAAATCTTAAACCAAACCAAGCTTGCAATTAAGTAAAGATCATCCAAGATACATGATAAAACCCCCCAAGGTTCACCAACATCCGGTGGCCTTGGGGGTCTAGTGTGCCATCAAGCAAGTAACAACAAAAATACAAAGTAAATCACTTAAAAAGCTCATAAATGACACTCCCTAGATGAAATGATGAAGGAGGAGGTGGAGGTCCGGCCGAATGACGCTTTCCCCCGTCCAAGAGATGCCGAATGACGCTCCCCTTGACTTGGATCCTTGCCTCCTTGATGGTGAAGCTTCTCCCCTTCAAAATGATGCTCTTGCCTCCTTCCTTGGCTCCAAATCGTCGTCTCTCCAAAGATTTCTTCGTTTCTTCCCTTTAGATGCCGGCCAAGAAGTCCCTTTGTGTGCCCTAAAAAACATCTATAAATACTCCCGCAGTATCCCGGGGTGGATAGATGGATCCCGGGGTGGATAGATAGGCAAAAATAAGGCAAAACTTGTCTCATGTGGGGGTGCATCCTGAGGTGGATAGATGCATCCCGGGGTGGATAGGGGGCCGTGAGAGCTAGTTGAAATCCACTGTCTTTTGATGCTCACGGCCCCTTATACGGCCCCGTATGCTGCACTGTTCACTCTTATGCACTTCCATCATTTCCAGCCCAAAACTCCTCAGGTGCAACAGCAACTGCTACAGCGAATCCGCTACAGTACTCCAGCTACAGTGATATGCTCCAGTACACCAGTACCCTGATTTTTCATCCTTCTTCGCCCAAATCGTATTATCATGTTCCTCATGGCTCCTCCATGCCCTACAACATAAATAATACTCAATTAAGCATAAAACGGGCATCCATTCATATAAAAATACATGCTAAGTGAACAAAATACGTATGTTAAAACATATACATTTAGACACTTATCAAACATCCCCACACCTAAGCGTTTGCTTGTCCCCAAGCAAACAAATCATGAAAAACAAAGGGAATGATAAGTGGCTAAATGTACATCTCCGGCTCAAACAAATACGAGGTTATACAAGTATAGAATAAAGATAAACAGATGTTGAGTTACAGTCAATACGTACAACAGACTGATCCTGTCTCACCTCTTATATGTTTGTACAGTGTAAGTGAATCTTTCATCTCATTTGCCCTGACATGGTCTAGCCCTATGACTTCAATCAGTACAGCTCTATATGCTAATCACTCCACAAGTACAGAGTACTATGTCTTAAAAAGCTAAGTGCCACTCCAATGAACAATTAAGATCCTTCTAATTCTACAACTTCAGACTAAATCCCACTTCTACTCAAAACTCAAGTAGGCAGTCTAAGTGATCACTAGGGTTATTTTTATTTATATGTACATACACATTTTTTTTTTCCGTGTCCGCCTAACGTAGACTGCACAAAAATCTTTCTAGAGGATGCACATGCTGGTTAGGCACAAGAGTCACCCAACTACTCGATTACAGTCTACATAGACGCATTCATGCTCCATTAGCAGAGGAATACTGACATAGACTCTTTTTTTTTTTTTTTTACCCTAGATCAAACTTTTAGACTGCACCACAAGTAACAAACTAGAACTAGCTCAAAAATACTTAGAAGTTCTAAAGAGTTCATTGAAGGCTAGAACTTAGTAGTCTAAGGCTAAGTACTCAAAATTGTGTGTTAGGCATATAAGAGAGTTAAGAAAGTCAAGCAGGCTATTCCCAGGGCATCAACAAAAGACTCAGTGCACAGAACAATACTAGAGGTGAAACGGGATTCAATAGAGCACAACAAAAATTGTAACTCACATCAATAATTAATTCATACTTGAAGAATCTCACAAGAAAGTAACAAGCCATCATTGATAACACTAGCATGTAAAGTTGACCTAATACAGGTAAATACACCCATCCCCACACCTAGTGTTGTACATTGTCCTCAATGTACACTAATCAGGAAAATAGAGGCAATATACACAATAATAACAAAGGAGGAGGGTGAAAACGAACTTCCCCGGTTTATCTTGTACAAATGGCGAAATGTGACCCGACAAAAGTGTACGGCGAGCTTTACGTATCGGGTACGGCTCCCACAAAATGTGGAGATGCTCACCAAATTCCCCTCAATGCCCTGCAAAGCACAAGGGCAAAACTATCATTCCAAAACTATAAAAAAAAAGGAAAGATTAATACTAGGGAGCGGTCAAACACACAACTAAATAAAAGCAACCAGAGTTCTACAAAGTGTTGTTTAGGGTATAACCCTTCCCAACTTATTCAAAACAAACAAACACACGTGCAGAAAATAAAGAAAACAACAATAAAAAGAAACAACATGCTGCTAAAAGAGAAATAAGTGTCCATTCTCAAGAATGAAACGGCTCGTCGATAACAGGTGGGACAGGTGTGTCGGTGCAGGATGCGGTGCCTGTCCGTGAAGATGAACCGCGAGCAGAGATGGTAAACTAGCGAAAGTCCTCGGTGAGCAGGCGCTGACCCTCTATGATCTGGTACAGCTGTCCGCGCATCTCACGCTGCTCGTGACGGATAGCCTGAATATCGCTCTCCATTCCTCGCAACCTAGCTTCGAAACCCGATGATGATGTGGTGCCAGGAGTGGGAGTGGGCGTGTCATCAGGATCGGAGTCAGTGTCTGCTGGCAAACTGGACTCCCCGGCCGATGACTGTCGGGAAAGTCGGTAGCGGGCACCTCTCTTTTCAACTAGACCAACAGCAAGCAAGACATTCGCGCCAAGGGCCGCAGCACCATCCACAATCGTCATATCACGAGCGCGGTCCAACAATTTCATACCGCGAATCAACCTGGTGATGTACAGACTGAAGAAAATAGCACCTAACCGCGCGCACTGTGCGTGATAAATAAATGCTTTAGCTACAAGATGCCCAAGGTGAAGGGGGCATTGCTCAAAAATCCCAAACAAAATCAGTAGATCAGAGTTAGACACTACTCTAGTACTATCCTTTCGGCCCCCTATGGAACGAGTAATTAGGGCATGCACATATCTCATGATAGGATCAGCAATCCGGGATGCCTTGCGAGTGTTTTTAGTGTCGCCTGAGGCTATGGTGGCCCAATATTGATTCGCATTCACATGCGGTGGAAAATCGACTCGGATTTGGCCGATCTGAATGGAGTTCATGTATTCCTCGTCATAGACCCCCAAGTAACTTGCAAATTCGACGTGAGTCAACTCGCGAAGCCTTCCAAAAGCTTGGAAGTGGATAGTCCCCTGTTTCTGACAAATGATGCGTCGCCGGTCTTGTTGTGCCTCAAAGGTGCTTAAAACCTCCAAAGTGAGCTGCCAGTATGTTGGTTCATCGATAGTAAATAAATTCACCCAACCATTTTGAGATAGAATCTCCCTCACTTGGTTGGCAATTCCAAGCTCTTCCAAAAAATTCCAATCAATACGTCAGATGGTGCCAAAGGGTTTAGTCTTCAATATTTCGTAATGTGCCATGTGAAGGGAGTGCGTGAACGTAGGCTCCTCGGGATTTTGTGTTGAAGCTCGTGGACGTTTTGAAGCAACCCTCTTGATGTTTGGCATCCCTACAACACAAAAGATCTTCATCAAGCCTAAACCAATCCAATACAATCACCAAAAATAACACAAGAAGCAAGAAAAAATGAGAAATGGCCATGAATAGGGTCCATACGGCCGTATAGGGGGCCGTATGGACACTATTCATGGTGTAGCATTTCATTACCATCATGAAGATCGCAAAAATTTTTACAAGAATTCAATGGAAATTGAACAAACAACAATCACACCACCAACACATGATAAAAGCATGAATTTATCCACCAAAAAGCTCCATGAACTCAAGAGAAAATGAGAAAGAGAAATCTAGGGCATCAAAAGGCTTACCGGTGAATCCTTGGTGGAACTTGCTTGAAGCTCTTGGTAAATCACTAGATCGATGTCACAAAATGTCTAGGAGGTGATCTAGAATGAAAAATGGAGAGATTTGGTTGAGAAATGATGAAAAGAGTAAAGGAGAAATGATGGAGATGAAGGGAGAATGGAGAAGAAGACCCAAAGAACCAAAGAGTGGGGGGTATAAGCTACTCGGCCGAGCCTCACGGCCCCTCATACGGCCGTGAGGAGGGCCGTGAACCCTAGTGTAAAATCCCAGCCCGCACTTGATTCCCACTAGCCCGCATCTCACGGCCCCCTATACGGCCGTGAGGGAGGCCGTGAACCCTAGTATATTTTCACTAGCGATTTGTTCACGGCCTCTCTCACGGCCCCCTTAGGGCCGTGAGGACCTGGGGAGGCTGGTAAGGGGTCTCAATGCATTCTAAAACTCTCCGGGAAGTCGATAGCATGATCTAAAACACCTCCTACTCGATAGAAATACGCAAAAGACTCGAATAAACGCATGTATTGACAATAGAACAAGTAGGCACAACAAGGAAAAATATAAAACAACACACATGACGATAACAAAAAATTTTGAACACGGACTTATTCAAATGTAAAAAAAATAAGGAAACTAACACGTTGCAAAGTAGATATGAACAACTAAAATACGAAAATTGAATTTAAAACCCCCGAACGCTTGGGTTGCCTCCCAAGAAGCGCTTGTTTAACGTCACGAGCCTAACGTACCTTCTCACTTACCTCACGGGGGTTCGAAGAGTTTGAAGTGACCTCCGGTCCCCTTTGAATCATTATTGTTGCCCGGTAAGTTCAATGACATCAAAGAAAATACATTACACTTTTCATGAGTAAAGAGGGGCTCGAACTTTACCTTCCCTCCTAGAGATTTTGGACGACGAGGGTTGGTACCTTTTCTTTTCTTTCCTTGGACCTCCCTCCAAATTTTCTTCAACATTGAATCTTTTTGCTCTTTTTCCTTGGTATTGGTACATATCACTTCCTCCTTTGGTTTTTTCAAATTGTCACTTGGAGGGGAATTGTGGGGTTCTTTTTGTTCTTTGTCCTCTACTTCTTCTAAGTATTCATCCAAAGGATTTAATGATAACACCTACTGTACACAAGTAGAAATTAACCGATCAGTTTCATCAACAAAATACAATGTGTCATCATGGTCAAGGGAATGTTTCATGGCCGCCGGCAACGTGTAAATTACTTCTTCCTCCCCAACCCTTAAAGTCAATTTTCCTCCTTTTAAATCGATGAGAGCTCCAGAAGTGGTTAGAAAGGGGCGACCAAGGATCAGAGGTATCTCTATATCTTCATCTATGTCCATGATCACAAAGTCTACAGGAAACACCAATTTGTCCACCCGGACAATCACATCTTCCACAATCCCACGGGGTTTTCTTGTTGATCGATCCGCTAATTGCAAAGTCATCCTTGTAGGTCTGAGCTCTTCCAAACCAAGCTTCAAGTACATGGTGTAAGGCATAACGTTGATGCTTGCCCCCGAATCCGCTAGTGCATTTTCCTTCACTCCCCCCTCAAGCACACATGGGATTATAAAGCTACCCGGATCTTTCAATTTTTGTGGGAGCTTCTTTTCCAAAATGGCCGAGCAATTTCCCGAGAGTGCCACGGTGCCTTCATCTTCAAGTTTTCTTTTATTTGTGAGGAGCTCTTTCAGAAACTTGGCATACTTCGGCATTTGTGTCAAAGCCTCGACGATTGGGATATTGATGTGGAGTTGCTTGAAAATGTTGATGAATTTTCTGAATTAGACATCCTCCTTGTCTTGCTTCAATCTCACCGGATAAGGAATTTGGGGATTGTACTCCGGTGGCTTTGAGTGTTCCCGAGAGTGAGCTTCATTATTTTCCTTTCGAGCAACCTCCTTAGCAATTTTTTTAGCTGGATGGGGATCTTCCACAACGGCTATCCCGGTTTCTTTGACACTTGGGTTAACTTCAACCCTTGTCTCAATTTGTTTTCTGCTTCTAAGGGTAATGGCCTTTAAGTGCTCCCTTGGATTCTCCTCGGTGTTGCTAGGGAGACTACCGGAAGGTCATTTTGAATTTGCCTTAGCAAGCTGCCCCACCTGATGCTCAAGTGATTGTACAGAGGCTTGAAGATTTCTCAAGATGGAACCAAAATCATTGAATTGAGTATTCACCTTCCCAAATTGTGTGTCCATGTTGCTAGTTACAGTGTTGAACCTTGATTCGGTGTTAATCATGAACTTAGCAAGCACATCTTCTGTAGTGAACCTCTTCTCTTGTACAGGTCTTGGACCCCCAATGTAGTCAACAGTTTCAATGGGTGCCATAGAGGAGCTATTAATAGGGCATTGAGTGGTGACATGTCCACCTCCACAAGTGCTACAACTCATGACGGTTTCAGACTTGGAACTGCTACCCATGAGCGTATCAATCTTCCTGGACAACATCTCGACCTTTGCGGCTAGAGCATCATCGGCCTTAACTTCATAAATTCCCGCCCCTTTCTGTGGTGTTCCTCTTGAGGCCCAATGAGATTCATTACTTGCCATATTCTCAAGTAGTTGTTCGGCTACCTCGGGGTACTTGTTGCTAAGGGATCCACCTGCTGCGGTGTCAATTAATTGGCGGGTTGAATAGTTCAGTCCATTGTAAACAATTTGTACCCGCATCCACGAAGCATAACCATGATGAGGACATCTTCTAAGGAGATCCTTGAATCTTTCATAAGCTTCAAATAAAGTCTCGGACTCCCCTTATTTAAAAGCTAAAATTTCTTGTCTCAACTTCGCCGCCTTACTTGGGGGAAAGTATCTCCCAAGGAATTTCTCTACCATGTCTTTCCAAGTTTTAATCGACCCCGGGGGTAGAGATGTGAGCCACCGATATGCACCATCCCTTAGGCTGAATGGGAATAGTCTCAATCGAATTACATCATCCGTCACTCCATTTATCTTGAAAGTAGAGCAAATTTGGAGAAAACGGGCAAGGTGATCGTGTGCGTCTTCATTTGCAAGACCATTGAATTGCACCAAATTTTGAATCATGCCAATTGTGCCTGCTTTTATTTCAAAATTGTTGGTGGCGATGGTAGGTGTTTGGACACTAAATTCTTCACCCGTGAATTGTGGCCTCTCGTATTCGGATAAAGTTCGTCTCTCTTCAGCCATGATTGACGATTCACTAGTCTCAACTTGAACGCCTTGTTCAATCGGGTCTTCACCAATTTCTCTCAACCTCCGATGCAAGGTACTTTCAATCTCACTATCCGGCTCCACCAAGTTTGATGGATTTCCACGTGTCATACACAGTACCTTGCACAAATCAAGAAAGATAGAACAAGTCAAGCTCCAAAGAAATGAAAATAAGAGAAAAGAAAAGAGACTGTGGATGTGGATCCCCTTGAGGGGTCATCATGATACATGGATGAAAGATAAAAGGTAGCTTGGTTGATTTAGACCGAAGGATCTCAAGATTAGATCAACCCAAATTTCTCGGCGATTGAACCCTAATCCCATACGGATACCGGTTGGAATCTCTTCCTAACCAACATCTCTACGATTGCATTAAGTACAAAGAGATCCAAAATAAGTAAAACACTAAACCCTAGTCTATCCTTATAGCTCGGAGGGCTATCGACACCCAATTTCTCGGTGTGCCAATACAAGTAACCCCTTTTAGTTCATTAACGACCTAATACACGTGAGTAGGTCACATCTACGTGTATAATTCAAGAAAGAACTACGGATCTCTCCATATGGTAGTTCTAGACATGAAGCACAATGAACTAAATCTTAAACCAAACCAAGCTTGCAATTAAGTAAAGATCATCCAAGATACATGATAAAACCCCCCAAGGTTCACCAACATCCGGTGGCCTTGGGGGTCTAGTGTGCCATCAAGCAAGTAACAACAAAAATACAAAGTAAATCACTTAAAAAGCTCATAAATGACACTCCCTAGATGAAATGATGAAGGAGGAGGTGGAGGTCCGGCCGAATGACGCTTTCCCCCGTCCAAGAGATGCCGAATGACGCTCCCCTTGACTTGGATCCTTGCCTCCTTGATGGTGAAGCTTCTCCCCTTCAAAATGATGCTCTTGCCTCCTTCCTTGGCTCCAAATCGTCGTCTCTCCAAAGATTTCTTCGTTTCTTCCCTTTAGATGCCGGCCAAGAAGTCCCTTTGTGTGCCCTAAAAAACATCTATAAATACTCCCGCAGTATCCCGGGGTGGATAGATGGATCCCGGGGTGGATAGATAGGCAAAAATAAGGCAAAACTTGTCTCATGTGGGGGTGCATCCTGAGGTGGATAGATGCATCCCGGGGTGGATAGGGGGCCGTGAGAGCTAGTTGAAATCCACTGTCTTTTGATGCTCACGACCCCTTATACGGCCCCGTATGCTGCACTGTTCACTCTTATGCACTTCCATCATTTCCAGCCCAAAACTCCTCAGGTGCAACAGCAACTGCTACAGCGAATCCGCTACAGTACTCCAGCTACAGTGATATGCTCCAGTACACCAGCACCCTGATTTTTCATCCTTTTTCGCCCAAATCGTATTATCATGTTCCTCATGGCTCCTCCATGCCCTACAACATAAATAATACTCAATTAAGCATAAAACGGGCATCCATTCATATAAAAATACATGCTAAGTGAACAAAATACGTATGTTAAAACATATACATTTAGACACTTATCATCCGGCGACCGCACAAGACCACGGCCACACCATACGCAAGGGGGTTTTCATCGATGTCTTTATTTTGTGCTTTCTTATATACTTTGATGAACATGTATAGCTCCATGAGGAGCTAAACCCCTTGTGGGTATTCGGACTTGTAAACTCTAGGGTTATTATGTTTCTTTGACATTGTTATTATGCTTTTCCATTATTGATGAATAAGAATTGAGTTTCAATCTTGATTTTATCTTGCTATTGTTTTCCATTAGATGTGACACTAGGGTTGAGAACAATCTAGGTTTTCCTTGGGAGGTGTGACAACTCCTATAGGATTAGACTCTTTAAGATTGAAGAGGGTTGAGAGGGAGAGTTGTGAGGTAGCGATGTACCCCTTCCCCCTCCGGTGTGATTTCTCCCTACCTCCGTTTCCTTGATTTATTAGCGGTCGAGATAGAGTGAAGTGCTAGGTAGATATACTTCCCTAGGCTTAGTTACGCGAGTAACAGAGTGAAGGGTTGAAGTGAATCCTTCACACTGGGGCTTAATCGAGACTAGGGTTCTTCCTCCTGGCCCAAAGGGTTAGAACTACACATACGAATAGGTTTTATCACTAGGAGTCCATAGAACTTAATGCAATTCCACGTAGTGTGAGGTTTAGGTAGATGTACTCCCCTGGGGCTTAATCGTGCGAGCGATGGAGTGAAGGGTCGATGTGAATCCTAATACCGGGGCATAATGTTGGGGTTAGTCACGGTTGTCCTTAGGTTTGGGACCGTGAGTCTGAGGATTTCCTCGACTCAATTAGCATCAATAGGAGAGTATAATAGCATAGTCTTGCACTAGAAGCATAGATCCTAGAGGTAGCTTGTCCGGATATCCCGCTTCATTCATTGTTAAATCCTTTCTATTCTCTTTTACTTGCACTTTCTCATCTTCCATCTTTCTATTTAATTTCTCATCTTTTAGTATAGTTGTTTCCATAATTCACTCATCGAATCAATTGATCACTTTTCCGTACTTCGCATAGTTTTAATAGTGAAATCTCGTATTCTAACTCCCTATTCCCTTTGGATTCGACTACGCTCTCACCGGGGTAACTTTTATTACTTCGACAAACCCGTGCACTTTCGGACCGCCTGTTACCTCTCCAAAAGTTAGGTCAGAAGAGAGCCAAAAAAAGATCCAAAAACAGTCTCTAAAATGGGCTTTTATAATGCTGAGTCGCGGCTTTAAATCGGCTGAAATTGGGATTTCACACGGCCGTGTGGAAATTCCACACGCCAGTGTGAAGTTGCTGTTTTGCTGTTTCTCGGCAGACAGTAAACAGTAACTTGCTACAGTGATGCTACAATGATCATGCCGCAACGCTCCCAGATTCGTCGTTCTTCATCGAGGCCGTTGAATTGGGCACACAATCAACGGTAGACCATGCCGATTGCTTCAAATCTATTTATTGTCAAAGTTCTCCATGTTGACATGAGTTAGACTTATTGTGAATGTGACTGCCTTTGTGCCCCTCCAAAAGAGGTTCGCACACACTCACAAGCCTATGCTCATGCCTTGTTCCTTGCTTGGTCCGAAAACTCCCCAACAACGGTGAACATGATCTAACTTCATTCCTTTTCTCCAATTTGTCTTCACAACCCTACAATGCAAAAAAGTACGCAAATGCACACTTTTTAGTGATAAAATCTGATTAAATCAATGCTCATTGCAAGATAATAACACTTCGCATAACTATAACATGAGCACTTATCAATTTCCCAGTGGACAATGCCAAGATACACGAATCTTGGTAGCTCCTGACCTAACCAAGGCCATGGTTAGCGACGGAGAGTTTTGAGGCCATTCTGGACATTTTTGTTGATTTGTTATCGATGAGTTATTTATTTATAAGCATCTTGATATTTGAAACTATCAATAAGAATTGTGCTTATACTAGGTCCAGGATGGTATGTGTTTTCATGATGATTTCAAAGAACCTCTATTTGTATTTCAATGAGAAAAGCTATGTTCTTATGAGATATTTGTTACTCAAAGCATGTTTCATTCTAGTTGAGTATTGAAATATTTTTATGATGTTTTATTTCGATTTGATCATGCTTGAGCTATATTCCACTTATTTTGAGTTGTGTATGTTCTTATGTCTTGGCATGTATTAATAGGGATCTGATGGGCATCGCACGACACACTAAAGAGTGAGCACGTGACTCCCTAGCCGCAAGTGCACGGGTCATCAAGTAATAACATCTCACGCGAGCACGAGAGGGTTGTATTCTCAAGGGCCCCAAGATCTGCTATTACTTCCTCCTAGGTATCACTATCTAGTCTACCAAATCAAGAGTCATAAGATGAAACACAAATATGAAAATAAATAAAAGAAAAGCTATAAACAAAATGGACTAAGGCACACCATATGAACAATCTAAAAAGCAAGTAGCAATGAGAACTAGAGGCCTCGGGCTGGGATCCCCTAACGAGAAGAACCAGTTAGGATGAATATAGGAATTAAGGCTTAAGGTTGGTAAGAGTTGGTCCGCTAGAATCGGATGTCGACTACCCTAGAACCTCCGTAGTGTAGCCCTAATGCAGTACAAGTTCCTTTATCCAGAAGATATCCCTACGATGTCATCGGGAATAGGGAGTCTTTCCTAGGGTAATTCTAATGCTCGCTCTCGGCTAGAACCACCCTAAAGCTCACGGGGGTTATCGGCAACAAGAATCTCCGGTGTACCGATACATTGAATCCCCCTTCAATCTATGTGGATCTAATACATGGTCACATCCCGCGCATCCAAGTACAATCTATAAGATAAATCATAAAGTTCTCATGCGATTCACAACAATCAAGCACACATAGAATGAAACCAAGCAACAAAGCAACATTAATTCATAAACAAAATTATAATCCAAGAATACAAGTTCTCCTCCCAAGGTTCACCAGAGCCCGGTGGTCTTGGGAGTCTAGCTCCACATAACAAAGAGAAAAAACAAGATATAATCAATGACAAAGCTCATAAAAATCTCCCTTGGATGTAGGCTAGAAGGTGGTGATGAAAGCTCACCAGATCCGCGCCGATCAAGCTCCTTGATGACAACCTTGAGTGCTTCCTTCTTCTCCCCTTGAGGTTTGCTCTTCAAATTGCCTCTCCAATCCGGTGATGATGATGGAAAACAATGGAAATGATGGTGGACGATCATGGAGATGATGGTGGAGAACTGTGGAGAGGATGTCACACCACTTATTATGCCCTAGAAGCCCCTTTAAAAGCTCCAAAAACTAGTTATGCCCGTGTGTGTACGAGCTATGTGCGGGGCTACACACAACCCACACACCCTTCTATCTCCCCTGTGCGGGTGGTGTGAGGGGCTGTACAGTACCCGCACACTGCTATAGTACTGTGCTACAGAGAAATCTCTATAGTATTGTGCTGCAGTTATGCTGTTGCAGTGAATGGTGCCTGAAAATCCACTCTTTTCTTGTCCGAAACATGAGGATGTGTGTGAGCTTCAATGAATTCTTTGATTCATACTGAAATAAGGCTCAATCACGCGCGAAATGATCTTCCGATGTCCTGAAACAATAGTAATAAATAAAACACATAAAGGGCATCGGAGTCATATAGAAATGCATGAAAGTGTATAAAATGTATATAATAAAAGTGATGTATTTTGACACTTATCAAATGACCCCCTACTTGATTGTTTGCTTGTCCCTAAGCAAACAAACATGAAGAACCAAAGGGATTGATAAGTGGCTAAATACACAACCTCCGGCTTAAGTGTAAGTGTACAATAGCAATGGTAAAACTCAAGATACTAAGAAAGAACCACTTAAGAAATTTCATGCATTCAACGGCAATGATATGGTGTGTGTGTACAACCCCTCTATTTCTAAGCCCTGTAGTCTAAGTCAAGTCGACAGAACCCCAAGGACCACGTTTAGAGGCATGTCACACCACTTATTAGAATTCGGCCTTGAGGTGGTATAGATACTCCTAGTAGACTCCTAAAGATCTTTCCTCGTTCGTTCAAACAAACACCGGTCATAAAACTTTATTTTCCTGTACACACAAATATTTTTTTTCAGGACTAACATGAATTGCAAATCGACATAACCTGGAGCTTTGCACATTCATATATACGCGCTCATGCCTTTATAGCTTTTGGCAAGAGCAACACTCTGGTTAGGAGCAAGAATCCCGGGTTACTTTGCTAATAGGGCAGAGGAACACTGACCCTTTTTGTTTTTTTTTGCTAAAATCCTCTTTTTTTTCATTTTTTATTTTCTTTTTGACTGTGCTGAGAGAAAAAACAAAAAGGAAAGTCCTTAATAGTCTATTAGAAGCAATGCCTAACACATCAAGGCACGAAGCCACTTGAATAGGTTAGCAACTATGAGGGTCACGAAGGTTACTGCTTTCCTAACCTAGGTGTCCAAGGTCCGACATAGTGGGCAAGTGTAAGGAATGCCGAGAATGACACAAAATTCTTAAAAGTGCAAGGTTATGAGTCACTCAGTATCTATCATGGTTCTACACTATCATACACGTACTAGAATCATCAATGCTATTATTGGTTTACTAATGTCACGCCCTGACCCTTAGGTCCTGAGCACGACATACCGCCACGACAACCCAGGGGAGGTCTAACACTGCCTCAACCATAGGTGGCCGTAAGGCTAACCTGTTCCCTGCACAATACACAATACATAACTCAACATCAAATACTTATATTACTCAACAAGGTACCACACACTGATACTCATAACCAGGAATACATATCGAAGATAATAACAACCACTCCAAATAGAGGATACACTCCTCTTAGCAATACATAGACTAGACTGGCATGCAAAGTGTTCGAGTATGGAAAGACATGATAGGGTTCAACAAATACATAGTGGATCCCTGATAATACATGAAAAGACATAGTAACATATACCAATCAAAATGAGAAGACAATGACGACTCTAGCCAAGCACTTCACGTCTTCACCTCTGCGTTGTGCTATTACCTGGGAGGAAGAAAGAGGGGGTGAGTAACTAGGTTACTCAGTGAGGGGTTAGCCACAGGACAAAAGTTCAAGCATGAACAAATCGAAAATAAAACAACATAAGAATATTTCAATACTCAAAAAGAATGAAACATGCCTTGAGTAACAAATATCTCATGAGAACATAGCTTTTCTTGTTGAAATACAAATAGAGGTTCTTTGAAATCATCATGAAAACACATGCCATCCTGGACCTATCATAAGCACAATTCTCATCGATAGATTCGAATATCAATATACTTAGAAATAAGTAATTCATCGATCATAAATGAACAATAATGTCCAGAATGGCCTCAAAAACTCTCCGTCGCTAACCATGGCCTTGGTTAGGTTTGGAGCTACAAAGATTCGCATATCTTGGCATTGGCCGCTGGGAAGTTTGTGTGGTGACTCCGAACAACCCAACTATACCCATGTCAGGGATCTACGCACTCACCTAACATGGTATAACTGTTTTGACAGTATTCCACGCCACCTCTATATAGGTCAGCCCGTGGATACCATCCACTTCTTACTGTAGCAAGTTCTGGAGCTTGGCTCCCATGTCACCAACAAAGAATATAAAAATAGCTTGGCCTGTAGGCTCAATATATACATCATGAAGATATCATAATTCTCAATAAGAGTGCATAAATGTTTATAATAGCAATTCTCACTCCAAGAGTGATGAACTTGGTCATAGCATCGATAATGAAATCATTTTCATGAAATGCATCATACAAGGATATGTTTTGAAAGTACACTACAAACATTGTATTAACACAACGAAAAGCCAAAATTTGCTTTCGCATGCCTATTTGTTCATCATAATGAGAACATCAAATCTTTTGGAAAACACATAGCTTAAAACATGTATTTTGAACATAGAGTTTCAAATCATAAGCAACTTATATACACTTTGCAAGAATTCAAGAAATATGCCAATCTCATAAATCATCATGATTCAAAGAATCAATCTATGTTTTGAATGAGTTTAGCAATAAGCATTTTATAAATTCAAAACAAGCAACTTAATAACAAGAAATATCATGCATGAATCATAGTCCAACTTTGGTAATTTCCCACTCACAAACTTGGCGACCAAACTCCTCGAAATCACTTCTCCACCGGTTCTTTGCCCTTACTTGAAGCCTCACCTCCTAGAAGCCATTAAACAACCAAACAAGCAACCAAACATCATCAAACACTTGGTTAACTATGATGAAGAAAGAATGTTCAAAAGGTGGGATTGTTGCTTCTAGGGTTTGCTAAACACCATAGCAAAGAGTTCTAGCAAGAAGAAGACCTCTCACAACTCATAAAACCAACAAGGAAAGCAAAGATGACCTAACATGGTCGGTGCTACAGTAATTCCGGAATTAGGGCTTTGAAGGTTCAAGGATTCCATGAAGTTAAAGCCATAAAACTCAATAAAATCAACCCTCACAAGATTAGCCATCAAAGAGGAAGAATAGAGACAACAACCAAGCTCTCATAAGGGTTCATGATCAACCCTAACCATCATCATCAAAGGACAAAGAAGAAGGAACAAATGGAGGAAAGCATACCTTGATCAAATGAATGAGCAACTTGTTGATTCAAGTTTTCAAGCTCAAAAACTCCTTCTAGATCAGCCTTAGAACCCGAAGAGATGATGGAGGAAGAGAGGAGAAGGAGATAGAGGAGTTTGGGAGAAAAAAAATGAAGAAACAAAGCTAGGAGCGGGTTTTTAAAAGCCAAAAAGCGAAGATGTGCGGGCTGTGTGCAGTCCCTCACACCAGCCGCACACACCCGGCAGAGAGGTGTGCGGATGGTGTGCGGTCCGCACACCAGCCGCAGACCCCTCTGCCTGGGATGTGCGGCCTCTATGGGGCCCGCACAGAGGCCGCACAGCCCTCAGGAGAGGCTGTGCGGCCTGTGTACAGCCCCGCATCGTCTTGTGCGGTCTGCGCACAGCCCATACACCCTTAAAACTCCTCTAACACTCAACCATAACACGTTCAAACACCCGGCAACCAACTCTGGAGATTCGACAAAAAAATTCAAAGAAAACTAAATGGGGAAATGACAATAACATCTAAGACAATTGAAACAACAAACAATGGCAAAGAGACCGAAACTCCACAACTAACATGCAAAATTTTCAAAATTCTCAAACTTCACAAAAATGATATCCACCCGCTACTTAAAGTAGTACATTGTCTCCAATGTACCTAAATCAGCAGCGTGCAAAAAATGTAGGAAATTAAAGCAAAGTAAGAGGGTTTCGTGAACTTCCCCGAGTCTCAAATAATGAGTCTTGAAGTTCATGAGATAGGGGTAGCAGCCAATGATTCCTATAAATGTCGAGGAAGAAAGGTGCGTTTGATGTCCCAATTCCACCTGCAAGGCAGAAAAGAACATCATCACAAGGCATACATCACAAACACAAAAAGAAAAACAAACAAACAAACAAACAAACAACAAAGCTAAGAATAAAGGAACAAGAAACACAAAGCACAATGTGTGGATGCTCGAGTGAAACTTTCCAACTCAATGCTTGGTAAAACTTGAAAAGAAATGATACAAGAGTAAGCTTTTTCAAGTTTACAACATTCTTACATAAAAAAGCTTGGGATTTGATAAGTGCTCATGTTATAGTAATGCGAAATGTTATTATCTTGCAATGATCATTGATTTAATCAGGTTTTATCACTAAAAAGTGTGCATTTCTTTACTTTTGTGCATTGTAGTGTTGTGAAGATAAATTGGAGAAAAGGAACGAAGTTAGATCGTGTTCGCCATTGTTGGGGAGTTTTCGGACTAAGCGAGGAACAAGGCATGAGCATAGACTTGTGAGTGTGTGCCAACCTCCTTTGGAGGGGCACAAAGGCAGTCACATTCACAATAAGTCTAGCTCGTGTTAACAAAGAGAACTTCACCAATAACGAGATTTGAAGTAATCGGCACGGTCTACCATTAATTGTCTGCCCAATTCAACAACCTCGATGAAGAATGACGAATTCGGGAGCGTTTCGGCACAAGTACAGTAGCAGCACCGGAGCAAGTTACTGTAGCAAAAATAATGTAGTAAGTTACTGTTCACTGTCTGCCGAAAATCAGCAAAACAGCAACTTCACAAGGCCGTGTGAAATCCCGATTTCAGCCGATTTAAAGCCGCGACTCAACATTATAAAAGCCCGTTATGGAAACTGTTTTTGGATCCTTTTGGCTCTCTTTTGACCTATCTTCTAGAAAGGAGTAGCTAGGGTTTGGAGAGGACTTCGTGGAGGTTTGGAGCGCATCATCGGCGTCGACATCAACGTCCGACGGGCGCATAAGACCATGACCAAACCACACACAAGGGGGTTTTCATCAATGCATTCAATTTGTATTCCATTTATTATTTTGATGGATTTGTATAGCTCTATGTGGAGCTAAGCCCCATGTGGGTATTCGGACTTGTAAACCCTAGGATTATTATGTTTCTTTGAAATTGCTATTATGCTTTTCCATTATTGATGAATAAAATTGAGTTTTAATCGTAATTGCATCTTGTTATTATTTTCCCTTAGTCGTGACATTAGGGTTGAGAACAATTTAGGTTATCCTTTGGAGGTGTGACAACTCCTATAGGGTTAGACTACTTACGATTGAAGAGGGTTGAGAGGGTGAGTCGTGAGATAGCGGAACATCCCCTTTCCCCTCCGATGTGATTCTCCCTACCTCCATGTTCCATGATTTATTTGTGGTCGAGATAGAGTTAAGTGCTAAGAGATAAACTCCGCTGGTGCTTTGTTGTGCAAGCAACAAAGTGAAGGGTTGAAGTGAATCTCAGTGCCGGGGCTTAATTTAGATAAGGCTTCTTTCACCTGGACCAAAGGGTTAGAACTATACATAGGAACAGGGTAATCACTAGGAATCCCTAGAATTTAAAGCAATTCCAAGCAGTGTGAGGCTTAGGAAGATAGACTCCCTAGGGCTTAGTTGACAGGTCAACGAGGGTCAAGGGTCGTAGTAAAACCTAATACCAGGCATAGTGTTGGGGTTAGTCACGGTTGACCATAGGTTTGGGACCGTGTGTTTAAGGATTTCCTCGACTCAATTAACATCAATAGGAGTGTATAATAGCATTGTCTTGCACTAGAAGCATAAGTCCTAGGGATAGCTTGTCCGGGTACCCGATACGCGTGGTGCGCAAGTGCACGGGTCCTCAAGTAATATCCTGTGCGTGACACAGGGGTCGTATTCCCTGGGGTCCCAAGAGCTGCTATTACTTCCCCCTAGACGGCACTGTCTAGTCTACCAATTATATGATAAAAACAAGATAAGAAGAATAATAAAGAGAAAACTATAAACACATGGACTAAGGCTCACCACATAAGCATACTAAGGAAACAAGTAACAATGAAAGTTTGAGGTCCCCGGGCGAGGATCCCCTCGGGACTACTAAAGCTAGAAGGATACTAGAATTACACAGGCAAAGGTGGTTAGGCCAAGAGATGTCCAAAGGTAGGTCACCCCGATGGTCACGGTGATAACCCCTAATCCAGTACGAGTATTGGAATATGGAATCACTTCCGCCCAAATCCTCCTACGATTGCATTACGCCTAGGAAAATCCCTAATTAAGGTCAAACACAATATCTAGGCTCAACCCTAATGGTTGGAGGGGTACAAAATACCCGATGGTCACGGGGTATTTGTACATGTATCCCTTCTAAGCTTGGTGAGTCTAACACTAGGGCAATGGTAATGCAACCTAGTATTACCTAAATATTGATACACAGAGTTCTCATGCATACTAAAGCTTTCAAATACACCAAACTTTAACCACAAACCACACAAGTACCATACATGTAAATCAAGTATCCATACAAGCAAGTTTATCCCAAGGTTCACCGGATGCCCAGTGACCTTGGGAGTCTAGTTCATCATCAACAAAGTAGCAAGAGTAAAAGATAAGAAATACAAAGCAAAGCTCAAAATAAACTCCCCTAAGATGAAGACTAGAAGGTGGTGATGAGAACTTGTCGAATCCGCGCTGGCAAGCTCCTAGATCTTCTCCTTGATAGCACTCCTCTTCTCCCCTTCGATTTGCACCCTAGATCCGCCTTCTCCAGCAACCTTGAAGCTCTAGATGACAATGATGGAGAATGGTGGCCAAAAGACCACCAAGATGATGCCATAGAAACCCTTTTAAAGATGATCCCGTGCCTCTTCACGGGTGAGCTCATGGTCCATATGTGGCCCGTGAGGTAGCCTGTAATGTGAGTTGAAAGAATCCGCAAAGTTGTAAAATTGATACAGTACTGCTACAGTACATCTCTACAGTACTGATTGCCTTTGAATTGCTTGCGGTTGACCTCACAGCCGTGAGCTTGCCCGTGAGGGTTTCCAGACTTAGAAAATTCCTCAAATGTGTGTGCTTCAGGCTGCTACAGTGTTTCTACAGTGTTTCTTCTCAAATTGCGTCGTTGAGCTCTCCTAGGCATCTTTTGCACCTGAAACGCAAAATAAACCAATTTAGACCTAAAAGGGCATCAATTCATTATCAAAATACGAAAAGGCATGCGCAAGTATATGTATAAAATATGTACATTTAGACGTTTATCAGTACCCAACTTTATTCATTGCTTGTCCTACTCTTTTTACTCCTACTTGCACTCTCTCACCTTCCACACTTCTGTTTTAATTCTTGTTTTTATTAATTGCTTTCACACTCACTCATTGATTTCTTTCCACACATCGCATTAGCTACATAGTGAATACTTGTATCTCAAATCCCTATTCCTTGTGGATACGACTACCCACTCAACAGAGTATATTATTATTTCGATAACCCGTGCACTTTCGTGTCCCTATCAAAGTTTTTGGCGCCGTTGTTGGGGAGTAGGCATATTTTAGATATTTGTTTTTCGCTATTCTACCTATTTCACTTCGTTTTCTATTTCTTACTTCTTTTATCAATCATTGTTCTTATTTGTTTTTCTTTTTCTTGTTTTCAGCTCAAGGTTATGACCCGTGGGAACCCTTCGATTCTTGTCGAAGGAGACCAGGACATTGGTAGAAGAACTCATCGTAAGGGAAAGGAACCTGTACAAGAATCTTGGAATCAAGCCGAAATTAATAGAGAAGGGTCAGAAGCAACGGCAGAATAGAATGAAGAGCATAGGACATTGTCCGATTTTGCTAGACCCGCGGTGATGGGGACCCAATCGAGCATTGTGAGGCCCCTAATTACCGCAATGACTTTTGAGTTAAAGCCATCATTCATTCAGATGTTGCAACAGTCCACACAATTTAATGGGTTGGCCGATGAAGACCCCAACAAACACATAGAGAACCTCCTTGAAGTGTGTGATATGTTAAAGATTAATGGAGTGACGGACGACGCGATTTGTTTGAGAGCCTTCCTATTTTCATTGAAGGGAAAAGCAAGACATTGGCTTCATTCATTACCGAGAGCATCTATCACTACGTGGGAGGAGATGGCCGAGGCATTCTTGGCTAGATATTTCCCTTCGGGAAAATCAGCGACGCTCCGGAATGAGATTTCATCCTTCATGAAAATGGAATTGGAGTCTTTATTCGAGACATGGGATAGGTTCAAGAAGCTCCTTCGGAAATGTCCGCAACATGGATTCCCCGAGTGGATGATCATTCATACCTTCTACAATGGGTTGAATTCGAGTACCAAGCAACTCTTAGATGCAGCGGCAGGAGGAACTCTAGGAAGCAAGACTCCCTGTGAAGCCTGGCACCTTAAAGAAGGTGGAAAGAATTCATAAGGTTGATGCAGTTACATCGTTAGCGGCACAAGTGGAATCATTAAATAAGAAGCTAGATGCTCTAGTTTCACCAAGAGTTGCGGCCATCACTACTTGTAACGGTTTCACGGGAGGTCACGCTTCGAGTGATTGTCCTATTGCGATCGGAGGCACTAGTACAGTGGAGCAGGTCGACTTTGTTGGTAATGATTATAGAGGACAAGGCCAAGGAAACCTGTACAGTGGTACTTATAATCCGGGGTGGAAGAACCACCCAAATTACTCATGGAGCAATCAAGGCCAGTCGCAACAAAAGAATAATACACCACCGGGATTTCAAAGTCAACAAGCTCCGAACTTAGAAAGCTGAGTGATCAGGTTAGAAGGCAAGATGACCGATCTTGAGAGAGCCTTCATGAGGTTTGTTTCTTTATTTGATGCTAGATTTCAGTCGGTGGAGGCTACACTTTGCAATCACACCGCCTCCCTAAACAATTTGGAAAATCAAGTGGGGCAACTTACGAATACATTGCCGGAAAGGCCTCAAGGTAGTTTGCCTAGTAATACGGAGACCAATCCAACGGAGAAATTAAAGGACATTACCTTGAGAAGAGGAAAAGAGGTCGAGAGAAATCTCCCTCTAGAGAAGACAAAGGAAGCACCCGAAGTTGAAGAGGTAGGGGGAGAAACACCAAAGGAGAAAGAGGTGGCACCATCACCCTACAAGTCGAGGATCCCCTATCCTTCGAGGTTGAAGAATGATGAAGACAGTGAACAATACAAGAAATTTCTGGGTATTTTCAAACAGTTGCACATCCGCATACTGTTCGCTGAGGCATTGGCCCAAATGCCTAAGTATGCGAAGTTCTTGAAAGACCTCTTAACCAAGAAGAGGAAGTTGGAGGAGAGTGCAGTTGTAGTTTTTTATGCTAATTGCTCGGCCGTCTTGCAAAAGAACATGCCGAGTAAGAGAAAAGATCCCGGGAGTTTATCATACCTTGCAATATTGGCAACTTGGGTATAGAGATGGCGTTGGCCGATTCGGGGGCAAGCATCAATGTCATGCCCTATACCTTCTTCCAAAAGCTTGGCTTGGGTGAGCCTAGACCTACTCGGATGACACTTCATCTTGCGGACCGATCGGTGAGGCATCGAAGAGGGATTATGGAAGACGTGTTGGTAAAGGTGGACAAATACATATTTCCTGTTGACTTTGTGGTGTTAGACGTCGATGAGGATGTCGAGGTGTGATAAGTGCTTGTGTTGTAGTAACGCGAAGCGTTATTATCTTACAATGAACATACTTTTTATCAGATTTTATCATTAAATAGTGTGCATTTGTGCATTCTTGTGCATTGTAGGTTCATGGAGCTAAGTTGGAAAAAAAAACGAAGTTAGGTCGTGTTCGCCGTTGTTGGGAGGTTTTCGAACCAAGCAAGGAACAAGGCACGAGGTTAGACTTGTGAGTGTGTGCCAACCTCCTTTGGAGTGGCACAAAGGCAGTCACATTCACAACAAGTCCAACTCGTGTAGCTTAGGAAAACTTCACCAAGAAGGGGACTTGAAGCAATAGGCACGATCTACCATTGATTGTGTGCCCAATTCAATGGCCTCGATGAAGAAACAACGTATTCGGGAGCAGTTCGGGAGAGTTACTGTAGCAGCGCTGTAGTTTGTACTGTAGCAAATCACTGTAGCGAGTTACTGTGCACTTCTGCCAAAAAATCAAGATTCCAAAGAATTCACACGGGCGTGTGGAATTAACACACGGTCGTGTGAAATAATTTTCGAGCAAGCCAGAGACTTCACATGGGCGTGTGGAATTAACACACGGCCGTGTGAATTGATTTCCCAGCAAGCCAGAGACTTCACACGAGCGTGTGGAATTAACACACGGCCGTGTGAAGTAATTTTTCAGGAAAGACAGAAACTTCACACGGGCGTGTGGAAATTCCACACGGCCGTGTGAAGTCCCGATAACTTCAAATTTAAAGCCGCACTCAACCTATTTAAAGCCCGATTTGGAGACTTTTTGAGCATCTTCCAACCTATCTTTCTCCCTAACTTCTGGAGAGTGCGGTTAGGGTTTCGGAGAGGACTTTGTGGAGGATTGGAGCGCGCCATCGGCATCGTCACCGACGTTCGACGGCCGCACAAGACCACGGCCACACCATACGCGAGGGGGTTTTCATTGATGTCTTTAGTTTGTGTTTTATTTCATACATTGATGAACATGTATAGCTCCATGAGGAGCTAAACCCCTCGTGGGTATTCGGACTTGTAAAACTCTAGGATAATTATGTTTCTTTAATATTGTTATTATGCTTTCCATTAATTGATGAATAAATTCGAGTTTCAATTTTAGATTTCTTGTGCTATTGTTTTCTCTTAGCCGTGACACTAAGGATTGAGAACAATCTAGGTTATCCTTTGGAGGTGTGACAACTCCTGTAGGATTAGACTACTTAAAATTGAAGAGGGTTGAGAGGGAGAGTTGTGAGGTAGCACCGTACCCCTTTCCCTTCCGATGTGATTTCTCCCTACCTCCGATTCCTTGATTTATTAGAGGTTAAAATAGAGTGAAGTTCTAGGTAGACAAACTCCCCCAAGGTTTTGGGGTGACGTGAATCCTACGCACTGGGGCTTAATTTAGACTATGGTTCTTACTCCTGGACCAAAGGGGTAGGACTACTACACATAGGAACAGGTTTTATCACTAGGAGTCCCTAGAGCTTAAAGCAATCCCACGTAGTGTTAGGCTTAGGTAGAAATACTCCCCTGGGGCTTAGTTGAGCAATCAACAGAGAGAAGGGTTGACGTGAATCCTATTATCGGGACATAGTGTTGGGGTTAGTCACGGTTGACCTTAGATTTGGGACCGTGTGTCTAATGATTTTCCTCGACTCAATTGACATCAATAGGAAAGTATAATAGCATAGTCTTGCACTAGAAGCATAAGTCCTAGAGGTAACTTGTCCGGATGCCCTATTCTCACTTGTTGCTAGTCTCTCTCTTTTTACTCATTGCTTGCACTTTTCTCTCTTTCATCTTTTTATTTACTTGCCTTGCTTCTACTCTAATTCCATAAATTCACTCATCACTCTGATCATTGTTTCTTTTCGTATATTGCACTACTCAATAGCAATTTCTCGTATTTTAAACCCCTATTCCCTATGGATTCGACTACCCACTCACCGGGGTAACTTTATTACTTCGACAAGACCGTGCACTTGCGGTACACACGCAAAAGGTCGTGTCAAGTTTTTGGCGCCGTTGCCGGGGAATAGGCGTATTTTTTATACTTGTTTTTGCTATATTAGTCATTCACTTCATTGTCTATTTCACACTTTCTTTATCTATCACTGTTTTCACCAATTCTTTCTTCGCTAATTGCAGTGTACCGAGGGAATGTTTAACGCAAGCGAAGCTTTTGATACACTTGAGAAGGTTCTCGCACAGTTCTAGCTTCGTCAAATGGTGACACAGAAGAAACCCTTAGAAGGTTCTCTGGTGAGAATGCGTTTGAATCGCTCACCCGCAAGTGCACGGGGTCGCCAAGTAATACCCCTCGCGCGAGCACGAGGGGGTCGTATTCCCAAGGGCCCGAGGAGCTATTCTTACTTCCTTATCACAATGTTGTTTGACCTAGTCGATCACTTGGAGTAAGACTTACTAAAAAAAAAACTACTAAACAAAGAGCATGCAAATAGCAAGAATAAATACGGAGGGAGAGAAAATCAAGGTGAGGGAATGGCCACGGATGAGGATTCCCTCGGGGGCTACTAAAGTGCTAAGGATGCCCTAACTAGCATGCACGTGGGTGGTTTGGACCGGGAAACCCTAAATTAGACCAACCCGATGGTCACGGCATTGGTCCCTAATCCAATACAAGTATTGGAATACGGAATTTCTTCCGCCCAAATCCTTGTACGATTGCAAAGGGTTTAGTGGATTTCCCCAAGCTAGGGTTGAAACACAATCAAGGACAACCCTAATAATTGGAGGGGTACAAATACCCGATGGTCACGGCGTATTCGTACATGTATTCCCTTCCAAGCTTGGTGAGCCTAATACTAGGGCAATGGTCATGCAACCTAGCATCATCTAGGAATTGACATATAGAGTTCTCATACATATCAAGGCATTCAAGAACCACCAAACAAGGATCACAAACCAAACCAAATGCATAAACTAGAAAGAGTCATCCAAAATACACAAGTTCACCCCCAAGGTTCACCTACATCCGGTGACCTTGGGGTTAGTTGTTCATGATCACAAAACAAGTAAACAAACACATGAAAACAACTAAAAGCATAATGAAAACACCCCCTGAAAAGATCAAGGCCGAATGACGCTTCCAAGGACGCCACCCAAGGAGTGGCTTCCTTTGTCAAACTTCCTCTCAAATGCAAATCGAAGGTGTGGATTCGTCGTCTCGTGCTCTCCCCGTCGTCTCCTCCTCAAGAATTGCCTCCAAAAGCCGGCCTCAAGCTCCCAAAGAAGGTGGTGAAGTCAAGCTTGCTCAAGGTCTCTCCTCCCTTCTAAGAATGAACTCTCAAAACCCTTAAAAACATCATCCAGAACGTCATGCGGCCCCGTATGCGACCCCGCATGCGGGGAGAGAAAATCCCGAGAAAAACCCGAAATCGTGTAAGTTGCTACAGTGACGCTACAGTAAACTGCTACATTACCGTATGCTACAGTAAAACTGCTACAGTACCGTATACGGCCTCTGCAGTACCCGCATGCCAGACCGCATGACCTCCAGACATAGCCATTTCGCCAAAGGAGTCGTGCTACAGGATCTGCTACAGTAGTCGCTACAGTACCCCCCCTCAGCAATAGTGTTTTCATCGCCGATTTCTTCTCAAATTCTATCAATCAGCTCGAAGGGGTCACATCAGTACCTGTAACATGAAAGAAACCAATTCAGACCAAAAACGGGTGTCAACTCATAGAAAAATACGTAATACATACACCCGAATACATGGA
The DNA here is from genome assembly GCA_020875875.1 of Dioscorea alata. Taxonomy (NCBI): domain Eukaryota; kingdom Viridiplantae; phylum Streptophyta; class Magnoliopsida; order Dioscoreales; family Dioscoreaceae; genus Dioscorea; species Dioscorea alata. The sequence goes on along the minus strand of CM037013.1, from coordinate 8,484,570 downwards.
AAATACGTATGTTTAGGCGTTTATCAAACATCCCCACACCTAAGCATTTGCTTGTCCCCAAGCAAACACACATGAAGAACAGGGGCACGGTGGTAAACGACTAAACATACGACCTCAAGCTCAACGGTAAAGCACTCCACTAGCACACTTGAAAAGAAATCTAGAAAGTGAGCTGTACAGTGAGTGATCAAGTAATGGTAGCCCTGTTTTATTCAAAGTGCTTCCGTGAGTGTGTGCTGGCTCCCAACCTTAACCTCCACACCCTGGATTACCCCAGGGGTCCATTCACCCCACATATGGTGAGAATGGTATTAGGCAGTTAAAGACCTCTTCAATACTCAGTCAAGAGTCTTTTGAGTTCCTGAATAAAACTCTACACTCAAGCGACTGTGTAACACGTTCCAGGGGACGCAACAGAGATACTTATTTGTCTATTCACAAATATACACTTTTTTTTTTTTTTTTTTTTTTTTTTTCTGAGTCCGGCTAACATAGGCTGCACAAGAAATCTTTCAGAAGGATGCACATGCTGATTAGGCACAAGAGCCACCCAACCTACTCAATTACAGCCTACATAGACGCATTCATGCTGTGCCAGCAGAGGAATACTGCCATAGACTCCACTTTTTTTTTTTTTTTTTTTTTTTTTTTTTTTTTTACTGTACACACTGTATCTCAGTCCCTTGGACACCTGTCACACAAGTTCACTTAAGGCTACAGAAAACAAAACAGGAACTCACAAGCTCTTAAAAGAATATTGAAGAAAGAATTTAACAGTCCAATACCAAAATCATCATAATGGGTTGGTTGGAGTGTACAAGGTAGGAGCAATCATGATAGAGCATGAAAAAGCACTAAAAATAAAACAGGGCATCATTCAAGCACAGTATAAAAATACAACTCACTTCTATCATTCTTTCAAGCTAGGAAGTACTAAACCCTAAAATCATAGCTATCATCGGTATTCATGCATGCAAAACTAGTAAAGTACCCCATCCCCACACCTAAAGTTGTACATTGCCCTCAATGTACCTGAATCAGCAGAGTAAGGTGCGAGATAAAAATATAAACATAGAAGTACGGGAATGAGGTAAAGAAACTTCCCCAATTGGTTGATGAGATGAACTCCACGTGTGCCTGGACCGAGGGAAAGTTGTGAGGTGCAAGGGGCGTGAATCCTCTACAATGATTAGTCCTGAAAATAGAGAGGAAACATATCACATCCCAAGAAATAAATAGAGAGCCGGACAAGAAAGCACGAATCAAAAACGGGAAAATACAGTTTAGAAGGGTCAGGACCCTTGCTAACTGAAAAGTATAACAATACAAACCAACAAGTCTAGAAATAAAAACCAGTATAAACAACAGAAAGAAAAACTAAAGTGGTGCTGTGGGTCTAGAGATCCGGAGGGAGTGATGGCGCAAAGCACGTGGTGGCTGTGGAGGAGGTGCCGACAGAAGATGAAGCGCCGCGCATGTATGATAAGATCTCGGCCATGCTGCTCTCGATGCGGCCCTGTGATATGGCTAAATCATGCAATGATGCTGTCAACGCCTCCTGAGAGGTCCCAAGGGTCTGCAACTGCTGACGGACCTCGATGCGGAACTCCGCGAAACTCTCCTCAAGTGATGGTCGACTCCCGCTAGGTGCTGCATCGGGTACAGGGGCGGACTCTGAATCAGACTCTGAATCCCGAGAGGTGTCGGGGTCATGGGAACTCGTGCCTCCACTGCGCGGGAGGCGGTAAGTGTCTCCCGACCTCTCAACTATCCCAATATGAAGCAAGATCGACAGACTAAGTGGTGCCACGGTGCTCACAATGCTCATGCCCTGGGTGTGCTCAATCAGTCCTAGGCCCCTGATGATGCGTGTAATATACGGCCCGGCAAATATAGCCCCAAGGCGAGTAGAAGTCCCCTGATGCTCAATAAGTCCGGCAAACAGATGGCCCATGTGGATGGGGTACCGCTGAAGAATACTGTACATAATAAGTAGATCGGTACGAGAAACCACCCCAGTAGAATCAGCGCGACCGCTCACACTTCTGGACAGTAGGGCCTGTAAGTACCTGTGAACGGGGTCGGCCATCAAAGAAGCCTTCTTCGAAGATGACGAGCTAGCAATAGACCTCCAAAGGGAACTAGGGGACACCGAGCGTGGGAAGTCACGAGGTAAAGCCCTGAGCTCTGAATCGGCGAGGGACTCATAAGTGTGAAACCCAAGGTAAATGGCCAACTGGTCGTCGGTGATCTTGTGCCGCTTACCAAAGGCTCTGAAAGTAATGGTGCTAGCCTGGCGCAAATGGGGAGCATGCCCGGAGACCTCAAATGTGCTCAACACCTCCAAAGTCAACTCCCGATAAGTGGGCTCATCGATCTCAAGAATATCATCCCATCCATCACGGGAGATGAGGCTTCGAACGGTATCATCAATGTCCAATGTCTTCAAAGCCTCCCAATCGATAACTCGCACCGTGCCAAACCTCCTTTTCGACAAACACGCAAATCTTGCCTTGTGGGCATCATTCTTGAATGTAGGCTCGCAAACGGGTGGTGGAGAGCTCCTCCTAACGCGCTTGGAAGCCATGTGTTTGATCGGCATCCCTACAAGACAAGAGAACCATCATCAAGCAAAAAAAAACTTGAGAAAATTGGTTAATGAAGAACAAAGGCTGATTTTTGGCTAGTGCTACAGTAATTTCGGGGAAATTTTGGTAGAGTTTCTTCTTGTTAAAGTGACAATCTAAATGTACAAAGCTTGAAATTCAAGAGAAATAATTACAAGAAGCATTCACCATGAAAAGCATCATGTTTTCCCATCAATTCAACCATAAAAAACCAAAGAATGAGTGATAGGAGCACAAACCTTGAACTAGGGCACCAATGAGAAGATGAAGTGAAGATCGGCTTAAACCTTGATAAAACCTTGAAAATCTTCCAAAAACTTGTTTGCTAGGTTGAAGAGAGTGTTTGGATGCAAAAAGAATGAAGGAAAATGGTGGAGAAATGAAGGAGAAAGGAAGAGAAGTTTGATGAAAAATGGATGAACAGTGCTGAAATGAGGTGAATAAGAGGGAGAAGTGGGCTGGGTGACCATGCGGCCTGCTATGCGGCCGCATGGTTGCCCGCATGGCTCTCGGGAAAAACTATGCGGCCTGCTATGCGGCCGCATAGCAGGCCGCATACCTCTCTGGAAAATTCATGCGGCCTGCTATGCGGCCGCATAGCAGGCCGCATACCTCTCTGGAATTTGTATGCGGCCCCTCATGCGGCCGCATGGTAGGCCGCATAAGGTCCAGGAAATTTTTAGCTCAAGTACTCAACCTAGCACCCAAAAATCACATGAAAACAAAGCCGATAACACTCAAAAATCATTAAAAACATGGAGAATGAGGCACCAACACTCAAGGAAAAATATAAAGATCATGAAATCTATGGTGCAACAAGATGAAATAAATTATGGAATTCGGCTAAACAACAACCACAAGCACAAAAATCAACAAGACTCAAACTCACAAGCACCACACAAAAAATACGAAAAACACACAAACACAACAATGACAACTAAGAAGAAAAATAAATGCAATGAATTTAAAGACTTGGGTTGCCTCCCAAGAAGCGCTTTTTTAACGTCTTTAGCTCGACATGGTTTACCTCAATTCAGGGTGGAACAAAGGGGTGAGAAATACCTCCAAATTTTGATGAAGAGTTGTTACCCGGAAAGTTCAACGAGAGGCATGAAAAAATCTTGAATTTCCCCCGATCATCAAAGAACAAATGGTCAACCTCCTCGGGTGACATTGTAGAAACATTCACCCCCCGCTTTTGCTTCTCTTTTTTCTTCCTCCACAACTTTTTCAAGGCTCTCTTCTCATTGGAATTTGGTGAAGATTTGACCTCTACTTGTGCTAGTTGTTGCAATGGTGGAGGGGGAGGCTCATCATCCACAACATCATCCCCGAGATCTTCAAAGTACTCCTCCAATGGGTTCAAAGCGAGGACTTCCTGCACACAGTCGGAGATAATCACATCAGTTGTATCGGTGAAATAAAGAGTGTCATCGTGATCAAGTGTACGTTTCATAGCTTCGGGGAGGGTGAAGACCACTTGTTCGTCTCCAACCCTCAAAGTCATCTTCCCTCCTTTTACATCAATTAGTGCACCGGCGGTGTTAAGAAATGGACGCCCGAGGATCAATGGAACTTCTACATCATCGTCCACGTCAAGAATTACAAAATCCACCGGGATGATCAACTTATCCACCCGAACTAGAACATCTTCAACAATTCCCCGGGGTCTTCGCACTGAACGATCCGCAAGTTGCAAAGTCATTCGTGTGGGTCTTAAATTATTTAACCCCAACCTCAAGAACAAGTTGTATGGCATTACGTTTATGCTAGCCCCCGAGTCGGCCAAGGCACTTTCTTGCACTCCATCCCCGATCACACAAGGGATGATGAAACTACCCGGATCATTGAGTTTCTTGGGCAATTTCTTTTGGATAACGGCCGAACAATTTCCCGATAAAGTCACTGTCTCTAAGTCTTCAAGCTTCTTCTTATTCGTGAGGAGGTCCTTCATAAATTTAGCATATTTTGGCATTTGTGAGAGGGCCTCCACCAAGGGAATGTTAATGTGGAGTTGCTTGAAGATATTCAAGAATTTCTTGAATTGCGCGTCTTCTTTATCTTGTTTGAGCCTAGAAGGATATGGTACCACAGGTTTATACTCGGGCTCCTTCCTAGTTGAAGAACTTGGAACATTTCCCTTGTGCATCCCCTCAATCTCAACAGTTGCATCATTATCTAACTTAGGGTCTTCCCGGTCGGCTACCCTATCGTTGGAGGTACTTGGACCATCCCCGGTCCTTACCTCCAACTGCTTCCCACTCCTGAGCGTCACTGCCTTCAAGTGTTCTCTCGGGTTGCATTCAGTGTTGCTTGGCATGCTACCCAAGGGACGATCTGACTGTGCCCTAGCAAGCTGTCCCACCTGGGTCTCAAGAGATTGAATGGAGGCCTGGACATTTCTCAGTACAGTACCAAATTCATCCAATTTCTTGTCCACATTTTGGAACTTGGCCTCTGTAGTGATCATGAATCGTGCCAATACATCCTCAGTCGAGTATTTCTTCTCTTGGGCCTGCTGGGGTTGAAACTGGGAGCCCTGAGGTGGTGGAGGCCTCTGTTGGAATTGGCCTTGATTCCAGGACATGTTTGGGGGATTCCTCCACCCCGAATTATAACTGTTGCTGTACTGGTTCCCCGGTCCCCTAGGTCCTCCGCCAACATAATCCACTGATTCGACGGGTGCAGAAGGGGCAATAAATATGGGGCACTGCGAAGTTGCATGCCCAGCACCGCAAGTATCACAGGACAACACCGCCTTAGGGGAAGAACTGGACCCCAACATGAACTGCTCAAACTTCTGTGTCAATGCACTGACTGCCGCGTTGTTATCTGTGACATTCTTCGATAAGGCCTCAACCTTTGCAGTCAATGCGGTGGTCTCATTCACTTCGAACAGGCCGGCCACCCTTGGTCCCTTCTGTCGAGTGCTCCAGTGGCACTCATTGTTCGCCATGCTGTCAATCAATTTCTCAGCTTCTTCAGGGAGTTTGTCACTCAAAGAGCCACCTGCTGCGGCATCTATGAGTTGCCTTGTACCGTAATTCAAGCCATTACAGAGCATCTGTACTCGCATCCAAGCAGGGAAGCCATGATGAGGGCACCTACGTAACAAGTCTTTAAATCGCTCATGTGCTTCAAATAGGGTTTCAGAATCCCCCTGCCTGAAAGAGGAAATCTCTTGTCTCAATCTTGCGGCCTTGCTCGGCGGGAAATACCGAGCTAAGAATTTCTCGACCATTTCCTTCCAGGTGGTGATGGACCCGGGAGCTAAGGAAGTGAGCCATCTGTATGCTGCTCCCCTCAAACTGAATGGAAACAATCGCAAACTAATAGCATCATCTGATACTGAATTGATCTTGAAGGTAGAGCAGATCTGCAGGAATCGGGAAAGATGGGCATGCGGGTCTTCATCAGGAAGTCCATCAAACTGAACTGAGTTTTGTATCATCGCAATTGTGCTCGCCTTGATCTCAAAGTTATTCGCCGGGACGGTGGGTACTTGTACACTGAATTCCTCCCCGGTAAATTGTGGTCTCTCGAAATCGGATAAGGTCCTCCTCGGTTCGGCCATAACTGATGGTTCACTAGACTCGACCCGAACCTCTTGTTGTCTCGAACTTTCGGTAACCTCTCTCAGACGTTGGTGCAAAGTGCGTTCGATCTCGTTGTCGGGCTCAACTAGAATTGCTTGGCCCGCCCGTGTCATAAGAGGGGTACCTTGCAAAAATAGCTAATGTCAACACAAGCAAAAGAAGTAATGATGAAATATAAACAAGGATGGTAAAAACGAACAAAAGTAAAAATGGTCAAATCAACACGTTTTAAGTTTTCCGAATATTCCTCGTGGGTCCCCGGCAGCGGCGCCAAAAACTTGGTGAGAATGCGTTTGAATCGCTCACCCGCAAGTGCACGGGGTCGCCAAGTAATACCCCTCGCGCGAGCACGAGGGGGTCGTATTCCCAAGGGCCCGAGGAGCTATTCTTACTTCCTTATCACAATGTTGTTTGACCTAGTCGATCACTTGGAGTAAGACTTACTAAAAAAAAACTACTAAACAAAGAGCATGCAAATAGCAAGAATAAATACGGAGGGAGAGAAAATCAAGGTGAGGGAATGGCCACGGATGAGGATTCCCTCGGGGGCTACTAAAGTGCTAAGGATGCCCTAACTAGCATGCACGTGGGTGGTTTGGACCGGGAAACCCTAAATTAGACCAACCCGATGGTCACGGCATTGGTCCCTAATCCAATACAAGTATTGGAATACGGAATTTCTTCCGCCCAAATCCTTGTACGATTGCAAAGGGTTTAGTGGATTTCCCCAAGCTAGGGTTGAAACACAATCAAGGACAACCCTAACAATTGGAGGGGTACAAATACCCGATGGTCACGGCGTATTCGTACATGTATTCCCTTCCAAGCTTGGTGAGCCTAATACTAGGGCAATGGTCATGCAACCTAGCATCATCTAGGAATTGACATATAGAGTTCTCATACATATCAAGGCATTCAAGAACCACCAAACAAGGATCACAAACCAAACCAAATGCATAAACTAGAAAGAGTCATCCAAAATACACAAGTTCACCCCCAAGGTTCACCTACATCCGGTGACCTTGGGGTTAGTTGTTCATGATCACAAAACAAGTAAACAAACACATGAAAACAACTAAAAGCATAATGAAAACACCCCCTGAAAAGATCAAGGCCGAATGACGCTTCCAAGGACGCCACCCAAGGAGTGGCTTCCTTTGTCAAACTTCCTCTCAAATGCAAATCGAAGGTGTGGATTCGTCGTCTCGTGCTCTCCCCGTCGTCTCCTCCTCAAGAATTGCCTCCAAAAGCCGGCCTCAAGCTCCCAAAGAAGGTGGTGAAGTCAAGCTTGCTCAAGGTCTCTCCTCCCTTCTAAGAATGAACTCTCAAAACCCTTAAAAACATCATCCAGAATGTCATGCGGCCCCGTATGCGACCCCGCATGCGGGGAGAGAAAATCCCGAGAAAAACCCGAAATCGTGTAAGTTGCTACAGTGACGCTACAGTAAACTGCTACATTACCGTATGCTACAGTAAAACTGCTACAGTACCGTATACGGCCTCTGCAGTACCCGCATGCCAGACCGCATGACCTCCAGACATAGCCATTTCGCCAAAGGAGTCGTGCTACAGGATCTGCTACAGTAGTCGCTACAGTACCCCCCCTCAGCAATAGTGTTTTCATCGCCAATTTCTTCTCAAATTCTATCAATCAGCTCGAAGGGGTCACATCAGTACCTGTAACATGACAGAAACCAATTCAGACCAAAAACGGGTGTCAACTCATAGAAAAATACGTAATACATACACCCAAATACATGGAAAATACGTATGTTTAGGCGTTTATCATTCTCGCACAGTTTGAATCAGGTTATTGGGAACATAAGCAAGAAGTCTTTTCAATGGGGATCGCAAACCTAATAGAGGAAGTTTGTGAGTTGGGGGTTAGGTTAGGATCCAAGGATCAACTCAAGGGGTATGATCTAGAGAAGGTCTCAGGTTGCGTCAAGGAACCACAAGACACTAAATTTGAAGAAATTGACAGACTAAAGGGGGGCCGACTTCGACCATCCATCGATGAGCCACCCGATTTAGAGTTGAAAACACTTCCAGAACATTTAGAATATGCATTTTTGGCAGAAGAAATGAAGCTGCCCGTGATTATAGCATCAAATCTCTCTCGGGAGCAAAAAGATAAACTGGTGAACGTGTTGAAAACACACAAGTCTGCGCTAGCATGGAAAATCGCAGACCTAAAAGGAATAAACCCCTCATTCTGCACACATAAGATTTTAATGGAGGATAACTTCAAAACGGTGATCCAACCTCAAAGAAGACTGAATCCAAACATGAAAGAGGTTGTGAAGGCAGAGGTGGTGAAACTCCTGGATGCAGGGATTATTTACCCAATCTCCGATAGTGCTTGGGTAAGCCCAACTCAAGTGGTTCCGAAGAAAGGTGGGATGACAGTAATAAAGAATGAGAAGAATGAACTCATCCCAACTAGAACAGTCACGGGATGGAGAGTTTGCATTGATTACAGAAGATTGAATGATGCAACCCGAAAGGATCATTTTCCGTTGCCTTTTATTGATCAAATGCTGGAACGATTAGCAGGGCATCAGTTTTACTGTTTTCTAGACGGAATGTCAGGATACTTTCAGATTCCTATTGCTCCGGAAGATCAAGAGAAGACAACTTTTACTTGTCCATATGGAACATTTGCATACAGACGAATGCCGTTCGGGTTGCACCTGCTACATTTCAACGCTGTATGACTGCTATTTTCGATGATCTTATCGAAGACATAATGGAGGTGTTCATGGATGACTTCTCTGTGTTTGGTGACTCCTTTGATATATGCTTAAGAAACTTAGAACGAGTGCTGATAAGATGTGAGGAGACAAATCTCATGCTAAATTGGGAGAAGTGTCACTTCATGGTTCAAGAAGGTATCGTTCTCGGTCACAAAATTTCAAGTGTGGGTATGGAGGTGGATAAAACAAAAATAGAAGTCATAGATAAACTTCCTCCACCGACAAACGTTAAAGGAATCCGAAGTTTTCTAGGCCATGCAGGCTTTTACAGGCGGTTCATTAAAGATTTTTCAAAGATTACTCAGCCGTTGACCAAGCTTCTCGAAAAAGATGCTCCATTTGACTTTGGGGAAGGGTGTGCAGTAGCTTTCAAGATCTTAAAAGAAAAACTGGTTCAAGCTCCAATTCTAATCACCCCGAATTGGGATGAACCATTTGAACTGATGTGCGATGCTAGTGATTATGCAGTTGGAGCAGTTTTGGGGCAAAGGAGAGGTAAGCAATTCCAACCCATTTATTACGCAAGCAAGACTCTCACAGATGCACAAGAAAATTACACCACTACAGAGAAGGAATTGTTAGCAGTGGTGTTTGCACTAGATAAGTTCAGATCATATCTCATTTTATCAAGAGTTATTGTATTCACAGACCATTCAGCTCTCCGTTACCTCATGAACAAAGTTGACGGGAAACCAAGATTGATCCGCTGGATACTGCTCTTACAGGAGTTTGATATGGAGATAAAAGATAAGAAGGGAACCAAAAATGTAGTGGCAGATCACTTGTCACGGTTAGAGGGTAGCATTGGACAAGAGCCATCAAGTAAGGAAATTAATGACTTCTTCCCGGAGGAGCACTTGTATTCGATTCAGAAATCGACTTCATCAGGTGACACTCCATGGTTTGCGGATTTTGCTAACTATCTGTCAGGGAGGGTGCTCAAACAAGGGCTCAGATTCCAGCAAAAGAAGAAGTTCTTCAGTGATTTAAAGAATTACTTCTGGGATGATCCGTTCCTTTTCCGTATTTGTGCAGATCATATAGTTTGGAGATGCGTATCGAGGGAGGAAGGATGGGACATCCTTGCTCATTGTCATTCAGGGCCAGTTGGAGGCCATTATGCATCAAGTAAGACCGCCGAAAAAGTCTTGGCTGCAGGATTTTATTGGCCAACTCTTTTTCACGATGCACACCAGTTCGTTCTTCGATGTGACAATTGTCAGAGGGCTGGAAACTTATCCCGACGGGACGAGATACCTCAGAATCCTATGCAATTTTGTGAGGTATTCGATGTCTGGGGCATTGATTTCATGGGACCGTTTCCAAAGTCTAATGGGAACCAGTACATACTAGTAGCAGTTGACTATGTCTCCAAATGGGTTGAAGCACAAGCATTGCCAAGTAATGATGCTAGAACGGTGGTGAAATTCCTAAAAAGGCTGTTTACTCGGTTTGGAACTCCGCGAATCATCATTAGTGATCGAGGGACCCACTTCTGTAATGCTCAATTAGAAAAAGTGTTGAAAAGATACGGAGTACGCCACCGCCTTGCCACTCCATATCATCCTCAAACTAGTGGTCAAGTGGAAGTCACCAATAGGGAACTCAAGCGAATCTTGACCAAATCTGTGGAACAAGGAAAGCGAGACTGGTCAGAACGGTTGGATAACACATTATGGGCCCATCGCACAGCATACAAAACGCCCATAGGCACCACTCCGTATAATCTAGTCTACGGGAAGTCATGCCATCTACCCGTGGAATTTGAACATAAAGCATATTGGGCAATTAAAGCGATGAACTTCGATTTGAGAAGAGCTGGTGAACAAAGGCTGCTTCATCTTAATGAGCTCGATGAATGGAGATTGAGAGCATATGAGAACGCTAGAATTTACAAGGAGAAGATTCGAAAGTGGCATGACAAGCTTATCAAATTGCCTAAGGAATTCAAGGTCGGTGACCAAGTCTTACTATTTAACTCCCGATTACGACTTTTTCCCGGAAAGTTAAAGACTAGATGGTTTGGACCATATACAGTCACTCAAGTATCACCCCAAGGTTCAATTGAGATCACTCATCCGGCGAAGGGCACATTCAAAGTAAACGGACACCAACTGAAACCATACTTTGGCGGAGAGGTTTGTAACAACGACAAAGAAATATTTTTCCTTCAACCGCCATAAGGTAAGCCAGGTACGTCAAGCTAAGTGACGTTAAACAAGCGCTTCTTAGGAGGCAACCCAAGGTTTTACAGTTTTTCTAGGACCTAGTTAGCTTTAGATTGAATAAAAGTCTTGGTTTTGGTGTCCTGAATTTTTCATGTGCTTACGCTGCAATTTTCTTGTGGGTTTTTGATGAATTACGTGTGCCTTAATGATAATTGATGAAGTTTAAGTCGGTTGAGTGTGTTTTCTGTGGTTTCTGGTCGTGTTTTCATGATTTTTACAGGTTCTAAGTGTTATACAAAAGTTTCTAAATTTTTCTGAGAAGACTGTAAAATTTCCTAAGTAAACCAGAGAAAACACACGGCCGTGTGGAATTAACACACGGCCGTGTGTTACCAATTGGGACTCAACCAGAGGAGACACAGGGGCGTGACCTTGGCCCTGTGAAAAACTCCAGAAGGGGCATACGGCCGTGTGGAATTAACACACGGCCGTGTGAATTTTCGCAGAACTACAACTCTTTTCCAGAGAGTTCACAGGGGCGTGTGGGTGCCCCTGTGAGAGCCACTGTGCTAAGGCACACGGCCATGTGGAAATTCCACACGGCCGTGTGAAACTCTGCAGAAAAATCCCTTTTTCCCGAGAAAACACAGGGGCGTGTGGGTGCCCCTGCGGGAGAGCTTGTGATTGGCACACGGCCGTGTGGAGTATTCACACGGCCGTGTGAAATACTTAGGGTTTCTCGGGCAAGTCAGAGAGGCCACAGGGGCGTGTGAGGTGCCCCTATGGCTGGCCTTATGTTCTTGATCAAGTTGGGCACACGCCCGTGTGGAATTAACACACGGCCGTGTGACAAATGATAAATGTTTCCTGAGTTTTCCCGAGAATCCACAGGGGCGTGGACCAGCCCCTGTGAACCTCACCTATCAAGGCACACGGCCGTGTAGAATTAACACACGGCCGTGTAGGGGAGTCCAGAGAGTGACCAGAGTGCACACAGGGCGTGTATTCGCCCCTGTGAATCCGGATTACAGAGGCACACGGCCGTGTAACAAGTTCACACGGCCGTGTGAATTCCCAGAACTTCATAATACCGAAGGTTTTTCTTTTGGAATTCACTCGTATTTTTTCTCTTCCACTCCAAAACCCTCTCCGACCTCCTTTGTCTCTCTCCCAACCATTTCCGTCAATCATTGAGGTTTCTTCTCGAGTTTTCGGACCAAACTCCGAATTTCTTCCCATCCACACCGTCGGAGAGAACGAGTAACCCTTCTTCTTTACAAATCTGGATTTAGAGCATTTATGATAAATATTTCAGTTGTTATGCATGATTAACTTGGTTACTAACAAGTTTACAAAGGTTCTTAAGCGAAATTTTGTGCGAATATAGAGTTTTGATTCTCAACCGTGCATCCATGTCCGCCCGATAATCCACACGGGCGTGTGGAAATTCCACACGGCCGTGTGGATCCTATCAGAACAGATGATTAATTCTCTTTTACCCATTTTTCAGGAATGGCACCCAGGAAAGACACCAACAAAAGAGCACGAGAACACTCTCTAGAGCCAATCAACGACATCCCATCCGAACACCAAGAAACATATAGACGATTGGCGAAACTCAAGATTGGACAATCTCGATACTTGGACATAGAATGTATAAGACCAGCTGAATGGGGTATTGAAATGGCAGAGGAGATTGAGGAGCTCGTTGCAGTAGGAAATTGGAAGAGCTTGCTATCTATTCGAGATCCAGCAAACTGTCTGCTTACTCTAGAGGTGCTCTCATCATTCAAGTTTCACAAAGCACATAGAGAGTCGATGAGCGCCAACTCCATACAGTTTCGGGCATTTGGGCATGAGTACAATATGTCGGTGACACGGTTTTCTATTCACATGGGGTTGTACGATGAGGAGTTCACTAGGACAGAGGAGTACGAGAACCTTCCAACTGACTACCCCGGAAACTTGACTCCTCAAAGAGCTTACAAAGTATTATGTGGACCAGGGAACTATGAGCCAGGTGTATCAAAAGCTACTTGTCTATCACGATCAGCCTATAGATACATTCATGCCATTCTGAGTAGATCAATAAATGGCCGAGGCGATAGTACAGGGGTTCTTAGTCGGCAAGAACTTCTTTTCTTATATTCAATGGTACAGATGGAACCACTCCATCTTGGGTACATACTCGCCGAATCCATACGTCATCAAAGCCAATACCCAAGGCTTGGAACGATTTTTTCTGGGCCATATATTACAAGACTTATGAAGGGTATGGGTCTTCGGGCAGCAATCAGAAGGAGAGAAAAGACGGTCACACCAACACCAATCGACTTAGAGATGTTGAGACAAATGGGCATGGCTTCGAGATATTACCAACAGTATGTATTGAACTGGCCTAATACATTTCTGGCCGAGGGCTCACAGGCAGCATTAGAGCCACCACCAGTGGACACAGATGCAGGGGCAGAGGACGATGCACCACCAACAGCACCAGAGCCATCTCCAGTGCGTATTTTTTCTCCATCTCGAGGACAGGACAGGTTCGAGCGCCTCGAGAGTGCTGTGGGCATCACGCAGCAGGAGTTAGTGGAGCTGAGGGTCGCACAGGCAGCAGGGTTTGCCGAGTTGAGGACCACTCAGGCATCACAGTTCGCTCACTTGTCAGCACAGCTCGCCACAGTGATCAAGTTGTTTGAGCAATCTGTGGTGCGACCCCGACGGGTCCCCTCACCGACTCCACCTCCATCTCCATCAGCATCAGATCCACCAGCAGCAGCAGCAGCAGCACCAGAGGATACATGACACACCCCTTGCGTGTGTGTACCGCAAGTGCACGGGTTGTCGAAGTAATAATTACCCTGGTGAGTAGGGTAGTCGAATCCACAGGGAACAGGGCTACTAGTACTAACTTATTCTCTGCAATCTAGCCTAATGACCAATGTGATTTTGTGGTGATCTAGTGTGCATAGAAATTAATACCAGAGATGAATAGGCGAAGGGTAAATAAAGGGAGATCTCAATCAATGAAGATGAGATACCGGGGCAATACTCCCCCTAAGTTCTATCATGAAGTGCAAGACTAACTAAATGCTTCTAAACCGAGTTCTATGAGTCGAGGCAATCCAAGAATAATCGTTCCCTACCTCCAGGCCACCGATACTAGTCCCCTACGAGATCCCGGCGGAGAAATCACGCAATCTCAACACCTCACATCCCATATCACCGCAATGAACTTTAGGGAAACCTAAGAGTGAAACCGATTCCTAAAATTAGATCTAACCCTACTTCTAGGTGAAAGATCCCTAACCCCCTACAAGGTCCAGGCGGAGAAATCTCTCAATCTCACGCCTCACACCAAATATGGTTGCATAGATCTTAGGGAATACGGAGATAGGAAACACTCAATCGGAAGGGAAAGGGGACACTCCACTATCTCCTGACTCACCCTCTCAACCCTCTTCAATCTCATATGTTCTAACCCTAATGGAGACTGATAAGTGCCTAAATACATCATGTTATAGCTATGATGTTCTTGTACATTCATGCAACTTATGTGTATTTTCGATAAGTTTTTGCGCACTTGATGTTTTATTTTTCATTTCAGGGTTTCAAGGACCAAGTGCGCAAGTTTTGACCATATTCGTGTCATTCCGGGGATGATTGAAGAAGGAACGAAGAGTTGGAACACCCTGGAAGCCGACGCGCCGCACGCGGACACATTTTTTTCGGCCGTGTGCGGCCACTGTGCGGGCTGCGCAGTGGCCGCACACCCTGGCCAGAAGGGTGTGCGGCCACTGTGCGGCCCGCACAGTGACCGCACAAGAGAGACAGAGAAGTGTGCGGCCAGTGTGCGGCCCGCACACTGGCCGCACAGCACAGCCAGAAGGCTGTGCGGGCACTGTGCGGCCCGCACAGTGCCCGCACACCTTCGGGCTATATATGCTTGTTCTGAAGAGTTTTTCAGGGGATCTGTTTTCTCATCCGGCCTCCACTTGCCCTAGACTTCATTTCACCATTTCTTGAGGGATTTTGGAAGGATTTTCGGCTAGATTCGAAGGAGAGAAGAAGGGGAAGACGTTGAGAAGCTTCATAGGGCTCGCCGGCGCGGATCCGACGAGCTACGCCATCAATCCTAGTCGACATCTTCGAGGGGGTTTTTCTTGTTTTTATTGGATGGAATTGTTGTATGATGAGCTCCTTAGTTTTGTGATGTTGAACTAAACCTCCCAAGGCCGCCGGGCTCCCGGTGAACCTTGGGAGGAGACTTTGTATGAATGACCTATATTTTGCTTTAAATGAATGTGTTAGTTTGATTGTTTGGTTTTAATTCTTCATCATGTTGTTCATTCTACAATGGATGGATTCCGTAGAATTGATTTTGAATGATACTTGTTTGGCGGGATGCTAGCTTGTATTAGGTCCTTTGATGAGTTAAAGAGGGTAACATGTATTAATACACCGGAGGTTCCGGGTGTTAATAGCCTCCCGCGCGATTAGGGTTAATTTAGCCGAGAGCGTGCATTAGATTAACCCTAATCAAGACTCCTTGTTCTCATTGACATCGTAGGGGTATTTTTCTGGATAGAGAAACCCGTACTGGATTAGGGCTACACTACGGAGGTTCCGGGGTAGTCGACATCCGAGTCTAGCGGACCGAAACCAAGCTAACCCTAGTTTTATAATTATCTTGGTCATTCGTATTTAGTCTTCTCCCGGGGGAATCCTCGCCCGAGGCCTTCCATAATTATTGGATTCTTCATCTCTATTTTATTCCGGATTGAGTTTTATCTCATTTGCATTCCTTTACTTGTTTTTATTATTTTAATATTGCTTCAACCCTGTTTCGATCGACTAGAAAGTGACTCCCAAAAGGAAGTAATAGTAGATCTCGGGCCCTTGGGAATACGACCCTCCTCGTGAGGTTTATTACTTGACGACCCGTGCACTTGCGGCCGGGGAGTCGCGTGCTAGCTCTGTAGCTAGTCGCGCGCTCGCTCATCAAGTTTTTGGCGCCGTTGCCGGGGAACATCCGAGAATACTAGGAAAACTTTTGGATCATTGCTCTAGTCTTTTCGCTTTCATTTGTAATTATCCATCTTTTATTGTTTTTGTTTTCGTCATTTTTATATATTCACTAATATCTCTTTTGTCTTTTGTTTTCTCAGGCGTCCTGTGCATGACTCGTGCAAACCCCACTGGGTTTGTAGAGCCGAACGAAGAAATTGAACGCGTCATACACCAACGGTTGAGAGAAACTCAAGTGGGTTCCTCCTCGGGATCAGTTGCTGCACCTGAATCAGTTCCTATAGCTATGGCCGAAGAGAGAAGAACTTTGTCTGACTATGAGAGGCCACAGTTTACTGGGGGAGGGTTTAGTGTGCAAGCTCCGGCTGCCAGTGCAAGTAATTTTGATTTGGCTAGACCAATCGGCATGATACAGAATTCAGTGCAGTTCGATGGCTTGGCCGATGAGGACCCGAATGAGCACCTTTCCCGATTCCTCCAAATGTGCTCAACTTTCAAAGTCAATGGCCTATCTGATGATGCAGCTAGACTCCGTCTTTTCCCATTCAGTTTGCGGGGCACCGCTTACAGGTGGCTCACATCACTCGCCCCGGGTTCCATAAAGACATGGGAGGAGATGGTAAACAAGTTTATGGGCCGCTATTTTCCTCCAAGCAAGGCTGCTAGATTAAGGCAAGAGATCTCGGCCTTCAGTCAAAGAGATTCCGAAACCCTCTTTGAAGCTCATGAGAGATTTAATGACCTCTTGAGAAAATGCCCACATCATGGTTTCGAAGCTTGGATGCGAGTACAGATACTGTATAATGGCTTGAGCTACCAGAATCGTCAACTCATTGATGCCGCAGCCGGTGGATCCTTGAGTAGCAAATACCCCGAAGATGCCGAAGAATTAATTGAGAACATGGCACGAAATGAATCACATTGGGGTTCAAGGGCAAAATTGACTCAAGCTCGAGGGGTTCATGAAATCGATAGTAAAACCGCTCAAGATGCGAAGCTCGAAGCACTAGCGAAGCAAGTGAGCTTGCTTATGTCCGAAAGAACCGAGCGTTCGAGCACAAGTGTCAAGCAAGTGATGAATTGTGGAACTTGTGGAGGGGGGCATGATGTTGCTAGTTGCCCCATTTCAGTCCCCAATGTCACCCCACTCGAACATGTTGACTATGTGAATCAGGGGCAAAAATTTCAAGCAAACCCCTATGGTGGAACATACAACCCCGGGTGGAGAAATCACCCAAATTTCAATTGGGGAAATCAAGGCCAACAAAAATTTACGCAACCACCAGGGTTTCAGGCACAATCATCACAAGCACCTCCAACGGAAAGGAAATTCACTACTGAGGATGTCCTAGCTAAATACATGCAAATCACCGATGCAAGGTTGAACACACTTGAGACAACAGTGAGGAATATGCAAGCTTCAATCCAGGGCATCGAAAAACACTTGGGACAGATCGCGGCATCCATGGCAGAAAGGACACCGGGTAGTCTCCCTAGCAACACTGAGACTAACCCACGAGAACATGTGCAAGCTATCACTTTGAGGAGTGGTAGAGAGGTTGAGGTTCGGCCGACTCCTAGGCCAATTGATAACAAGGAAAAGAACGTGGTGAGAGGCACTTCCTCCGTAGGTGGGGATGAAGCTAATGACAACCATGACGATTCAATTGAACCTCAAAACAAAGAAAAAAAATTGCTAGAGCACCAACCGAAGGTCCCCTATCCGGCAAGACTCAATCGGGACAAGGAGGACACTCAATTCAAAAAATTTTTGGAGATGATCAAGCAACTTCACATCAATCTCCCACTTGTAGAAGCCTTTTCTCAAATGCCAAAATATGCCAAGTTTATGAAGGAATTACTTACAAACAGGAAGAAACTTGAAGAAGCATCTACAGTGTCTCTAGGGGAGAGCTGTTCGGCAATTCTCCAAAGCAAATTGCCCGAAAAAATCAAAGACCCGGGTGGTCTAATTGTGGAGTGTCATTTCGGGGACTCGCTTGTAGAGAAAGCCCTTGCCGATTCCGGTGCAAGCATAAATGTTATGCCCTACAAGCTTTTCTTAAAACTGGGCCTTCAAGACTTAGAGCCGACGCGGATCACCATACAACTTGCGGACCGAACTGTTAGACGCCCGCGTGGCATTGTGAGCGATGTGATTGTGAAAGTTGGTGGTCTAGTTTTTCCGGCTGATTTTGTCATTCTTGATGTTGATGATGCTACTGAGGTCCCCATCATTCTTGGCCGGCCTTTCCTTGCCACATCCCGTGCCCTGCTGGATATTCAAGATGGGAAAATGACCTTGCGGGCCGGGAATGAAGAAGCCACTTTTAAAATTCCCGAGGCAATGAAACACCCCAAGGAGCTTGATGACACTTCTTATGCACTTGATGATACAGAATTACTAGTTCAAGATTGTGTGCATGAAGTCCTTATGATGAACCCCCTTGATGAATTCTTACAAGATGTTGTTCTTGAGGAGGAAGAGGCACCAAAGAAGGCACAAGAAGACCCTCCTCCTATATCCCCGGTCAAGTCACAAGGGCGAAGCAAAGGAGAGCGCTCGTGGAAGCGAGCATGGAAAAAGATAACCCCCAAGGTCAACAAAGCAAGCAAGAATTCTCATGACGAGGTACACACGGCATGCTTCGTCGACCTAGGTATGCACAACATCGATTCCCTCCTCTCCTTGAATTTGCCGGTTGGATCATCATTTGCATCCATTGGGACCTCAGGTAAAACTTCCTCTTTTAAACCACCATGAGTTGAGAAACTTGAACGTCAGGCTCGTGACGCTAAACAAGCGCTTATGGGAGGCAACCCATAAATTTTTACAATTCTATACTTTTCAATTTTCGTATTTTGGTTATGCTATGTTTGGATTGTGAGCTCTTCACTTCATTCGTTCTTGGTATGCGTTTATCGTGTATGACATTGTTTCCTCCCCATCTCAGTGAATTCCCATTTGTTTTGTGTTTATATATGTGTATCCTTTGTCCGAGATGAGTTTTGTAACGTTTTTAATGTCGGAGACTTGCTTTGGTTTGAAGAAAGCCATTTTCTGAAAATTTACAGGGCTCTGTGCGGCCACTGTGCGGCCGCACAGAGGCCGCACACCCCTGGCAGAAGGATGTGCGGCTGGTGTGCGGCCCGCACACCACCCGCACACCCCAGACAGAGAGGTGTGCGGCTGGTGTGCCGCCCGCACACCACCCGCACACTGGCCCCAGTTTTGCTGCTGTAATGCTCTTCTTTCCGGCTTTTCTCCACATTTTCGCGCTTGTTTTGATCATACCACATCCCTCGCATCATTTCAACGTTAAAAATATTTTCAAAACTCAATTTATTTGCATACCTTCGAGGTGATTTCTTGGTTTTTAATTTCCTATCCGAATTGGATCTTCGGGGGATTATCGATGGCTTTCGATTTTGATCGCGATCGCGTTGTTTCCACTTCACTCATTTTTTCTAAACTCGTGTTCGCGCGTCTTAGCATGTTGCCATGGCTTGATCTTTATTTTTCGAGACGTAGGTCACCGTTGGAGGAGACACAGAAGACCTTGAGCGGCTTCATCAGTCCTTTCACTCCGAGAGCTCACTTTCTCTTTCATTCCTTGTTTCTTTTCTTTATTTTTTGTGTGGTTGATGGATGCTTGACTCGACGTCTTTTCTCCTTGTAGGTAGAACAAGACGTCCATTTTTCTTCCTCTCCACTTCGCTTGTAGCCATGTGATAAGTGTCTAAATGTAAATGTTTTAATATACGTACTCTGTACACTTAGCATGTATTTTGTTAAGAATTGATGCCCGTTTTGTGCTTAATCGACTATTATTTATGTTGTAGGACACGGGGGAGCCATGAGTAGCACGAGAATACAATTTGGGCGAAAAAGGATGAAATTCAGGCGTCGCAGCACTGTAGCGTATTTACTGTACCTGGAGCACTGTAGCATTCTTACTGTAGCAGTTGCTGTTGCACCTGAGGAGTTTTGGGCTGGAAATGATGGAAGTGTATAAGTGTAAACAGTGCATCATACGGGGCCGTATAAGGGGCCGTGAGCATCAAAAGACAGTGATTTTATACTAGGGTTCACGGCCCCCTATCCACCCCGGGATCCATTCTTCCACCCCGGGATACACCCCCACATAAGCCAAGTTTTGCCTACCTATCCACCCCGGGATGGATCTATCCACCCCGGGATATTGCGGGCATATTTAAGGTTGTTTTGAGGGCACACAAGGGAGACTTTTCTCTTGGCCTTTGAGGCCGCCGCCACCACACCTTCTTGAGGCTTTCCGGCCACATTTCGGCGGCGGTCTTCATAGGAAACGAGCACACATCATCACCAAGAGGGAGAGGAGCAAGGGAGAAGGGGTTGGAGTGAAGATCTAAGCCACCATTGACAAACCTTTGAAGCTTCATCCATTCAAGGAGATCATCACCTAAAGGGGGTTTTCATTGCTTCTTTTATGTTTTTATCTTCCTTGTATGTTGTTCATGTATCCCTTGTCATGAGGGATTAACTTATCATTGTGTTTGGATTTGGATGAACCCTAGGGTTCATCTTGTGTATGAACTTTGGATGTTTTTATTAATCTAGTTTGATGGTTGTTTGAGATTCAATCTTTCATGCTTTAATGTCTAGAATTACATTTGTGGAGAAATCCGTAATTCTTTTATGAGTTGTATGCGTAGATGTGACCTACTCACGTGTACTAGATCTAGGAAAGATTGAAAGGGGATTCTTGTGCCGACATTGCCGAGAGATTGGGTGTTGGTAGCCCTCCTTTACTAGGTTTAAGCCGAAGGATAGTAGGTTTACTCCTATTAGAGATTTCTTTGAACTCATTGCGATCGTAGGTGGGTTAATCCGGAAGAGATTCCGATTAACACTCGTATGGGATTAGGGGTTAGTTGCCGAGAAATTGGGGCTAATCTATTCATGAAGTCTCTAGGTCTCAACTATCATCAATGCATCTTTATATCATCCTAGTTTGGGACTTAATGAAAACCCTAGGTGGATTCCTTATCCAAACACACCCTTTTCATGCTTGACACTCCCTTGTTTGCTTACATCCGTGTGCTAGTGACCCGGCCATAGGATTAGTTTACATTAGTTTATTTGTTTTATTTCTTATCCACTTATATTGAATGGTAGGCTAGAAAATAGATGAAGGGTGAGTAATAGTACTTCCTTGGCCCCAGTGGAATACGACCCCTGTGTCACTCACAGGGTATTACTTGGCGATCCCGTACACTTGCGGGGAAGCTATCAAGTTTTTGGCGCCGTTGCCGGGGACATTCAAGGAATACTAGGAAAGCTTGTAGTCTATTGCTCTAGTCATTTGCTTTGTAAATATTTGTCTTTGTATGTATCTTTTACCATTTTGTGCATATTTATTTATTTTACTTCTTTCTTATTTTCTTTGTTAGCTTATTGTTTTTAGTTTTGATTATTTATACAGGCCCATGGATTTCCAAGAAAAGCTTTTGGCCGCCAAAATCTTTGCACTTGAAGAGAAGATAGAAAAGTTCGTTGCCATGAGAGCACGCCAAAACAGTCCACACCATAATGATTACTATGCATATCGGCAAGGGCAACAACAACAGCAAGTTGGCCCCCCTCAGATTCCTCAAGTACAACCACCGTTGCAAGAGAAGAGGTTCACCACTGAAGATGTGCTTGCTAAGTTCATGATTTGCACCGAATCAAGATTTAACAGTGTGAATTCTCAACTCAATGACTTTGGGTCCATCTTGAGAAATCTTCATGCTTCAGTACAATCACTTGCGCATCAGGTGGGGCAACTTGCTAAATCAAACTCAGAACGAGCTTCAGCAAGTCTTCCTAGCAACACAAGAGGGGAAGAGAACAAAGGTGAATTTGAGGTGGAAGTTGATATTGAGGTGTTGGAGGTTGAGGAAGCAATTGTGATACCATCAATACCTTGTGAGCAAATAATTAATGTTCCAACTCAAGGTGAAGTTGAAGATGAAAGAGGGGAGGATGACAACATGGCCATAGAAAAATGTGAGGAAGTGGAAGAAGCTCCATCGACCACATTTGAAGACGCTACTTGCCTCAACATTGAGCATTCAATAAATCAATCTTTAATCTTCAAGTGCAGAAAAGAAACTCCGGGAATTGTATTTGATGATGTGGGAAGGAAGCTAAGGCCATCCTTGAACCCACCAATGCCGGGCTTGGACAATTCCCACCCAAAAATATTTCCATGGCGGCCCAAGCAAATTTTGTGGGCAATTGTTGATCATTCAAGTGCGGTTGAGAGAAAAATTGTGGAAAGGATGTTAAAGCCACCAATTAATCCACCCATGCCAAGCTTGACAAGTTCTCAACCCAACTTGTTCCCTTGGAGACCCAAACAACACATATGGGAAGTTCAAGGACATTTAATAAGAGTCGAGGAAGAACATGTGGGTAGGAGGTGGAAACCATCCATGGACCCACTCATGCCGAGCTTAAATAACTCTCGACCAAAGCTTTTTCCATGGAGGCCCAAGCAATCTTGTGTTGGGATACTCAAAGGAATAATTGCCGGGACTATAAAAGAAGCGGGGAGGAGGTTCACGCCATCTAAGGATCCGCCAAAGTTAAAGTTGCACAATGCCCGGCCCAAGCTTTTTCCATGGAGGCCTAAAGGTAACATGTTCTTGGTCTCCACAAGCTCATCATCCCGGAAGGTATGTTTTGTATTTCTTGGTAGTTCTTATGCCACTTCTAGCCGGGATGAACACACCCTTTTCAAGCCTCCTTAGGTAAGAATAAGGTACGTCGAGCTTATGACGTTAAACAAGCGCTTCTTGGGAGGCAACCCAAGCTTTAAATTTCTTCATTTTCTTCTTTTTGTGTTTCTAGTTGAGTGTAATATTGTGTATTTGTTATGTATGCTTGTGTTTCTTTCATGTCTTTATTTGTTTGAATAAGCCCATGCTTGTTTGCCTTGTACATTTTTCTCATCATCGTTTTTGTGTTTTAATTATTAACCATCTTGAGAAGCATATTTTTGATGTTATGTCATGTTTTAGATCGTGTTTTTAAGCATTTCTTTCAAGTTGGAGGTGTTCTAAATCACTTCATTGCCTTACTTAGTCAATTGGAGAAGTAATTTCTGAGTTTTTGAAGCTTCCCAGGTTCTCACGGCCTCAATGGGGCCGTATGAGAGGCCATTTTGCAAAAACCAGTGAGATTTGCCTAGGGTATACGGCCCCCCATACGGCCCATGAGGGGGGGGGGGATAGACACTGTTCATCCTCATCATATTACCCCTCTCTCTCTCTCTCTCTCTCTCTCTCTCTCTCTCTCTCTCTCTCTCTCTCTTCATTTCTCCTTCTTCCCACACGATTTTTTCTTTTCTTTCTCCACCGAATCTTGGCCAAATCTTCTCATTTCTTCTCCTAGATCACCTCCTAACCTCTTTGAGACTTCGATCTAATGGTTTTCTTCGAGCTTAACTCTAGTTTTCTCAAGTTTTCGTCGGTTAGCTCTTTGGTGCCCTAACTTTATGTTTTTCATTTTTCTTGCATTCTTGGAGCTTGTGTGTGAATGTTTTCAAGAATTTTGCTTGATTTTGGTGGTGTGATGGTTATGGATGAGTTTTCCATTGATTTTATGTAAAAAATTTTGGATTTTCATGTTTTTGGGGAGGCTCTTTCGGAGTGAACAGTACCCATACGGCCCCCATACGGCCGTATAGGTACTATTCATCATTTTACCTGAATTTTTCTCCATCCTTTGCACCACATTTTGGTTTGTCTTGGTTTCCTCTATGCTTGATTAGATTTTTCATGATTTGTAGGAATGTAGAGGAAGAAGGAATCGACAAGAAATCAACGACAAGGACTAGCATGGACACTTTGTTTTGTTGTCTTAGACTTTAGTTTGTAGCTTTTGTTTTATTTTTGTGTTTTGTTTGAGTCTTTGCATGACTACTCCCCATCTCTCCTTTGTTAATTTTTTGGAATGATGATGTGCCCTTTTTGCCTTGTAGGGCATTAAGGGAAATTTGGTGAGCTTCTCCGAAAACAATGGAGATTGGACCCGACATGTATAACTCGCCGTACTCTATGTTCGGGTCACACATCGCTAGTTGCACAAGATAAACCGGGGAAGTTCATTTTCACCCTCCTCTATTGTTTTTGTTGGTTATATTGCCATGTTATTCATGAATAGTGTACATTGAGGGCAATGTACAACACTAAGTGTAGGGATGGGTGTATTACATGTTTAGTGCCATATTTGCATGCTAGGGTTATCAATGATGGCTTTGTTCATTCTTGTTATATTCTTCAAGCATGAACTAATGATTGATGTGAGTTACATATTTTTGAGCTCTATTGAATCTTGTTTCACCTCTAGTATTGTTCTGTGCACTGAGTCTTTTGTTGATGCCCTGGGAATAGCCTGCTTGACTTTCTTAACTCTCTTGTATGCTTAACACACAACCTTGAGTACTTGGCCTTAGGAGACTAAGTTCTATCCTTCAATGAACTCTTAAGAACTTCTAAGCGTGGTGAGCTAGTCCTAGTTTTGTGACTTGTAGTGCAGTCTAAAGACATGATCTATGGTGAAAATGAAAAAAAAAAATGAAATGAAAAAAAAAAGAGTCTATGACAGTATTCCTCTGCTAGTATAGCACGAATGCGTCTATGTAGACTGTAATCAAGTAGGATGGGTGGCTCTTGTGCCTGGCCAGCATGTGCATCCGTCTGAAAGATTATTTTTGTGCAGTCTACGTTAGTCGGACTTAAAAAAAAAAAAAAAAAAAATTTTTGTGCAGTCTACGTTAGTCGGACTTAAAAAAAAAAAAAAAAAAAAAAAAAAAAAAAAAAAAAAAAAAAAATTGTTCATACATGTAAATAAAACCCTAGTGATCACTTAAACTGCCTACCTGGTGTTTTGAGAAGAAAGGGGATTTAGTTTCAAGTATAGACTTAGAAGCATCTTATTTGTTCATTGAAGTGGCACTTAGCATTTTAAGACTTGGTACTCTGTACTTGTGGAGTGATTAGCATCTAGAGCTGTACTAATTGAAGTCATAGGGCTAGGCCATGTCAGGGCAAATGAGATGAAAGATTCACTTACACTGTACAGACATATAAAAGGTGAGACAGGATCTATTTGTTGTACGTATTGACTGTAACTCAACATTTGTATATCATTGTTCTATAGTTGTATAATCTTGTATTCATTTGAGCCGGAGATGTACATTTAGCCACTTATCATTCCCTTTATTTTTCATGATTTGTTTGCTTGGGGACAAGCAAACGCTTAGGTGTGGGGATATTTGATAAGTGTCTAAATGTAAATGTTTTAATATACGTACTCTGTACACTTAGCATGTATTTTGTTAAGAATTGATGCCCGTTTTGTGCTTAATCGACTATTATTTATGTTGTAGGACACGGGGGAGCCATGAGTAGCACGAGAATACAATTTGGGCGAAAAAGGATGAAATTCAGGCGTCGCAGCACTGTAGCGTATTTACTGTACCTGGAGCACTGTAGCATTCTTACTGTAGCAGTTGCTGTTGCACCTGAGGAGTTTTGGGCTGGAAATGATGGAAGTGTATAAGTGTAAACAGTGCATCATACGGGGCCGTATAAGGGGCCGTGAGCATCAAAAGACAGTGATTTTATACTAGGGTTCACGGCCCCCTATCCACCCCGGGATCCATTCTTCCACCCCGGGATACACCCCCACATAAGCCAAGTTTTGCCTACCTATCCACCCCGGGATGGATCTATCCACCCCGGGATATTGCGGGCATATTTAAGGTTGTTTTGAGGGCACACAAGGGAGACTTTTCTCTTGGCCTTTGAGGCCGCCGCCACCACACCTTCTTGAGGCTTTCCGGCCACATTTCGGCGGCGGTCTTCATAGGAAACGAGCACACATCATCACCAAGAGGGAGAGGAGCAAGGGAGAAGGGGTTGGAGTGAAGATCTAAGCCACCATTGACAAACCTTTGAAGCTTCATCCATTCAAGGAGATCATCACCTAAAGGGGGTTTTCATTGCTTCTTTTATGTTTTTATCTTCCTTGTATGTTGTTCATGTATCCCTTGTCATGAGGGATTAACTTATCATTGTGTTTGGATTTGGATGAACCCTAGGGTTCATCTTGTGTATGAACTTTGGATGTTTTTATTAATCTAGTTTGATGGTTGTTTGAGATTCAATCTTTCATGCTTTAATGTCTAGAATTACATTTGTGGAGAAATCCGTAATTCTTTTATGAGTTGTATGCGTAGATGTGACCTACTCACGTGTACTAGATCTAGGAAAGATTGAAAGGGGATTCTTGTGCCGACATTGCCGAGAGATTGGGTGTTGGTAGCCCTCCTTTACTAGGTTTAAGCCGAAGGATAGTAGGTTTACTCCTATTAGAGATTTCTTTGAACTCATTGCGATCGTAGGTGGGTTAATCCGGAAGAGATTCCGATTAACACTCGTATGGGATTAGGGGTTAGTTGCCGAGAAATTGGGGCTAATCTATTCATGAAGTCTCTAGGTCTCAACTATCATCAATGCATCTTTATATCATCCTAGTTTGGGACTTAATGAAAACCCTAGGTGGATTCCTTATCCAAACACACCCTTTTCATGCTTGACACTCCCTTGTTTGCTTACATCCGTGTGCTAGTGACCCGGCCATAGGATTAGTTTACATTAGTTTATTTGTTTTATTTCTTATCCACTTATATTGAATGGTAGGCTAGAAAATAGATGAAGGGTGAGTAATAGTACTTCCTTGGCCCCAGTGGAATACGACCCCTGTGTCACTCACAGGGTATTACTTGGCGATCCCGTACACTTGCGGGGAAGCTATCACCATGGTGATGGTCACCCCGAGCTCGTGCCTTGCAAAGCTCATTACCAATTTCTCGGGGAAGTTCATGACACCACCCTCTTTATTTTCCATGCATAAATTTTTTTTTGTACTGCTGATCAGTGTACATTGAGGGCAATGTACTGCTTTAAGTGGGGGGGTGGCTATGCATGTCTGATCTTCGCTACTTGTTTCGTGAACTTGTATGAAAACTTTTGGTAATTCTTGACTTGTTGCATGATTGTAAACCTAGGATGGCGTACTTAATTGTGATTGTATTATAGCTCGAAATCATGATAAATGCTAAGCTTTTTATGACCCTGCACACTTGAGATTTTCATGTCATTCTAGGCAATTCTCGCACTATTCCCTTAGGTAGAACCCTGGACATCTAGGCGAGGAACCACAGCACTTTCGTGACCCTCTTAGTTGCTAACCCATACTAGTGGCTTCGCGCCTTGACGTGTTAGAATACCTTCTAATAGGGTTTTAAGGACCTTCTTCTTGTTCTTTTTTGCAATACGGTCAAAAAAAAAAAAAAAAAAAAAAAAAAAAAAAAAAAAAAAAAAGTGAATAAAAACGTGGACAGTGCTCCTCTGTCCTAATAGCGAAGTAACCTGGGGTTCTGGCTCCTAACCAGAGTGTTCCTCTCGCCAAAAGCTATAAGGACATGAGCGCGTTTACATGAATGTGCAAAGCTCCAGGTAATGTGGATTTGCAGTTCATGTTAGTCCCGGAAAAGAAAAAGATAAACATTTTGCGTACAGAAAAATAAATTTTGACCGGTTATTGTTCGATAATAAGAGGAAGGATCCTTACGACTCTATTAGAAGTATTTCTACCACCTCAAGGCCGTATTCCACTATGTGGCGTGAATTGTTTCAAGAAGTGGTCCTCGGGGTCCTGTCTACCTTGTTTGGACTACAGGGCTTCGAACTAGGGGATTTGCACACACACAGCACACCACGGCCAATGAATGCGTGAATGATCTCAAGTGGTCTTTGCTTAGTATTTTGAGTTTCGTTTTGCCTATGATACTTTCATCTCTTGCCGGAGGTTGTGTATTTAGTCACTTATCATATCCCTGGTTTTCATGTCCGTTTGCTTGGGGACAAGCAAATGCTTAAGTAGGGGGTATTTGATAAGTGCCTAAATACATCATGTTATAGCTATGATGTTCTTGTACATTCATGCAACTTATGTGTATTTTCGATAAGTTTTTGCGCACTTGATGTTTTATTTTTCATTTCAGGGTTTCAAGGACCAAGTGCGCAAGTTTTGACCATATTCGTGTCATTCCGGGGATGATTGAAGAAGGAACGAAGAGTTGGAACACCCTGGAAGCCGACGCGCCGCACGCGGACACATTTTTTTCGGCCGTGTGCGGCCACTGTGCGGGCTGCGCAGTGGCCGCACACCCTGGCCAGAAGGGTGTGCGGCCACTGTGCGGCCCGCACAGTGACCGCACAAGAGAGACAGAGAAGTGTGCGGCCAGTGTGCGGCCCGCACACTGGCCGCACAGCACAGCCAGAAGGCTGTGCGGGCACTGTGCGGCCCGCACAGTGCCCGCACACCTTCGGGCTATATATGCTTGTTCTGAAGAGTTTTTCAGGGGATCTGTTTTCTCATCCGGCCTCCACTTGCCCTAGACTTCATTTCACCATTTCTTGAGGGATTTTGGAAGGATTTTCGGCTAGATTCGAAGGAGAGAAGAAGGGGAAGACGTTGAGAAGCTTCATAGGGCTCGCCGGCGCGGATCCGACGAGCTACGCCATCAATCCTAGTCGACATCTTCGAGGGGGTTTTTCTTGTTTTTATTGGATGGAATTGTTGTATGATGAGCTCCTTAGTTTTGTGATGTTGAACTAAACCTCCCAAGGCCGCCGGGCTCCCGGTGAACCTTGGGAGGAGACTTTGTATGAATGACCTATATTTTGCTTTAAATGAATGTGTTAGTTTGATTGTTTGGTTTTAATTCTTCATCATGTTGTTCATTCTACAATGGATGGATTCCGTAGAATTGATTTTGAATGATACTTGTTTGGCGGGATGCTAGCTTGTATTAGGTCCTTTGATGAGTTAAAGAGGGTAACATGTATTAATACACCGGAGGTTCCGGGTGTTAATAGCCTCCCGCGCGATTAGGGTTAATTTAGCCGAGAGCGTGCATTAGATTAACCCTAATCAAGACTCCTTGTTCTCATTGACATCGTAGGGGTATTTTTCTGGATAGAGAAACCCGTACTGGATTAGGGCTACACTACGGAGGTTCCGGGGTAGTCGACATCTGAGTCTAGCGGACCGAAACCAAGCTAACCCTAGTTTTATAATTATCTTGGTCATTCGTATTTAGTCTTCTCCCGGGGGAATCCTCGCCCGAGGCCTTCCATAATTATTGGATTCTTCATCTCTATTTTATTCCGGATTGAGTTTTATCTCATTTGCATTCCTTTACTTGTTTTTATTATTTTAATATTGCTTCAACCCTGTTTCGATCGACTAGAAAGTGACTCCCAAAAGGAAGTAATAGTAGATCTCGGGCCCTTGGGAATACGACCCTCCTCGTGAGGTTTATTACTTGACGACCCGTGCACTTGCGGCCGGGGAGTCGCGTGCTAGCTCTGTAGCTAGTCGCGCGCTCGCTCATCAGAGACCTCTCTCTCTCACTAAGGTAACAAATCAAGCATACCAAACAACCATACGAATCAATAAGGCATGCAAGAAATGATAAAACAAGATTGAAACTCAAATAAACTCGGATTTAAAAGAAAGCATAAAGAAAAGTCAATACATGAATCGAGACCTAGGGTTCACATGCCCAAGTATCTACTAGGGTTTAGCCCTCCATGGGGCTTATTACAAAGGAAAACAAAACACAATGAAAAGCAATGTAAACCATGGAAATAAACCCCCTTGAATTCGTGATGATGGCCTTGATGGGTCGCTCAACGTCTTGAAGGATTCTTCTCCGAAGCTAGGTTACCAATGACTCCCTCGATGCTATGAAGGAGGAAAGAACTATCAAAGTTGGTGAAGAACGGCCCTCTAATTCGGCAAAGACCTCCTCCTCAAACCCTAGCCGCTTCGCCTCTCAAAAGCCACACAAAAGATACAAAAAGAATCAGCAAGAAGGGCTATTTATAAGCCTGAATCGCGCTAGTCACGTGTCTTCACGCGACCGCGTGAGATCCCACGCGATCGCGTGGGCTGCAGAATTCCCACGCGGTCGCGTGAACAGTAATTCTGCTACAGTAAAACGAACCGTGCTTTTGCTACAGTACTCTCCATAACCATGATCCAAACTCTCTCATCTTGAGGCCACATGGTCGGGCACATGTCCATGTGGTGAGTTATAAGATTTCTCCTTCTTCGAATAATCATTTGAGAGCTTTAACTATCTTCACACAAGTTGGGACATGAAGGTGTGACTGCCTTTGTGCCCTTCCATCACACAAATCATCTTGAATTCTTCAGGAAGTTGGCACACACCCTCATGTGCATGATCCCCTCTTGTGCCTTGACACTTGTGTTGTACAAAAGCTCCCAACAATACGTCTTTATAACCCATCTTTGCTTCCTTTTCCTCTTTTAACACTTCCACAACCTGATTGCATAAAAGAACACCAAAATACACTTTATGAGACATAATCAATGGTAAAATGATGCTCAATGTATGTAAAACAAGTCGGTAAAACATGTATATTCAAGCACTTATCAAACTCCCCCACACTTAAGCCTTTGCTTGTCCTCAAGCAAAATTAACCATAAACTCATGAAAAGCAAAGAGAAGTGCTTGGCCTTAGGTTCACCAAGAGGGTACGAGAATAAAATTCTAAAATCATGGAGAAAAATAAACACTAGATGAAACAATCAATACTCTAGCAAATAATCCAATCAAAAATGAAAGTACTAAAGTCCGAAAGCGTGTGTGTGTGAAAACTCAACTCATATCAACACTATATCCACTACTCAAAGTTCTTATTAGCAATGGGACTTATTTATAAACAAAAAGAATAGGTAGTAGCTTCACACATCCTCTAAGGTAGCCCTTTCCCGAGATGCCTCTCGAGTGGCTTTCACACTTTTGAGGTGGTAGCTCTTTCTACCGAAGGTGGTAGCTTTCACGCATCCTATGAGATAGCTCTTTCTCTCTTTAGGGCATAACAAGTATCCGACTTATGAGAGTAGCTTCATACAACATAGGTGGTAGCTCTTTCCGCCCCCTATATACAGAACACAACTACAATTTTGATTTTTTTGTGAATTTTGTGAATTTTTTTTTTTTTTTTTTTAACAAAACTAACACTAGAAAATCCCACAATAATGAACTAGAGTAAATTTCCATAGGTTTAATGAGTGAGAGAAGTGCATTAAAGAGCAATCGGACAAAAATTTCATGGAAATTGGATAAAAACTAGAGCATGATAAAACCTAATGTTTGCAACCTCCAAAAACTAAGAATTAAACTCTCAACCCTAAGGTGAACCTTCATGGGCAACATGAGCATGATCATTAAAACTCAAGTAAAAGCCGTGTATAAGGTGAACCCTCCCCCACACTCAAGATGTACATTGTCCTCAATGTACACATGTAAGCACAATAAAAATATATGCAAGAAAAACATAATGTGGGTGAAAATGCAATTAAAACAACACTCCCCTGAAGTCCTTGTCGATCGATTTGTGAAGCTAACTCGAGGATGTGTTATTGTTCCACGGGTTGTGATCCTGACACGACCAAGTCACATGGTCATGTATTTATGACAAAAACATCATCATCATCACTCTCAAGCCCATCTGCATGGATTCAAGGGGTTCAGTGAAGCTCAATAAAAATAGAAAAGTTGCACGAGTTCTTACGAATGAAGCAAAATAAAGCACAACTCGCACAATTAAAACAAAGTATAAAGATAACTAAAGTCTAAAAGATAAAATAAAGAAAACTAGAAAGGAAAACTAAATTAAAGAAAACTAAAGTCTCATGATTGGGACGCCTCAAGCATTAGCATCATCTGCAGGTGCTGCTGGTGTGTTACAAGGCATGTCCTCATCCAAGGTCAGCTATAAATGGTCAAGGTATTTTTGGAGCAAGCTTTTTAGTCCTTGGTGTCATACCTACAAGAAAATTGCCAAAGAAGTGCAAATTTACATGATATGGCAAGATGCAGGAATCCACATGGGCGTGTGGGCAAGCCACGCGCCCACGTGGCTTAATTTGTCACATTTACAGCCCACGCGGGCGTGTGGGATAGTCACGCGCCCGTGTGGGCGCGTCCTGGCTCGGCAGAAGGACCACGCGACCGTGTGACCCAGCCACGCAGTCGCGTGGCTTTTCAGTCTAAGGTTGGTGAGCTCCACGCGGTCGCGTGGGCCGAGCCACGCGCCCGCGTGGGCTATTGGCCGGTCCACGCGCCCGTGTGGCTAGGCCACGCGCCCGCGTGGACGTCCAACCATGGCCAAAGAGCCATACTTGGGCTCCAACGCCTCATTAAGCTTCGTTTACATGTTTTCTAAGTATTTTCACAATGTTTTCCATGAAAAATATCATCCAAGAAACAAGAAAACCCGATGGAATTGAGCATGAAAGCATGGACATGATAGGGGGAGATGAGTCCTTCCCGACGCGAATCAATGGAAAAAACTTGATGCAAATGCCGGCAAAACACTTCTAAATCTCAAATAAGTCGAAGAAAAATGGATTTGAAATCTTATGGATGGGAAGTTTGGAGAGGAAGGGATGAGAAAATGAAGAGTTGTAAGTTGTGGATAATGAATAATGACTCTTCATCTATGTTTATAGGCCACATGGGGGTGTGGGAATTCCACACCCGCGTGGGTACTGTACACGGCCACGTGAGAATCTCACGCGGCCACGTGAGCTGCAGAATTTCTGCAGACAGTCCGCGTGGCTCTCCAAACTTCAAAATTAACCCTATTCTTCAACAATTATCATGCATTGCACCCTGAATCATGTCATACATGTGAAAAATACTTCAAATCACAAAAAAAAATTTCCTTGAAAAGTTCAACACCAACAAAAATTAATCAGGGCACACACTCATGGTAATTATTACTATAGAATTTAAAAACTAAACTAGAAAGCAATTAAAAATTTGGGTTGCCTCCCAAGTAGCGCTTGTTTTACGTCACTAAGCTTGACGTACCTCTTCCTTACCTTATGGAGGCTTGAAAAGAGTGTGTTCCTCCCGACTAGACATTGCATAGTTACTTTCTTTAAACCAAAAATCTACTTGCCGGGGTGGAGTTCTTGTTGGAGAGTCCAACCATCTTACCTTTGGCCTCCAAGGAAACAATTTGGGTTGGGAATTGTCCAAGCTTATCATCGGTGGGTCATTGGATGGTTTAAATATCCTACCCACATCTTCTCCCAAACCCAAAATCTCTTTCTTGCATTTAATGAGTTGATTAATCCGAAAGAAAGGTGCTTGCTCCATTACCTTAGGGCTTGCTTCTTCTTGTGTATTTTCAGCTTGAAATGAACATGATGTTAGCAAATCCCCTTGAAAATTTCGTTGCACACAAGCATACCCTTCATTCAAGCAATCCAAATTCTGAAAATGATGTTCTTCTTCTATCCTTTCAATTTCTGCAGCAATGTACTCAATTTGCCTTTCTTCATCAATGTGGTTCATGGCTTTGTCATGCATGGAAGAAACTTGCCTTGCTTGTTCAAATTCTTCTTTTTCCTTAGCAAGTGTGTCTAAAATCTCTCCTATATGATGCTCAATGTTTTTGATGGAGATTTCATGACATCTTAAGGTGGCTTCAACATCTTGGAAGCGGGCATCGGTTGCTTCAATGAATTTGGGTAATACGCTTTCCAACCGAAGTACATCCTCCTCATGCTTCTCATCCATCTGAAATTCTTCTATAGGTGCTTCCCATTGCTGTCCATCAATATTCCATAAGTGGTTCGGGTAGCTCCATTGATTTGGATGATGTGTGCTGCGATATTGGTTGCTTTG
This sequence comes from Dioscorea alata, assembly GCA_020875875.1. Taxonomy (NCBI): domain Eukaryota; kingdom Viridiplantae; phylum Streptophyta; class Magnoliopsida; order Dioscoreales; family Dioscoreaceae; genus Dioscorea; species Dioscorea alata. The sequence continues at coordinate 8,450,561 of CM037013.1, read as the reverse complement.
TTGTTGTGCAGAAATAAGTCTATCAAGTTTTCCACTGAAATCTTCAATCTGAAAATATAACTTTGTAATTGGATCAATCATCATTCAAGTACCTTGCAAGAAAAAGTAACACAAGTCAAAGAAAACAAATGAGAACGGTGGTAGAAAAAGAAAGTGTGAAATAGACAAGATAACGTAAACGATAAATGGCTAGAGCAACAAAGACTTAGTGTTCCTAGTATCCTATTCCCCGGCAACGGCGCCAAAAACTTGACACACCCCTTGCGTGTGTGTACCGCAAGTGCACGGGTTGTCGAAGTAATAATTACCCTGGTGAGTAGGGTAGTCGAATCCACAGGGAACAGGGCTACTAGTACTAACTTATTCTCTGCAATCTAGCCTAATGACCAATGTGATTTTGTGGTGATCTAGTATGCATAGAAATTAATACCAGAGATGAATAGGCGAAGGGTAAATAAAGGGAGATCTCAATCAATGAAGATGAGATACCGGGGCAATACTCCCCCTAAGTTCTATCATGAAGTGCAAGACTAACTAAATGCTTCTAAACCGAGTTCTATGAGTCGAGGCAATCCAAGAATAATCGTTCCCTGCCTCCAGGCCACCGATACTAGTCCCCTACGAGATCCCGGCGGAGAAATCACGCAATCTCAACACCTCACATCCCATATCACCGCAATGAACTTTAGGGAAACCTAAGAGTGAAACCGATTCCTAAAATTAGATCTAACCCTACTTCTAGGTGAAAGATCCCTAACCCCCTACAAGGTCCAGGCGGAGAAATCTCTCAATCTCACGCCTCACACCAAATATGGTTGCATAGATCTTAGGGAATACGGAGATAGGAAACACTCAATCGGAAGGGAAAGGGGACACTCCACTATCTCCTGACTCACCCTCTCAACCCTCTTCAATCTCATATGTTCTAACCCTAATGGAGACCTCTCTCTCACTAAGGTAACAAATCAAGCATACCAAACAACCATACGAATCAATAAGGCATGCAAGAAATGATAAAACAAGATTGAAACTCAAATAAACTCGGATTTAAAAGAAAGCATAAAGAAAAGTCAATACATGAATCGAGACCTAGGGTTCACATGCCCAAGTATCTACTAGGGTTTAGCCCTCCATGGGGCTTATTACAAAGGAAAACAAAACACAATGAAAAGCAATGTAAACCATGGAAATAAACCCCCTTGAATTCGTGATGATGGCCTTGATGGGTCGCTCAACGTCTTGAAGGATTCTTCTCCGAAGCTAGGTTACCAATGACTCCCTCGATGCTATGAAGGAGGAAAGAACTATCAAAGTTGGTGAAGAACGGCCCTCTAATTCGGCAAAGACCTCCTCCTCAAACCCTAGCCGCTTCGCCTCTCAAAAGCCACACAAAAGATACAAAAAGAATCAGCAAGAAGGGCTATTTATAAGCCTGAATCGCGCTAGTCACGTGTCTTCACGCGACCGCGTGAGATCCCACGCGATCGCGTGGGCTGCAGAATTCCCACGCGGTCGCGTGGGATTTTGACGCGGCCGCGTGAACAGTAATTCTGCTACAGTGAAATGAACCGTGTTTTTGCTACAGTACTCTCCATAACCATGATCCAAACTCTCTCATCTTGAGGCCACATGGTCGGGCACATGTCCATGTGGTGAGTTATAAGACTTCTCCTTCTTCGAATAATCATTTGAGAGCTTTAACTATCTTCACACAAGTTGGGACATGAAGGTGTGACTGCCTTTGTGCCCTTCCATCACACAAATCATCTTGAATTCTTCAGGAAGTTGGCACACACCCTCATGTGCATGATCCCCTCTTGTGCCTTGACACTTGTGTTGTACAAAAGCTCCCAACAATACATCTTTATAACCCATCTTTGCTTCCTTTTCCTCTTTTAACACTTCCACAACCTGATTGCATAGAAAAACACCAAAATACACTTTATGAGACATAATCAATGGTAAAATGATGCTCAATGTATGTAAAACAAGTCGGTAAAACATGTATATTCAAGCACTTATCAATACACATCAGGACACCAACGCTGAGGCGTCGTAGATTTTTTTCTTTCTTTTGTCGCACTTTTATTTTCTTATTTTGTTGGACTTGTAGTACCCAGAAAGGACTCTGCTTCTGGGTTTGTTTTTATTTTTCCTTTATTTTGTCTCGAGTTGTATCTCATTATCATATCTTTATATACTCGAGCTTTATTTTGGTTTTTCTTGAGCTAGAGCAACGATAACCATATGTAATGTTTTGATTTCCCCTTACTTGTAGAATGCTTCTTTTGCATCTTTTGGTGAACCTAAGGCCGAGCACTTTCAATTGTTCTTCCCAAGTACTTTCACGTTCTATGTTGCTTGAGGACAAGCAAAAGCTTAAGTGTGGGGGTATTTGATAAGTGCTTGTGTTGTAGTAACGCGAAGCTTTATTATCTTACAATGAACATACTTTTTATCAGATTTTATCATTAAATAGTGTGCATTTGTGCATTCTTGTGCATTGTAGGTTCATGGAGCTAAGTTGGAAAAGAAGAACGAAGTTAGGTCGTGTTCGCCGTTGTTAGGAGGTTTTCGGACCAAGCAAGGAACAAGGCACGAGGTTAGACTTGTGAGTGTGTGCCAACCTCCTTTGGAGTGGCACAAAGGCAGTCACATTCACAACAAGTCCAACTCGTGTAGTGATAAGTGCCTAAATACATCATGTTATAGCTATGATGTTCTTGTACATTCATGCAACTTATGTGTATTTTCGATGAGTTTTTGCGCACTTGATGTTTTATTTTTCATTTCAGGGTTTCAAGGACCAAGTGCGCAAGTTTTGACCATATTCGTGTCATTCCGGGGATGATTGAAGAAGGAACGAAGAGTTGGAACACCCTGGAAGCCGACGCGCCGCACGCGGACACATTTTTCTCGGCCGTGTGCGGCCACTGTGCGGGCTGCGCAGTGGCCGCACACCCTGGCCAGAAGGGTGTGCGGCCACTGTGCGGCCCGCACAGTGACCGCACAAGAGGGACAGAGAAGTGTGCGGCCAGTGTGCGGCCCGCACACTGGCCGCACAGCACAGCCAGAAGGCTGTGCGGGCACTGTGCGGCCCGCACAGTGCCCGCACACCTTCGGGCTATATATGCTTGTTCTGAAGAGTTTTTCAGGGGATCTGTTTTCTCATCCGGCCTCCACTTGCCCTAGACTTCATTTCACCATTTCTTGAGGGATTTTGGAAGGATTTTCGGCTAGATTCGAAGGAGAGAAGAAGGGGAAGACGTTGAGAAGCTTCATAGGGCTCGCCGGCGCGGATCCGACGAGCTACGCCATCAACCCTAGTCGACATCTTCGAGGGGGTTTTTCTTGTTTTTATTGGATGGAATGGTTGTATGATGAGCTCCTTAGTTTTGTGATGTTGAACTAAACCTCCCAAGGCCGCCGGGCTCCCGGTGAACCTTGGGAGGAGACTTTGTATGAATGACCTATATTTTGCTTTAAATGAATGTGTTAGTTTGATTGTTTGGTTTTAATTCTTCATCATGTTGTTCATTCTACAATGGATGGATTCCGTAGAATTGATTTTGAATGATACTTGTTTGGCGGGATGCTAGCTTGTATTAGGTCCTTTGATGAGTTAAAGAGGGTAACATGTATTAATACACCGGAGGTTCCGGGTGTTAATAGCCTCCCGCGCGATTAGGGTTAATTTAGCCGAGAGCGTGCATTAGATTAACCCTAATCAAGACTCCTTGTTCTCATTGACATCGTAGGGGTATTTTTCTGGATAGAGAAACCCGTACTGGATTAGGGCTACACTACGGAGGTTCCGGGGTAGTCGACATCCGAGTCTAGCGGACCGAAACCAAGCTAACCCTAGTTTTATAATTATCTTGGTCATTCGTATTTAGTCTTCTCCCGGGGGAATCCTCGCCCGAGGCCTTCCATAATTATTGGATTCTTCATCTCTATTTTATTCCGGATTGAGTTTTATCTCATTTGCATTCCTTTACTTGTTTTTATTATTTTAATATTGCTTCAACCCTGTTTCGATCGACTAGAAAGTGACTCCCAAAAGGAAGTAATAGTAGATCTCGGGCCCTTGGGAATACGACCCTCCTCGTGAGGTTTATTACTTGACGACCCGTGCACTTGCGGCCGGGGAGTCGCGTGCTAGCTCTGTAGCTAGTCGCGCGCTCGCTCATCAAGTTTTTGGCGCCGTTGCCGGGGAACATCCGAGAATACTAGGAAAACTTTTGGATCATTGCTCTAGTCTTTTCGCTTTCATTTGTAATTATCCATCTTTTATTGTTTTTGTTTTCGTCATTTTTATATATTCACTAATATCTCTTTTGTCTTTTGTTTTCTCAGGCGTCCTGTGCATGACTCGTGCAAACCCCACTGGGTTTGTAGAGCCGAACGAATAAATTGAACGCGTCATACACCAACGGTTGAGAGAAACTCAAGTGGGTTCCTCCTCGGGATCAGTTGCTGCACCTGAATCAGTTCCTATAGCTATGGCCGAAGAGAGAAGAACTTTGTCTGACTATGAGAGGCCACAGTTTACTGGGGGAGGGTTTAGTGTGCAAGCTCCGGCTGCCAGTGCAAGTAATTTTGATTTGGCTAGACCAATCGGCATGATACAGAATTCAGTGCAGTTCGATGGCTTGGCCGATGAGGACCCGAATGAGCACCTTTCCCGATTCCTCCAAATGTGCTCAACTTTCAAAGTCAATGGCCTATCTGATGATGCAGCTAGACTCCGTCTTTTCCCATTCAGTTTGCGGGGCGCCGCTTACAGGTGGCTCACATCACTCGCCCCGGGTTCCATAAAGACATGGGAGGAGATGGTAAACAAGTTTATGGGCTGCTATTTTCCTCCAAGCAAGGCTGCTAGATTAAGGCAAGAGATCTCGGCCTTCAGTCAAAGAGATTCCGAAACCCTCTTTGAAGCTCATGAGAGATTTAAAGACCTCTTGAGAAAATGCCCACATCATGGTTTCGAAGCTTGGATGCGAGTACAGATACTGTATAATGGCTTGAGCTACCAGAATCGTCAACTCATTGATGCCGCAGCCGGTGGATCCTTGAGTAGCAAATACCCCGAAGATGCCGAAGAATTAATTGAGAACATGGCACGAAATGAATCACATTGGGGTTCAAGGGCAAAATTGACTCAAGCTCGAGGGGTTCATGAAATCGATAGTAAAACCGCTCAAGATGCGAAGCTCGAAGCACTAGCGAAGCAAGTGAGCTTGCTTATGTCCGAAAGAACCGAGCGTTCGAGCACAAGTGTCAAGCAAGTGATGAATTGTGGAACTTGTGGAGGGGGGCATGATGTTGCTAGTTGCCCCATTTCAGTCCCCGATGTCACCCCACTCGAACATGTTGACTATGTGAATCAGGGGCAAAAATTTCAAGCAAACCCCTATGGTGGAACATACAACCCCGGGTGGAGAAATCACCCAAATTTCAATTGGGGAAATCAAGGCCAACAAAAATTTACGCAACCACCAGGGTTTCAGGCACAATCATCACAAGCACCTCCAACGGAAAGGAAATTCACTACTGAGGATGTCCTAGCTAAATACATGCAAATCACCGATGCAAGGTTGAACACACTTGAGACAACAGTGAGGAATATGCAAGCTTCAATCCAGGGCATCGAAAAACACTTGGGACAGATCGCGGCATCCATGGCAGAAAGGACACCGGGTAGTCTCCCTAGCAACACTGAGACTAACCCACGAGAACATGTGCAAGCTATCACTTTGAGGAGTGGTAGAGAGGTTGAGGTTCGGCCGACTCCTAGGCCAATTGATAACAAGGAAAAGAACGTGGTGAGAGGCACTTCCTCCGTAGGTGGGGATGAAGCTAATGACAACCATGACGATTCAATTGAACCTCAAAACAAAGAAAAAAAATTGCTAGAGCACCAACCGAAGGTCCCCTATCCGGCAAGACTCAATCGGGACAAGGAGGACACTCAATTCAAAAAATTTTTGGAGATGATCAAGCAACTTCACATCAATCTCCCACTTGTAGAAGCCTTTTCTCAAATGCCAAAATATGCCAAGTTTATGAAGGAATTACTTACAAACAGGAAGAAACTTGAAGAAGCATCTACAGTGTCTCTAGGGGAGAGCTGTTCGGCAATTCTCCAAAGCAAATTGCCCGAAAAAATCAAAGACCCGGGTGGTCTAATTGTGGAGTGTCATTTCGGGGACTCGCTTGTAGAGAAAGCCCTTGCCGATTCCGGTGCAAGCATAAATGTTATGCCCTACAAGCTTTTCTTAAAACTGGGCCTTCAAGACTTAGAGCCGACGCGGATCACCATACAACTTGCGGACCGAACTGTTAGACGCCCGCGTGGCATTGTGAGCGATGTGATTGTGAAAGTTGGTGGTCTAGTTTTTCCGGCTGATTTTGTCATTCTTGATGTTGATGATGCTACTGAGGTCCCCATCATTCTTGGCCGGCCTTTCCTTGCCACATCCCGTGCCCTGCTGGATATTCAAGATGGGAAAATGACCTTGCGGGCCGGGAATGAAGAAGCCACTTTTAAAATTCCCGAGGCAATGAAACACCCCAAGGAGCTTGATGACACTTCTTATGCACTTGATGATACAGAATTACTAGTTCAAGATTGTGTGCATGAAGTCCTTATGATGAACCCCCTTGATGAATTCTTGCAAGATGTTGTTCTTGAGGAGGAAGAGGCACCAAAGAAGGCACAAGAAGACCCTCCTCCTATATCCCCGGTCAAGTCACAAGGGCGAAGCAAAGGAGAGCGCTCGTGGAAGCGAGCATGGAAAAAGATAACCCCCAAGGTCAACAAAGCAAGCAAGAATTCTCATGACGAGGTACACACGGCATGCTTCGTCGACCTAGGTATGCACAACATCGATTCCCTCCTCTCCTTGAATTTGCCGGTTGGATCATCATTTGCATCCATTGGGACCTCAGGTAAAACTTCCTCTTTTAAACCACCATGAGTTGAGAAACTTGAACGTCAGGCTCGTGACGCTAAACAAGCGCTTATGGGAGGCAACCCATAAATTTTTACAATTCTGTACTTTTCAATTTTCGTATTTTGGTTATGCTATGTTTGGATTGTGAGCTCTTCACTTCATTCGTTCTTGGTATGCGTTTATCGTGTATGACATTGTTTCCTCCCCATCTCAGTGAATTCCCATTTGTTTTGTGTTTATATATGTGTATCCTTTGTCCGAGATGAGTTTTGTAACGTTTTTAATGTCGGAGACTTGCTTTGGTTTGAAGAAAGCCATTTTCTGAAAATTTACAGGGCTCTGTGCGGCCACTGTGCGGCCGCACAGAGGCCGCACACCCCTGGCAGAAGGATGTGCGGCTGGTGTGCGGCCCGCACACCACCCGCACACCCCAGACAGAGAGGTGTGCGGCTGGTGTGCCGCCCGCACACCACCCGCACACTGGCCCCAGTTTTGCTGCTGTAATGCTCTTCTTTCCGGCTTTTCTCCACATTTTCGCGCTTGTTTTGATCATACCACATCCCTCGCATCATTTCAACGTTAAAAATATTTTCAAAACTCAATTTATTTGCATACCTTCGAGGTGATTTCTTGGTTTTTAATTTCCTATCCGAATTGGATCTTCGGGGGATTTTCGATGGCTTTCGATTTTGATCGCGATCGCGTTGTTTCCACTTCACTCATTTTTTCTAAACTCGTGTTCGCGCGTCTTAGCATGTTGCCATGGCTTGATCTTTATTTTTCGAGACGTAGGTCACCGTTGGAGGAGACACAGAAGACCTTGAGCGGCTTCATCAGTCCTTTCACTCCGAGAGCTCACTTTCTCTTTCATTCCTTGTTTCTTTTCTTTATTTTTTGTGTGGTTGATGGATGCTTGACTCGACGTCTTTTCTCCTTGTAGGTAGAACAAGACGTCCATTTTTCTTCCTCTCCACTTCGCTTGTAGCCATGGTGATGGTCACCCCGAGCTCGTGCCTTGCAAAGCTCATTACCAATTTCTCGGGGAAGTTCATGACACCACCCTCTTTATTTTCCATGCATAAATTTTTTTTGTACTGCTGATCAGTGTACATTGAGGGCAATGTACTGCTTTAAGTGGGGGGGTGGCTATGCATGTCTGATCTTCGTTACTTGTGTCGTGAACTTGTATGAAAACTTTTGGTAATTCTTGACTTGTTGCATGATTGTAAACCTAGGATGGCGTACTTAATTGTGATTGTATTATAGCTCGAAATCATGATAAATGCTAAGCTTTTTATGACCCTGCACACTTGAGATTTTCATGTCATTCTAGGCAATTCTCGCACTATTCCCTTAGGTAGAACCCTGGACATCTAGGCGAGGAACCACAGCACTTTCGTGACCCTCTTAGTTGCTAACCCATACTAGTGGCTTCGCGCCTTGACGTGTTAGAATACCTTCTAATAGGGTTTTAAGGACCTTCTTCTTGTTCTTTTATTTGCAATACGGTCAAAAAAAAAAAAAAAAAAAAAAAAAAAAAAAAAAAAAAAAAAGTGAATAAAAACGTGGACAGTGCTCCTCTGTCCTAATAGCGAAGTAACCTGGGGTTCTGGCTCCTAACCAGAGTGTTCCTCTCGCCAAAAGCTATAAGGACATGAGCGCGTTTACATGAATGTGCAAAGCTCCAGGTAATGTGGATTTGCAGTTCATGTTAGTCCCGGAAAAGAAAAAGATAAGCATTTTGCGTACAGAAAAATAAATTTTGACCGGTTATTGTTCGATAATAAGAGGAAGGATCCTTACGACTCTATTAGAAGTATTTCTACCACCTCAAGGCCGTATTCCACTATGTGGCGTGAATTGTTTCAAGAAGTGGTCCTCGGGGTCCTGTCTACCTTGTTTGGACTACAGGGCTTCGAACTAGGGGATTTGCACACACACAGCACACCACGGCCAATGAATGCGTGAATGATCTCAAGTGGTCTTTGCTTAGTATTTTGAGTTTCGTTTTGCCTATGATACTTTCATCTCTTGCCTGAGGTTGTGTATTTAGTCACTTATCATATCCCTGGTTTTCATGTCCGTTTGCTTGGGGACAAGCAAATGCTTAAGTAGGGGGTATTTGATAAGTGCCTAAATACATCATGTTATAGCTATGATGTTCTTGTACATTCATGCAACTTATGTGTATTTTCGATGAGTTTTTGCGCACTTGATGTTTTATTTTTCATTTCAGGGTTTCAAGGACCAAGTGCGCAAGTTTTGACCATATTCGTGTCATTCCGGGGATGATTGAAGAAGGAACGAAGAGTTGGAACACCCTGGAAGCCGACGCGCCGCACGCGGACACATTTTTCTCGGCCGTGTGCGGCCACTGTGCGGGCTGCGCAGTGGCCGCACACCCTGGCCAGAAGGGTGTGCGGCCACTGTGCGGCCCGCACAGTGACCGCACAAGAGGGACAGAGAAGTGTGCGGCCAGTGTGCGGCCCGCACACTGGCCGCACAGCACAGCCAGAAGGCTGTGCGGGCACTGTGCGGCCCGCACAGTGCCCGCACACCTTCGGGCTATATATGCTTGTTCTGAAGAGTTTTTCAGGGGATCTGTTTTCTCATCCGGCCTCCACTTGCCCTAGACTTCATTTCACCATTTCTTGAGGGATTTTGGAAGGATTTTCGGCTAGATTCGAAGGAGAGAAGAAGGGGAAGACGTTGAGAAGCTTCATAGGGCTCGCCGGCGCGGATCCGACGAGCTACGCCATCAACCCTAGTCGACATCTTCGAGGGGGTTTTTCTTGTTTTTATTGGATGGAATGGTTGTATGATGAGCTCCTTAGTTTTGTGATGTTGAACTAAACCTCCCAAGGCCGCCGGGCTCCCGGTGAACCTTGGGAGGAGACTTTGTATGAATGACCTATATTTTGCTTTAAATGAATGTGTTAGTTTGATTGTTTGGTTTTAATTCTTCATCATGTTGTTCATTCTACAATGGATGGATTCCGTAGAATTGATTTTGAATGATACTTGTTTGGCGGGATGCTAGCTTGTATTAGGTCCTTTGATGAGTTAAAGAGGGTAACATGTATTAATACACCGGAGGTTCCGGGTGTTAATAGCCTCCCGCGCGATTAGGGTTAATTTAGCCGAGAGCGTGCATTAGATTAACCCTAATCAAGACTCCTTGTTCTCATTGACATCGTAGGGGTATTTTTCTGGATAGAGAAACCCGTACTGGATTAGGGCTACACTACGGAGGTTCCGGGGTAGTCGACATCCGAGTCTAGCGGACCGAAACCAAGCTAACCCTAGTTTTATAATTATCTTGGTCATTCGTATTTAGTCTTCTCCCGGGGGAATCCTCGCCCGAGGCCTTCCATAATTATTGGATTCTTCATCTCTATTTTATTCCGGATTGAGTTTTATCTCATTTGCATTCCTTTACTTGTTTTTATTATTTTAATATTGCTTCAACCCTGTTTCGATCGACTAGAAAGTGACTCCCAAAAGGAAGTAATAGTAGATCTCGGGCCCTTGGGAATACGACCCTCCTCGTGAGGTTTATTACTTGACGACCCGTGCACTTGCGGCCGGGGAGTCGCGTGCTAGCTCTGTAGCTAGTCGCGCGCTCGCTCATCATGTAGCTTAGGAAAACTTCACCAAGAAGGGGACTTGAAGCAATAGGCACGATCTACCATTGATTGTGTGCCCAATTCAATGGCCTCGATGAAGAAACAACGTATTCGGGAGCAGTTCGGGAGAGTTACTGTTGCAGCACTGTAGCAGTCCCGATAACTTCAAATTTAAAGCCACACTCAACCTATTTAAAGCCCGATTTGGAGACTTTTTGAGCATCTTTCAACCTATCTTTCTCCCTAACTTCTGGAGAGTGCGGCTAGGGTTTCGGAGAGGACTTTGTGGAGGATTGGAGCGCGCCATCGGCATCGTCACCGACGTTCGACGGTCGCACAAGACCACGGCCACACCATATGCGAGAGGGTTTTCATTGATGTCTTTAGTTTGTGTTTTATTTCATACATTGATGAACATGTATAGCTCCATGAGGAGCTAAACCTCTCGTGGGTATTCGGACTTGTAAAACTCTAGGATAATTATGTTTCTTTGACATTGTTATTATGCTTTCCATTAATTGATGAATAAATTCGAGTTTCAATTTTAGATTTATTGTGCTATTGTTTTCTCTTAGCCGTGACACTAAGGATTGAGAACAATCTAGGTTATCCTTTGGAGGTGTGACAACTCCTGTAGGATTAGACTACTTAAAATTGAAGAGGGTTGAGAGAGAGAGTTGTGAGGTAGCACCGTACCCCTTTCCCTTCCGATGTGATTTCTCCCTACCTCCGATTCCTTGATTTATTAGAGGTCAAAATAGAGTGAAGTTCTAGGTAGACAAACTCCCCCAAGGTTTTGGGGTGACGTGAATCCTACGCACTGGGGCTTAATTTAGACTATGGTTCTTCCTCCTGGACCAAAGGGGTAGGACTACTACACATAGGAACAGGTTTTATCACTAGGAGTCCCTCGAGCTTAAAGCAATCCCACGTAGTGTTAAGCTTAGGTAGAAATACTCCCCTGGGGCTTAGTTGAGCAATCAACAGAGTGAAGGGTTGACGTGAATCCTATTGCTGGGACATAGTGTTGGGGTTAGTCACGGTTGACCTTAGATTTGGGACCGTGTGTCTAAGGATTTTCCTCGACTCAATTGACATTAATAGGAAAGTATAATAACATAGTCTTGCACTAGAAGCATAAGTCCTAGAGGTAACTTGTCAGGATACCCTATTCTCACTTGTTGCTAGTCTCTCTCTTTTTACTCATTGCTTGCACTTTTCTCTCTTTCATCTTTTTATTTACTTGTCTTGCTTCTACTCTAATTCCATAAATTCACTCATCACTCCGATCATTGTTTCTTTTCGCATATCGCACGACTCAATAGCAATTTCTCGTATTTTAAACCCCTATTCCCTGTGGATTCGACTACCCATTCACCGGGGTAACATTATTACTTCGACAAGACCGTGCACTTGCGGTACACACGCAAAAGGTCGTGTCAAGGTGCCGCTTGATAAGTGCCTAAATACATCATGTTATAGCTATGATGTTCTTGTACATTCATGCAACTTATGTGTATTTTCGATGAGTTTTTGCGCACTTGATGTTTTATTTTTCATTTCAGGGTTTCAAGGACCAAGTGCGCAAGTTTTGACCATATTCGTGTCATTCCGGGGATGATTGAAGAAGGAACGAAGAGTTGGAGCACCCTGGAAGCCGACGCGCCGCACACGAGCACATTTTTCTCGGCCGTGTGCGGCCACTGTGCGGGCTGCGCAGTGGCCGCACACCCTGGCCAGAAGGGTGTGCGACCACTGTGCGGCCCGCACAGTGACCGCACAAGAGAGACAGAGAAGTGTGCGGCCAGTGTGCGGCCCGCACACTGGCCGCACAGCACAGCCAGAAGGCTGTGCGGGCACTGTGCGGCCCGCACAGTGCCCGCACACCTTCGGGCTATATATGCTTGTTCTGAAGAGTTTTTGGGGAGATCTTTTTTCTCATCCGGCCTCCACTTGTCCTAGACTTCATTTCACCATTTCTTGAGGGATTTTGGGAGGATTTTCGGCTAGATTCGAAGGAGAGAAGAAGGGGAAGACGTTGAGAAGCTTCATAGGGCTCGCCGGCGCGGATCCGACGAGCTACGCCATCAACCCTAGTCGACATCTTCGAGGGGGTTTTTCTTGTTTTTATTGGATGGAATTGTTGTATGATGAGCTCCTTAGTTTTGTGATGTTGAACTAAACCTCCCAAGGCCGCCGGGCTCCCGGTGAACCTTGGGAGGAGACTTTGTATGAATGACCTATATTTTTGCTTTAAATGAATGTGTTAGTTTGATTGTTTGGTTTTAATTCATCATCATGTTGTTCATTCTACAATGGATGGATTCCGTAGAATTGATTTTGAATGATACTTGTTTGGCGGGATGCTAGCTTGTATTAGGTCCTTTGATGAGTTAAAGAGGGTAACATGTATTAATACACCGGAGGTTCCGGGTGTTAATAGCCTCCCGCGCGATTAGGGTTAATTTAGCCGAGAGCGTGCATTAGATTAACCCTAATCAAGACTCCTTGTTCTCATTGACATCGTAGGGGTATTTTCTGGATAGAGAAACCCGTACTGGATTAGGGCTACACTACGGAGGTTCCGGGGTAGTCGACATCCGAGTCTAGCGGACCGAAACCAAGCTAACCCTAGTTTTATAATTATCTTGGTCATTCGTATTTAGTCTTCTCCCGGGGGAATCCTCGCCCGAGGCCTTCCATAATTATTGGATTCTTCATCTCTATTTTATTCCGGATTGAGTTTTATCTTATTTGCATTTCTTTACTTGTTTTTATTATTTTAATATTGCTTCAACCCTGTTTCGATCGACTAGAAAGTGACTCCCAAAAGGAAGTAATAGTAGATCTCGGGCCCTTGGGAATACGACCCTCCTCGTGAGGTTTATTACTTGACGACCCGTGCACTTGCGGCCGGGGAGTCGCGTGCTAGCTCTGTAGCTAGTCGCGCGCTCGCTCATCAAGTTTTTGGCGCCGTTGCCGGGGAACATCCGAGAATACTAGGAAAACTTTTGGATCATTGCTCTAGTCATTTCGCTTTCATTTGTAATTATCCATCTTTTATTGTTTTTTGTTTTCGTCATTTTTTATATATTCACTAATATCTCTCTCGTTGTCTCTTGTGCATTTCCAGGTACCCCATTTTAAACCTTCACATCGATGGATCAATACTTGAGTGAACCCACTTCTCACTACTTGGATCAATGGAAAAGGCAGTTTCTGGTTCATAATGAAGGCTCTAATTTGAAGACTACGGATCAGGATGATTGTACTCTCAGCAACAACGAATTTTTTTCGCGATTCATGAGTGGAGCCGAGTATGTAAATTCTGTTCAGAACGGAGCTCACAACCGGCAGCCGACCACAGTTCACGAGTTTACCACTTTTTTGCCTCCTAAGCAGTCTGTGTGCGAGGTGCAAGATGAATCTGAATCTGACAACTCTATTGATGATGAGATGGAAGAATTTGAGAGAATACAACGTGATAACATGAACAGACTAAAGCCATCCGTCGATGAACCACCAGAATTGGAGTTGAAGGAATTACCCCCACACCTTGAATACGCATTTCTTGATGGAAATCTTAAGCTACCAGTGATAATTTCCTCTAGCCTGTCAACAGAGCACAAGAATGAACTCTTAAAGGTGTTAAAGAGGCACAAGCGGGCGTTGGCGTGGAAGATTTCAGATATCCGGGGAATAAATCCATCTTTCTGCACTCATAAAATTCTAATGGAAGACAACCACAAGCCGTCGGCCCTCCCGCAACGGAGGTTAAACCCGAATATGAAAGAAGTGGTAAAAGCTGAAGTGATCAAACTGCTAGACGCCGACATAATCTACCCAATCTCTGATAGTGCTTGGGTCAGTCCCACCCAGGTGGTACCAAAGAAAGGGGGCATGACAGTAGTGACTAACGAGAAGAATGAGCTTATCCCTACTAGGCAGGTCACTGGTTGGAGAGTCTGTATTGATTATAGAAAGCTCAATGACGCCACTCGCAAAGATCATTTCCCTCTTCCGTTCATTGATCAGATGCTTGAAAGGTTGGCCGGACACGAATACTATTGCTTTCTTGATGGTTTTTCCGGGTACTTTCAAATTCCCATAGCCCCTGAAGACCAAGAGAAAACCACCTTCACCTGCCCTTATGGTACATTTGCTTACCGCAGAATGCCTTTCGGGTTGTGCAATGCCCCTGCCACATTTCAGAGATGCATGCTTGCTATCTTCGAGGACATGGTTGAAAACACGATGGAAGTGTTCATGGATGACTTCTCAGTGTATGGGAGCTCATTTGACTTGTGTTTGAAAAACTTGGAGCGTGTTCTGGAACGATGTGAGGAAACCAACTTGGTGCTGAGCTGGGAAAAATGCCACTTCATGGTAAAGGAGGGTATAGTTCTGGGACATAAAATTTCAGGTGATGGCATTGAAGTAGACAAGGCAAAAATCTCTGCCATTGAGAAGCTCCCTCCTCCAACATGTGTCAAGGCAATTAGAAGCTTTCTGGGGCATGCCGGGTTTTACAGGAGATTTATAAGAGATTTTTCTAAGATTGCAAAACCGTTGACTAAGCTCCTTGAGAAGGATGTGCCGTTCAATTTCACCCCGGAGTGTTTGACTGCCTTCACTACACTAAAGAATCAACTTATCCGGGCACCTATCCTCATCGCACCAAACTGGGAGCTACCATTCGAATTAATGTGTGACGCTAGCGATTTTGCAGTGGGAGCAGTTCTGGGGCAAAGGAAAGACAAACATTTCCATCCTATTTATTATGCAAGCAAAACTCTCACGGGGGCTCAAGAAAATTATACTACCACTGAAAAAGAACTCCTTGCGGTGGTCTTTGCTTTCGACAAGTTCAGGCCTTATTTGGTGCTTTCCAAAGTTGTGGTTTACACTGATCATTCTGCACTTCGATATCTCCTGAGTAAGACTGATGCTAAGCCGCGTCTGATCCGTTGGGTACTCCTGCTGCAGGAATTCGATTTGGAAATCAAGGACAAAAGCGGTGCTGAAAATTTAGCTGCTGATCATTTGTCTCGACTTGAGAACAACTACTCATCATCTACCATAGATGGTGAGATCAATGACTCCTTTCCGGAAGAACAACTATTTCGTGTTCAGGTGACTCAGGAAGAAGATCAACCCTGGTTCGCAGACATCGCTAATTATCTGGCAGCGGGCATTCTCCCAAAGTGGTTTAGTTACCAACAAAGGAAGAAATTTTTCGCTGATCTGAAGCATTATATTTGGGAGGAACCTTACTTGTTCCGCGTCTGTGCCGATCAGGTGGTTAGGCGGTGCGTATCTCGACAAGAAGGAGTGCACATTATCAAACATTGCCATGAAGGCCCAACCGGGGGGCATTACAGCACCAATCGAACAGCTAAAAAAATTCTTGACGCTGGATTCTTTTGGCCCACTATTTTTCTAGACGCACAAAGCCATATTCAATGCTGCGATCGATGCCAAAGAGCAGGGAACATTTCGCGCCGGGACGAAATGCCTCAGAGTGCTATCCAAGTTTGTGAGGTTTTTGATGTGTGGGGGATCGATTTCATGGGTCCCTTTCCAAACTCCCGGGGGCACAAGTTTATTCTAGTTGCTGTGGATTACGCATCCCGCTGGGTGGAAGCTCAATCGTTGCCGTCTAATGATGCCCGTGTTGTTGTGCAATTCTTGAAGAGGTTGTTCTCGAGGTTTGGGGCGCCGCGAACAATTATCAGTGACCGAGGAGCACACTTTTGTAATTCCCAGTTTGCGAAGATCTTGAAAAGATACGGTGTCTCCCATTATACATCTACCGCTTATCATCCACAAACTAGTGGTCAAGTCGAAGTTTCCAACCGAGAACTCAAGCGAATTTTGGAAAAAACTGTTGCTCATCATCGCAAGGACTGGGCAGACCATCTGGATGATGCACTTTGGGCCTACCGTACAGCATATAAAACACCTACGGGGAGCAGTCCGTATCGCCTAGTTTATGGCAAGGCTTGCCATCTCCCTGTTGAGCTGGAACACAAAGCATATTGGGCCACCAAATTCCTGAATTTTGATTTCAACTTGGTTGGGGAGAAAAGGAAGATGCAACTGAATGAACTTGAGGAATGGAGGGTTCTGTCCTACGAGAATTCAAGATTATACAAAGAAAAAGTGAAGCGATTCCACGACAAAAATATAAAACAGGGCAAGAAGTTGGAGGAAGGGGATCAAGTGTTGCTATACAATGCCCGACTTCGCCTATTTCCAGGGAAGCTCAAATCGCGATGGACAGGACCGTACACGGTCATGAGTGTCTCACCTCAGGGAGTAGTCGAAATCAACCACCCGGAGAAAGGTCGGTTCAAGGTAAACGGGCATCGCCTCAAGCTATATTTCGGTAAGAGCTCATTTTTGCCCGATCCGTCAGGTAAAATCTTTCCCTTTGAACCTCATTAATTCGGGACACTCATGCTTCGTGCTCGCGACGCTAAACGAGCACTCTTGGGAGGTAGCCCAAGCCTTTGTTTTTTTTTTGTTCGTATTCTTGTTTTCTTTGTTGTTTTTGTATGTTTGTTAGAATCTCGAGTTTAATCCTCCTCTCCCTCGTATTTTATCTTGTCGGTGTAATTGTTGTATCCTTGTTTGCATTCCAAAGGGGTGAAAATTTCCAATTTCCTGAAACCTTGTGCGGCCACTGTGCGGCCCGCACAGTGGCCGCATAACACAGACAGAAGCCCATGCGGCTGGTGTGCGGCCCGCACACCAGCCGCACACTTGAGACAGAACCTTGTGCGGTGGGTGTGCGGGCCGCGCACCAACCGCACACATCATATGCGGTTGGTGTGCCCCCCGCACACCAACGAGTGACAAGTGGCTGATTCTTGCCACTTGTCCACCATCTTGCCTTGCTTAGTGTCCTCTTTAGTCTTATCCCTTTCAAAGACTTCTTTTCAGCCCCTATTCTCCATCTTTGACTCTTAAGCACTGAATTTCTCCAAGACTCACCTCCATCACCTTGGCCGACCATCTCCAAAACTAGCTCCCTGATTTCCCTCTTCTTCTTCCAAGCTCGTCCTCGTCCTCACTAGCTCTTCAACCTCATCTTGCTTGTTCTCCCTTGCCCTTAAGGTTTGTTTTATCTTACTTCTTTTTCTTGAGATCTTGGAGATCTTGCTACTTCATTGTGGTATTTGTTACATTTATTTGTGAGTGTTTAATCTTGGAGAGTTTGATTTCCCTTCTTGGGTGTAATTTTTGTAGCTCATTGTTGTCTTGAGTGGAATGTCTCCTCATGGTGTTGTTTCAAAGTTGTTCACAATTGTACAAATTTCTATGGTGAATTTAGGATGTTATGCTTGCTTTTAAGAAATCTTTGTTTCCATCCTCTATTTTGATCTCACATGCCTTGTTTTCATGCTAGTAAACTATTGTACTCACCCTTGTTGCCTTTGTTTGATTTTGTAGTCTCCTTTCTTATCTTTCCATATTGTTAATGTATTATGATAATATTAATTCTTGTGTCATACCTATCTTGTCGCACTTGCTATTATGGGATGAGATTTGATTTTATCTAAATTGTGTGATTATAGATATGGCACCGAAGGCTTCTAACAAGCGCGCATTGGCCCGAGCTAGCTCTTCATCCGAGATCCAATTCAATGACAATGTATTCCAAGAACGCTACGATTCACTTAGCACAAAGCCATTCGGCCAAACCCGAATAATTGATTGGGAACTACTTGAACAATTGGGTTTGGCCGATGATGTTAGGCAATTAGTTGGGTTTGATCAGTGGCTCACCGTTTTTGATATCAACGAACCTGTTTATCGCGAGCTCACCCTCGAAGTTCTGAGCACCTTTGAATTTAACAAGACCTATGCCCGTCTTCATCGCCCAGGAGGAATTTCATTCCAAGTCCATGGTGAACATAAATCCATTAGTCTCCGTGACTTTGCCAACCACTTGGGCATTTATGACTGGGAGTTTCTGAAAAGTATGGACTACCCCATCTTACCACTTGATTTTCCACCGCATGTCGAGCCAAGGCACTTTTGGCGTTCTATTACCCTTGCTGCCGGTCAAGATTCCAAGAAAGCGTCACTCCTTCGTAGTCCCGCCCACCGTTATGTACACGCATTGATGAGCCGATCTATCACCGGGCGCGCCGACAGCACTGGGGTAGTATCTCGCATGGACCTGCTCATTCTATACAGTATGATTAACCGTTATCCCATCAATTTGGCGTGTGTGCTAGCAGAATGCATTGCCCGACATAATCAACACCCCCCGATCGGGGTCATCTTCGCCGGACCATATATCACACGCCTTGTGAGGGGCATGCAGGTTCTTGGCCGTATTCGTTCAATGAAGAGGGTTGGGGGAACGATTGCATTGGGGATTCAAACCTTACTCGCGATTGGTATTATCAAGCGCCGAGGATCATCCTATTATGTCGTTTCTCATGAGAGCCTCCTCAATTCCGACGACAACCAGAGTACACCGGATATTCCTCAGGGTGACCAAGCTCAATCGAGTTCCACTCGCACCGTTTCCCCTGCAGAGTTACAGCGTGATATACAAGATTTGCGAGACATACAGCGGCGTCAGGGAGAAGATATTTCTCGGATCATCCAGGGGCAACTTAACCTTCTTCAGGGCCAACAGGACATCCTGGCCCTTCTGCAGCATCAACCCCACTCTCCACCATTTTCTGCACCACCAGCTTCTACTGATGACTGGGATGACTGGGATTAAGGCTCCCAGGCTTTCCTCTGTTCCTGTTCTTTTTATTGCTATTTCCGTTTCTGTTCTTTTTATTGTTGTCTCTTGTGTGCTTGCGTTTGTTGTATTAATCTAGTTGTCTAAGGCTTATCCTTACAACTTAGTTTGTTGAGTGTTGTTTTATTCTATCGCTTAAAAACTCTTGTTTGCTCTTGTAAACCGTGTTTCTTGTCTTCAATCTCTGTGTGGTTGATGGATGCTTGACTCGACGTCTTTTCTCCTTGTAGGTAGAACAAGACGTCCATTTTTCTTCCTCTCCTCTTCGCTTGTAGCCATGGTGATGGTCACCCCGAGCTCGTGCCTTGCAAAGCTCATTACCAATTTCTCGGGGAAGTTCATGACACCACCCTCTTTATTTTCCATGCATAAATTTTTCTGTACTGCTGATCAATGTACATTGAGGGCAATGTACTGCTTTAAGTGGGGGGTGGCTATGCATGTCTGATCTTCGTTACTTGTGTCGTGAACTTGTATGAAAACTTTTGGTAATTCTTGACTTGTTGCATGATTGTAAACCTAGGATGGCGTACTTAATTGTGATTGTATTATAGCTCGAAATCATGATAAATGCTAAGCTTTTTATGACCCTGCACACTTGAGATTTTCATGTCATTCTAGGCAATTCTCGCACTATTCCCTTAGGTAGAACCCTGGACATCTAGGCGAGGAACCACAGCACTTTCGTGACCCTCTTAGTTGCTAACCCATACTAGTGGTTTCGCGCCTTGACGTGTTAGAATACCTTCTAATAGGGTTTTAAGGACCTTCTTCTTGTTCTTTTTTTTGCAATACGGTCGAAAAAAAAAAAAAAAAAAGGGGCAAAGTGAATAAAAACGTGGACAGTGCTCCTCTGTCCTAATAGCGAAGTAACCTGGGGTTCTGGCTCCTAACCAGAGTGTTCCTCTCGACAAAAGCTATAAGGACATGAGCGCGTTTACATGAATGTGCAAAGCTCCAGGTAATGTGGATTTGCAGTTCATGTTAGTCCCGGAAAAGAAAAAAAAAGATAAACATATTGCGTACAGAAAAATAATTTTCGACTGGTTATTGTTCGAAAATAAGAGGAAGGATCCTTACGACTCTACTAGAAGTATTTCTACCACCTCAAGGCCGTATTCCACTAGGTGGCGTGAATTGCTTCAAGAAGTGGTCCTCGGGGTCCTGTCTACCTTGTTTGGACTACAGGGCTTCGAACTAGGGGATTTGCACACACACAACACGACACGGCCAATGAATGCGTGAATGATCTCAAGTGGTCTTTGCTTAGTATTTTGAGTTTCGCTTTGGCTATGATACTTTCATCTCTTGCCCGAGGTTGTGTATTTAGTCACTTATCAGTATCCCTGGTTTTCCATGTCCGTTTGCTTGGGGACAAGCAAATGCTTAAGTAGGGGGTATTTGATAAGTGCCTAAATACATCATGTTATAGCTATGATGTTCTTGTACATTCATGCAACTTATGTGTATTTTCGATGAGTTTTTGCGCACTTGATGTTTTATTTTTCATTTCAGGGTTTCAAGGACCAAGTGCGCAAGTTTTGACCATATTCGTGTCATTCCGGGGATGATTGAAGAAGGAACGAAGAGTTGGAGCACCCTGGAAGCCGACGCGCCGCACACGAGCACATTTTTCTCGGCCGTGTGCGGCCACTGTGCGGGCTGCGCAGTGGCCGCACACCCTGGCCAGAAGGGTGTGCGGCCACTGTGCGGCCCGCACAGTGACCGCACAAGAGAGACAGAGAAGTGTGCGGCCAGTGTGCGGCCCGCACACTGGCCGCACAGCACAGCCAGAAGGCTGTGCGGGCACTGTGCGGCCCGCACAGTGCCCGCACACCTTCGGGCTATATATGCTTGTTCTGAAGAGTTTTTGGGGAGATCTTTTTTCTCATCCGGCCTCCACTTGTCCTAGACTTCATTTCACCATTTCTTGAGGGATTTTGGGAGGATTTTCGGCTAGATTCGAAGGAAAGAAGAAGGGGAAGACGTTGAGAAGCTTCATAGGGCTCGCCGGCGCGGATCCGACGAGCTACGCCATCAACCCTAGTCGACATCTTCGAGGGGGTTTTTCTTGTTTTTATTGGATGGAATTGTTGTATGATGAGCTCCTTAGTTTTGTGATGTTGAACTAAACCTCCCAAGGCCGCCGGGCTCCCGGTGAACCTTGGGAGGAGACTTTGTATGAATGACCTATATTTTTGCTTTAAATGAATGTGTTAGTTTGATTGTTTGGTTTTAATTCATCATCATGTTGTTCATTCTACAATGGATGGATTCCATAGAATTGATTTTGAATGATACTTGTTTGGCGGGATGCTAGCTTGTATTAGGTCCTTTGATGAGTTAAAGAGGGTAACATGTATTAATACACTGGAGGTTCCGGGTGTTAATAGCCTCCCGCGCGATTAGGGTTAATTTAGCCGAGAGCGTGCATTAGATTAACCCTAATCAAGACTCCTTGTTCTCATTGACATCGTAGGGGTATTTTCTGGATAGAGAAACCCGTACTGGATTAGGGCTACACTACGGAGGTTCCGGGGTAGTCGACATCCGAGTCTAGCGGACCGAAACCAAGCTAACCCTAGTTTTATAATTATCTTGGTCATTCGTATTTAGTCTTCTCCCGGGGGAATCCTCGCCCGAGGCCTTCCATAATTATTGGATTCTTCATCTCTATTTTATTCCGGATTGAGTTTTATCTTATTTGCATTTCTTTACTTGTTTTTATTATTTTAATATTGCTTCAACCCTGTTTCGATCGACTAGAAAGTGACTCCCAAAAGGAAGTAATAGTAGATCTCGGGCCCTTGGGAATACGACCCTCCTCGTGAGGTTTATTACTTGACGACCAGTGCACTTGCGGCCGGGGAGTCGCGTGCTAGCTCTGTAGCTAGTCGCGCGCTCGCTCATCACCGCTGATCCTTGGAAGACCATTCTTGCGCACTTCTAAGGCCCTTATTGACATGGAAGGCGGGGAGCTCACGTTGCGAGTGGGAGATGATAAGCTTACATATCGCCTAGCCGAAGCCATGAGACACTCTCTTGACTTTGATGATACTTTGTATTTTCTTGACACCACCTATGAACTAATTGATGATTATGTACAGGAAATGTTAAACCCGGATCCATATGAAGGGTGGCCGGTCCAAGATGTGGAGATCAAAGAAGAAGTGCTATCACTTGGTCTAGTCGAGGAGGAAGTCAAGTGATAAGTGCTCGTGTTATAGTAATGTGAAGCGTTATTATCTTGCAATGAGCATTAATTTAATCAGATTTTATCACTAAAAAGTGTGCATTTGTTTACATTCTGCCGAAATTCAGAATTCCAGAGAGTTCACACGGGCGTGTGGAAATTCCACACGGCTGTGTACTGTAGCAGAAACACTGTTCACATGTGCCGAGAAATCACGATTCCAGAATTTCCACACGGCCATGTGGAATTAACACACGGGCGTGTGGAATTTTTGGATTTTCACAGAAGTCCGATTTCAGCCCGATTTCAGCCTATAAATAGCCCGTTTTCATATCTATTTGGGAACCTCCCCTTCTATCACTTGAATATCTTTTGGGGGGCTTTCGGCTAGGGTTTGGAGAGGTTCTTGGAGGTCTTTGGAGGTGAATATACGGCATCGGCATCGACATCGACATCCTTTGGAAGAAAGCTATTGGGGGAGCTTTCGTCGGCATCGATTCGGCGAGATGTGCCCTAGGCTTGACAAGGGATTCGTGGAGAAGACTAGGCGGCTCCACAAGACCATCGATACGATCTACAAGGGGGTTTTCTTTATGGTTTTTATGCATATGTTCTTAATCTTTGTATTGATTTTGTATTGCTCCATGGAGAGCTAAACCCTAGTGGGTATTCGGACTTGTAAACCCTAGGATGATATTGTTTCTATGACTTTTATTATGCTTTCTTTATTGATGAATTTAATTGAGTTTCAATTTTAATTATCTTGTGCTATTGTTTTCTCTTAGCCGTGACACTAAGGTTGAGAGCAATCTAGGTTATCCTTTGGAGGTGTGACAACTCCTATAGGGTTAGACTCCTTAAGATTGAAGAAGGTTGAGAGGGAGAGTTGTGAGGTAGCGATGTACCCCTTTCCCTTCCGGTGTGATTTCTCCCTACCTCCGATTCCTTGATTTATTAGCGGTCGAAATAGAGTGAAGTGCTAGGTAGATAAACTCCCCCAAAGCTTTGGGGTGATGTGAATCCTATGCACTGGGGCTTAATTTAGACTAGGGTTCTTCCACCTGGACCAAAGGGTTGGAACTACTACACATAGGAACAGGTTTTATCACTAGGAATCCCTAGAGCTTAAAGCAATTCCACGTAGTGTTAGGCTTAGGTAGAAATACTCCCCTGGGCTTAGTTGAGCAATCAACAGAGTGAAGGGTTGACGTGAATCCTAATGCCGGGACATAGTGTTGGGGTTAGTCACGGTTGACCTTAAGTTTGGGACCGTGTGTTTAAGGATATCCTCGACTCAATAGGCATCAATTGTAGAGCATAATACAAGTTTTGCACTAGAAGCATTAGTCATAGGGGGAACTTTGTCCGGATACCCCATCTTTATATCGATTACCTCTCCTACCCTCATTATTCTTCTTGTACTCTTTTATTTTCTTTTACATCTATATATAAATACTTTTCTCATCATCGATTCCCATCATAGCTAAATAGCGATTAACACTTGTTTCTAAACACTATTCCCTGTGGATTCGACTACCCACTCACCAGGGTAATTTTATTACTTCGACAAGGCCGTGCACTTGCGGTACGCACGCAAAAGGTCGTGTCATCAAGCCGGAACCGGGACTCATAAAGAAGATGAGAAGAAAGATAAAGAGAGCGAGGAGGCGCCACACAAAAAGACCCAAGGACAATGGGGATGAGCAAGAACGGAGTAAGGGTGGTTCACCCTTGTGTTGTAACAAAATCACTAACTCTCTCTCTACTCTACAAAAATTATGTTCTGCATGTTTTCAGGTTATAGGGAAGAGGGAAACCTTCATTCGTGAACCACCATAAGGTAAGGCAGGTACATCAAGCTTAGTGATGTTAAACAAGTGCTTCTTGGGAGGCAACCCAAGGTTTTTACAGCTTTTCTAGGACTTAGCTTAGTGTTAGCATCAATAAGAGTCTTAGCTTTGGTGTCCTAAATAAATAATGCATGTGCTGTGATTTTTCATGTGGATTGCTGATATTTTCGTGTGCCTAAACGATTATTGATGAAGTTTGAGTCGGTTGAGCATGTTTTCCATGGTATCTGGTCATGTTTTAATGGTTTTCACAGGTTTCAAGTATCATATTTGTGTTTCTGAACTTTTCTGAAGAGTCTGTGATTTTTCTAAGTAAACCAGAGAAAACACACGGCCATGTGGAATTTCCACACGGGCGTGTGTTACCAATTAGGGCTCACCAAAGAGGGCACATGGGCGTGACCTCGCCCCTGTGAAAAACCTTAGAAGGGACACACGGCCATGTGAAATCCTGCAGAACTTGAACTCTCTTTCTCAAGAGTTCACAGGGGCTTGTGGCTGCCCTTGTGGGAGACTCTGTGATAAGGCACACGGCCGTGTGAAAACTCTGCAGAGAAACCCTTGCTTTTCAAGAATACAAAGGGGCGTGTGGCTGCCCCAGTGAAGAGCTTGTGCATGGTACACGGCCGTGTGGATGTTTCACACTGCCGTGTGAAATACTTAGGGTTTCTCAGGAAAGTCAGAGAGGCCACAGGGGCTTGTGCGGTGCCCCTATGGCCGCCCTTGTGTTCTTGGCTAGGTTGGGCACAGGGCTGTGTGGAATTTCCACACGGCCGTGTGAAATTTTTCAGAGACCTTAGAGAATTCCCCTGAGCACACAGGGGCTTGTGCTGGCCCCTGTGAAGCTCCCCTATGAAGGCACACGGCCGTGTGGGATTCTCACACGGCCATGTGGGGTAGTTCAGAGTGCGATCAGAGTGAAGACAGGGGCGTGTGCTGGCCCCTGTGAACCCTAATTTCAGAGGCACATGGCCGTGTGGATTCGAAGAACTTCAAAAGTAGCGTGTTTTCTTTTAGATTTCACTCGTGCCCATTCCTTTCCACTCTAAACAACTCTCTAAACCATCTCTTTCACTCTTCCGACCATCTCTGGGAGTTTTAGAGTTTTTATTTGAGGTTTTACCGCCCGATTTCGAGGTTTACTCATCCACACCGTCGGTAAGAACTTCAAACCCTTTTTCTTCATCAATTCTTGATTTAATTCATTCTTCTTGACTATTTCGCTTGGTTTAAAGGATTAAAGTGTATTCGAACATGTTTAGAAAGATTTTAGAGTGAATTAAGATGTAAAAACGAGATTTAAGCCCCTACGGCCATGGGGCTTTGTTCGCTTGACGATCCATACGAGTATGTGGAATTTCCATACGGCCGTGTGGATTTCTGGATATTGTGTTTTTAAACTGTTTTTGATCGTTTTCTTTTCCAATCTTGTAGATATGTCATCCAGGTCAAAGAAATCAGCAGGGAAGTGCCCCTGTGAGCCTTCCCCACCCCCTGAAGAGATAGATTTCAATTTACCAGAGCACATGGACAGATTTAAGAGACTATCGACACTCTGATTCGGACAGACACGATACGCCGATTTGAGTGCAGTAAGAGGTATTCATGGGGGAGACAATATCGTAGATGAGATCGACGAGCTACTCGTTGTTGGTAGCTGTGGCCGTTTACTGTCTATAAGAGACCTGGTGATCCGACCACTCACTTTTGAGGTCTTATCGTCATTCATGCTTGACCGAGGATACGACAGTTTCACTTATCCAGATACTATTCAGTTTTGTGCCTTTGGTCAACACTTCAGTTTGAGTGTCACGCAGTTCTCGATCAGGATGGGTCTATACGACGAGGCGTTTACTTAGACAGCGGAGTACGCACTGCTCCCCATAGATTATCTAGGGATCCTAACACCCCAGAGAGCTTACGGTGCTCTATGTGGAAAGGGACAGTATGAGCCTGGGGTTTCGAAGGCGACATACCTTACTCGGCCAGCGTACCGATACATTCACGCCGTTATAAGCCGATCCGTGAACGGCGGGGGGACAGCACAGGAGTGTTGAGCCGGCATGAGCTGTTATACCTCAATTCCATGGTGCAGGGAGAGCCACTCCACCTGGGGCACATCTTAGTAGAGTACATATGCCATCAGGGCCAGTACCCAGGGTCGGAGTCATCTTCGCAGACCCGTACATCACCCGCTTGATCATTGGCCTAGGACTCAGAGCTGGGGTTCGGGTGTCCGAGAAGACGACAGTACTGCCTCCTCTAGGCACAGAGACGCTGAGGCTGATCGATATGATCCACAGAGCTGGATCAGGCACTTATGTATGGATCATACCCCAGCCAGATCAGACCGAGAGGGAGCAGGTAGCGACAGAGCCACCTCCGACAGATCAGACAGAGACACAGGCACCACATACAGTGCAGGAGCCCCCTCCAATACGCATGTTTTCACCCTCCCGAGGCTAGGATCGACTTGAGCGCCTCGAGAGTGCTGTGGGTGTCTTCCAGACAGAGGTGGCCGAGCTTTTATGGTACACCCTCGAGCAGTGCTGCTATCGTGATTGTGCCGAAAACGCTCCCAAATTCATCGTTCTTCATTGAGGCTGTTGAATTGGGCACACAATCAACGGTAGATCGTGCCGATTGCTTCAAATCTCCTAATTGATGAAGTTCTCCTTGTTAGCACAAGCTAGACTTATTGTGAATGGGACTTTGTTCCCCTCCAAAGGAGGTTGGCACACACTCACAAGTCTATGCTCATGCCTTGTTCCTTGCTTAGTCTGAAAAATCTCCCCAACAACGGCGAACACGATCTAACTTCGTTCTTTTTCTCCAATTTATCTTCACAACCCTACAATGCACAAAAGTAAACAAATGCACACTTTTTAATGATAAAATCTGATTAAATCAATGCTCATTGTAAGATAACAAAGCTTCGTATTACTATAACACGAGCACTTATAATGTGTGCTTCACAACCCATTAAGACTCAACTCTCAACGAACCTAGCTCCATCAAACACAACACTTGGAGTTCAAGGGAGTAATGTTTCAATTGCCTACTTCCATACTAATTGTTTTACAACTTTTTACTTTTATTGCGCTTACATGCATACATTGGGGACAATGTACATCTTAAGTGTGGGGGGGAGTTCACTTTGCACACACCTTTACTTGTGCATTCAATTGCTTATGCTCATGTAGCCTATGGTGGTTGACCTTAGTTGCAACAGTTGTATTCTTAGAGTTTAGAAGAATTTTTAACATTGTATCCTATCATGCTCTAGTTTTATTTGAATTTTTGCTCGATTATCTCTTATTGCACTACTTACTCTTGAAATCTTTTGGAAACTCAAACTAGAAGTTTTAAGGACTAGTTTAGCATTGTTCTATTAAGTTTTAAGTTCTATATTGTTGAAAAAAAAACTTGTTGGCTTGTGAATATTAGTTTAGCTTTTATTTGTGCATTTGTGGTGGAAAGAGCTAACTCCTATGAAGTATGTAGCTACTCTCATAAGTCGGATACAAGTTATGCCCTAATGAGAGAAAGAGCTATCTCATGGGAAGCGTGAAAGCTACTACCCTGGTAGAAAGAGCTATCTCCTCGAAAGCATGAAAGCCACCTTTGGCATCCACCTAGGAAAGGGCTACCTTAGAGGTTGTATGCAGCTACTACCTCCCTACTTTGTGTTTATAAATAACTCCATGTAACAAGAGTTTGAGGAGTACTCGTTGGTTCTCTTGAGTGAATTCGCACACACTAACACATTTTCGAGTTGTTATCCTTTTTTATTCGAGTTTTTAACTAGAGCGATGGTAACCTTATGCAATGTTTGGATTTCCCCTTACTTGTAGAATGCTTCTTTTGCATACTTTTGGTGAACCTAAGGCCGAGCACTTTCAATTGTTCTGCCCAAGTACTTTCACATTCTATTTTGCTTGAGAACAAGCAAAAGCTTAAGTGTGGCGGGGGTTTGACAAGTGCTCGTGTTATAGTAATGCGAAGTGTTATTATCTTGCAATAAGCATTGATTTAATCAGGTTTTATCACTAAAAAGTGTGCATTTGTTTACTTTTGTGCATTGTAGGGTTGTGAAGATCAATTGGAGAAAAGGAATGAAGTTAGATCGTGTTCGCCGTTGTTGGGGAGTTTTCGGACTAAGCGAGGAACAAGGCATGAGCATAGACTTGTGAGTGTGTGCCAACCTCCTTTGGAGGGGCACAAAGTCATCAACTCCACACGGGCGTGTGGAAATTCCACACGGCCGTGTGAAATCCCGATTTCAGCCGATTTAAAGCCGCGGCTTGATAAGTGCTCGTGTTATAGTAATGCGAAGCGTTATTATCTTGCAATGAGCATTAATTTAATCAGATTTTATCACTAAAAATTGTGTATTTGTTTACTTTTGTGCATTGTCGGGTTGCGAAGATAAAGTGAAGGAAATTAACGAAGTTAGATTGTGTTCGCCATTGTTAGTTAGATTCTCGGACTAAGCGAGGAGCACGGCATGAGTATAGACTTGTGAGTGTGTGCCAACCTTTTTTGGAGGGGCACAAAGGCAGTCATATTCACAATAAGTCTAGCTCGTGCTAATAAGGAGAACTTCACCAAATTAGGAGATTTGAAGCAATCGTCACGATCTACCGTTGATTGTGTGCCCAATTCAACAGCCTCGATGAAGAACGACGAATTCAAGAGCGTTTCGGAGGAGTACTATAGCAAGTACTGTAGTAAAACACTGTAGCAAGCTACTGCTTATTTCGGCCGAAATTCAGAAAACCAGAAAGTTCACATAGGTGTGTGGAAATTCCACATGGCCATGTGAAATCTCGATAAGTTCAAATTTCAGCCGCAACTCAATATTATAAAAGCCCGTTTTGGAGACTATTTTGGGGATCTTTTTGTCTCTTCTTTGCCCTTACTTTTGGAGAGGAATGACGAGGGTTTGAATAGGACTTCATGGAGGTTTGAAGCTCGTCATCGGCATCGACATCAACGTCCGACGGCGGCACAAGAACACGGCCACATCGCACAAAAGGGGGTTTCATCTATGCATTCAATTTGTGTTCTTATTATTACTTTGATGGATTTGTATAGCTCCATGAGGAGCTAAACCCCTTCTAGGTATTAGGATTTGTAAACACTAGGACTATTGTGTTTCTTTGACGTTGCTATTATGCTTTTCCATTATTGATGAATAAAAGTGAGTTTCAATCTTGATTTATTTTTTTTATTGTTTTCCCTTAGCCGTGACACTAGGGTTGAGAAGAATTTAGGTAATTCTTTGGAGGTGTGACAACTCCTATAGGGTTAGACTAGTTAAGATTGAAGAGGTTTGAGAGGGTGAGTCTTGAGGTAGCGGAACGTCCCCTTTCTCCTCCGATGTGATTTTCCCTACCTTCGTGTTCCATGATTCATTAGCGGTCAAGATAGAGTGAAGTGCTAGGAGATAAACTCCCCTGGGGCTTAGTTGTGCGAGCAACAGAGTGAAGGGTTGTAGTGAATCTTAGTATTGGGGCTTAATCTAGACTAGGGTTCTCTCACTTGGACCAAAGGGTTTGAACTACATATAGGAACCGGGTTTATCACTAGGAATCCCTAGAACCTAAAGCAATTCCACATAGTGTGAGGCTTAGGAAGATGAACTCCCCTAGGGCTTAGTTGACAGGTCAACGAGAATCAAGGGTCGTACCGAAACCTAATGCCGGGGCATAGTGTTGGGATTAGTCACGGTTGACCTTAGATTTGGGACCGTGTGTTTAAGGATCTCCTCGACTCAATTAACATCAATAGGAAGGTATAATACCATTGTCTTGCACTAGAAGCATAAGTCCTAGGGGTAGCTTGTCCGGATACCCATCTTCTCTCATTGCTTGTCCTACTCTTCTACTCTTACTTGCACTCTCTCACCTTCCACACTTCTCTTTTAATTCTTGCTTTTACCAATTATTCTCGTACTTACTCACTGATTTCCTTTCGCACATCGCGTTAGCTAAATAGTGAATACTTATATCTCAAATCTCTATTCCCTGTGGATATGACTACCCACTCACCAGGGTATTTTATTACTTCGACAACCAGTGCACTTTCGGGCCCCTATCAAAGTTTTTGGCACCATTGCCGGGGAATAGGCGATTTTGCTAGACCCACAGTGATGGGGACTCAATCGAGCATCGTGAAGCCCCCAATTACCGCAAATAACTTTGAGTTGAAGCCATCGTTCATTCAAATGTTGTAACAGTCCGCACAGTTTAATGGGTTAGCCGATGAAGATCCCAACAACCATATTGAGAACTTTCTTGAAGTGTGCGACATGTTGAAGATCAATGGAGTAACGGACGATGCAATTAGGTTTAGAGCCTTCCCATTTTCATTGAAGGAAAAAGTGAGGCATTGGTTACATTCATTGCCGAGAGCATCCATCACTACTTGTGAGGAGATGGCCGAGGCATTCTTGGCTAGGTATTTTCCTTCGGGAAAATCAGTGAGGCTCTAGAATGAAATCTCATCCTTCATGCAAATGGAATTGGAGTCTCTATTCGAGACATGGGATAGGTTCAAGGAGTTCCTTCGAAAGTGTCCGCAACATGGATTCCCTGAGTGGATGATCATTTATACCTTCTACAACGGGTCGAATCCAACTACCAAGAAACTTCTAGATGCGGCCGCAGGATGAACTCTAGGAAGTAAGACTCCCGGTGAAGCCTGACACCTTATTGAAGAGATGGCAATGAATAGCTATCAATGGAACACATGGGACCGAAAGAAGGTGGCCGGAATTCATGAGGTTGATGCAGTTACATCTTTGGCGGCATAAGTGGAATCACTGAGTAAGAAGTTAGATGTTCTAACTTCACCAAAAGTTGCGGCCATTACTACTTATAATGGTTGTGTTGGAGGTCATGCTTCGAGTGATTGTTCGATTGCTATTGGAGGCACTAGTACGGTGAAACAGGCTGATTTTGTGGGCAATGCGTATAGAGGACAAGGCCAAGGCAACCCGTACAGTGGCACTTACAACCCGGGATGGAGGAACCACCCGAATTTCTCATGGAGCAATCAAGGTCAGTCACAACAAAAGTGCAACACACCACCGGGATTTAAAAATCAACAAGCATCGAACCTAGAAAGCTGAGTGACCGGACTAGAAGGGAAGATGACCGATCTAGAGAAAGCCCTCACAAGGTTCATTTCTTCTTCGGATGCTAGGTTTCAGTCGGTGGAAGCTACACTTCGCAATCACACCGCCTCCCTACACAATTTGGAGAATCAAGTGGGGCAAATTGCAAAGACTTTGGTGGAAAGACCTCAAGGTAGTTTGTCTAGTAATACGGAGACTAATCCAAGGGAGCAAGTGAAGACAATTACCTTGAGAAGTGGGAAAGAGGTCGAGAGAAATCTCCCACTTGAGAAGACAAAAGAAGCACCTGAAGTTGAAGAAGTAGGTGATAAATGCCTAACTGTACATATTATTTATGTACGTTCGCGTATTCTACAAGTATTTTTATATGAGTGGATGCCCGTTTTCGGTCTAAATTGTTTTATTTCGTGTTACACGCACTGAAGTTACCACAGGGAGCTCGTCAACGAGATTTTTAGAAGAAATTGACAAGAAAAGACCATTTTTGAGCCGGGGGTACTGTAGCAGCAATGTAGCACGAGATTTTGGCGAAACGGCTAAGTCTGGAATTTCATACGGGCACCCATACGGGCGCTGGATTGCCCGAATACGACTACTGTAGCAATAGCACTGTAGCAGGTTTATTGAAACAGAGTTACTGTAGCAGGGGTACTGTAGCATTTAATGTAGCACTCATTACAGCAACTTACACGAAACTCGGGGTGCTACAGTGCCATATGTCGGCCCGTATGCCAGCCCGCATGAGTTTCTTGAATTTAGTTTTTAAAGGGAAAGTAGTTCATTTTTCAAGAGAGAGCCCTAGGTCTTGAGCAAGCTTGCCACCATCTTCAAATTGGAGCTAGGAGCTGCCGTCGGAGGCCATTTCCGGTGAGAGAACGACAAGGAGAGCGACATACGACGAGATCCACCTTCTTGATTCATAGTTGAGAGGAGAATCGACAAGGAAAGCCACATATTTGGTGGCGTCTTTGGAACGTCATTCGGCTTCTATCCTTTGAGGTAGTGTTCTTGTCTTTGTATTTGGTTGTTTCTATGTACTATCTTGTGTATTTTGTATCCATGGGCAACTAAACCCCAAGGTCACCGGATGTAGGTGAACCTTGGGGGTGAACTTGTGTAGGATGCTTGCTTGACTTGATTTATGTATTTTGGGACTTGTTTGTGAACCTTGTTTGGTGTATTTGAATGCTTGGTATGCATGAGAACTCCGTGCATCAATGTTTAGAAAATGCTAGGAAGCATGACCATTACCCTAGTATTAGGCTCACCAAGCTTGGTAGGGATACATGTATGAATACGCCGTGACCATTGGGTATTTGTACCACTCCAATTGTTAGGGCTGACCTAGATTGTGTCTTCTCCCTAACTTGAGAAACCTCTTGCTCCCTTTGCAATCGTGTGAGGATTCGAGCGGAAGGAATTCCGTATTCGATACTTGTACCAGATTAGGGACCAATTTCCGTGACCATCGGGTTGGTCTAACTTCGGGTTTCTCGGTCCAAACTACCCATTTGCATGCTAGTTAAGGCAAACACCGCACTTTAGTAGCCCCCTTTGGTAATCCTCATCCGTGACCCTCTCTTTACATTGTTTTACCCCTCAATTATTGCCTCCACCTTAGAGCATTTTATTTGCATGTTAATCATCTTTTTAATTTCTTTTGCACAACACTTGACTTGATCGGCCAAACAATCATACGAAGAGGAAGTAAGGGTAGATTCTCGGGCCCTTGGGAATACAACCCCCTCACGCGTGCGTGAGGGGTATTTCTTGACGACCCCGTGCACTTACGGGTCGGATCATCAAGTTTTTGGCGCCGTTGCCGGGGACCCACGAGAGATATCCGGAAAAATTAGAGTTGGTTGATTTGACCATTTTCTTGTTTTGCATTTTTCATCCTTTGTATATATTCCATTATCTATCGTTTTGCATTTCTATTTTTCTTACATCCCGTCAATTGCTAATTCTTGACTCCGGTTTTGCAAGGTACCCATTTTATGACACGTTCGAGTCAAGCGAACTTGGTTGAACTCGACGACGAAGTAGAGAGAACTTTACATCAAAGGTTGAGATAGTTGGGTGAGAGTACGAGACAAAGAAGACAAGAGGTTAGTGTGGAATCAAGTGAACCTACCGTTATGGCCGAACCAAGGAGGATCTTGTCTGATTATGAGCGGCCACAATTCACCGGTGAAGAATTCAGTGTCCAAGCACCGGCAGTTCCAGCCAACAATTTTGAAATTAAAGCGAGCACAATTGGAATGATTCAGAATTCGGTTCAGTTTGACGGTTTGGAAGACGAAGACCCGCACTCTCATCTATCTCGCTTCTTGCAAATTTGTTCAACCTTCAAGATAAACTCGGTATCTAACGATGCTATCCGGCTGAGACTTTTTCCATTCAGTTTAAGGGGAGCAGCTTATAGGTGGCTCACATCCTTGGCTCTGGGCTCAATCACCACTTGGAAGGATATGGTGGAAAAATTCTTGGCCCGATATTTTCCTCCTAGCAAGGCAGCGAGATTGAGGCAAGAGATCTCATCCTTCAGGCAGGGAGATTCGGAAACACTCTTTGAAGCACATGAAAGGTTTAAGGACTTGTTGCGCAAATGTCCTCACCATGGATTTCAATCTTGGATTAGAGTGCAAATGTTTTGCAATGGGCTGAACTATTCAACAAGGCAACTAATAGATGCCGCAGCAGGTGGATCCTTGAGTAACAAACTGCCTGAAGAAGCTGAAGATCTGATTGACAGTATGGCCAGTAATGAGTGTCACTGGAGTACTAGGCAGAAAGCACCAAAGGCTGCAGGCCTATATGAGGTGAATGAAAACACAGTATTGATAGCTAAGGTTGAGGCCTTGACGAAGAATCTCTCAGACAACAATGCCTTAGTCAGTTCATTAGCACAGAAGGTTGAGCAGTTGATGCTTGGGTCTAGCTCCACTCCTAAGGCAGTGATGTCTTGTGACACTTGTGGTGCCGGGCATGCAACTTCTTAATGCCCTATATTTATTGCTCCTTCGGCACCTGTGGAAAATATTGACTACGTTGGTGGTGGACCTAGAGGGTTTGGAAATCAATATGGCAACACCTACAACTCGGGATGGAGGGGCCATCCAAACTTATCATGGAATCAGGGACAAGCACAACAGAGAGCTCCACCACCCCAAGGAAGTCAGTACCAGGCGCCTCCTCAACAAGAAAGGAAGTTTACCACAGAGGATGTTTTGGCTAAATTCATGATTAATTCCGAAGCACGGTTTCAAGGTATCGAGAAAATGTTGGATGACTTTGGTACTGTGCTGAGGAATGTTCAAGCATCCATTCAAACCCTTAAGAACCAAGTGGGATAGCTTTCTTGAGCACATTCTGATCGTCTATCAGGTAGCTTGCCAAGCAACACCGAAAGCAACCCGAGGGAACACTTGAAAGCCATTACACTGAGGAGTGGAAAGCAATTGGAAGCAAGGGCCGAGGTGAGTCCAAGTGCTTCTAATGATAGGGTAGCCGATCGGGAAGACCCTCTTTTGAACAAGAAGGAATGTAGTGATGATGTCCAAAATTCCCCGGTCCCAAAGTTGAGCGAGTATAAGCCCGTGGTGCCTTACCTGACAAGAATGAAACAAGACAAGGAGGATGCTCAATTTAAAAAGTTTTTGAACATATTCAAGCAACTCCACATTAATATTCCATTGGTTGAGGCCCTTTCACAAATGCCCAAGTATGCCAAGTTCATGAAAGACCTCATCACA
This sequence comes from Dioscorea alata, assembly GCA_020875875.1. Taxonomy (NCBI): domain Eukaryota; kingdom Viridiplantae; phylum Streptophyta; class Magnoliopsida; order Dioscoreales; family Dioscoreaceae; genus Dioscorea; species Dioscorea alata. The sequence goes on along the minus strand of CM037013.1, from coordinate 8,415,270 downwards.
AACAAAAGAAAACTAGAAGATGTGGACTCGGTGACACTATCGGGGAATTGCTCCGCTTTGATTCAAAAGAAGTTGCCTAAGAAACTCAATGATCCTGGCAGTTTCATCATCCCGTGCGTACTTGGTGAAGGAATACAAGAGAATGCTTTAGCCGACTCGGGAGCGAGCATTAATGTGATGCCGTACAAGTTATTTTTGAAACTAGGATTGGAGGACTTAAGGCCTACACGAATGACCCTACAACTTGCCGACCGTTCTATGCGGAGACCAAGGGGTGTTGTTGAAGATGTCCTTATTAAGGTTGACAGACTCATCATCCCCGTTGATTTTGTGATTCTAGATGTAGATGATGATGTTGAGGTCCCCATCATTCTCGGTCGGCCGTTCCTAAACACTTCGGGTGCATTGATTGATGTCAAGGGCGGAAAGATGACATTAAGAGTTGGTGATGAACAAGTTGTCTTTACTCTCCCCAAAGCAATGCGGCACACACTCGATCATGATGATAGTTTGTATTATACCAATATAACTGATGTCATTGTTTCCGATTGTGTGTAGGAAGTTCTTGCCTTAAACCCGTTGGATGAGATTTTGGGGGAGTTAGATGACGATGAGATTGAAAAAAGTGATGCCACACCTATACCAATGCAACAAGTTGCACAAGTGATGGTTGGACCTCCGCCTCATGACCAAGAAAAGAAAGCTTTGAAGAAGATGTGGAGGGGGACAAAGAAAAAGCATACAAAAGTTGTGAAGGTTGTATCATCGCCGCTCATGGATGTAGATTACTTACTCATGGAAAATCAGAGGAAGTTCAAGATCTTTTCATGCCTCTCCATGAATTTCTCGGGTAACAACATTTCACACAAGGTTGGAGGTAATTAGACTTCCTTTGATCCACCATGATGTTAAGGTAAGAGACATCGAGCTAAAGACGTTAAACAAGCGCTCCTTGGGAGGCAACCCAAGCATTTGAATTCCTTGCAAGTTCATTTTCGTATTTCTAGTTTGTGTGTTTGCATGTTTTTCGTATTTTTGAAGTGTTAGTGCTTTTTGTTCTTTGCTTTTTAGATGTGTGTTTGTGGTTGTTTAGCCATCTTTCTCATTTTTTTTATCATGATCTTTAATGGTTCTTATGAGTTCTTTAATTTTTAATTCATTGTGTTGTATCAAATTCCATGTTTTGAATGGTTGTTTGTGGTTTCGGCTTTTTTTTTCATGAGTTTTTAGGATGTTTGGATGAGCCCTTGATGAAAATCCTGAAATTAACCCGTTTCTTGAGCATATGCAAAATTCCAGCAAACCATACGGGCTACCATACGGGCATATGGTTGAGCATATAGAAAATTCCAGCAATTCACACGGGCAAGCATATGCCCGTATGCCTACCCGTATGGCTGCGCAGAAGACTTCCAGCAACTTATGCGGGCAACAATACGGGCATATACTTGCCCGTATGGTTGGCTGACTTGGTTAAAACTCTTTCAACCCATGTTTTGTGCACTATTCACTCATCTTCTCATCATTTCCTTTCCTTCTCCTCCTCATTTCTCCATCATTTCCCTTCATTATTTTTGTACAAGAAGGCTTTCCTCAACCTATAGATCAAGTTTTTGGAAGATTTGCAAAGCTTTATCGAGTTTTTAGCCGGATTCCACTTCATTTTAACTTTGGTGCCCTAGATTGAAGTAAGCTCCATATCTTTCCATTTCTAGGGCTTTTCTTTGTGTTTTTCGGCTGATTTTCTTGGGAATGTGGTTGTGAATGTTTCTTGTGAATGTATGTGTTGAATTTCAAGGTTTGTAAAATTTGTTTGCTACTTTTACAAGAAGAAACTCTTGAAAAATTTTCCCGAAATTACTGTAGCAACACTAAGATTTCAGCCCCTTAATTCCATTGAGTATTCTTTTCATATATTTTTGGTTTGATGATGCTTGTATGGTCTTGTAGGGATACCGACCAAACATGTGGCCTCAAGGTGACCCCGGAGGAGCTCTCCGCCGCCGGCTCACGAGCCAAGGTTCATCGACGAAACCCACAAGGCCCGTTATGCTCTTTTGTCGAGGAAGAAGTTCGGTATTGTACGCAAGATAAATTGGGAGACTTTGAGGGTTTTGAACCTTGATCATGCCATCTGGGAGTACATTTCGCTTGGTGGTTGGGATAAGATTTTTGAGATTGATGAGCCCACTTACAAGGAGATTACATTGGAGGTCCTTAGCTCGATTGAAGCATATTGTCCACACCCCTACACCGGGCAGGCCGGCCATGTATCATTCAGGGCATTCGGCAAGAAGCATAAGATGTCTCAAGACAAGTTTGCCCTTTATCTTGGACTTTACACGGATGATGACATTCACACTTCGGAGTTCAAAAATTTGCCCCGAGATTTCCCGCACCCAACCATCCATAGATCCTTCTGGAAGTCCATCGCTTGCACATCATCCATGAAAGCTTCCACGATGGTGGAGCCCGCTCACAGGTACATTCAGGCTTTGCTATCCAGGAGTGTGAGCGGTCGAGCTGACTCTACAGGGGTAGTTACTCGTACCGACTTGCTTATGCTCTACAGCATCATCGAGCGTTACCCCATACACCTGGGCTACCTTCTTGCTGACTTTTTTACCCACCAGGGGACCTCGACCCGCCTTGGGATGATTTTTTCCGGCCCATATGTTACACGTTTGACCAGGGGCCTTGGTTTGATTGAGCTCACCCGGGGCATGCAAGTTTTGGGGACTGTCGCCCCGCTTGGACTACCGACCTTGCTTGCTATGGGTATGGTTGTGAGATCAGGGACCGCATATCAGCTCAAGCGCCCGGCAGAGGGAACATCACGAGACCCTGATTCCCCGCCGGATTCTGAGGCAGGATCTGACTCCGAGTCGGAGTCTACTCCCGAACCTGAGCCCGACACTGGAGCTAGTACATCTTCTTTTGAGGCTAGGATCACGGAGTTTCGCCTCGAGGTTCAGCAACAGCTGCAGACACTTGAGAGGGGTCAGAGCCGCATTGAGAGCAATGTTGCTGAGATCCTCACATTCCTGCGCAGCTCATCTTCATCTGCCGGCATTTTATCCGCCACGACCACGCGCATGGCCTCACCACCTCCACCGGATCATTAGACTCATGACATCTACTTTCAGTTTTTACTTTTCATGTTGTTTGTATTTTGTTTTTGGGCACTTAGACTTACTTTGGTGTATGTTGTATCATTCAGTTAGTTAGGGTTTCGGCCCTACTAAACTATTTCTTTTTATTTATGTAGTTTAGATTTTATTTGTTCACTCTCCTTATTTATTTATTGAGTTGTGATGCATTTCTTATTGCTTTCAGGACTGATCGTTGAGGATGCTTCACACTCCATGGCCCTAGTGATTTACCCCTGTTTGTATTCACCTTGGATTCACTACATCAACCAACTGGGGAAGTCTCCTTGCTTCATCTCCTTATTTTTATTTCATACATATCACCATGTTCTGCTGATTCATGTACATTAGGGACAATGTACAATTCTAGGTGTGGGGATGGAGTGCTTTACTTTTATTTGCATGCCTGTTGTACCGATGATAGCAATGATGCCTAGTTTAGGGCTTCCTAGCATGAAGGTTTGACAATTATGAGTTGTATTTCTTCACTATACCTACATGAGGTCCTGCTTTATCTTTAGTGCACCGACAGACTTTTGGACATTTACTTCCATCTCATACACTCCAACTAACCCATTGCAATGTTTTTGGCATCAAATTGCTAAAGTCTACTTTCAATACCTTTTTAAGAGCCTTTGAGGTTCTGTGTTGTTCTTTGGCCTCAAGGGAGATTGTTTAACATGTTTTATACCAGGAGATACGAGATACATTGTATATATGTACTAAAAAAAAAAAGTGGAGTCTATGACAGTATTCCTCTGCTAGTATAGCATGAATGCGTCTATGTGGACTGTAATCAAGTAGGATGGGTGGCTCTTGTGCCTGGCCAGCATGTGCATCCGTCTGAATGATTTTTGTGCAGTCTATGTTAGTCGGACTCAGAAAAAAAAAAAAAAAAGAGAGAAAGAGAGAAAAAAGTGTGTATATATGTAGGTAAAGAATAAAGTATCTTGTTTGTGTCCCCTGGAACCTGTTGCATTACCACTTGAGAGCTAAAGTTCATTCAGGACCCGAAGGACTTTTAACTGGGTATTGAGGGTGTCTTTAACAGATTAATGCCATTTTCATTGTATGTGGAGTGAATAGTATGGAGAATGAGGTTGGAAGTAAGAACACACTCACCAGTGCACTTTAGATGAAACAGGACCATCCATACCCAGTTGCCAACAGAACAACTCATTATCTGTCCTTCCTTCTGTCTGTGCCAGTGGGGTCCTCTACTGTAGCAGCACTGTAGCACGAGATTTTGGCGAAACGGCTAAGTCTGGAATTTCATACGGGCACCCATACGGGTGCTGGATTGCCCGCATAAGGCTCTTGTAGCAGCAGCACTGTAGCCGGTTTATTGTAGCAGAGTTACTGTAGTATGGGATACTGTAGCATTTATTGTAGCACTCACTACAGCAACTTACACGAAACTCGGGGTGCTACAGTGCCGTATGTCGGCCCGTATGCCAGCCCGCATGAGTTGCTCGAATTGAGTTTTTAAAGGGAAAGTAGTTCATTTTTCAAGAGAGAGCCCTAGGTCTTGAGCAAGCTTGCCACCATCTTCAAATTGGAGCTAGGAGCTGCCGTCGGAGGCCATTTCCGGGGAGAGAATGACAAGGAGAGCGACATACGACGAGATCCACCTTCTTGATTCATAGTTGAGAGGAGAATCGACAAGGAAAGCCACATATTTGGTGGCGTCTTTGGAACGTCATTCGGCTTCTATCCTTTGAGGGAATGTTCTTGTCTTTGTATTTGGTTGTTTCTATGTACTATCTTGTGTATTATGTAACCATGGGCAACTAAACCCCAAGGTCACCGGATGTAGGTGAACCTTGGGGGTGAACTTGTGTAGGATGCTTGCTTGACTTGATTTATGTATTTTGGGACTTGTTTGTGAACCTTGTTTGGTGTATTTGAATGCTTGGTATGCATGAGAACTCCGTGCATCAATGTCTAGAAAATATTAGGAAGCATGACCATTGCCCTAGTATTAGGCTCACCAAGCTTGGTAGGAATACATGTATGAATACGCCGTGACCATCGGGTATTTGTACCCCTCCAATTGTTAGGGTTGACCTAGATTGTGTCTTCTCCCTAACTTGAGAAACCTCTTGCTCCCTTTGCAATCGTGTGAGGATTCGAGCAGAAGGAATTCCGTATTCGATACTTGTACTGGATTAGGGACCAATTTCCGTGACCATCGGGTTGGTCTAACTTCGGGTTTCTTGGTCCAAACTACCCATTTGCATGCTAGTTAAAGCAAACCCCGCACTTAGTAGCCCCCTTTGGTAATCCTCATCCGTGACCCTCTCTTTACATTGTTTTACCACTCGATTATTGCCTCCACCTTAGAGCATTTTATTTGCATGTTAATCATCTTTTTAATTTCTTTTGCACAACACTTGACCTGATCGGCCAAACAATCATACGAAGAGGAAGTAAGGGTAGATTCTCGGGCCCTTGGGAATACGACCCCCTCGCGCGCGCGTGAGGGGTATTACTTGATGACCCCGTGCACTTGCGGGTCGGATCATCAGTAGGGGAAGAAGCACCAAAGGAGAAAGAGGTAGCACCACCACCCTATAAGCCGAGGATCCCCTACCGTTCGAGGTTGAAGAGTGACCAAGAGAATGAACAGTATAAGAAATTTCTGGAGATTTTCAAGCAGTTGCACATCAACATACCATTTGCGGAAGCATTGGCCCAAATGTAGAAGTATGCGAAGTTTCTTGAAGGACCTCTTGACCAACAAGAGAAAATTGGAGGAGAGTGTATCTGTAATTCTTGATGCTAATTGCTTGGCTGTATTGCAAAAAAACATGCCAAGCAAGAGAAAGGATCCCAGGAGTTTCATAATACCATGCAATATCGGTAACTTGGGTGAAGAGATGGCATTGGCTGATTCCGGGGCAAGTATCAACGTTATGCCCTACACATTCTTCCAAAAGCTAGGCTTAGGCGAGCCTAGACCCACTCGGATGACACTTCAACTTGTAGATCGATCGGTGAGGCATCCGAGGGGAATTGTGGAAGACGTGTTGGTGAAGGTAGATAAGTACATCTTTCTTGTCGACTTTGTTATGCTTGATGTGGATGAGGATGTCGAAGTACCGCAGATTCTTGCGATGCCATTCTTGCGCACTTCCAAGTCTTTGATAGATATGGACAGCGGAGAGCTCACACTTAGAGTTGGAGATGACAAGCTCACCTATCGCCTCGCCGAAGACATCAGATATTCTCTTGATTTTGATGACACTCTATATTATCTTGATGCTACTGATGAGTGTATTGATGAATGTGTGCAGGAAATGATGAACCCGGATCCATATGAAGGGTGGCCGGACCAAGATGAGGAGATTGAAGAAGAAGTGCTAACACTTGGTCTAGTTGAGAAGAAGGTTGAGCCAAAACCGGGGCTCATAAAGAAGATAAGAAGAAAAATCAAGAGAGCGAAAAGACACCACACCAAAGGCCCCAAAGTCAATGGGGATAAGTAAGTAAGGAGTGAGGGTGTTTCACCTTCATGTGGTAACAAAATCACTAACTCTACCTCTACTCTACAAAGACTATATTCTGTATGCATTCAGGTTGTAGGGAAGAGGGCAATTTCTATTCATGAGCCACCGTAAGATAAGACAAGGTACGTCAAACTAAGTGACGTTAAACAAGCGCTTCTTGGGAGGCAACCCAAGCTTTAACAGTTTTTCTAGGACTTAGTTTAGTTTTAAGTTGAATAAAAGCCTTAGTTTCATGTCCTGAATTCTTTATACATATGCTGCAATTTTACTATATATTGATGATGTTTTCCGTGTGCCTAAACTATAATTGATGGAGTTTGAGTCGGTTGGGCATGTTTTCTATGCTATCTGGTTATATTTTGATAGTTTTCACAGGCTCCAAGCATCGTATTTGTGTTTCTGAATTTTTCTGTAAGTCTGTGAATTTTTCTAAGTAAGCCAGAGAAAACACATGGCCGTGTGGAATTTCCACACGGGCGTGCGTTACCAAGTAGGGTTCAACCATTGAGAGCACAGGGGCGTGACCTTGCCCCTGTGAAAAACTTCAGAAGGGGCACACAGCCGTGTGGAAACCTACATAACTTAAAGTCTCATACCAGAGAGTCCACAAGGGCGTGTGGGTGCCCCTATGAGAAACCCTATGTTAAGGCACACGGCCGTGTGGAATTTCCACACTGCTGTGTGAAAACTCTGCAGAGACCCCCTTTCTTCCCGAGAATACACAAGGGCGTGTGGCTGCCCTTGTGAAGTGCTTATGCATGGCACACGGCCGTGTGGTTATTTCACACGTCTGTGTGAAATACTTAGGGTTTCTCGGGTAAGTTAGAGAGACCACAGGGGCGTGTGAGGTGCCCCTATGGCCGGCCTTGTGTTATTGGCCAGGTTGGGCACACGGCCGTGTGTAATTTCCACATGGCCGTGTGATGTTTTTTCAAAGACCTTCGGTGATTCCCCATGAATCCACAGGGGTGTGTACCAGCCCCTGTGGAACTCCCCTGCGAAGGCACACGGACGTGTGGATGTTTCACACGGCCGTGTGGGGTAGTCCAAAGAGTGACCAGAGTGCACACAGGGGCGTGTGTTAGCCCCTGTGAACCCTAATTTCAGAGGCATACGGCCGTGTGGAATTAACACACGGGCGCTACTACACACTGATTACCCAGGGACCCTGACACCTCAGAGGGTCTACAGGATATTGTGCCGGGACGGGCAGTACGAGCCGGGGGTTTTGCAGGTGATATTTCTTTCCCGGCCAGCGTACAGGTACATCCATACTATATTAAGCAGGTTGGTGAGCTGCAAAGGGGATAGCTCAGGGGTGCTGAGTAGACAGGAGTTGCTCTACTTACACTCTATGGTACAGAGTGAGCCACTTCATCTGGGGCACGTTCTAGCTGAGTACATGCGCCACCAGGGCCAGTACCCCAGGGTTGGAGTTATTTTTGTAGACCCCTACATCACATGCCTCATGATAGGCTTGGGACTCAGAGATGGGGTACGCGGGGCCGAGAAGGTTGCTACACCAGCCCCGCTTACTAGAGATACAGTGAGACTAATGGGTATGGTCCGCAGATCAGGGCCAGGAGTATATACCATGATCATACCCCAGTCAGATCAGGCCGAGAGGTCCTAGGCTGTGATAGAGCCACCTCCAGCAGATGCAGAGGCATAGGCACCACCCACAGCACCGGAGCCACCTCCGGTGCGCATGTTCTCGCCCTCTCGAGGCCACGATAGACTGGAGCGCCTTGAGAGCGCCGTGGGTGTCCTTCACACTAAGGTGATCGAGGTCAGGGCCACACAGGCAGCACAGCACACTGAGGTCATGGATCGATTTGACCTTATTCAGCAGCTACTTGAGCAGGCCATGACATCACCTTTTGTGGTCCGACCCCGAGTTTTTACTCCACCAACTTCTCCAGCTCCTCCAGCAGAAGATCCACCCACTTCAGAGCCTACAGTAGCACCAGAGGCTCCACAGCAGGACACCGACGCTGAGGCATCATAGTTTTATTTTATTTCTATTTCTGTTGTACTTTTTCTTTCATATTTTGGACTTGTAGTACTCAGAAAGGATCTTCCTTCTGAGTTTATCTTTATTTTTCTTTTTTTTTCTTTATTTTATCTCAAGTTGTATTCATTGCTTTATCTTTATATACTCGAGTTTTATTTTATCTTTGTTGAGCTATACTGAACCCTTGTGTGTGTGCGCAGATGGTCTTGGATGAAAAGAATCTATGGAATAGTCATAGGCACAGTCATGGGACCGTGTGTGCTTCACAACGCATTGAGACTCAACTCTCAATGCACCTAGCTCCATCAAACGCAACACTTGGAGTTCAGGGAGTAATGTTTCAATTGCCTACTTCCACACTAATTGTTTTACAATTCTTCACTTTTATTGTGCTTGCATGCGTACATTGGGGACAATGTACATCTTAAGTGTGGGGGGGAGTTCACATTGAACACACTTTTACTTGTGCGTTCAATTGTTTTTGCTCATGTAGCCTGTGGCGGTTCACCATAGTTGTAACGGTTGTATTCTTATAGTTTAGGAGAATTTTTAACATTGTATCCTATCATGCTCTAGTTTTTACTTGAATTTTTTGGGAATTTTGACTCGATTACCTTATATTGCACAACTTACTCTTGGAATCTTTTGAAAACTCGATCTTGAAGTTTTTAAGGACAAGTTTATTGTCATTCTTAGTTTTACTTTGGAAAATTCATAAAAAAATGGAAAATGAGAAAAAAAGAAATATATATATATATATATATATATATATATATATATATATATATATATATATGAGTTTGTGAATATGTGCTTTGTTTTATTTATGCATTTGGGGTGGAAAGAGCTACCACCTATGAAGTATGTAGCTACTCTCATAAGTCGGATACAAGTTATGCCCTAATGAGAGAAAGAGCTATCTCATGGGATGCGTGAAAGCTACTACCCCGGTAGAAAGAGCTACCTCCTCTAAAGAGTGAAAGCCACCTTTGGCGGCCGCTTAGGAAAGGGCTACCTTCGAGGTTGTGTGAAGCTAGTACTTCCTTTCTTGCTTTTCATATATAAATAAGTCGTTGTTAACAAAAGTTTGAGGAGTACTCATTGGGTTGTCTTGAGTGAGTTCACATACACTTACACATTTTCGAGTTGATTGACCCTTTTTATTCATCTTTTGCATACTTTTGGTGAACCTTAGGCCGAGCACTTTCAATTATTCTTCAAAAGTACTTTCATGTTCTATTTTTCTTGAGGACAAGCAAAAGCTTAAGTGTGGGGGTATTTGATAAGTGCTCGTGTTATAATAATGCGAAGCGTTATTATCTTGCAATGAGCATTAATTTAATCAGATTTTATAACTAAAAATTGTGCATTTGTTTACTTTTGTGCATTGTAGAGTTGTGAAGATAGAGTGAAGGAAAGGAACGAAGTTAGATCGTGTTCTCCATTGTTGGGAAGATTCTCGGACTAAGCGAGGAGCACGACAAGAGTATAGACTTGTGAGTGTGTGCCAACCTCCTTTGGAGGGGCACAAAGGCAGTCATATTCACAATAAGTCTAGCTCGTGCTAACACGGAGAACTTCACCAAATTAGGAAATTTGAAGCAATCGGCATGATCTTCCGTTGATTGTGTGCCCAACTCAACGGCCTCGATGAAGAACGACAAATTCAGGAGCGTTTTCGGTGAGTTACTGTAGTAGCACTTTAGCAACTTGCTGTAGCAAAAAACACTGTTCATTTTCGGCCGAAATTCAAAAATCCAGAAAGTTCACACGGGCGTGTGGAAATTACACATGGTCGTGTGAAATCCCGAAAAGTTCAAATTTCAGCTGCGAGTCAACATTATAAAAGCCCGTTTTGGAGACTCTTTTGGGGATCTTTTTGGCTCTTCTTTGCCCTAACTTCTGGAGAGGAATGGCGAGGGTTTGGAGAGGACTTCATGGAGGTTTAAAGCACGTCATCCGCGTCGACATTAACGTCTGATGGCGGCACAAGACCACGGCCATGATAAACGCCTAACTGTACGTATTATTTATGTATGTTCGCGTATTTTTCGAGTATTTTTATATGAGTCGATGCCCTTTTTGGTCTAAATTGGTTTATTTCGTGTTTCAGGTACAAAAGAGGCCTAGGTGAGCTCAACGACGCAATTTGAGAAGAAATTGACACCGAAATCGTCGTTTTGGGTTCCCTGGACTGTAGCAATACTGTAGCAGCCTGAAGCACGAAGATTTGAAGAATTTTCTAAGTCTGAAGGTTCATGCGGGCTACCATGCGGGCGCATCGCAGGCCGCATGAGACTGTAGTGTTCTACTGTAGCAGCAGCACTGTAGCAAATTCACTGTAGCGGCACTGTAGCAACTTACGCGGTTTTCGGGCTTTTTTCGGAAACTCTCTCTCCCCGCATACGGGGCCGCATAGCATCCCGAAAGTTGTTTTTAAAGGGGATTAGGGCATCATTTGGAAGGATCTTTTGGCCACCATTCTCCTCCATCATCTTCTTGGACTTCAAGGCTGCGGGAGAAGGCATTTTTGAGGAGCAAATCGAAGGGAGAAGAAGATCACACACTCAAGGGCGAGCATCTAGGAGCTTGTTGGCGCGGATCCTTCAAGTTCTCATCACCATTTTCTTCTAGTCTTCATCTTAGGGGAGTTGTTATGAGCTTTACTTTGTATTTCTTGTTTTGTAGGCATTCTCCTTTGTTGATGATGAACTAGACTCCCAAGGTCGCCGGGCATCCGGTGAACCTTGGGATGAACTTGCTTGTTTGGATACTTGATTTATATGTATGGTATTTGTGTGGTTTGTGGTTTAAGTTTGGTGTATTTGAATGCCTTGGTATGCATGAGAACTCTGTGTATCAATTTTTAGGTAATACTAGGTTGCATGACCATTGCCCTAGTGTTAGACTCACCAAGCTTAGAAGGGATACATGTACAAATACGCCGTGACCATCGGGTATTTTGTACCCCTCCAACCATTAGGGTTGAGCCTAGATATTGTGTTTGACTCTAATTTGAGATTTCCCTAGGCCCTTAGCAATCGTGTGGGGATTTGGGCGGTAGAAATACCGTAGCGGTGGAAATTCCGTATTCCAATACCCATACTGGATTAGGGGTCATCACCGTGACCATCGGGGTGACCTATCTTTGGATGTCTCTTGGCCTAACCACCTTTGCCTGTGTGATTCGAGTATTCTTCTAGCTTTAGTAGTCCCGAGGGGATCCTCGCCCGCGGCGTCGTTCATTTATTGCTCATTGTTTCCTTAATGTGCTTGTTTGGTGTGCCTTAGATCACTTGTTTATAGTTTTATCTTTTGTTTGTTTCCTTATCTTGTTTTAAATCTATATTTGGTAGACTAGACAGTGTCATCTAGAGGGAAGTAATAGCAGCTCTTGGGACCCCAGGGAATACGACCCCCTCGGGCGTGCGTGAGGGGTATTACTTGGCGACCCGTGCACTTGCGGTAATCATCAAGTTTTTGGCGCCGCTGCCGGGGACTCACAAGGAATACTAGGAAAACCTGTAGTCTATTGCTCTAGCCACTTTGTTTTTTCTTGTTGTACATACTGTTTTGTTATTTATTTTGTTTGTTTAGTTTTGTTTTGTTTCACTTTGTGTTTTCTTTCTTTTTTGTGCGAGGTACACTATTCTTGACAAATGCAAGCTCAAAATTGCCCTCCAAGTCCTAACCATGGAGCATCGCAAGAAAGGAGATATACTACTGAGGAGGTCTTGGCGCGATTCATGATCACCACGGAGGCAAAGTTTGAAAGGATAGAAAAAAGGTTTTATGAATTCGGCACAATTCTAAGGAATGTCCAAGCCTCTATTCATTCTCTTGAGAGCCAGGTTGCACATCTTGCTAGGGCCCAATCTGAACAATACTCAGCCCTTGATGCCAAATATGAAGCTAGATTTGAGGCCATCCATGCCACACTTTCGGATGTGCAAGGTTCTCTTCAAAAGCTAGAGAGCAGGGTTGAACAACAATGTCGTGAACCAACAATGGAAGGCCCAACTACAACCTATAATGAGAAGGAAGAGAACTTTGGTATTTTGGAAGTTGAAGGAGTCAAAAGAGTACCATTGATAGCACTTGAGCAAGCCATTTGCATAAAAGCTAACAAGAAAACCAAGCACAAGAAAGAATTATTTGGGACAAAAGAAATTGTGGGTCGGAGGTTGAAGCCATCCATTGACCCAGCTATGCCGAGGTTAGACACGTCCCAACCAAAACTATTTCCTTGGAGGCCCAAACGATTCTTGTGGGTAATTAAAGGAAGACTGACAATAGTTGAAGAAGGAGATGCGGGTAGGAGGTTTACACCCCCCAAGGACCCACCCATGCCAAGCTTAAGATTTTTTCAACCTTACTTATTCTCTTGGAGGCCAAAACAAGCTTTGTGGATGCTCCAAGGAAATTCAGCCGGGACCAAAGTAGAGGCGAGGAGGAGGTTCAAGCCGTCCAAGGATCCACCAAAGTTTAAATTGTGTAATGCCCGGCCAAAGCTTTTTCCGTGGAGGCCAAAAGGTAACTCATGCTTGGTCTCCACTTTGACACCATCCCGGAAGGTACGCTTCACTTTTCTTGGTAGTTCTTATGCCACTTCTAGCCGGGAGGAACACACCGTCTTCAAGCCCCCTTGAGGTAAAACACGTCGAGCTAATGACGTTAAACAAGCGCTTCTTGGGAGGCAACCCAAGCATAAAAATTCATTGCATGTGTGTTTTCATATTTTTGTTGTGTTTGTTTGCTTGAGTATTCTTTGTTTTCAAGTGTGTGATTGTGGTTAGTTAGTCGTTTTTCATAATTTATTTACTTGTGTTTGTTCATGGTTCTTGTGAGTTCTTTGCGTTATCATTCATCTTTATGCATCAATTATCATGTTTTAGGTGTTGTGGGTGAATTTGGCATCGTTTTTATGCGATTTTTGGGTGTTTGGTGCCCATATTTGCATCTAGGGAGTTGTGCGGCCTGCTATGCGGCCGCATAGCAGGCCGCATGTTTTTTCCCGAGCCTTGTGCGGCCTGTCATGCGGCCGCACAAGGGGCCGCATGTTTTTTCCCGAGCCTTGTGCGGCCTGTCATGCGGCCGCACAAGGGGCCGCATGGACTCTCGGGCTGAACTTTATACTCGATACCTCTTCACCATTTTCTTCATATCTCTCTCATTTCTCATCCGTTTTCCCTCATTCTTTCACCGTTTTTCTCCATTTTTCTTCCTCTACACGAATCTTCTGCCTCCAAGGACTTAATTTGCATCATTTATTGGGAGTTTTTCCATCATCTTCACCGACTTTCCTAGGTACCTTTCTCTAAGCCCTAGTTTTGAGCATGATTGGTTCTTCCTCCTTTCTCCTATTTCTCATGTTGAATGGATGATAATGTTGTGGGAGATTGGTTGTTTGTTGTTTTTGTGGGTTTTTGGAGCAATTTGCAAGCTTTGTAAAAATTTTTGTGCTCCATGTACAAGAGAAGCTCTTGCAAAATTTTTTTTGGGAATTACTGTAGCACTTCTTGAACTCATTCATTTCCCATCATGAGAAACCATTTCTTCTCTTGTATTTGTCCTGATTTTGTTGCACCCTTGTAACCTCTTATCCCCCACAACACTTGCATCAGAGAAAATTGGACTTCATGTTTTTGATTGCACAAAGGACTTGCTTGAATCGTTTCTTGTTTAGTTGTTCTTGTATTGTTAGTTGTCTGTTTATTTGTGTGTCTTATTTTCTTTGTGTGTGATGGATGCCTTGAGTTGATGTTCTTGTCTACCTTGCAGGGTAGCATGAGGGCATCAAGCGCACTTTCTTTCTCCATTTTATACAAGAGCTTTGGTGGTCACCCCGATCTCATGGTCTTCAATACTCATGTTTTGAGACTCGGGGAAGTTCACGAAACCCTCCTACTATGTTTTTATTGTCAATATTATTGCATTTCATTGCTTAGGCACATTGAGGGCAATGTGCATCTTTATGTGGGGGGTGGACTTGGATTTTCGTGAACTTTGAAAATTTTTGCAATTGCATGCTTGAATTACCTATGATAGCTATGATTTTATTGTTAAGGACTTCCTAGCTTGGTAGAATGATAGTATGAGCTGTACTTAACCTGTGCTTGAATGTAGTTCTGTTTCACCTTCAGTGTACCCCTATACCTGTATACGATCACTTCTACCTTGTACACTCCAACCAACCCATCATAATGATTTTGGCATTATTTTGTTAAATTCTATTTTCAATACTCTTTTAAGAGCTTTTGAGTTCCTTCATTGTTTTTTTTAGCCTAAAGTGAACTATTGTAGTGGGTTTATCTAGGGGATTTGAGAGTTAGTCTGTACATATATTTTTCAAAAAAGAAAAAAAAAAAAAAAAAAAGGAGTCTATGACAGTATTCCTCTGCTAATATAGCATGAATGCGTCTATGTAGACTGTAATCAAGTAGGATGGGTGGCTCTTGTGCCTGGCCAGCATGTGCATCCGTCTGAAAGATTTTTGTGCAGTCTACGTTAGTCGGACTCAGAAAAAAAAAAAAAGTGTATATCTGTATTTACGTGAGAGTAATAAAGTCTCTTAATCCCCTGGTCCTCGCTGTGTAGTCACTTAAGAGCTAAAGTTTTATCTAGGAACCAAAGGACTCTTAATTGAGTATTGAGGGTGTATTTAAAATTTTAATGCCGTCTTCATTGTGCGTGGGGTGAATGGTCATCCTGGGGTAATCCAGGGTGTGGAGGTCAAGGTAGGAGTTAGCACACACTCACGGGGGCACAATAGGAGAAATAGAACTAGTATTACTTGACTATTCATTGAACAGCTCATTTCTTGATTTCTGTCCATTCGTGCTTGTGGAGTCCTTTACTATTGAGCTTGAGGTCATACAGTTAGTCGTTTATCTTCTTGCCCCTGTTCTTCATGTTTGTTTGCTTAGGGACAAGCAAA
Organism: Dioscorea alata; assembly: GCA_020875875.1. NCBI lineage: Eukaryota > Viridiplantae > Streptophyta > Magnoliopsida > Dioscoreales > Dioscoreaceae > Dioscorea > Dioscorea alata. The sequence continues at coordinate 8,399,661 of CM037013.1, read as the reverse complement.
CGCTTAGGTGTGGGGATGTTTGATAAACGCCTAACTGTATGTATTATTTATGTATGTTCGCGTATTTTTCGAGTATCTTTATATGTGTGGATGCCCATTTTCGGTCTAAATTGTTTTGTTTCGTGTTACAGGTACAAAAGTTACCGCGGGGTGCTCAACAACATGATTTAAGGAGAGATTAGCAAGGAAAACACTATTTTTGAGACCCGGTACTGTAGCGAATACTGTAGCACGAACACTTGAAGAAACGGCTTGGTCTGGAGGTTCATGCGGGCAACCATGCGGGCGCATTGCAGGCCGCATACGGTACTGTAGCAGGAGTCACTGTAGCTTGGTACTGTAGCAGGATCACTGTAGCGGTACTATAGCAACTTACGCGATTTTCGGAATTTCTCGGAAACTTTCTCTCCCCGCATGCGGGGCCGCATGGGAGGCCGCATAGTATCCCGAAATCTGTTTTTAAAGGGGATTAGGGCACTTCTCTTTGGGTCTTTTGGCCACCATTCTCCTCCATCATCTTCTTGGACTTCAAGGCTGCGGGAGAAGGTATTTCTGAGGAGCAAATCGAAGGGGAAAAGAGGAGCGCGATCAAGGATAAGATCTAGGAGCTTGTTGGCGCGGATCCATCAAGTTCTCATCACCACCTCTAGTCTTCATCTTAGGGGAGTTTGTTATGTGCTTTACCTTGCATTTCTTGTTCTTTATGCTTTCTCCTTTATTGATGATGAACTAGACTCCCAAGGTCACCGGGCATCCGGTGAACCTTGGGATGAACTTGCTTGTATGGATTCTTTGATTTACATGTATGGTATTTGTGTGGTTTGTGGTTTAAGTTTGGTGTATTTGAATGCCTTGGTATGCATGAGAACTCTGTGTATCAATTTCTAGGTTATACTAGGTTGCATGACCATTGCCCTAGTGTTAGACTCACCAAACTTAGAAGGGATACATGTACGAATACGCCGTGACCATCGGGTATTTGTACCCCTCCAACCATTAGGGTTGAGCCTAGATGTGTGTTTGACCTTAATTAGGGATTTCCCTAGGCCCATTGCAATCGTGCGAGGATTTGGGCGGAAGTGATTCCGTATTCCAATACTTGTACCGGATTAGGGGTCATCACCGTGACCATCGGGGTGACCTACCTTTGGACGTCTCTTGGCCTAACCACCTTTGCCTATGTACTTCGAGTATCCTTCTAGCTTTAGTAGTCCCGAGGGGATCCTCGCTCGGGGACCTCGAACTTTCATTGTTACTTGCTTCCTTAGCATGCTATTGTGGTGAGCCTTAGTCCACTTGTTTATATTTTTATCTTTGTTATTCTTCTTATCTTTCTTTTATCACAAAATTGTTATGTTAGGAAATAGATGAAGGGGAAGTAATAGTAGTTCCTTGGCCCTTGGGAATACGACCCCCTCGTGCTTGCGCGAGGGGTATTACTTGGCGACCCGTGCGCTTGCGGTCAAGTCATCAAGTTTTTGATTGGACTTGGATTTTCGTGAACTTTGAAAATTTTTGCAATTGCATGCTTGAATTACCTATGATAGCTATGATTTTATTGTTAAGGACTTCCTAGCTTGGTAGAATGATAGTATGAGCTGTACTTAACCTGTGCTTGAATGTAGTTCTGTTTCACCTTCAGTGTACCCCTATACCTGTATACGATCACTTCTACCTTGTACACTCCAACCAACCCATCATAATGATTTTGGCATTATTTTGTTAAATTCTATTTTCAATACTCTTTTAAGAGCTTTTGAGTTCCTTCATTGTTTTTTTTAGCCTAAAGTGAACTATTGTAGTGGGTTTATCTAGGGGATTTGAGAGTTAGTCTGTACATATATTTTTCAAAAAAGAAAAAAAAAAAAAAAAAAAAGGAGTCTATGACAGTATTCCTCTGCTAATATAGCATGAATGCGTCTATGTAGACTGTAATCAAGTAGGATGGGTGGCTCTTGTGCCTGGCCAGCATGTGCATCCGTCTGAAAGATTTTTGTACAGTCTACGTTAGTCGGACTCAGAAAAAAAAAAAAAAGTGTATGTCTGTATTTACGTGAGAGTAATAAAGTCTCTTAATCCCCTGGTCCTCGCTGTGTAGTCACTTAAGAGCTAAAGTTTTATCTAGGAACCAAAGGACTCTTAATTGAGTATTGAGGGTGTATTTAAAATTTTAATGCCGTCTTCATTGTGCGTGGGGTGAATGGTCATCCTGGGGTAATCCAGGGTGTGGAGGTCAAGGTAGGAGTTAGCACACACTCACGGGGGCACAATAGGAGAAATAGAACTAGTATTACTTGACTATTCATTGAACAGCTCATTTCTTGATTTCTGTCCATTCGTGCTTGTGGAGTCCTTTACTATTGAGCTTGAGGTCATACAGTTAGTCGTTTATCTTCTTGCCCCTGTTCTTCATGTTTGTTTGCTTAGGGACAAGCAAACGCTTAGGTGTGGGGATGTTTGATAAACGCCTAACTGTATGTATTATTTATGTATGTTCGCGTATTTTTCGAGTATTTTTATATGTGTGGATGCCCATTTTCGGTCTAAATTGTTTTGTTTCGTGTTACAGGTACAAAAGTTACCGCGGGGTGCTCAACAACATGATTTAAGGAGAGATTAGCAAGGAAAACACTATTTTTGAGACCCGGTACTGTAGCGAATACTGTAGCACGAACACTTGAAGAAACGGCTTGGTCTGGAGGTTCATGCGGGCAACCATGCGGGCGCATTGCAGGCCGCATACGGTACTGTAGCAGGAGTCACTGTAGCTTGGTACTGTAGCAGGATCACTGTAGCGGTACTGTAGCAACTTACGCGATTTTCGGAATTTCTCGGAAACTTTCTCTCCCCGCATGCGGGGCCGCATGGGAGGCCGCATAGTATCCCGAAATCTGTTTTTAAAGGGGATTAGGGCACTTCTCTTTGGGTCTTTTGGCCACCATTCTCCTCCATCATCTTCTTGGACTTCAAGGCTGCGGGAGAAGGTATTTCTGAGGAGCAAATCGAAGGGGAAAAGAGGAGCGCGATCAAGGATAAGATCTAGGAGCTTGTTGGCGCGGATCCATCAAGTTCTCATCACCACCTCTAGTCTTCATCTTAGGGGAGTTTGTTATGTGCTTTACCTTGCATTTCTTGTTCTTTATGCTTTCTCCTTTATTGATGATGAACTAGACTCCCAAGGTCACCGGGCATCCGGTGAACCTTGGGATGAACTTGCTTGTATGGATTCTTTGATTTACATGTATGGTATTTGTGTGGTTTGTGGTTTAAGTTTGGTGTATTTGAATGCCTTGGTATGCATGAGAACTCTGTGTATCAATTTCTAGGTTATACTAGGTTGCATGACCATTGCCCTAGTGTTAGACTCACCAAACTTAGAAGGGATACATGTACGAATACGCCGTGACCATCGGGTATTTGTACCCCTCCAACCATTAGGGTTGAGCCTAGATGTGTGTTTGACCTTAATTAGGGATTTCCCTAGGCCCATTGCAATCGTGCGAGGATTTGGGCGGAAGTGATTCCGTATTCCAATACTTGTACCGGATTAGGGGTCATCACCGTGACCATCGGGGTGACCTACCTTTGGACGTCTCTTGGCCTAACCACCTTTGCCTATGTACTTCGAGTATCCTTCTAGCTTTAGTAGTCCCGAGGGGATCCTCGCTCGGGGACCTCGAACTTTCATTGTTACTTGCTTCCTTAGCATGCTATTGTGGTGAGCCTTAGTCCACTTGTTTATATTTTTATCTTTGTTATTCTTCTTATCTTTCTTTTATCACAAAATTGTTATGTTAGGAAATAGATGAAGGGGAAGTAATAGTAGTTCCTTGGCCCTTGGGAATACGACCCCCTCGTGCTTGCGCGAGGGGTATTACTTGGCGACCCGTGCGCTTGCGGTCAAGTCATCAAGTTTTTGATTGGACTTGGATTTTCGTGAACTTTGAAAATTTTTGCAATTGCATGCTTGAATTACCTATGATAGCTATGATTTTATTGTTAAGGACTTCCTAGCTTGGTAGAATGATAGTATGAGCTGTACTTAACCTGTGCTTGAATGTAGTTCTGTTTCACCTTCAGTGTACCCCTATACCTGTATACGATCACTTCTACCTTGTACACTCCAACCAACCCATCATAATGATTTTGGCATTATTTTGTTAAATTCTATTTTCAATACTCTTTTAAGAGCTTTTGAGTTCCTTCATTGTTTTTTTTAGCCTAAAGTGAACTATTGTAGTGGGTTTATCTAGGGGATTTGAGAGTTAGTCTGTACATATATTTTTCAAAAAAGAAAAAAAAAAAAAAAAAAAAAAGGAGTCTATGACAGTATTCCTCTGCTAATATAGCATGAATGCGTCTATGTAGACTGTAATCAAGTAGGATGGGTGGCTCTTGTGCCTGGCCAGCATGTGCATCCGTCTGAAAGATTTTTGTACAGTCTACGTTAGTCGGACTCAGAAAAAAAAAAAAAAGTGTATGTCTGTATTTACGTGAGAGTAATAAAGTCTCTTAATCCCCTGGTCCTCGCTGTGTAGTCACTTAAGAGCTAAAGTTTTATCTAGGAACCAAAGGACTCTTAATTGAGTATTGAGGGTGTATTTAAAATTTTAATGCCGTCTTCATTGTGCGTGGGGTGAATGGTCATCCTGGGGTAATCCAGGGTGTGGAGGTCAAGGTAGGAGTTAGCACACACTCACGGGGGCACAATAGGAGAAATAGAACTAGTATTACTTGACTATTCATTGAACAGCTCATTTCTTGATTTCTGTCCATTCGTGCTTGTGGAGTCCTTTACTATTGAGCTTGAGGTCATACAGTTAGTCGTTTATCTTCTTGCCCCTGTTCTTCATGTTTGTTTGCTTAGGGACAAGCAAACGCTTAGGTGTGGGGATGTTTGATAAACGCCTAACTGTATGTATTATTTATGTATGTTCGCGTATTTTTCGAGTATTTTTATATGTGTGGATGCCCATTTTCGGTCTAAATTGTTTTGTTTCGTGTTACAGGTACAAAAGTTACAGGTACAAAAGTTACCGCGGTACTGTAGCAGGATCACTGTAGCGGTACTGTAGCGACTTACGCGATTTTCGGAATTTCTCGGAAACTTTCTCTCCCCGCATGCGGGGTCGCATACGGGGCCGCATGACGTTCTGGATGATGTTTTTAAGGGTTTTGAGAGTTCATTCTTAGAAGGGAGGAGAGACCTTGAGCAAGCTTGACTTCACCACCTTCTTTGGGAGCTTGAGGCCGGCTTTTGGAGGCAATTCTTGAGGAGGAGACGACGGGGAGAGCACGAGACGACGAATCCACACCTTCGATTTGCATTTGAGAGGAAGTTTGACAAAGGAAGCCACTCCTTGGGTGGCGTCCTTGGAAGCGTCATTCGGCCTTGATCTTTTCAGGGGGTGTTTTCATTATGCTTTTAGTTGTTTTCATGTGTTTGTTTACTTGTTTTGTGATCATGAACAACTAACCCCAAGGTCACCGGATGTAGGTGAACCTTGGGGGTGAACTTGTGTATTTTGGATGACTCTTTCTAGTTTATGCATTTGGTTTGGTTTGTGATCCTTGTTTGGTGGTTCTTGAATGCCTTGATATGTATGAGAACTCTATATGTCAATTCCTAGATGATGCTAGGTTGCATGACCATTGCCCTAGTATTAGGCTCACCAAGCTTGGAAGGGAATACATGTACGAATACACCGTGACCATCGGGTATTTGTACCCCTCCAATTGTTAGGGTTGTCCTTGATTGTGTTTCAACCCTAGCTTGGGGAAATCCACTAAACCCTTTGCAATCGTACAAGGATTTGGGCGGAAGAAATTCCGTATTCCAATACTTGTATTGGATTAGGGACCAATGCCGTGACCATCGGGTTGGTCTAATTTAGGGTTTCCCGGTCCAAACCACCCACGTGCATGCTAGTTAGGGCATCCTTAGCACTTTAGTAGCCCCCGAGGGAATCCTCATCCGTGGCCATTCCCTCACCTTGATTTTTCCCCCCTCCGTATTTATTCTTGCTATTTGCATGCTCTTTGTTTAGTAGTTTTTTTTAGTAAGTCTTACTCCAAGTGATCGACTAGGTCAAACAACATTGTGATAAGGAAGTAAGAATAGCTCCTCGGGCCCTTGGGAATACGACCCCCTCGTGCTCGCGCGAGGGGTATTACTTGGCGACCCCGTGCACTTGCGGGTGAGCGATTCAAACGCATTCTCACCAAGTTTTTGGCGCCGTTGCCGGGGACCCACGAGGAATATTTGGAAAACTTAAAACGTGTTGATTTGATCATTTCATTTTGTTTGTTTTTACCAGTCCTGTATATATTCTATCAATTCATTATTATTTTGTTTCTCTCTCTAAACCATGGCTTCGACTAACACTTGGGTCTACGATCATTATCCACAGGAACCAGTCTACCCTTACTCGAATGCACCATATTGGTTGGATGAGTTGTGCCCCAACACTGAACAGTGGATAAGAACGGCGGATGATGCCAGTGCCGCTACATTTGTTAAAGAACATGGGGCTCAGTTTGTGTTTGACAAATACTTCGAATCTATCGGGGAACAACCGGTCACGGAAACCTGCTCTCCAAACCACCAACCTGAATTCTCTCATCATGAGCTAAGAAGAGATGTTGAGTATCCTACTGATTCTTTGTTGCCTCTTGAGGGTGTGTCTGATCAAACTCGAATTGGATATTCAGAGGCAAATCCCCATGTGCCAGAGGACAATGCAGGTGTGATTGATAATGCTCTTCAGTGTGTGGAAGAAGTGTTAGGCGTTGTTTCCCCAGGTACGGGGGACTACAGTGACACCGAGCAGTTTGATCTCGGGAATTATGGGAAGCAGAAGTCATCAATCGAGGAACCCCCAGAATTAGAGCTGAAGCCTCTCCCCGAACATTTGGAATATGCTTTCTTGGAAAAGGGGTCCAAGCTTCCAGTCATTATTGCCTCAGATCTCACTGTTAGGCAGAAGGAGCAACTTCTCGAGGTGCTTAAGAGACACAAAAAGGCTATTGCATGGAAAATCTCGGATATTAAGGGGATTAGCCCATCTTTCTGCACTCATAAGATCCTCATGGAGGACAACCATAGGCCTCGAGCAATTCCCCAACGGAGACTCAACCCTAACATGAGAGAGGTGGTAAGGAACGAAGTCATCAAACTTTTGGATGCAGGCATTATTTATCCCATCTCTGACAGTGCATGGGTAAGCCCAGTGCAGGTGGTACCAAAGAAAGGGGGGATGACGGTTATTGCTAATGAAAAGAATGAGCTTGTTCCTACCAGGACTGTCACAGGTTGGAGGGTATGCATTGACTACAGGAAACTCAATGATGCCACGAGAAAAGATCACTTTCCCTTACCCTTCATTGATCAGATGCTTGAGCGACTGGCGGGACATTCTTATTACTGTTTCCTGGATGGCCTCTCCGGGTATTTTCAGATTCCCATTGCCCCAGAAGATCAAGAGAAAACAACCTTCACTTGTCCCTATGGCACATTCGCATACCGTCGTATGCCTTTCGGGTTATGCAATGCACCGGCGACATTTCAGAGATGCATGATGGCAATTTTCGAGGATATGGTGGAGGATATCATGGAAGTGTTTATGGATGATTTCTCGGTCTTTGGTGACTCATTCGAGCTTTGCCTTAGAAATCTGGAACGGGTTTTGATCCGATGCGAAGAAACCAATTTGGTGCTCAGTTGGGAAAAATGTCACTTCATGGTCAAGGAAGGCATAGTGCTCGGGCATAAAATCTCAAGAAAGGGGATTGAGGTGGATAAGGCCAAAGTTGCAACCATCGAAAAACTTCCTCCTCCTACCTCAGTTAAAGCAATCAGAAGTTTTTTAGGGCACGCTGGGTTTTATCGAAGATTTGTGAAAGACTTCTCATCAATTGCTCGACCGCTTACAAAACTTCTTGAGAAGGATGCCCCTTTTGAGTTCAATGACGATTGTATGAATGCCTTTCTCACCCTGAAGCAGAAGCTTGTGGAGGCACCGATCATGGTCTCCCCGAACTGGAATCTGCCGTTTGAGTTAATGTGTGATGCAAGCGACTTCGCAGTGGGGGCCGTGCTTGGGCAGCGACGAGACAACCATTTCCATCCTGTCTATTATGCAAGCAAAACTTTGAACGATGCTCAGGAAAACTACACCACCACTGAGAAGGAAATGCTCGCGGTTGTTTTCGCATTTGACAAATTCCGGTCATATCTAGTACTATCCAAGGTGATTGTGTATACCGATCATTCGGCATTGAAGTACCTGTTGAGTAAGCCCGACGCCAAGCCCCGTCTAATCCGTTGGGTTCTACTGTTGCAAGAATTCGATTTGGAGATAAGAGATAAAAAGGGGGCAGAGAACCTAGCAGCTGATCACCTCTCACGCCTCGAGAACCCATATGAGGGTGTCTTGCAAAAAGGAGAAATAAATGACACCTTCCCTGGGGAGCAACTCTGCAGCATAAGAGTAATTGAGCAGGATGAGGCTCCGTGGTTCGCTGACTTTGCGAACTATTTGGCGGCAAGAACCTTCCCAAAGTGGCTCACACCTCAACAACGAAAAAAATTCTTCGCCGACCTGAAACACTATACATGGGAGGATCCATTCCTATTCAGGACTTGCTCCGACCAAATTGTGAGAAGGTGTGTCTCAGTGGACGAGGGGCATGATATCTTGTTACATTGTCATTCGGGTCCTACTGGGGGCCACTACAGTGGGACCAGAACAGCTAAAAAAGTACTTGATGCGGGGTTCTACTGGCCTACCATGTTCCATGATGCGCAGTCAGTGGTGCAACATTGTGATCGGTGTCAGAGAGCGGGTAATTTGTCAAAACGTGATGAAATGCCTCAAAATTGGAACCAAGCTTGCGAAGTGTTCGATGTGTGGGGGATAGATTTCATGGGTCCATTCCCTAGTTCCCAGGGCAACAAGTATATCTTGGTCGCAGTGGACTATGTCTCCAAGTGGGTGGAGGCCCTGGCCTGCTCATCTTGTGATGCTAGGGTGGTTGTGAAATTTTTAAAAAAATTGTTCTCTCGGTTTGGAACTCCTAGGGCAATCATAAGTGACCGGGGAACACATTTTTGCAACTCTCAGTTCGAAAAAGCCCTTAAACGATACGGGGTATCTCACAGGACGTCAACCGCCTATCACCCTCAAACTAGTGGTCAAGTTGAAGTGTCGAATAGGGAGTTGAAGAGGATCCTGGAAAAAACTGTCAGCCACCACCGGAAAAATTGGGCAGACCAGCTCGAGGATGCGCTTTGGGCGTACAGAACTGCATTCAAGACCCCTACTGGATCAACACCCTACCGACTGGTCTATGGAAAAGCATGTCATTTGCCGGTGGAACTTGAGCACAGAGCATATTGGGCGATAAAGCAACTCAATTTCGACCCTCATCTTTGTGGTCACAAGAGAAAATTTCAACTAAACGAGTTAGAGGAGTGGCGTGCTTTGGCATACGAAACTTCAGTCCGGTACAAAGAAAAGATGAAGGAACACCATGACAGACACATAAAGCAACCTAAGTGCTTCCAAAATGGGGATCATGTACTTCTTTTCAATGCGAGGCTGAGACTTTTCCCGGGGAAATTAAAATCACGGTGGCACGGGCCATATACGGTCACGCAAGTATTCCCTCATGGCGCCGTCGAGATTTCTCATCCACAACATGGCACATTTAAAGTCAATGGACACCGGTTGAAACATTACTTTCCGGGTAACAACTCTTCATCAAAATTTGGAGGTATCTCTCACCCCTTTGTTCCACCTTGAGTTGAGGTAAACCATGTCGAGCTAAAGACGTTAAAAAAGCGCTTCTTGGGAGGCAACCCAAGTCTTTAAATTCATTGCATTTATTTTTCTTCTTAGTTGTCATTGTTGTGTTTGTGTGTTTTTCGTATTTTTTGTGTGGTGCTTGTGAGTTTGAGTCTTGTTGATTGTTGTGCTTGTGGTTGTTGTTTAGCCGAATTCCATAATTTATTTCATCTTGTTGCACCATAGATTTCATGATCTTTATATTTTTCCTTGAGTGTTGGTGCCTCATTCTCCATGTTTTTAATGATTTTTGAGTGTTATCGGCTTTGTTTTCATGTGATTTTTGGGTGCTAGGTTGAGTACTTGAGCTAAAAATTTCCTGGACCTTATGCGGCCTACCATGCGGCCGCATGAGGGGCCGCATACAAATTCCAGAGAGGTATGCGGCCTGCTATGCGGCCGCATAGCAGGCCGCATGAATTTTCCAGAGAGGTATGCGGCCTGCTATGCGGCCGCATAGCAGGCCGCATAGTTTTTCCCGAGAGCCATGCGGGCAACCATGCGGCCGCATAGCAGGCCGCATGTTTTTTCCCGAGCCCCATGCGGGGTACCATGCGGCCGCACAAGACCCCGCATGACTCACGGGCAGCATTTTAAAGATGGTACCCCTTCACCGTTTTCTTCATATCTCTCTCATTTCTCATCCGTTTTCCCTCATTCTTCCACCGTTTTTCTCCATTTTTCTTCCTCTACACGAATCTCCTACTTCCAAGGACTTAATTTGCATGATTTTTTGGGAGGTTTTCCATCATCCTCACCGACTTTCCTTGGTACCTTTCTCTAAGCCCTAGTTTTGAGCATGATTGGTTCTTCTTCCTTTCTCCTATTTTTCATGTTGAATGGATGATAATGTTGTGGGAGATTGGTTGTTTGTTGTTTTTGTGGTTTTTTGGATTAATTTGAAAGCTTTGTAAAAATTTTTGTGCTCCATGTACAAGAGAAGCTCTTGCAAAATTTTTTTTGGGAATTACTGTAGCACTTCTTGAACTCATTCATATCCCATCATGAGAAACCATTTCTTCTCTTGTATTTGTCCTGATTTTGTTGCACCCTTGTATACTCTTATCCCCCACAACACTTGCATTAAAGAAAATTGGACTTCATGTTTATGATTGCACAAAGGACTTGCTTGGATCATTTCTTGTTTAGTTGTTCTTGTGATGTTAGTTATTTGTTTAGTTGTGTGTTTTGTTTTCTTTGTGTGTGATGGATGCCTTGAATTGATGTTCTTTTCTACCTTGCAGGGTGGAATTAGGGCATCAAGCACACTCTCCTTCTCCATTTTATACATGAACCGTTGGTGGTCACCCCGATCTCATGGATTTCAAGACTCATGCTTTGAGACTCGGGGAAGTTCACGAAACCCTCCTACTATGTTTTTATTGTCTATATTGTTGCATTTTTTTGCTTAGGCACATTGAAGGCAATGTGCATCTTTAAGTGGGGGGTGGACTTGGATTTTCGTGAACTTTGGAATTTTTTTTTGCAATTGCATGCTTGGATTACCTATGATAGCTATGATTTTATTGTTAAGGACTTCCTAGCTTGGTAGAATGATAGTTGTGAGCTGTACTTTACCTGCGCTTGAATGTAGTTCTGTTTCATCTTTAGTGCACCCTTATACTTGTTCACGATCACTTTCACCTTGTACACTCCAACCAACCCATTGCAATGTTGTTGGCACTAAAATGTTAAAGTCTACTTTCAATGCTCTTTTAAGAGCTTTTGAGGTCCTTTGTTGTTTTCTTTGGCCTTAAGTGAGGTTGTTTAACAGGTTTTATACCAGGGGATACGAGATACATTGTATATATGTATTAAAAAAAAAAAAAAAAAAAAAAAAAAAAAAAGTGGAGTCTATGACAGTATTCCTCTGCTAGTACAGCATGAATGCGTCTATGTGGACTGTAATCAAGTAGGATGGGTGGCTCTTGTGCCTGGCCAGCATGTGCACCTGTCTGAAAGATTTTTGTGCAGTCTACGTTAGTCGGACTCAGAAAAAAAAAAAAAAAAAAAAAGGTATGTATATATGTAGAAAAAGAATAAAGTATCTTGTCTGTGTCCCCTGGAACCCGTTGCACTGCCACTTGAGAGCCAGAGTTTTATTTAGGACCCAAAGGACTCTTAACTGGGTATTGAGGGTGTCTTTAACATTTTAATGCCATCTTCATTGTGCGTGGGGTGAATGGTCATCCTGGGGTAATCTAGGGTGTGGAGGTCAAGGTGGAAGTTAGCACATACTCACGGGAGCACTCTAGGGGAAACAGAGCTAGTATTACTTGACTATTCATTGAACAGCTTACTTCTTGATTTCGACCCATTTGTGCTTGCGGAGTTCTTTACTATTGAGCTTGAGGTCGTACATTTAGCCGTTTATCTTCTTGCCCCTGTTCTTCATGTTTGTTTGCTTGGGGACAAGCAAACGCTTAGGTGTGGGGATGTTTGATAAACGCCTAACTGTACGTATTATTTATGTATGTTCGCGTATTTTTCGAGTATTTTTATATGAGTCGATGCCCTTTTTGGTCTAAATTGGTTTATTTCGTGTTTCAGGTACAAAAGAGGCCTAGGTGAGCTCAACGACGCAATTTGAGAAGAAATTGACACCGAAATCGTCGTTTTGGGTTCCCTGGACTGTAGCAATACTGTAGCAGCCTGAAGCACGAAGATTTGAAGAATTTTCTAAGTCTGAAGGTTCATGCGGGCTACCATGCGGGCGCATCGCAGGCCGCATGAGACTGTAGTGTTCTACTGTAGCAGCAGCACTGTAGCAAATTCACTGTAGCGGCACTGTAGCAACTTACGCGGTTTTCGGGCTTTTTTCGGAAACTCTCTCTCCCCGCATACGGGGCCGCATAGCATCCCGAAAGTTGTTTTTAAAGGGGATTAGGGCATCATTTGGAAGGATCTTTTGGCCACCATTCTCCTCCATCATCTTCTTGGACTTCAAGGCTGCGGGAGAAGGCATTTTTGAGGAGCAAATCGAAGGGAGAAGAAGATCACACACTCAAGGGCGAGCATCTAGGAGCTTGTTGGCGCGGATCCTTCAAGTTCTCATCACCATTTTCTTCTAGTCTTCATCTTAGGGGAGTTGTTATGAGCTTTACTTTGTATTTCTTGTTTTGTAGGCATTCTCCTTTGTTGATGATGAACTAGACTCCCAAGGTCGCCGGGCATCCGGTGAACCTTGGGATGAACTTGCTTGTTTGGATACTTGATTTATATGTATGGTATTTGTGTGGTTTGTGGTTTAAGTTTGGTGTATTTGAATGCCTTGGTATGCATGAGAACTCTGTGTATCAATTTTTAGGTAATACTAGGTTGCATGACCATTGCCCTAGTGTTAGACTCACCAAGCTTAGAAGGGATACATGTACAAATACGCCGTGACCATCGGGTATTTTGTACCCCTCCAACCATTAGGGTTGAGCCTAGATATTGTGTTTGACTCTAATTTGAGATTTCCCTAGGCCCTTAGCAATCGTGTGGGGATTTGGGCGGTAGAAATACCGTAGCGGTGGAAATTCCGTATTCCAATACCCATACTGGATTAGGGGTCATCACCGTGACCATCGGGGTGACCTATCTTTGGATGTCTCTTGGCCTAACCACCTTTGCCTGTGTGATTCGAGTATTCTTCTAGCTTTAGTAGTCCCGAGGGGATCCTCGCCCGCGGCGTCGTTCATTTATTGCTCATTGTTTCCTTAATGTGCTTGTTTGGTGTGCCTTAGATCACTTGTTTATAGTTTTATCTTTTGTTTGTTTCCTTATCTTGTTTTAAATCTATATTTGGTAGACTAGACAGTGTCATCTAGAGGGAAGTAATAGCAGCTCTTGGGACCCCAGGGAATACGACCCCCTCGGGCGTGCGTGAGGGGTATTACTTGGCGACCCGTGCACTTGCGGTAATCATCAAGTGGTGAGAATGCGTTTGAATCGCTCACCCGCAAGTGCACGGGGTCGCCAAGTAATACCCCTCGCGCGAGCACGAGGGGGTCGTATTCCCAAGGGCCCGAGGAGCTATTCTTACTTCCTTATCACAATGTTGTTTGACCTAGTCGATCACTTGGAGTAAGACTTACTAAAAAAAACTACTAAACAAAGAGCATGCAAATAGCAAGAATAAATACGGAGGGGGGAAAAATCAAGGTGAGGGAATGGCCACGGATGAGGATTCCCTCGGGGGCTACTAAAGTGCTAAGGATGCCCTAACTAGCATGCACGTGGGTGGTTTGGACCGGGAAACCCTAAATTAGACCAACCCGATGGTCACGGCATTGGTCCCTAATCCAATACAAGTATTGGAATACGGAATTTCTTCCGCCCAAATCCTTGTACGATTGCAAAGGGTTTAGTGGATTTCCCCAAGCTAGGGTTGAAACACAATCAAGGACAACCCTAACAATTGGAGGGGTACAAATACCCGATGGTCACGGTGTATTCGTACATGTATTCCCTTCCAAGCTTGGTGAGCCTAATACTAGGGCAATGGTCATGCAACCTAGCATCATCTAGGAATTGACATATAGAGTTCTCATACATATCAAGGCATTCAAGAACCACCAAACAAGGATCACAAACCAAACCAAATGCATAAACTAGAAAGAGTCATCCAAAATACACAAGTTCACCCCCAAGGTTCACCTACATCCGGTGACCTTGGGGTTAGTTGTTCATGATCACAAAACAAGTAAACAAACACATGAAAACAACTAAAAGCATAATGAAAACACCCCCTGAAAAGATCAAGGCCGAATGACGCTTCCAAGGACGCCACCCAAGGAGTGGCTTCCTTTGTCAAACTTCCTCTCAAATGCAAATCGAAGGTGTGGATTCGTCGTCTCGTGCTCTCCCCGTCGTCTCCTCCTCAAGAATTGCCTCCAAAAGCCGGCCTCAAGCTCCCAAAGAAGGTGGTGAAGTCAAGCTTGCTCAAGGTCTCTCCTCCCTTCTAAGAATGAACTCTCAAAACCCTTAAAAACATCATCCAGAACGTCATGCGGCCCCGTATGCGACCCCGCATGCGGGGAGAGAAAATCCCGAGAAAAACCCGAAATCGTGTAAGTTGCTACAGTGCCGCTACAGTAAACTGCTACAGTACCGTATGCTACAGTAAAACTGCTACAGTACCGTATACGGCCTCTGCAGTGCCCGCATGCCAGACCGCATGACCTCCAGACATAGCCATTTCGCCAAAGGGGTCGTGCTACAGGATCTGCTACAGTAGTCGCTACAGTACCCCCCCTCAGGAATAGTATTTTCATCGCCGATTTCTTCTCAAATTCTATCAATCAGCTCGAAGGGGTCACATCAGTACCTGTAACATGAAAGAAACCAATTCAGACCAAAAACGGGTGTCAACTCATAGAAAAATACGTAATACATACACCCGAATACATGGAAAATACGTATGTTTAGGCGTTTATCAAACATCCCCACACCTAAGCATTTGCTTGTCCCCAAGCAAACACACATGAAGAACAGGGGCACGGTGGTAAACGACTAAACATACGACCTCAAGCTCAACGGTAAAGCACTCCACTAGCACACGTGAAAAGAAATCTAGAAAGCGAGCTGTACAGTGAGTGATCAAGTAATGGTAGCCCTGTTTTATTCAAAGTGCTTCCGTGAGTGTGTGCTGGCTCCCAACCTTAACCTCCACACCCTGGATTACCCCAGGGGTCCATTCACCCCACATATGGTGAGAATGGTATTAGGTAGTTAAAGACCTCTTCAATACTCAGTCAAGAGTCTTTTGAGTTCCTGAATAAAACTCTACACTCAAGCGACTGTGTAACAAGTTCCAGGGGACGCAACAGAGATACTTATTTGTCTATTCACAAATATACACATTTTTTTTTTTTTTTTTTTTCTGAGTCCGGCTAACATAGGCTGCACAAGAAATCTTTCAGAAGGATGCACATGCTGATTAGGCACAAGAGCCACCCAACCTACTCAATTACAGCCTACATAGACGCATTCATGCTGTGTCAGCAGAGGAATACTGCCATAGACTCCACTTTTTTTTTTTTTTTTTTTTTTTTTTTTTTTTTACTGTACACACTGTATCTCAGTCCCTTGGACACCTGTCACACAAGTTCACTTAAGGCTACAGAAAACAAAACAGGAACTCACAAGCTCTTAAAAGAATATTGAAGAAAGAATTTAACAGTCCAATACTAAAATCATCATAATGGGTTGGTTGGAGTGTACAAGGTAGGAGCAATCATGATAGAGCATGAAAAAGCACTAAAAATAAAACAGGGCATCATTCAAGCACAGTATAAAAATACGGCTCATTTCTATCATTCTTTTAAGCTAGGAAGTACAAAACCCTAAAATCATAGCTATCATCGGTATTCATGCATGCAAAACTAGTAAAGTACCCCATCCCCACACCTAAAGTTGTACATTGCCCTCAATGTACATGAATCAGCAGAGTAAGGTGCGAGATAAAAAATATAAACATAGAAATACGGGAATGAGGTAAAGAAACTTCCCCAATTGGTCGATGAGATGAACTCCACGTGTGCCTGGACCGGGGGAAAGTTGTGAGGTGCAAGGGGCGTGAATCCTCTACAATGATTAATCCTGAAAATAGAGAGGAAACATATCACATCCCAAGAAATAAATAGAGAGCCGGACAAGAAAGCACGAATCAAAAACGGGAAAATACAGTTTAGAAGGGTCAGGACCCTTGCTAACTGAAAAGTATAACAATACAAACCAACAAGTCTAGAAATAAAAACCATAACAAACAACAGAAAAAAAAAAAAAAAAAAAAAAAAAAAAAAAAAACTAGAGTGGTGCTGCGAGTCTAGAAATCTGGCGGGAGTGACGGCGCAAGGCACGTGGTAGCTGTGGAGGAGGTGTCGACAGAAGATGAAGCACCGTGCCAAACCTCCTCTTCGACAAACACGCAAATCTTGCCTTGTGGGCATCATTCTTGAATGTAGGCTCGCAAACGGGTGGTGGAGAGCTCCTCCTAACGCGCTTGGAAGCCATGTGTTTGATCGGCATCCCTACAAGACAAGAGAACATCATCAAGCCAAAAATATATGAAAAGAATGCTCAATGGAGTTAATGGGCTGAAATCTAATTGTTGCTACAGTAATTTCGGGAAAATTTTGGTAGAGTTTCTTCTTGTAAAAGTGACAATCTAAATGTACAAAGCTTGAAATTCAAGAGAAATAATTACAAGAAGCATTCACCATGAAAAGCATCATGTTTTCCCATTAATTCAACCATAAAAAACCAAAGAATGAGTGATAGGAGCACAAACCTTGAACTAGGGCACCAATGAGAAGATGAAGTGAAGATCGGCTTAAACCTTGATAAAACCTTGAAAATCTTCCAAAAACTTGTTTGCTAGGTTGAAGAGAGTGTTTGGATGCAAAAAGAATGAAGGAAAATGGTGGAGAAATGAAGGAGAAAGGAAGAGAAGTTTGATGAAAAATGGATGAACAGTGCTGAAATGAGGGGGTTTTCATTTATGCATTCAATTTGTGTTCTTATTATTATTTTGATGGATTTGTATAGCTCCATGAGGAGCTAAACCCTTGTGGGTATTTGGACTTGTAAATCCTAGGACTATTATGTTTCTTTGACATTGTGATTATGCATTTCCATTTTTGATGAATAAAATTGAGTTTCAATCTTGATTAATTTTGTTATTGTTTTCCCTTAGCCGTGACACTAGGGTTGAGAACAATTTAGGTAATCCTTTGGAGGTGTGACAACTCCCATAGGGTTAGACTACTTAGGATTGAAGAGGGTTGAGAGAGTGAGTCGTGAGGTAGTGGAACGTCCCCTTTCCCCTCCCATGTGATTTATCCTACCTTCGTGTTCCATGATTCATTAGCGGTCAAGATAGATTTAGCCTAATCATGAATCATCAGAACGGCAGGGTGAGCCCGCATTAGCCTTTTATCTAATAAATGCATCCCTTGCGGAAGTCGGGGAATGTTGCATATATTAGCTTTAGAATTACTACTGTTATCCGAGTAGCAGGTACCATCAAACAAACTATAACTAATTTAATGAGCCATTCATAGTTTCACAGTCTTAATTAGTTCATACTTGCACATGCATGGCTTAATCTTTGAGACAAGCATATGACTACTGGCCTGATCAACCAGATAGCACCATCACGGGAGACGGCCGGCGGGTGTCTCCGAGGCGCATACTCATAGCGGCCAGACGCAGCTCCCCGGGCGACTGGGACTGCGGGGCATAGAGGGTCGCTTGGGGGCGGCGCCTGGGGACACATGACGGCTGTGTCTTGCGTGTGTCATGGGAGATCGTTGACGACGCTGAGGGAAAGCTCCCACCCCGCGTCCGATCAAAATGGGCATCGAATCCAAGAGCGCTGCAGGGTACCCACGTTGTGCGTCGACGGTGGGTGGGCCCATCATCGAGGGCGATTGGGGAATTGGCAACACTGCCGCTGGAACGGGCTTGGGCTGGCCGCGCCACCCGGTGGTGACCGAACATTGGTATCGACGGGCCGGTACTCCCACTGGGTGGCGGGTATTGGTACACAAGCAGCAGACCTCTCCCCGCGGTCGGGCGTGGATGAAGGACCGAATGAGGGGGTGGCGTCCCACCGGTCAGACGTAGTACTGCCTCGGGCCTGTCACGGACAGCCAGTCCGAGACCACTAACGCGCTGACATGGTTACCCGACGCGCGCGGCTCACCACCCTGCCTCAGCGCCCCACGTCAAAACCCTCGTTAGAGGGGAAGACGATGGGTGGCTACACGGTTCGGCACCAAGGCGCGACACCAAGGCTCCGGCGAGCACGTTCATGACGGAATAGGATGCCACACTTACGCTCCTGGGGCTGGGCAAAGCCACGAATCCTTGCGCAATGCAAGTGTGGGAGAGCACACGACGTTGGACGAGACTGGACGACCACACTTGCACGCTTAGGTGAACGGAGCCATAGAGTCCTTATGGAATGGGTCGTGCTGATACGCGATTGCCTTGCAGTACGCAAAAGGGCACAAAACCGAGGAACGAGATGGGACGGGATGGCCACACTTGCGCACCTAGGTGAACGGAGCCACAAAGCCCTAAAGTAACGGGCCGGGCTGATCTGCAATTGCCTTGCAGTACCCAAGCGGGCACAAAACCGAGGAACGGGTCGAGACAGCCACACTTGCGTGTGTAGGTGAACGGAGCCACAGAGCCCTACAGGGACAGTCCCGCTGATCTGCAATTGCCTTCCGTTACGCAAGCGGGCAAAAAACCGAGGGGGACACCGACGCCGCACAGCGGACAGGAGGGGACCATTAGGGCCCGTCCTTTGTGCAAAGGCGGGTTTACGCGGCACGAACTCGGTAGCAATTGGGGTACGACGCGCACGGCCCTGCATAACCTGGGGACTAGAGGACGGATGGCACCATCGCGAGAGTGGCGCCGTTGCCCGACCCCCGTCCGAGGTCCGCGTACGTGGGACCCCGCCATATCCACTGACAGGGACACCGGCACCCCGCCGCGAACGGTAGGACACCATTGGGCCCCGCCACTTGTGCAACGGTGGGTTAGCGGGGAACCACCACACCGTGGTTGGCGGTGACTTTGGCACAATGCGCACGGCCCGGAAAAACTTGATGGCAAATGGCCGGGCAGCAGTGCCACGTGCGCGGCCCTGTCACCAGCCTAGGTCCGGGTGGCTACCCAGACGTACCATGGCCGTGCGTGGCATGTCCCAAGCGATTGAGCGCTTCGCATGCCCGCCCAACGCCCATGTAGCCAAACATATCTCCACCCCTACTATAGCTACAAAACATCCCGCGCAAGACAACCCAGGGGGTACAAAGGGTCTCTAAGAAACCAATTTTTTTAATAAGGGCGTTTAACCTTATTTCGCAAAACTAGTGCTTTACTGGTCATGGTGATAACCCCTAATCCTGTACGAGTATTGGAATACGGAATCACTTCCGCCCAAATCCTCACACGATTGCCTTACGCCTAGGGAAATCTCAATTTAGGGTCAAACACAATATGTAGGTTCAACCATAATGGTTGGAAGGGTACAAATACCCGATGGTCATGGCTTATTCGTACATGTATCCCTTCCAAGCCTAGTGTGTCTAGTACAAGGACGATGGTCATGCAACCGAGTACAACCTAGAAGTTGAAATACAGAGTTCTCATGCAAATCAACACATCAAAGTACACAAGGCATGAACCACAAACTACAAGATTCCATAAAAGAAATACAACATCAAACAATGCATCAATAAAGATGATCATCCAAATTACAAACAACCAACCCCAAGGTTCATCATGTCCAAATCACAAATAAGTTAGTTCCTCATAAAAGAGGAAAACTCATACAACTCCAAGGAATAACAAAACAAGAAATGAAGCAAGAAATACTCCCTCTAGCCTTGGAACCCCTTTGATGGATGAAGACCCTGAAAATATGCTTTAATATCTTGGATCTTCCCTCCAATCTCCTCTTTTGATGTTGCCTCCCTTTTACTGAAGTTTTGTGCCGTACATCGCCGGAAATCACCGCCAAAAGGGGTGGGGCGGCGGCCCAAGAGTCTCCATAAATCACCCATCTCAAAATGTGCTCTAAAAGTTCTTCGAAAACCCCCACTCGGGCATCCATGCGGCCTGGCATGCCGTCCATATATGGGCACTGTTGCACCCCAAATTTTGTGTAAGTTCCTGTAGTGAGTGCTACATTACAAATGCTACAGTACCCCCTGCAGTAACTCTGTTACAGTAAACTGCTACAGGGCTGTATGCGGTCAGTTATGTGCCCGTATTTTTGCCCGCATAAACCTCCAGACTTAGCCATTTCGCCAAAGTTGTCGTGCTACAGTCGGGCTCGAAAATTTTCTTTTCCCTGCCGATTTCTTCGAAAATCACGTTGTCGAGCTCCCCACGGTATCTTCTGTGCCTGTAACATGAAATAAACCAATTTAGACCAAAAACGGGCATCCACACATATAAAAATACTCGATAAATACACAAACGTACACAAATAATACGTCAAGTTAGGCGTTTATCATCGTGTTTTGGGTATTTTGGGCTTCATTTCATCTCCATGCGACCCGCATACGGCCGGTATACCCTTGAGGCATAAAAGCACACTTCTAGGGTATGAAAAAGTGGAATTTTGGCTAGCACTTGAAGGGGAGAAGAAGAAGAAGAAGAAGAAGAATGACAGGGGCCCGAAAGTGCACGGGTTGTCGAAGTAATAAAAAACCCTGGTGAATGGGTAGTCGTATCCACAGGGAATAGGGATTTGAGATATAAGTATTCACTATTTAGCTAACGCGATGTGCGAAAGGAGGAGTAGAAGAGTAGGACAAGCAATGAGAGAAGATGGATATCCAGAAAAGCTACCCCTAGGACTTATGCTTCTAGTGCAAGACAATGCTATTATACCTTCCTATTGATGTTAGTGAGTCCAGGAGATCCTTAAACACACGATCCCAAATCTAAGGTCAACCGTGACTAATCCCAACACTATGCCCCGGCATTAGGTTTCACTACGACCCTTGACTCTCGTTGACCTGTCAACTAAGCCCTAGGAGAGTTTGTCTTCCTAAGCCTCACACTATGTGGAATTGCTTTAGGTTCTAGGGATTTTTAGTGATAAACCCGGTTCCTATATGTAGTTCAAACCCTTTGGTCCAGGTGAGAGAACCCTCGTCTAGATTAAGCCCCAATGCTAAAATTCGCTACAACCCTTCACTTTATTGCTCGTGCAACTAAGCCCCTCGGGATTTTATCTTCTAGCACTTCACTCTATCTTGACCGCTAATGAATCATGGAACACGAAGGTAGGGAAAATCACATCGGAGGAGAAAGGGGACGTTCCGCTACCTCACGACTCATCCTCTCAACCCTCTTCGATCCTGAGTAGTCTAACCCTATAGGAGTTGTCACACCTCCAAAGGATTACCTAAATTGTTCTCAACCCTAGTGTCACGGCTAAGGGAAAACAATAACAAAATAAATCAAGATTGAAACTCACTTTTATTCATCAATAATGGAAAAGCATAATAGCAATGTCAACGAAACATAATAGTCCTAGGGTTCACAAATCCGAATACCCATTAGGGGTTTAGCTCCTCATGGAGTTATACAAATCTATCAAAGTAATAATAAGAACACAAATTGAATGCATAGATGAAAACCCCCTTGTGTGCGATGTGGCCAAGGTCTTGTGCCGCCGTCGGACATTAATGTTGTTATAACCAGTTTTCACTGCAGAAATAACCAGCCCATTTCTATAGATTTTTCAGCCCAGTACTGTAGCAGACCGTTACTGTAGCAGCACGAATTTCTCTTAAAAACCCTTCTCTTTTCTTCTTCTTCTTTCCTTGCTTTCTTTGGCCGAACCCTAGCCCTTCTCTTGGATTTTCCGGCGAGCTTTTCCGGCGAACTAAAACCTCCATTCTCCTCCTCACATCCTCTTGAATACGGTAAGCCTTTATTTCAACCTTTTCTTTCCGTATTTTCTTGTATTTTCTTGTTTTTAGAGAATTTTGAAAACCTAGAATAAGTTTTGGATTTTCTACTTGATTGTGGATGTTTTTGAGCTTAAATTGAAGCCCTTGAGGTTGTGATTCTTTGTGGTGGATTATTGTATAGAAAATCTCATTGTTTGATGTTGTATTTGGGAGAATACACTTGTTTAAGGCCGGGTTTTACTGTAGCACCCGAGGTTACTGTAGCACCGGCAATCCTTAGTCGTTTCTTTAATTTCTTTGGATTAGATTGTAGCTATAATCCTTAGGAATTCATTGGTAACCTTTAGATCTAGCTTTGAGCCCAACCCTAGGATTAATTTAGGGTTGTTTGCTAGAAAACCTAGGATTTTATATTAACAAGTATTTGTGTTTTCTTGTACTTTGGCAAGGAGAAGAAGGTTTGGCTCGAGGCAAAGGAGTAGCCGAGGGTTAGCTTGCGGGGAAGAGAGTCACCAATTCTGTGAGTGGGTTTATTTAGCATAGCTTTATTTGAAGAATACCGATAGCTAGACTTGATCATACTTACATTTATATATATATATATACTTATATCATGATTCAAGTACAATTTCTTTGATTTATACGGGCTTGGCATTTTGGTGAATGATGGTGGCATTGAATGAAATCTTGAATGTTTTATTTAGTATTTGACTTGGTAATGCTTGATTTGATGTTAATACACTTCAATGAGTTGTGAAATTTTGGGTTTTGTGTAAAACCTGAGATTTGTTGTGGAAATAATTGATTTTGTGAAATCCGGGGTTTGAAACTCATTTCAAATGGTTGAAGGAAAATGATTTCCTGTGTTGCTTCTTGTATTGAGTTTTGTTTATCGCTTGGTGTTTAAAGCTTGAGCTTCCTTTGTATTCTTTTATTATTTCCTCGTGGAGATGTGAAGGTGTTGGTAATTGTTGGGTATTTGTTGGCAATGGTGTTTTTCGTGGACTTGTGTTATTGTTGGGTTTGTGTGGTGATGCCCTACTACGGTAGGCGGTCCCCACGGCCAGCCTGTTGAGGTGGCGTGGTAGACCGGATTATTTACTACGAGGGCCAGGTTCAGGTGGGAGTGTAGAGCCCTGACTGGATATTCATCGGGTAGCCGGAGTCACCAACCGGTGAACCGATGGGTCAACGTCAAAGACATGAGTACTTTGACGGCTCTGAACCTAGCCATGGCCACGGCGAAGGTTTAGAGAGTTTTCTAGACCACATTATGCTGGGTGAGTGTTGGGTATTGCTTTATACTAAATTTGAGATTTATCCAGTGTATTTCTTTTGTAGTATTATCTTGAATGTGCGGTGAGGGGGCGAAGCCCAGCTGTTGCTTTTAGGAGGACAGTCTCCCACATATTTGAGTTGCTACCCGTATTTTGATTATTTATTTCAAAACCTTGGCATTATGTTGTTTTACTTCTTTTAAAGATTTCCATGATGTGTGCTGATGTTTCTAAACTAGTATTGCTTTTAGTAAAGTATTTATGTTGGTAATTTATTATTATTATTGTTATTATTATTATTATTATTATTTTACTATTGTTGTTGTTGCTGGTATGTTTTCTTTTAGAGTTGTGCTAACCCCCCTCACTGAGTAACTGTGGTTACTCATCCCCTCTTTCCTCTTCCCAGTCTGTTTGCAGGTAGTAGGTGCGGCGGTGTGGCAGTGTGCTGGGCATTTGCTGCTATCTTTTCTATTGTACTTCCTTCAGTTCATGTATGTTTGTTGTCATGGAACATGTTGTTTGACTTGTGGATCCACTAGTGTGTAGAAAACCCTGTTGCATGTTTGGTGTTTCATCATTTCCTACTGTTATGCTTATTACTTCCTTGTGTACTTGGAAACCTCTGTACCTTCTGTATTTCGCTGTAATAGCTGTTGTTGTTGTTGTTACTCATGTTATGTATTGTTAGCCTTTATTCAATATCTGCAAGAGATATTGTTGAATTCCAGGTGTATTTGTTAGCCTTGCGGCGTCACGAGGGCTGAGTGGCGGGGTATCCCTCCTCGGGATCGCCGCGGCGGTTGTCGCGTCCTGTGGGCCCGCGGGTCGGGGCGTGACAATTTTATTGGTATCAGAGCTAGTGGTTTAGATTGATAACCGTAGCCTGTTCTTGTTGTTGACTGCCTTCTGTAGTAACTAGTGGATCCAGTTAGAATTGAGCATGTAGCATTGTTGCATGTAGGAATTGATTTTGAAAGTTGTTTTGGTGTCCTTTTCAGTGAAAATGCCAGCACAACGCCCGCGCACGCGCAGTGGAGCAGTTGCTCCTACTGTTGAGCCTACTACTGCACCACCTAGAGGTGGACGGCGTGGAGTGCCATCTTCACCGTCCTCTCCTTCACCGCCTAGGCAGGAGGCCAGTTCAAGGCATGCACCTGCTGTAGCAGCGTCGGTGCACGCTCCAGGAATGCCTGAACCTGTGCCTCAAGCCCCAGTGCCCGAGTTAGCTCCGTCTCCAGATGCGATGCAGGCCTTCAGAGCATATTGGGACAATCAGGATAGGCAGCCGACCTATCAGGAGTTCAGAGACTTCATGAGTTTCTGGAGCATGTATGGAGGGTCTGTACCGACTGCGCAGCCACCAGTTTCAGTACCGCCCCAAATGCAGTCAGTTCCCGTAGTCCCTGCAGAGGACAGTAGGACCAGTCAGAGCTTGTTCCTGTCCAAGCTCCTGAAGGAAGTCCGACAGTTAGGCTGCAGTTCCTTTGATGGCACGAGTGACGCTCTGGTGGCCAAAGAGTGGTTAAAGCGGGTGATAGCTACTTTTGACGACATGGTTCTAGAAGAGGAGTTGCGGCTCAAGGTCGCTACGAGGTTACTTGATGGCAGAGCCAGAGTTTGGTGGGAGAGTTTGAAAGGCCGTTCCCCCGTTGTCTTGAGTTGGTCAGATTTTCAGAGAGAATTTGACGAGGAATACTACACTTGTTTCCACAGAGACCAGAAGAGGTAGGAGTTCATGCAGTTGACCCAAGGTAGCAGATCTGTGACAGAGTATGAGACAAAGTTAAAGGACCTAGCAAACTTTGTACCCGAACTGGTAGGTTCTGAGGAAGTTCTGTGTTCGAAGTTTGAGGCCGGATTGAACCTCAACGTCCGAGAGAGGATGTCGGTTACAGGAAACCAGAGCTTTAAGGAAGTCTTACAGTTGGCCCTTCGAGCAGAAAAGTTGGTTCTGGAAGGCAGACAATTCCGAGAAAGCATGAGTAAGAGAAGAGGTGCAAAAATGAGTCAACCCTCGAAGAAGAGCAGAGGTGAGAGTTCGTCCGTTGGTGCACCTTCAGTTGGTTTCTTCAGGGCCCCACCAATCCAGACCAGTGGACAGCAGAGTTCAGTACCTTCAGGCAGTATGTCAGGAACAGGATCAGTAGGAACTATGCGACAGTGTTGGAATTGCCATAAGTTCCATGAGGGACGGTGTCGAGAACCGCGCAGATGTTATCAGTGTGGACAAGTGGATCACATCAAGACGCAGTGTCCACTTTTGACCGGCGGGGGACCTACACCAGGACTTAATCCAGGACGTCCTACTCAGTCTAGAAGTTCTCAGCCCGCGACTCAGGCACAGACTACCGCTACTAGATCCGTAGCAGCGAGCAACATCCCTCAGTCAGGAGGATCGCGTGCGCAGACTAGATCTCAAACCAGAATCTTTGCCCTGACTAGCGAGGAGCCCAAGTGTGAAGTGGACATGAACCCAGGTACAATATCTATCTTTCAGCTTGATGCATGTGTATTGTTAAACTTTGAGTATTAGAGGTCTTTTGTTAGGTAAGGAAATTTCGAGGGCGAAATTTTCTTAAGGGGGGTAGAATGTTATAACCAGTTTTCACTGCAGAAATAACCAGCCCATTTCTATAGATTTTTCAGCCCAGTACTGTAGCAGACCGTTACTGTAGCAGCACGAATTTCTCTTAAAAACCCTTCTCTTTTCTTCTTCTTCTTTCCTTGCTTTCTTTGGCCGAACCCTAGCCCTTCTCTTGGATTTTCCGGCGAGCTTTTCCGGCGAACTAAAACCTCCATTCTCCTCCTCACATCCTCTTGAATACGGTAAGCCTTTATTTCAACCTTTTCTTTCCGTATTTTCTTGTATTTTCTTGTTTTTAGAGAATTTTGAAAACCTAGAATAAGTTTTGGATTTTCTACTTGATTGTGGATGTTTTTGAGCTTAAATTGAAGCCCTTGAGGTTGTGATTCTTTGTGGTGGATTATTGTATAGAAAATCTCATTGTTTGATGTTGTATTTGGGAGAATACACTTGTTTAAGGCCGGGTTTTACTGTAGCACCCGAGGTTACTGTAGCACCGGCAATCCTTAGTCGTTTCTTTAATTTCTTTGGATTAGATTGTAGCTATAATCCTTAGGAATTCATTGGTAACCTTTAGATCTAGCTTTGAGCCCAACCCTAGGATTAATTTAGGGTTGTTTGCTAGAAAACCTAGGATTTTATATTAACAAGTATTTGTGTTTTCTTGTACTTTGGCAAGGAGAAGAAGGTTTGGCTCGAGGCAAAGGAGTAGCCGAGGGTTAGCTTGCGGGGAAGAGAGTCACCAATTCTGTGAGTGGGTTTATTTAGCATAGCTTTATTTGAAGAATACCGATAGCTAGACTTGATCATACTTACATTTATATATATATATATACTTATATCATGATTCAAGTACAATTTCTTTGATTTATACGGGCTTGGCATTTTGGTGAATGATGGTGGCATTGAATGAAATCTTGAATGTTTTATTTAGTATTTGACTTGGTAATGCTTGATTTGATGTTAATACACTTCAATGAGTTGTGAAATTTTGGGTTTTGTGTAAAACCTGAGATTTGTTGTGGAAATAATTGATTTTGTGAAATCCGGGGTTTGAAACTCATTTCAAATGGTTGAAGGAAAATGATTTCCTGTGTTGCTTCTTGTATTGAGTTTTGTTTATCGCTTGGTGTTTAAAGCTTGAGCTTCCTTTGTATTCTTTTATTATTTCCTCGTGGAGATGTGAAGGTGTTGGTAATTGTTGGGTATTTGTTGGCAATGGTGTTTTTCGTGGACTTGTGTTATTGTTGGGTTTGTGTGGTGATGCCCTACTACGGTAGGCGGTCCCCACGGCCAGCCTGTTGAGGTGGCGTGGTAGACCGGATTATTTACTACGAGGGCCAGGTTCAGGTGGGAGTGTAGAGCCCTGACTGGATATTCATCGGGTAGCCGGAGTCACCAACCGGTGAACCGATGGGTCAACGTCAAAGACATGAGTACTTTGACGGCTCTGAACCTAGCCATGGCCACGGCGAAGGTTTAGAGAGTTTTCTAGACCACATTATGCTGGGTGAGTGTTGGGTATTGCTTTATACTAAATTTGAGATTTATCCAGTGTATTTCTTTTGTAGTATTATCTTGAATGTGCGGTGAGGGGGCGAAGCCCAGCTGTTGCTTTTAGGAGGACAGTCTCCCACATATTTGAGTTGCTACCCGTATTTTGATTATTTATTTCAAAACCTTGGCATTATGTTGTTTTACTTCTTTTAAAGATTTCCATGATGTGTGCTGATGTTTCTAAACTAGTATTGCTTTTAGTAAAGTATTTATGTTGGTAATTTATTATTATTATTGTTATTATTATTATTATTATTATTTTACTATTGTTGTTGTTGCTGGTATGTTTTCTTTTAGAGTTGTGCTAACCCCCCTCACTGAGTAACTGTGGTTACTCATCCCCTCTTTCCTCTTCCCAGTCTGTTTGCAGGTAGTAGGTGCGGCGGTGTGGCAGTGTGCTGGGCATTTGCTGCTATCTTTTCTATTGTACTTCCTTCAGTTCATGTATGTTTGTTGTCATGGAACATGTTGTTTGACTTGTGGATCCACTAGTGTGTAGAAAACCCTGTTGCATGTTTGGTGTTTCATCATTTCCTACTGTTATGCTTATTACTTCCTTGTGTACTTGGAAACCTCTGTACCTTCTGTATTTCGCTGTAATAGCTGTTGTTGTTGTTGTTACTCATGTTATGTATTGTTAGCCTTTATTCAATATCTGCAAGAGATATTGTTGAATTCCAGGTGTATTTGTTAGCCTTGCGGCGTCACGAGGGCTGAGTGGCGGGGTATCCCTCCTCGGGATCGCCGCGGCGGTTGTCGCGTCCTGTGGGCCCGCGGGTCGGGGCGTGACAAATGTCGATGCCGATGACGAGCTTCTAACCTCCACGAAGTCCTCTCTAAACCCTCACCGTTCCTCTCCAGAAGTTAGGACAAAGAAGAGCCAAAAAGATTCCCCAAAATAGTCTCCAAAATGGGCTTTTATAATGTTGAGTCGCGGCTGAAATTTGAGTTTATCAGGATTTCACAAGAAGGTGTGGAATTTCCACATGCCCGTGTGAACTTTCTGGTTTTTCTGAATCTCGGCCAAAAATTAACAGTAACTTGCTACAGTACTTGCTATAGTACTTGTCGAAATGCTCTCGAATTCATCGTTCTTCATCGATGTCATTGAATTGGGCACACAATCAACGGTAGATCGTGCCGATTGCTTCAAATCTCCTAATTTGGTGAAGTTCTCCTAGTTAGCACGAGCTAGACTTATTGTGAATGTGACTGCCTTTGTGCCCCTCCAAAGGAGGTTGGCACACACTCACAAGTCTATACTCATGCCGTGCTCCTTGCTTAGTCCAAGAATCTTCCCAACAATGGCGAACATGATCTAACTTTGTTCCTTTCCTTCACTTTATCTTCACAACCCTACAATGCACAAAAGTAAACAAATGCACAATTTTTAGTGAAAAAATCCGATTAAATTAATGCTCATTACAAGATAATAACGCTTCGCATTACTATAACACGAGCACTTATCAAAGAACGACGATATCACTTGGAAGATGACGATTTTGGGCCAAAGGAGGAGTCAAGAGTTTTATCATAAATAGGGGGATAGCTTCACCATTAAGGGAGCAAGGTTCCAACCAAAGGGAAGCGTCATTCAGCATCTCTTGGACGGGGGAAAGCATCATTAGGCCGGACCTCCACCTTCTCCTTCATCATTTCACCGAGGGAGTGTCACTTATGAACTCTTTGCTTGTTTTTCTTTTACTTTGTTGTTGTTGTTTGGATGATGATACACTAGAACCCCAAGGCCACTGGATGTTGGTGTACCTTGGGGGGTTTATCATGTATTTTGGATGATTTATATTTAATTGCAAGTTTTTGGTTGATTTATGGTTTAGTTCATTGTGCTTCATGTCTAGAACTGCCTAAAGGTGAAATCCGTAGTTCTTTCTTGAGTTATACATGTAGATGTGACCTACTCGATTGTATTAGATCTTTAATGAACTAAAAGGGGTTTCATGTATTGACATGCCGAGAAATTGGGTATCAATAGCCCTCTGATCTTTAAGGGTAAACTAGGGTTTAGTGTACCCTTATCTTGGGATCTCTTTGTACTTAATGCAATCGTAGGAATATTGGTTAGGAAGAAATTACAATTGCGATTCGTTATGGGATTAGGGTTCAATCACTGAGAAATTGGGGTTAATCTAATCTTGAGTTCCCTTGGTGTAAATCACCCAAGCTATCTTTTTACTGTTCATCCTTATATCATGATGACCCCTTAAAGGGATCCACATCCAACGGCCTTCACACACCACTGTAGCACTTGCAACTACCTCACTTGTTCTCGAATTTGTTTATCCATCTCTTATTTGTTTTATTACTTTTAATTAGGTAACCTACCATGATCAAGATGTTAGGTTAGATAGTAGGCGACGGAGGAGTAATAGTAGATCCTTAGCCCTGTACACTTGTAACTACCTCACTTGTTCTCGAATTTGTTTATCCATCTCTTATTTGTTTTATTACTTTTAATTAGGTAACCTACCATGATCAAGATGTTAGGTTAGATAGTAGGCGACGGAGGAGTAATGACACGACCCCTTGCGTGTATCCCGCAAGTGCACGGGTTTGTCGAAGTAATAAATTTACCTTGGTGAGAAGGTAGTCGAATCCACAGGGAATAGGGAGATAGAGTATAAGAATTCACTAATTAAGCTATGCGAAATATGGAAAACAATGGTGATATTAATGAATGAATGTATTTCAAAACAATAAACTAAATAGAAGGATGAAAGTAAGAAATGCAAATAGGAAAATCGAGAAGGACTTGCAATGAGTAAAAGGGGGGTATCCGGACAAGCTACCTCTAGGGTCTATGTTTCAAGTGCAAGACTATGATATTATACTCTCCTATTGATGTCAATTGAGTCGAGGAAATCCTAAGACTCACGGTCCCAAACCTAAGGACAACCGTGACTAACCCCAATGCTATGCTTTGGTATTAGGATTCACAACACCCTTCACTCTGTCACCTAGATGATTAAGCCCCAGGGGAGTCCATCTACCTAAACCTCACACTATATGGGATTGCATTATGCTCTAGGGATTCCTAGTGATTAAACCTGTTCCTACAACAATAGTTCTAACCCTTTGGTCCAGGTGAAAGAACCCTAGTCTAGATTAAGCCCCAGCATATAGGATTCACTACAACCCTTCACTCTATTACTTGCGCAATTAAGCCCTAGGGGAGTTTATCTACCTATTGCTTCACTCTATTTCGACCGCTATTAAATCAAGGAATCGGAGGTAGGGAGAAATCACATCGGAAGGGAAAGGGGTACATTGCTACCTCACAACTCTCCCTCTCAACCCTCTTTAGTCTTAAGTAGTCTAATCCTATAGGAGTTGTCACACCTCCAAAGGAAAACCTAGATTGCTCTCAACCCTAATGTCACGTTTAAGGGAAAACAATATCAAGAGATAATTAAGATTAAAACTCAATTTTATTCATCAACGATGGAAAGCATAATAATCAATGTCAAAGAAACATAAGAACCCTAAAGTTTACAAGTCCGAATACCCCACGAAGGGTTTAGCTCCTCATAGAGCTATACATGTTCATCAATGTGGAAAATAAAGCATAAAACATAGACATAGATGAAAACCCCCTCGAAGTTAGTGTGGCCGTGGTCTTGTGCAAACGTCGAACCTCGAAATCGATGCCGACGATGTGCTAGAACCTCCACGAAATCCTCTCCGAAACCCTAGCCGCACTCCAGAAAGTTGGGGAAAAGTTCGGTCGAAAGATCCTCCAAAAGTTTGCAAAAATCCCCTTTTATAATGTTGAATCGCGGCTTTAAAATTGGACTTATCGGGGGCTTCACACGGCCGTGTGGAATTTCCACACGCCCGTGTGAAGCTTCTGTCTCGGCTGGAAAATTAATTTCACACGGCCGTGTGGAATTTCCACATGCCCGTGTGTCTTCACTGGATGGCTGAAATTGCAAAACACACGGCCGTGTGGAATTTCCACACGCCCGTGTGACTTCTCTGGAACACTAGTCTTCAGCTGAACAGGCTTGGTACTTTGCCGAAACGCCTCCCGGGTCCATTGTTCTTCATCGAGGCCATTACTTGGGCACACAAGCAACGGTAGGTCGCGCCAATTGCTTCAAGTCTTCTTTCGCGAAATTCTCCTAAGTAACACGGATTGGACTTGTTGTGAATGCGACTGCCTTTGTGCCCCTCCAAAGGAGGTTGGCACACATCCACAAGTCCAAATACGTGCTTCGTTCCTTGCTTGGTCCGAGAACATCTCAACATTGGCAAGCGCGACCTAATTTCATTCTTCTTCTCCAATTAGGCTCCACAATACCTTCAATGCACAAGAGAACACAAATGCACACATTTAGTGATAAAATCTAATAAAAGGTATGCTTAATGTAAGATAATAACGCTTCGCGATACTATAACACAAGCACTTATCAAGTAATAGTAGATCTTTGCACGAGGTATTACTCGGCGATCCTGTACACTTGTCGGGAAGCACATCAAGTTTTTGCGCCGTTGCCGAGGACATCTAAAGAATTCTAGGAAACTTCTAGCTTATTACTCTAGCCATTCATTTATTTTCAATTTTCTTTTCTTTTCTTTCCTTTTGAGCGTAACTTCTATCTATTTTTCTTGATTTTACACGGTACCTTGCATGACATAAGCAAATCCATACAATTTGATTGAGCCGGATAGTGAAATCGAGAGGACCTTGCATCGAACGTTAAGAGAAGTTGGTGAGAACCCAATTGAACAAAACATTGAAGTTGAGGACTTGGCATCATCTATCATGGCCGAGGAAAGACAAACATTATCCGAGTATGAAAGGCCACAGTTCACGGGTGAAGAATTTAGTGTTCAAGCACCTACCATCGCCACCAATAATTTTGAAATCAAGGCAAGCACAATCGGCATGACCCAAAATTCAGTTCAGTTTAATGGCCTTGCTAATGAGGATGCTGACACACCCTTTTGCGTGTGTGTACCGCAAGTGCACGGGTTGTCGAAGTAATAATTACCCCGGTGAGTGGGTAGTCGAATCCACAGGGAACGGAAGTACTAGTAATGACTGATTCTTAGTTATCTAGTCGAAACAATAATATGGAGCAATTGAATGTAATATGTAAAATAAGAAAATCGCAAGAAAGAAAACAAATAAAAGGAAAAGGTAAAGGAGATCTCAATCAATGAAGATGAGATACTCGGGCAATGATCCCCCTAGGTTCTATCATGAAGTGCAAAACTAACTAAATGCTTCTAAACCAAGTTCTATGAGTCGAGGTAATCCAAGAACAATCGATCCCTGCTTCCAGGCCACCGATACTAGTCCCCTACAAGGTCCCAGCAGAGAATTCACTCAATCTCAACACCTCACACCCTATATGACCGCAATGAGTTTTAGGGATACCTAAGAGTGAAACCGATTCCTAAAATTAGATCTAACCCTACTTCTAGGCGAAAGATCCCTAACCCCTTACAAAAGTCCCGGCGGAGAAATCTATCAATCTCACACCTCACACCCCATATGGTTGCATAAAACTTAGGGAATACGGAGATAGGAAACACTCAATCGGAAGGGAAAGGGGACACTCCTCTATCTCAAGACTCACCCTCTCAACCCTCTTTAATCTTGTATGTTCTAATCCCTAATGGAGATCTCTCTCTCACCAAGGAAACAAATCAAGCATACCAAACAACCATACGAATTAATAAGGCATGCAAGCAATGATTAAACAAGATTAAAACTCAAATAAACTTGGAATTAAAAGAAAGCATAAAGAAAGTCAATACATGAATCGAAACCTAAGGTTCACATGCCCAAGTATCTACTAGGGTTTAGCCCTCCATGGGACTTATTACAAAGCAAAAGATAATGAAGTAAAAAGCAATGTAATCCATGAAAATAAACCCCCTCAAATTCGTGATGATAGCCTTGATGAATTGTTCAACGTCTCGAAGGAACCTTCTCCGAAGCTAGGTTACCAATGGCTCCCCGATGCTATCTCGTCGAAAGATCTATCGAAGTTAGTGAAGAACAACTCCCAATATCGCCAAAGACCTCGTCCTAGAAACCCTAGCCGCTCTTGCCTTCAAACGTGCGAAAAAAGTTATAAAAGAATCAGCGAGAAGGGCTATTTATAAGCCTGAATCGCGCCAACTGCGTGTCTTCACGCGACCGCGTGAGATCCCACGCGATCGCGTGGGCTGCAGAATTTCCACGCGGTCGCGTGAGATTTTGACGCGGTCGCGTAAACAGTAATTTTGCTACAGTACTGCTACAGTGAAATGAACAGTGTTTTCGCTACAGTACTCTTCATAAATATGATCCAAACTCTCTCATATTGAGGCCACATGGTCGGGCACACGTCCATATGGTGAGTTATAAGATTTCTTCTTCTTCGAATCATCATTTGAGAGCTTTAACTATCTTCACACAAGTTGGGACATGAAGGTGTGACTGCCTTTGTGCCCTTCCATCACACAAATCATCTTGAATTCTTAAGGAAGTTGGCACACACCCTCATGTGCATGATCCCCTCTTGTGCCTTGACACTTGTGTTGTACAAAAGCTCCCAACAATACGTCTTTATAACCCATCTTTGCTTCCTTTTCCTCCTTTAACACTTCCACAACCTAATTGCATAAAAGAACACCAAAATACACTTTATGAGACATAATCAATGGTAAAATGATGCTCAATGTATGTAAAACAAGTCGGTAAAACATGTATATTCAAGCACTTATCAGATGCACATAATCAACTTGCCCGTTTTCTCCAAATCTGCTCCACTTTCAAGATAAATGGAGTGACAGATGATGCAATCCTGTTGCGATTGTTCTCGTTCAGTCTTAGGGATGGGGCGTACCGATGGCTCACATCTTTACCACCGGGATCAATCAAAACTTGGAAAGACATGGTTGAAAAGTTTCTTGGGACATACTTTCCCCCAAGCAAGGCTGCGAAATTAAGGCAAGAAATTTCAACCTTTAAACAAGGGGAGTCTGAGACCTTATTCAAGGCCTATGAAAGGCTTAAGACCTCCTTCGAAGATGTCCTCATCATGGTTTTGCTTCATGGATGCGGGCACAAATCATCTACAATGGACTAAATTATGCTACCCGTCAACTCATTAATGCCGCGGCGGTGGATCACTTAGCAACAAGTACTTCAACGAGGCCGAGCAACTACTAGAATCCATGGCAAGAAATAAATCTCATTAGGCCTGAAGAGGAACACCACAAAAGGCGGAATTTATGAAGTCAATGCCAATGATGCTCTAGCTGCAAAGGTTGATACGTTGTCTAGGAAGCTCGACATGCTCATGTGTAGCAGTTTGAAATCTGAAACAGTGGTGAGTTGTAGCACTTGTGGTGGTGGACATGGATCTACCCAATGCCCTATTGCTAGCTCCTCCATCGTACCCATCAAGACCGTTGATTACATTGGGGGTCCAAGACCACAAGGGAACCCTTATAGCTCAACGTACAATCCAGGGTGGAAATACCACCCAAATGTTTCATGGAATCAAGGGAAACAACAATAAAAAGTTGGCCTCCCTCAGAACCCTCAAGTTCAACAACCTTTGCAAGAGAAGAGATTCACTACTGAAGATGTGCTTGCTATGTTCATGATTAACACTGAATCAAGGTTTAATAGCATAACCAGCACTATAGATACACAGTTTAGCAAAGTGAATGCTCAACCTGCCCAATATGCCAGGCAATTCAATGAATTTGGCTCCATCCTAAGAAATCTTCAAGCTTCTGTGCAGTCACTTGAGCATCAGGTGGGGCAACTTGCCAAGGCAAATTCTGAGCGGCCTTCAGGTAGTCTCCCTAGTTACACTGAAGAGAATCCCGAGGAGCACTTGAAAGCCATTTCCCTTAGAAGTTGGTGCCAAGTTGAGACAAGGATCGAAGTTGATCCAAGTGTCTAGGAGACCGGGCCCTAAAGAAAGATCCCAAGCCTGCTAAAAAAATCATTGGGGGTAGTGATCGGGGAGAAAACAATGAAAGCCACCTTAAGGGACAATCAAAACCACCCGAGTACAAGCCCCCAATCCCTTATCCGGCTAGGTGGAAGCAAGACAAAAAGGATATTCTATTCAGAAAGTTCATCAACATTTTTAAACAACTCCATATAAACATCCTGATAGTGGAAGCTTTAACTCAAATGCCCAAATATGGCAAGTTTCTAAAGGAGCTCCTCACCAATAAACGGAAATTAGAGGAGGAATGCACCATGGCACTCACGGGAAATTGTTTGGCCATATTGGAAAAGAAACTCCAACAAACATTGAAAGATCCCAGGAGCTTCATAATTCCTTGTGTTCTTGAAGGAGGAGTTCAAGAAAATGCATTAGCAGATTCAGGCTTAATTTTTGAAGATGTAGGCCAACTGCCCGATCAAGCCACTTGGAGGACACCGAAGACATTGTGTGACTCCACCAGTCCTTTCCTTCTGAGAGCTCACTTTCCTTTTCACTTTCTATTTCTTTTCGCTATTTTTCTTGGTTGATGGATGCTTCACTCGACGTCGTTTCTCCTTGTAGGTAGAACATGACGTCCATTTTTCTTCCTCTCCGCATTTTATGCTGCCATGGTGATGGCCACCCCGAGCTCATGCCCTACACGTTTTGCCACTAATATCTCGGGGATGTTCACGAAACCATCCTCCTTATTTTCAATGCATTAATTATTTCTATACTGCTGATCCCTGTACATTGAGGGCAATGTAATGCTTTAAGTGGGGGGTGGGTATGCATGTCTTAGTATCATCACTTTTCTCGTGAACTTGTATGAAAATTCTTGAAATTTCTGAATTGTTGCATGGCTGTAAAACCTAGGATGGCGTATTTAATTGTGATTATATTGTAGCTCGAAACCTTGACAAATGCTAAGCTTCTTATGACCTTGCACACTTGAGATTTTTGTGTCATTCTAGGCATTTCTCGCACTATTCCCCTAGGTAGAACCCTGGACATCTAGGCGAGGGACCACAACACCTTCGTGACCCTCTTAGTTGCTAACCCATTCTAGTGGATTCGCGCCTTGGCGTGTTAGAATGTCTTCTAATAGAGTTTTAAGGACCTTCTTCGTGGGTTTTTTGCAATGCGGTCAAAAAAAATAAAATAAAAAATAAAAAAAAACTTGGACAGTGCTCCTCTGCACTAATAGCGAAGTAACTTGGGGTTCTGGCTCCTAACCAGAGTGTTCCTCTCGCCAAAAGCTATAAGGACATGAGCGCGTTTACATGAATGTCCAAAGCTCCAGGTAATGTGGATTTGCAATTCATGTTAGTCCCGAAAAAAAAAAAAAAAAAAAAGAAAAAATTAAGCAATTGTGTACAGAAAATTAAAATTTGACCGGTGCTTGTTCAATAATAAGAGGAAGGATCCTTAGGACTCTACTAGAAGTATTTCTACCACCTCAAGGCCGTATTCCACTAAGTGGCGTGAATTGCTTCAAGAAGTGGTCCTTGGGGTCCTGTTTATCTCGTCTGGACTACAGGGCTTCGAAC
Organism: Dioscorea alata; assembly: GCA_020875875.1. Taxonomy (NCBI): domain Eukaryota; kingdom Viridiplantae; phylum Streptophyta; class Magnoliopsida; order Dioscoreales; family Dioscoreaceae; genus Dioscorea; species Dioscorea alata. The sequence goes on along the minus strand of CM037013.1, from coordinate 8,362,447 downwards.
TAGGGAATTTGCACACACACAGCACAACACGGCCAATGAATGGGTGGTGAAACGCGCTTGAATCGCTCACCCGCAAGTGCACGGGGTCGCCAAGTAATACCCCTCGTGCGAACACGAGGGGGTCGTATCCCCAAGGGCCCAAGAAGCCATCCTTACTTCCTTATCACAATGTTGTTTGACCTAATCGATCACTTGGAATAAGAACTACCAATAATCTACTAAAACAAAGAGCATGCAAATAGCAAGAATAAATACGGAGAGGAAAAATCAAGGTGAGAGAATGGCCACGGATGAGGATTCCCTCGGTGGCTACTAAAGTGCTAAGGATGCCCTAACTAGCATCCCCGGTCCTTATCTCCAACTGCTTTCCACTCCTTAGTGTCACTGCCTTTAAGTGTTCCCTCGGGTTGCACTCAGTGTTGCTCGGCATGCTACCCAAGGGGCGATCTGACTGTGCCCTAGCAAGTTGTCCCACCTGGGTCTCGAGAGACTGAATGGAGGCTTGGACATTCCTCAGTACAGTACCAAATTCATCCAATCTTTTGTCCACATTCTGGAACTTGGCCTCCGTAGTGATCATGAATCGTGCCAATACATCCTCAGTCGAGTATTTCTTTTCTTGGACCTGCTGGGGTTGAAATTGGGTGCCCTGGGGTGGTGGAGGTCTCTGTTGAGACTGTCCTTGGTTCCAAGACATGTTCGGAGGATTCCTCCACCCCGAGTTGTAGCTATTGCCGTATTGATTTCCCGGTCCTCGAGGACCTCCACCAACATAATCCACTGATTCCACGGGTGCAGAAGGAGCAATAAATATGGGGCACTGTGAAGTTGCATGCCCAGCACCGCAAGTATCAGAAGACAACACTGCCTTAGGGGTATAATTGGACCCCAACATGAACTGCTCAAATTTTTGTGTCAGTGCACTGACTGCCGCGTTGTTATCGGTGACATTCTTCGATAAAGCCTCAACCTTTGCAGTCAATGCAGTGGTCTCATTCACCTCGAACAGGGCGGCAACCTTTGGTCCCTTCTGCCGAGTGCTCTAGTGGCACTCATTGCTCGCCATGCTCTCAATTAGGGCCTCAGCTTCTTCATGCAATTTGTTACTCAGGGATCCGCCTGTAGCAGCATCAATCAGTTGCCTTGCTGAATAATTCAACCCGTTGCAGAACATCTGTACTCTCATCCAAGACTGGAATCCATGGTGAGGACATCTACGCAGCAAATCTTTGAATCTTTCATGGGCCTCAAACAGTGTCTCAGAATCTCCCTGCCGAAAAGATGATATCTCCTGTCTCAGTCTCGCAGCCTTACTCGGTGGGAAATATCGGGCCAAGAATGTCTCAACCATTTTCTTCCAGGTGGTGATGGACCCGGGAGCCAAGGAAGTGAGCCATCTGTATGCTGCTCCCCTCAAACTGAATGGAAACAGTCGCAATCTGATAGCATCATCTGACACCGAATTGATCTTGAATGTAGAGCAAATCTGCAAGAAGCGGGATAGGTGGGCATGTGGGTCTTCATCAGCTAGCCCATCAAACTGAACCGAATTTTGTATCATTCTAATCGTGCTCGCCTTGATTTCGAAATTATTAGCCGCCACAGCGGGTGCTTGCACACTAAACTCATCTCCGGTGAATTGTGGTCTCTCATAGTCCGACAAAGTCCTCCTAGGTTCGGCCATGACTGAGGGTTCACTAGACTCGACCCGAACTTCTTGTTGTCTCGAACTTTCGGTAACCTCTCTCAGACGTTGATGCAAAGTGCGTTCGATCTCGTTGTCGGGCTCAACTAGAATTGCTTGGCCCGCCCGAGTCATAAGATGGGTACCTCGCAAAATAAGTAAAGTCAAAACGAGCAAAAGATGAAGTGATGAAGTATATACAAGAATGTAAAAACGAACAAAATAAAATGGTCAAATCAACACGTTTTAAGTTTTCCGAATATTCCTCGTGGGTCCCAGGCAACGGCGCCAAAAACTTGGTGAAACGCGCTTGAATCGCTCACCCGCAAGTGCACGGGGTCGCCAAGTAATACCCCTCACGCGAACACGAGGGGGTCGTATCCCCAAGGGCCCGAGAAGCTATCCTTACTTCCTTATCACAATGTTGTTTGACCTAATCGATCACTTGGAATAAGAACTACCAATAATCTACTAAAACAAAGAGCATGCAAATAGCAAGAATAAATACGGAGAGGAAAAATCAAGGTGAGGGAATGGCCAAGGATGAGGATTCCCTTGGGGGCTACTAAAGTGCTAAGGATGCCCTAACTAGCATGCACGTGGGTGGTTTGGACCGGGAAACCCTAAATTAGACCAGCCCGATGGTCACGGCGTTGGTCCCTAATCCAATACAAGTATTGGAATACGGAATTGCTTCCGCCAAAATCCTTGTACGATTGCAAAGGGTTTAGTGGATTTCCCCAAGCTAGGGTTGAAACACAAACAAGGACAACCCTAACAATTGGAGGGGTACAAATACCCGATGGTCACGGTGTATTCGTACATGTATTCCCTTCCAAGCTTGGTGAGCCTAATACTAGGGCAATGGTCATGCAACCTAGCATTGTCTAGGAATTGACATATAGAGTTCTCATACATATCAAGGCATTCAAGAACCACCAAACAAGGATCACAAACCAAACCAAATACATAAACTAGAAAGAAGCATCCAAAATACACAAGTTCACCCCCAAGGTTCACCTACATCCGGTGACCTTGGGGTTAGTTGTTCATGATCACAAAGTAAGCAATCAAATACATAAAAACAACCAAAAGCATAATGAAAACACCCCCTGAAAAGATCAAGGCCGAATGACGCTTCCAAGGACGCCACCCAAGGAGTGGCTTCCTTTGTCAAACTTCCTCTCAAATGCAAATCGAAGGTGTGGATTCGTCGTCTCGTGCTCTCCCCGTCGTCCTCTCCGCAAGAAATGCCTCCAAAAGCCGGCCTCAAGCTCCCAAAGAAGATGGTGAAGTGTGTTGTTTCTCAAGACCTAGCCCCTTTCCCTCAAAATGGACTCCAAAACACTTAAAAACCTTTTCCAGTGTGCTATGCGGCCTCCTATGCGGTCCCGCATGCGGGGAGAGAAAATTTCCGAGAAAATCCCGAAATCGCGTAAGTTGCTACAGTAAAACTGCTACAGTACCGTATGCGCCCTCTGTAGTTCCCGTATGACAGCCCACATGAAGCTCCAGACTTAGCTGTTTCGCCAAAGGGTTCGTGCTACAGGATCTGCTACTGTAGTCGCTACAGTAACCCCCTAGGAAATAGTGTTTTCGTTGCCAATTTCTTCTCAAATTCTATCAATGAGCTCGAAGGGGTCACATCAGTACCTGTAACACGAAAGAAACCAATTCAGACCAAAAACGGGCGTCAACTCATAGAAAAATACGTAATACATACACCCGAATACATGGAAAATACGTATGTTTAGGCGTTTATCAAACATCCCCACACCTAAGCATTTGCTTGTCCTCAAGCAAACACACATGAAGAACAAGGGCACGATGATAAAACGACTAAACATACGACCTCAAGCTCAACGGTAAAGCACTGCACTAGCACAGGTGAAAAGAAATCTAGAAAGTGAGCTGTACAGTGAGTGATCGAGTAATGGTAGCCCTGTTTTATTCAAAGTGCTTCCGTGAGTGTGTGCCGGCTCCCAACCTTAACCTCCACACCCTGGATTACCCCAGGGGTCCATTCACCCCACATATGGTGAGAGTGGTATTAGGCAGTTAAAGACCTCTTCAATACTCAGTTAAAAGTCTTTTGAGTTCCTGAATAAAACTCTAGCACTTAAGCGACTATGTAAGAAGTTCCAGGGGACGCAACAGAGATACTTATTTACCTATTTACAAATATACATTTTTTTTTTCTGAGTCCGGCTAACATAGGCTGCACAAGAAATCTTTCAGAAGGATGCACATGCTGATTAGGCACAAGAGCCACCCAACCTACTCAATTATAGCCTACATAGACGCATTCATGCTGTGCCAGCAGAGGAATATTGCCATAGACTCCACTTTTTTTTTTTTTTTTTCGACTGTACACACTGTATCTCAGTCCCTTGGAAACCTGTCACACAAGTTCACTTAAGGCTACAGAAAACAAAAAAGGAACTCAAAAGCTCTTAAAAGAATATTGAAGAAAGAATTTAACAGTCCAATACCAAAATCATCATAATGGGTTGGTTGGAGTGTATAAGGTAGGAGCAATCATGATAGAGCATGACAAAGCACTAAAAATAAAACAGGGCATCATTCAAGCACAGTATAAAAATACAGCTCATTTCTTTCATTCTTTTAAGCTAGGAAGTGCTAAACATTAAAATCATGGCTATCATCGGTATTCATGCATGCAAAACTAGGAAAGTACCCTATCCCCACACCTAAAGTTGTACATTGCCCTCAATGTACATAAATCAGCAGAATAAGGTGCGAGACATGCCAGAAAAAATAAAAGAATGAGGTAAAGAAACTTCCCCAAGTGGTTGATGAAAGGAACATCCAAATATGCATGAACTGGGGAAAGCTGAGGGGCGCAAGGAGTGCGGAGCTTCTACAGTGATCAGTTCTGAAAATAGAGAGAAAGCAAATCACACCCCAAGAACAATAGAGAGCAGGGCAAGTAAGCACGAATCAAAAACGGGAAAGTACAGTTTAGGAGGGTGAGGGCCCTCACTAACTGAAAAGTACAACAATACAAACAAACAAGTCTAGAAATAAAAACCAGAACAAACAACAGGAAAAACTAAAGTGGTGCTGCGAGTCTAGAAATCTGGCGGGAGTGATGGCGCAAGGCATGTGGTAGCTGTGGAGGAGGTGCTGCGAGTCTAGAAATCTGGCGGGAGTGATGGCGCAAGGCATGTGGTAGCTATGGAGGAGGTGCCGACAGAAGATGAAGCACCGTGCCAAACCTCCTCTTCAACAAGAAAGCAAATCTTGTCTTGTAGGCATCGTTCTTGAATGTAGGCTCGCAAACGGGTGGTGGAGAGCTTCTCCTAACTCGCTTGGAAGCCACGTGTTTGATCGGCATCCGTACAAAACAAGAGAACCATCATCAAGCCAAAAAAAACTTGAGAAAATTGGTTAATGAAGAACAAAGGCTGATTTTTGGCTAGTGCTACAGTAATTTCGGGGAAATTTTGGTAGAGTTTCTTCTTGTAAAAGTGACAATCTAGATGTACAAAGCTTGGAATTCAAGAGAAATAAGTACAAGAAGCATTCACCATGTAAAACATCATGTTTTCCCACCATTTCAACCATCAAAATCAAAAGAATGGGTGATAAGAACACAAACCTTGAACTAGGGCATCAATGAGAAGATGAAGTGAAAATCGGCTAAAACCTTGATAAAACCTTGAAAATCTTCCAAAAATATGCTTGCTAGGATGAAGAGAGTGTTTGGATGCAAAAAGAATGAAGTAAAATGGTGGAGAGATGAAGGAGAAAAGAAGAGAAGTTTGATGAAAATTGAGTGAATAGTGAGGGGGTGGAGTGAAGAGAGGTAGAAGAAGAAATCGGGTGACCATGCGGCCCCCTATGCGGCTGCATGGTACCCCGCATAGCTCACGGGAAAAAACATGCGGCCTGCTATGCGGCCGCATAGCAGGCTGCATACCCCTCGGGAAAAATCATGCGGCCTGCTATGCGGCCGCATAGCAGGCCGCATACTTCTCTGGAAAATATATGCGGCCCCTTGTGCGGCCGCATGACAGGCCGCACAAGGCCCATGAATTTTTCAGCTCAAGAACTCAACCTAGCACTCAAAAATCACATGAAAACAAAGCCGAAACCACTCAAAAATCATTGAAAACATGGAGAATGAGGCACCAACATTCAAGGAAAAATACAAAGATCATGAAATCTATGGTGAAACAAGATGAAATAAATTATGGAATTCGACTAAACAACAACCACAAGCACAAAAATCAACAAGACTCAAACTCATAAGCACCACCACAAAAAAATACGAAAAACACCCAAACACACAAGCAAAGAATAAAAAGTAAGAATGATTGCAATGAATTGAAAGACTTGGGTTGCCTCCCAAGAAGCGCTTTTTTAATGTCTTTAGCTCGACATGACTTACCTTAATTCAAGGTGGGACAAAGGGTGAGAAGTACCTCCAATTTTCGATGAAGAATTGTTACCCGGAAAGTTCAATGAGAGGCATGAAAAAATCTTGAATTTCCCCCGGTCATCGAAGAACAAGTGGTCAACCTCCTCAGGTGACATTGTAGAAACATTCACCCCCCGCTTTTGCTTCTCTTTTTTCTTCCTCCATAATTTTTTTAAGGTTCTCTTCTCATTGGAATGTGGTGAAGATTTAACCTTTACTTGTGCAAGTTGTTGCAATGGTGGAGGGGGAGGCTCATCATCCGCAACATCATCCCCGAAATCTTCAAAGTACTCCTCCAATGGGTTCAAAGCGAGGACTTCCTGCACACAGTCGGAGATAATCACATCAGTTGTATCTGTGAAATAGAGAGTATCATCGTGATCAAGTGTACGTTTCATAGCTTCGGGGAGGGTGAAGACCACTTGTTCATCTCCGACCCTCAAAGTCATTTTTCCTCCTTTTACATCAATTAGTGCGCCAGCGGTGTTAAGAAATGGACGACCAAGGATCAACGGAACCTCCACATCGTCATCCACATCCAGAATTACAAAGTCAACTGGGATGATTAACTTATCTACCCGAACTAGAACATCTTCAACAATTCCCCGGGGTCTTCGCACTGAACGATCCGCAAGTTGCAAAGTCATTCTTGTGGGTCTCAAATTATCTAACCCCAACCTCAAGAACAAGTTATACGGCATAACATTAATGCTAGCTCCCGAGTCGGCCAAGGCACTTTCTTGCATTCCATCCCCGATCACAAAAGGGATAATGAAACTACCCGGATCATTGAGTTTCTTAGGTAATTTCTTTTGGATAATGGCCGAGCAATTTCCAGATAGAGTCACCGTCTCCAAGTCTTCAAGCTTTCTCTTATTGGTGAGAAGGTCCTTCATGAATTTAGTGTATTTCGGCATTTGTGAAAGTGCCTCCACCAAGGGGATGTTTATGTGAAGCTGCTTGAAGATGTTCAAGAATTTCTTGAATTGAGCGTCCTCTTTATCTTGTTTGAGCCTAGAAGGATATGGTACCACAGGTTTATACTCGGGCTCCCTCTTAGTTGAAGAACTCGGAACATTTCCCTTGTGCTTCCCCTCAATCTCATCAGTTACCTCATCACTTGGCTTAGGGTCTTCCCGGTCGGCTACCCTATCGTTGGAGGCACTTCGACCATCCCCGGTCCTTACCTCCAACTGCTTTCCACTCCTTAGTGTCACTGCCTTTAAGTGTTCCCTCGGGTTGCACTCAGTGTTGCTCGGCATGCTACCCAAGGGGCGATCTGACTGTGCCCTAGCAAGTTGTCCCACCTGGGTCTCGAGAGACTGAATGGAGGCTTGGACATTCCTCAGTACAGTACCAAATTCATCCAATCTTTTGTCCACATTCTGGAACTTGGCCTCCGTAGTGATCATGAATCGTGCCAATACATCCTCAGTCGAGTATTTCTTTTCTTGGACCTGCTGGGGTTGAAATTGGGTGCCCTGGGGTGGTGGAGGTCTCTGTTGAGACTGTCCTTGGTTCCAAGACATGTTCGGGGGATTCCTCCACCCCGAGTTGTAGCTATTGCCGTATTGATTTCCCAGTCCTCGAGGACCTCCACAAACATATTCCACGGGTGCAGAAGGAGCAATAAATATGGGGCACTGCGAAGTTGCATGCCCAGTATCGCAAGTATCACAGGACAACACTGCCTTAGGGGTAGAAATGGACCCCAACATGAACTGCTCAAATTTTTGTGTCAGTGCACTGACTGCCGCGTTGTTATCGGTGACATTCTTCGATAAAGCCTCAACCATTGCAGTCAATGCAGTAGTCTCATTCACCTCGAACAGGGCGGCAACCTTTGGTCCCTTCTGCCGAGTGCTCCAGTGGCACTCATTGCTCGCCATGCTCTCAATTAGGGCCTCAGCTTCTTCAGGCAATTTGTTACTCAGGGATCCGCCTGCAGCAGCATCAATCAGTTGCCTTGCTGAATAATTCAACCCGTTGCAGAACATCTGTACTCTCATCCAAGACTGGAATCCATGGTGAGGACATCTACGCAGCAAATCTTTGAATCTTTCATGGGCCTCAAACAGTGTCTCAGAATCTCCCTGCCGAAAAGATGATATCTTCTGTCTCAGTCTCGCAGCCTTACTCGGTGGGAAATATCGGGCCAAGAATGTCTCAACCATTTCCTTCCAGGTGGTGATGGACCCGGGAGCCAAGGAAGTGAGCCATCTGTATGCTGCTCCCCTCAAACTGAATGGAAACAGTCACAATCTGATAGCATCATCTGACACCGAATTGATCTTGAATGTAGAGCAAATCTGCAAGAAGCGGGATAGGTGGGCATGTGGGTCTTCATCAGCCAGCCCATCAAACTGAACCGAATTTTGTATCATTCTAATCGTGCTCGCCTTGATTTCGAAATTATTAGCCGCCAGAGCGGGAGCTTGCACACTAAACTCATCTCCGATGGTCACGGTGTATTCGTACATGTATTCCCTTCCAAGCTTGGTGAGCCTAATACTAGGGCAATGGTCATGCAACCTAGCATTGTCTAGGAATTGACATATAGAGTTCTCATACATATCAAGGCATTCAAGAACCACCAAACAAGGATCACAAACCAAACCAAATACATAAACTAGAAAGAAGCATCCAAAATACACAAGTTCACCCCCAAGGTTCACCTACATCCAGTGACCTTGGGGTTAGTTGTTCATGATCACAAAGTAAGCAATCAAATACATAAAAACAACCAAAAGCATAATGAAAACACCCCCTGAAAAGATCAAGGCCGAATGACGCTTCCAAGGACGCCACCCAAGGAGTGGCTTCCTTTGTCAAACTTCCTCTCAAATGCAAATCGAAGGTGTGGATTCGTCGTCTCGTGCTCTCCCCGTCGTCCTCTCCGCAAGAAATGCCTCCAAAAGCCGGCCTCAAGCTCCCAAAGAAGATGGTGAAGTGTGTTGTTTCTCAAGACCTAGCCCCTTTTCCTCAAAATGGACTCCAAAACCCTTAAAAACCTTTTCCAGTGTGTTATGCGGCCCCCTATGCGGTCCCGCATGCGGGGAGAGAAAATTTCCGAGAAAATCCCGAAATCGCGTAAGTTGCTACAATGTCGCTACAGCGAACTGCTACAGTACCGTATGCGGCCTCTGCAGTTCCTGCATGACAGCCCGCATGAAGCTCCAGACTTAGCTGTTTCGCCAAAGGGTTCGTGCTACAGGATCTGCTACAGTAGTTGCTACAGTACCCCCCTATGAAATAGTGTTTTCGTTGCCAATTTCTTCTCAAATTCTATCAATGAGCTCGAAGGGGTCACATCAGTACCTGTAACACGAAAGAAACCAATTCAGACCAAAAACGGGCGTCAACTCATAGAAAAATACGTAATACATACACGCGAATACATGGAAAATACGTATGTTTAGGCGTTTATCAATGGGTGAATGATCTCAAATGGTCTTTGCTTAGTATTTTTGAGTTTCGTTTTGGCTACGATATTTTCATCTCTTGCCTGAGGTTGTGTATTTAGTCACTTATCAGTATCCCTGGTTTTCATGTCCATTTGCTTGGGGAAAAGCAAATGCTTAAGTGGGGGGTATTTGATAAGTGCCTAAATGCATCATGTTTTAGCGATAATATTCTTGTACTTTCGTGAAACTTATGTGAATTCTCGATGACATTTTGCGCACTTGATGTTTTTATTTTCGTTTCAGGGTTTCGAGGACCAAGTGCGCGTGATCGAACCATTTTTGTGTCGTTTCGGGGAAGATTGAAGAAGAAATGAAGACTTAGAGTACCCCAGAAGCCGACGCGCCGCACACGGAGCCATTTCTCTGGTCGTGTGCGGCGACTGTGCGGCCCGCACAGTGGCCGCACGGCTCAGCCAGTGAGCTGTGCGGCCTAGTGTGCGGCCGCACACCTGGCCGCATGCCCTGGCCAGAGAGCCGTGCAGCCTCGTGTTTGGAGGGAGTTGTTCTCTATCCGGCCTCCACTCCACCATACACCATTCTCATCACCTTTGGAAGGATTTGGAGGGATTTTTGGGTTGATTTGAAGGAGAGAAGAAGGGGAAGACGTGGAGAAGCTTGATAGGGCTCACCGGCGCGGATCCGACGAGCCACACCATCAACCCTAGTCGACATCATTGAGGGAGTTTTTCTTGTTTTTTTTTTATTTGATGGATCCTTTGTATGATGAGCTCCTTAGCTTTGTGATGTCAAACTAAACCTCCCAAGGCCATCGGGCTCCAGGTGAACATTGGGAGGATACTTTGTATGAATGATGTTTATGTTGTTTTAAATGAATGTGTCGGTTTTCTTGTTTGGTTTTAATTCATCATCTTGTTGTTCATTCTACAATGGATGGATTCCGTAGAATTGATTCTGAATGATACTTGTTTGGCGGGATGCTAGCTTGTGTTAGGTCACATGGTGAGTTAAAGAGGGATCCCTGTATTAATTCACCGGAGGTTCCGGGTGTTAATATTCTCCCACGTGTTTAGGGTTAATTTAGCCGAGAGAGTGCATTAGATTAACCCTAATCAAGATCCTTGTTCTCATTGACATCGTAGGGGTATTTTCTGGATAGAGAAACCCGTACTGGATTAGGGCTACACTACGGAGGTTCCGGGGTAGTCGACGTCCGAGTCTAGCGGATCAAAACCAAACCAACCTTAGTTTATTGAATTCCATGGTCATTCGTTCTTAGTTTCCTCCCAGGGGAATCCTCACCCGAGGCCTTCCCCAATTATTGGCTTCTTCATCTCTATCTTTATTCCGGATTGAGCTTTAGTTTACTTGCATTTCTTTACTTGTTTTTATTATTTAAATTTGCATCAACCCTGTTTCGATCGACTAGAAAGTGACCCCCAAAAGGAAGTAATAGTAGACTCGGGTGCTAGGGAATACGATCCTCCTTGTGAGGTTATTACTTGATGACCCGTGCACTTACGGCCGGGGAGCCGCGTGCTAGCTTTTTAGCCTGTCGCGCGGCCACTCATCAGGTTTTTGGCGCCGTTGCCAGGGAGCATCTAAGAATACTAAGAAAACTTTTGGATCATTACTCTAGTCATTTCGCTTTCATTTGTAATTATCCATCTTTTGTTGTTTTTGTTTTCATTGTGTGTATACATATTCCCTAATATCTCTTATTGCCTTTTGTTTTCTCAGGCATTCTGTGTATGACTCGCGCAAATCCTAAGGGGTTGGTAGAACCGAACAAAGAAATTGAGCGCGTCGTACATCAAAGATTGAGAGAAACTCAAGTTGGGTCACCCTCAGGATCAGTTGAAGCACCAGAGGAAATTTCAATTGCAATGGCCGAGGAAAGGAGAACACTGTCAGATTATGAGAGACCACAGTTTACGGGTGGAGAATTTAGCGTGAAAGCACCAGGTGTTAGTGCTGGAAATTTTGATTTGGCCAGACCAATCGGCATGATACAGAACACAGTACAGTTTGACGGTTTGGCCGATGAGGACCCGAATGAACACCTATCTCAATTCCTCCAAATGTGCTCGACATTTAAAGTCAATAGCCTATCTGATGATGCAGCTAGACTCCGTCTTTTCCTATTCAGTTTGCGGGGCGCCGCTTACAGGTGGCTCACATCACTTACCCCTGGATCCATCAAGACATGGGAGGAAATGGTGAACAAATTTATGGGCCGATACTTCCCCCCGAGCAAAGCTGCAAGATTAAGGCAAGAGATCTCTGCCTTTAGTCAAAGAGACTCCGAAACCCTCTTTGAAGCCCATGAGAGATTTAAAGATCTCTTGCGAAAATGTCCACATCATGGCTTCGAAGCTTGGATGCGAGTACAGATACTGTATAATGGTTTGAGCTACCAGAATCGTCAACTCATTGATGCCGCAGCCGGTGGATCCTTGAGTGGTAAATACCCCGAAGATGCCGAAGAATTAATTGAGAACATGGCACGAAATGAATCACATTGGGGTTCGAGGGCAAAAATGACTCAAGCTCGAGAAGTTCATGAAATAGACAGTAAGACCACTCCAGATGCGAAGCTCGAAGCACTAGCAAAGCAAGTGAGTTTACTTATGTCCGAAAGAACCGAGCGTTCGAGCACAAGTGTCAAGCAAGTAATGAACTGTGGAACTTGTGGAGGGGGGCATGATGTTTCTAGTTGCCCCATTGCAGTCCCCGATGTCGCCCTAGTTGAACATGTTGACTATGTGAATCTGGGACAGAAATTTCAAGGAAACCCCTATGGTAGGACATACAACCCCGGGTGGAGAAATCACCAAAATTTCAATTGGGAAAATCAAGGCCAACAGAAATTTTCAGGCACAGTCATCACAAGCACCTCCAACGGAAAAGAAATTCACTACTGAAGATGTCCTAGCTAAATACATGCAAATCACCGATGCAAGGTTGAACACACTTGAAACAACAGTGAGAAACATGCAAGCTTCAATCCAGGGCATCGAAAATCACTTGGGACAGATTGCGGCATCCATGGCAGAAAGAACACCGGGTAGTCTCCCTAGCAACACTGAGACTAACCCATGAGAACATGTACAAGCTATCACTTTGAGGAGTGGTAGAGAAGTTGAGGTTCGGCCAACTCCTAGGCCAACTGAAAACAAGGAAAAGAACATGGTGAGAAGCACTCCCTCCGTGGGTGGGGATGAAGCTAATGACAGCCATGACAATTCGATTGAACCTCAAAACAAAGAAAAAAAAATTGTTAGAGCACCGACCAAAGATCCCCTATCCGGCGAGACTCAATAGGGATAAGGAGGACACTCAATTCAAAAAATTTTTGGAGATGATCAAGCAACTTCACATTAATCTTCCACTTGTCAAGGCCTTTGCTCAAATGCCAAAATATGCCAAGTTTATGAAGGAGTTTCTTACAAATAGGAAGAAACTTGAAGAAGCATCTACGGTGTCTCTTGGTGAGAGTTGTTCGGCAATTATCCAAAGCAAATTACCTGAGAAAATCAAAGACCCGGGTGGTCTAGTTGTGGAATGTCATTTTGGGGACTCGCTTGTAGAGAAAGCCCTCGCCGATTCCGGTGCAAGCATAAATGTTATGCCCTACAAGCTTTTCTTAAAACTGGGCCTTCAAGACTTAGAGCCGACACGGATCACCATACAACTTGCGGACCGGACTGTTAGACACCAGCGTGGCATTGTGAGCGATGTGATTGTGAAAGTTGGTGGTCTAGTCTTTCCGGCTGATTTTGTTATCCTTGATGTTGATGACGCTACTGAGGTCCCCATCATACTTGGCCGGCCTTTCCTCGCCACATCCCGTGCCTTGCTGGATATCCAAGATGGGAAAATGACCTTGCGAGCCGTGGATGAGGAAGCCACTTTTAAAATTCCCGAGGCAATGAAGCACCCCAAGGAGCTTGATGACACTTCCTATGCACTAGATGATACAGAGCTACAAGTTGCAGATTGTGTGCATGAAGTCCTTATGATGAACCCCCTTGATGAATTATTACAAGATGTTGATATTGAGGAGGAAGAAGCACCAAAGAAGGCACAAGAAAACCCTCCTCACACATATCCGGACAAGGCACATGGGAGAAGCAAAGGAGAGCATTCATGGAAGCGAGCATGGAAAAAAGTGACTCCTAAGGTTAGTAAGGCAAGCACGAACTGTCATGAAAAAGTACACATGGCCTGCTTCGTCGGCTTAGGTATGCATAATGTTGATTCTCTCCTTTCCTTGAATTTGCCGGCGGGGTCATCATTTGCTTCCATGGGAAATTCAGGTAAAATCTCTACCTTTGAACCACCTTGATGATGAGAAACTTGAATGTCAGGCTCGTGACGCTAAACAAGCGCTTGTGGGAGGCAACCCATGATTTTTACAATTCTGTACTTTTTCATTTTCGTATTTTGGTTATGCATGAATTTGGTTTGAATTGTGAGCCCTCCTCTTCATTCGTTCTTGGTATGCTTTATTGTGTATGTCTTTGTTTCCTCCCCATCTCTGTGAAATCCCATTTGTTTTGTGTTTTTCAACATGTATCGATTGTCCGAGATGAGTTTCCTTGCGTTTGTATTGTCGAAGAATCATTTTGGTGTGGAGATAGCTTTTCTCTGAGATTTTTCAGGGGCTCTGTGTGGCCACTGCGTGGGCCGCACAGTGCCCGCGCACCTCTGCCAGAATAGCGTGCGGCCTTGTGTGCGGCCCGCACACCAGCCGCACGCCCCTGCCAGAGATGCGTGCGGCCTGGTGTGCGGCCCGCACACCTGGCCGCACAAGGGCGTGCGGATGGTCTACCACCCGCACGCTGGCCCCAGTTTTCCTGCAACAATGCTTTTCTTTCCGGCTTTTCTCCACCTTTTGGCTCGCATTTTGATCGTATCACCTCCCTCGCATCTTTTCAACGTTAAAAACATTTTCAAAACCCCATTTCCTTTCATATTTTTGAGGTGATTTCTTGGAACTTTGCTGGAGTTGTTATGTTCCACCCCTTCTTTTGAAGTCATTGCTGGCACATTTCAGATATTTTGCCATTGCTTGATCTTTATTTTTGAAGATGTAGGCCAACTGCCCGATCAAGCCACTTGGAGGACACCGAAGACCTTGTGTGACTCCACCAGTCCTTTCCTTCCGAGAGCTCACTTTCCTTTTCACTTTCGATTTCTTTTCGCTATTTTTCTTGGTTGATGGATGCTTCACTCGACGTCGTTTCTCCTTGTAGGTAGAACATGACATCCATTTTTCTTCCTCTCCGCATTGTATGCTGCCATGGTGATGGCCACCCCGAGCTCATGCCCTACACGTTTTCCACTAATATCTCTATACTGCTGATCCCTGTACATTGAGGGCAATGTTCTGCTTTAAGTGGGGGGGTGGGTATGCATGTCTTAGTCTCATCACTTTTCTCGTGAACTTGTATGAAAATTCTTGAAATTTCTGAATTGTTGCATGACTGTAAAACTTAGGATGGCGTATTTAATTGTGATTATATTGTAGCTCGAAACCATGATAAATGCTAAGCTTCTTATGACCTTGCACACTTGAGATTTTCGTGTCATTCTAGGCATTTCTCGCAATATTCTCCTAGGTAGAACCCAGGACATCTAGGCCAGGGACCACAACAACTTCGTGACACTCTTAGTTGCTAACCCATTCTAGTGGATTCGTGCCTTGGCATGTTAGAATGTCTTCTAATAGAGTTTTAAGGACCTTCTTCGTGTTTTTTTTTGCAATGCGGTCAAAAAAAAAAAAAAAAAAAAAAACTTCGACAGTGCTCCTCTGCCCTAATAGCGATGTAACTTGGGGTTCTGGCTCCTAACCAGAGTGTTCCTCTCGCCAAAAGCTATAAGGACATGAGCGCATTTACATGAATGTTCAAAGCTCCAGGTAATGTGGATTTGCAATTCATGTTAGTCCCAAAAAAAAAAAAAAAAAAAAGAAATAATTAAGCAATTGTGTACAGAAAACTAAAATTTGACCGGTGCTTGTTCGATAATAAGAGGAAGGATCCTTAGGACTCTACTAGAAGTATTTCTACTACCTCAAGGCCGTATTCCACTAAGTGGCGTGAATTGCTTCAAGAAGTGGTCCTCGGGGTCCTGTTTATCTCGTCTGGACTACAGGGCTTCGAACTAGGGAACTTGCACACACACAGCACAACACGGCCAATGAATGCGTGAATGATCTTCAATGGTCTTTGCTTAGTATTTTTGAGTTTCGTTTTGGCTACGATATTTTCATCTCTTGCTTAAGGTTGTGTATTTAGTCACTTATCAGTATCCCTGGTTTTCATGTCCGTTTGCTTGGGGACAAGCAAATGCTTAAGTGGGGGGTATTTGATAAGTGCCTAAATACATCATGTTTTAGCGATAATATTCTTGTACTTTCATGCAACTTATGTGAATTCTCGATGACATTTTGTGCACTTGATGTTTTTATTTTTGTTTCAGGGTTTCAAGGACCAAGTGCGCGTGATCGAACCATTTTCGTGTCGTTTCGGGGAAGATTGAAGAAGAAATGAAGACTTGGAGTACCCCGGAAGCCGACGCGCCGCACACGGAGCCATTTCTCTCGGCCGTGTGCGGTGACTGTGCGGCCCGCACAGTGGCCGCACGGCTCAGCAAGTGAGCTGTGCGGCCGCACACCCTGGCCAGAGAGCCGTGCGGCCTCGTGTGCTGCCCGCACACCAGGCCGCACAAGGTGGCCAGAAGAGCGCGCGTGCGGCCCGCACGACCCCCGCACGCTCTCGGGTTTATAAAAGGTTTCTTCAAGGGTTTTTGAAGGGAGTTGTTCTCTATCCGGCCTCCACTCCACCATACACCATTCTCATCACCTTTGGAAGGATTTGGATGGAGTTTTGGGCTGATTTGAAGGAGAGAAGAAGGGGAAGACGTGGAGAAGCTTCATAGGGCTCACCGGCGAGGATCCGACGAGCCACACCATCAACCCTAGTCGACATCTTTGAGGGAGTTTTTCTTGTTTTTTTTAATTGATGGATCCTTTGTATGATGAGCTCCTTAGCTTTGTGATGTCGAACTAAACCTCCCAAGGCCACCGGGCTCCCGATGAACCTTGGGAGGAAACTTTGTATGAATGACCTTTATGTCATTTTAAATGAATGTGTTGGTTTGCTTGTTTGGTTTTAATTCATCATCTTGTTGTTCATTCTACAATGGATGGATTCCGTAGAATTGATTCTGAATGATACTTGTTTGGCGGGATGCTAGCTTGTATTAGGTCACGTGGTGAGTTAAAGAGGGATCCATGTAT
The DNA here is from genome assembly GCA_020875875.1 of Dioscorea alata. Classification (NCBI taxonomy): domain Eukaryota; kingdom Viridiplantae; phylum Streptophyta; class Magnoliopsida; order Dioscoreales; family Dioscoreaceae; genus Dioscorea; species Dioscorea alata. The sequence continues at coordinate 8,345,591 of CM037013.1, read as the reverse complement.
TAATACGCCGGAGGTTCCGGATGTTAATATTCTCCCACGCGTTTAGGGTTAATTTAGCCGAGAGAGTGCATTAGATTAACCCTAATCAAGACTCCTTGTTCTCATTGACATCGTAGGGGTATTTTCTGGATAGAGAAACCCGTACTGGATTAGGGCTACAATACGGAGGTTCCGGGGTAGTCGACGTCCGAGTCTAGCGGATCAAAACCAAACCAACCTTAGTTTATTGAATTCCATGGTCATTCGTTCTTAGTTTCCTCCCAGGGGAATCCTCGCCCGAGGCCTTCCCCAATTATTGGCTTCTTCATCTATATCTTTATTCTGGATTGAGCTTTATTTTACTTGCATTTCTTTAATTGTTTTTATTATTTAAATTTGCATCAACCCTGTTTCGATCGAGTAGAAAGTGACCCCCAAAAGGAAGTAATAGTAGATCTCGGGCCCTAGGGAATAAGACCCTCCTTGTGAGGTTATTACTTGATGACCCGTGCACTTGCGGCCGAGGAGCCGCGTGCTAGCTTTTTAGCCTGTAGCGCGGCCACTCATCACGGGATGCTAGCTTGTATTAGGTCACTTGATGAGTTAAAGAGGGATTCATGTATTAATACACTGGAGGTTCCGGGTGCTAATAGCCTTCCGCGCGTTTAGGGTTAATTTAGCCGAGAGTGCATTAGATTAACCCTAATCAAGACTCCTTGTTCTTATTGACATTGTAGGGGTCTTTTCTGGATAGAGAAACCCGTACTGGATTAGAGCTACACTACGGAGGTTCCGGGGTAGTCGACATCCGAGTCTAGAGGGCCAAAACCAAGCCAACCCTAGTTTTATAATTACCATGGTCTTTCGTATTTAGTCTCCTCCCTGGGGAATCCTCGCCCAAGGCCTTCCCCAATTATTGGCTTCTTCGTCTCTAACTTTATTCCGGATTGAGCTTTATATTATTTGCATTTCTTACTTGTTTTTATTATTTTAATATTTCTTCAACCTTGTTTCGATCGACTAGAAAGTGACTCCCAAAAGAAAGTAATAGTAGATCTCAGGCCCTAGGGAATACGACCCTCCTTGTGAGGTTATTACTTGACGACCCGTGCACTTGCGGCCGGGGAGTCGCGTGCTAGCTCTGTAGCTAGTCGCAGGCTTGCTCATCAAGTTTTTGGCGCCGTAGCCGAGGAACATCAGAGAATACTAGGAAAACTTTTGGATCATTGCTCTAGTCACTTCACTTTCATTTGTAATTATCCATCTTTTCTTGCTTCTATTTTCTATCCTTTGTACATATCAACTAACATCCTTTTTTAATTTTTGTTTTCCAGGTGCACCGTTATACTTCTCCGCATTGATGGATCGATACCTGAGTGAACCTGCATCACACTATTTAGATCAATGGGCAAGGCAGTTCTTGGTTCATGATGAGATCTTTAACTTAAGCATTCTGAATCAGAAAGAAAGTAACTTTAGCAACAACGAAATTTTCTCGCAGTTCATGAATAAAGCCGAGTGTTTAGAATTTGCAAGAGTTGGGACTCATGACCAACAGCCGAGCACAGTTGATGAGTATACCAGCCCTCTACATTCTAAAGAGTTTGTGTATGAGATGAAAAGGGAATCGGAATCGGAAAGCTCCATAGATGAAATGGAAGAATTTGTGAGAATACAACGTGATAACATGAACAGGCTAAAGCCATCTATCGATGAACCACCAGAATTGGAGTTGAAAGAATTACCCCTGCACCTTGAGTACGCATTTCTTGAAGAGAATTCTAAGCTACCGGTAATAATTTCCTCCAGTCTTTCAACAGAAAACAAGAATGAACCGTTAAAAGTATTGAAGAAACATAAGAAAGCCTTGGCATGGAAGATTTCAGACATCAGGGGAATAAATCCATCTTTCTGCACTCATAAGATTTTAATGGAAGACAACCATAAGCCGTCGGCCCTCCCACAAAGGAGGTTGAACCCGAATATGAAAGAAGTGGTGAAAGCTGAAGTGATCAAACTGCTAGACGCCGGCATAATCTACCCAATCTCTGATAGTGCTTGGGTCAGCCCCACCCAGATGGTACCAAAAAAAGGGGGCATGACGGTAGTGACCAACGAGAAGAACGAGCTCATTCCTACTAGGCAGGTCACTGGTTGGAGAGTCTGTATTGATTACAGGAAACTCAATGAAGCCACTCGTAAGGATCACTTCCCTATTCCATTCATTAATCAGATGCTCGAAAGATTTTCCGGGCACGAGTATTATTGCTTTCTAGATGGTTTTTCTGGATATTTTCAAATTCCCATATCTTCTGAAGACCAAGAAAAAACTATTTTCACCTGTCCTTATGGTACGTTTGCTTATCGTAGTATGCTTTTCGGGTTATGCAATGCCCCTACCACATTTCAGAGATGCATGCTTGCTATCTTCGAGGATATGGTTGAAAAAACGATGGAAGTGTTCATGGATGATTTTTCTGTATACAGAAGCTCATTTGATTTATGTTTGAAGAACTTGGAGCATGTCTTGGAACGATGTGAGGAAACCAACTTAGTGCTGAGCTGGGAAAAATGCCACTTCATGGTAAAGGAAGGGATAGTTTTGGGACATAAAATTTCGGGTGATGGCATTGAAGTAGACAAGGCAAAAATCTCTGCCATTGAGAAGCTCCCTCCTCCAACATCTATCAAGGCCATTAGAAGTTTTCTGGGGCATGCCGGATTTTACAGGAGATTCATAAGAGATTTTTCTACGATTGCAAAACCATTGACCAAGCTACTCGAGAAGGATGTGCCATTCCATTTCAACCCGAACTGCTTGACTGCTTTCACTACTCTAAAGAATCAACTTATCTAGGCACCTATCCTCGTCGCACCAAACTGGGAGCTACCATTCGAATTAATGTGTGATGCTAGTGATTTTGCAGTGGGAGCAGTTCTGGGGCAAATGAAAGACAATCATTTCCATCCTATTTATTATGCAAGGAAAACTCTCACCGGGGCTCAGGAAAATTATACTACCACTGAAAAGGAACTCCTTGCAGTGGTCTTTTCTTTCGACAAGTTCAGGCCTTATTTAGTGCTTTCCAAAGTGGTGGTTCACACTGATCATTCAGCACTTCGATTTCTCTTGAGTAAGACTGATGCTAAGCCACGTTTGATCCGTTGGGTGCTCCTGCTTCAGGAATTTGACTTGGAAATCAAAGACAAGTGGGGTGCTGAAAACTTAGCTACTGATCATCTGTCTCGATTAGAGAACAACTACTCATCATCCAACATGGATGTCGAGATCAATGACTCCTTTTCGGAGGAACAACTATTCCATGTTCGGGTGGTTCAAGAAGAAGAGCAACCCTGGTTCGCAGATATTGCTAATTATCTGGTAGCAAGCGTTCTCCCAAAGTGGTTCAGTTATAACCAAAGGAAGAAATTTTTCGCTGATCTTAAGCATTACATTTGGGAGGAACCTTATTTGTTCCGCGTCTATGCCGATCAGGTGGTTAGGTGGTGTATATCTCGACAAGAAGGGAGGAACATTATCATGTATTGCCATGAAGGCCCAACTGGGTGGGGGGGGGGGAGGGAGGAACATTATCATGCATTGCCATGAAGGCCCAACTGGGGTGGGGGGGGGGGGGGGGGGGCGGGGCACTACAACACCAATCAAACAACTAAAAAAATTCTTAACGCTGGTTTCTTCTGGCCCACTATTTTTCTAGACACGCAGAAGCATATTCAGTCCTGTGACCGCTGCCAAAGAACTGGGAACATTTCACGCCGGGATGAAATGCCTCAGAATGCTATTCAGGTTTGTGAGGTTTTTGATGTGTGGGGAATTGATTTTATGGGCCCATTTCCAAACTCCTGGGGACACAAGTTTATTCTGGTCGCAGTGGACTATGCATCTCGTTGGGTGGAAGCTCAGTCGTTGCCATCTAGTGATGCTCGTGTTGTTGTGCAATTTTTGAAGAGGTTGTTCTCAAGGTTTGGAATGCCACGAACAATTATCAGTGACCGCGGAGCACATTTTTGTAATTATCAGTTTGCAAAGATCCTGAAGAGATACGGCGTTTCCCATTACACATCTACTGCTTATCATCCACAAACTAGTGGTCAAGCTGAAGTTTCTAACTGAGAACTCAAGCGAATTTTGGAAAAAACTGTGGCTCATCATCGCAAAGATTGGGCAGACCATCTAGATGATGCTCTTTGGGCTTACCATACAGCTTACAAGACGCCTACTGGGAGCAGTCCATATCGCTTGGTCTATGGCAAGGCTTGCCATCTCCCGGTTGAGCTCGAACACAAAGCATTTTGGGCCACAAAATTCTTGAACTTTGATTTCAACCTGGTGGAGGAAAAAAGGAAATTGTAACTGGATGAGCTTGAAGAGTGGAGGGCTTTGGCCTATGAGAACTCAAGATTATACAAAGAAAAAGTGAAACGTTTCCATGACAAAAACATAAAACAGGACAAGAAGTTTGAGGAGGGGGATCAAGTGTTGCTATACAATGCCCGACTTCATCTATTCCAGGGAAGCTTAAATCACGATGGTCAGGACCATACACAGTAATGAGTATCTCTCCTCAAGGCGTAGTCAAGATCATTCATCGGGAGAAAGGTCAATTCAAGGTAAATGGGCATCGCCTCAAGCTATATTTCGGTAACAACTCATTACCTCCCGATTCATCAGGTAAAATCTTTCCCTTTGTACCTCATTAACTCGAGGCATTCGAACGTCACGCTCACGACGCTAAACAAGCGCTTGTGGGAGGCAACCCATGATTTTTACAATTCCGTACTTTTTTCATTTTCGTATTTTTTGTTATGCATGAATTAGGTTTGGATTGTGAGCTCTCCTCTTCATTCGTTCTTGGTATGCTTCATTGTGTATGTCTTTGTTTCCTCCCCATCTCGGTGAAATCCCGTATGTTTTGTGTTTTTCAACATGTATCAATTGTTCGAGATGAGTTTCGTCGCGTTTGTAATGTCGAAGACTAGTTTTGGTTTGAAGATAGCTGATTTTTGAGCATTTTGTAGGGCTCTGTGCGGCCACTGTGTGGCCGCACAGAGGCCGCATGCCCCTGCCAGAAGGGTGTGCGGGCTGGTGTGCGGCCCGCACACCAGCCGCACGCCTCAGCCAGAGGAGCGTGAGGCCTGGTGTGCGGCCCGCACACCAGGCCGCACATGCTTGGCAGAAGACCGTGCGGGCTGATGTGCGGCCCGCACATTGGCCCCAGTTCTGCTGCAGAAATGCTTTTCTTTCCTGCTTTTCTCCACCTTTTGGCACTCGCTTTGATCTTTTCACCTCCCTCGCATCGTTTTCAACGTTAAAAACATTTTTAACACTCAATTTCTTTCCGTACGTTCGAGGTGATTTCTTGGTTTTTAGTTTCCCGCCCGAATTGGATCCTCGGGGGGTTTGCGACGATTTTTTATTTTGATCGTGATCATGTGGTTTCCGCTTCACTTATTTTTCTAAACTCGTGTTCTTACATTTCAGCATGTTGCCATTGCTTGATCTTTATTTTTGGAGATGTAGGTTAACTTTCCGATCAAGCCCCTTGGAGGAGACACAGAAGACCTTGAGCGGTTCCATCAGTCCTTTCACTCCGAGAACTCACTTTCCCTTTCACTTTTTGTTTCTTTTCTTTATTTTTGTGTGGTTGATGGATGCTTGACTCGACGTCTTTTCTCCTTGTAGCTAGAACAAGACGTCCATTTTTCTTCCTCTCCACCTTGTGTGCTGCCATGGTGTTGGCCACCCCGAGCTCGTGCCCTGCAAGTTTCCTTACTAAATTCTCGGGGAAGTTCACGAAACCATCCTTCTTATTTTTATTGCACTAATTTTTCTGCACTGCTTATTCTTGTACATTGAGGGCAATGTACTGCTTTAAGTGGGGTGTGGGTATGCATGTCTTAGTTTCATTATTTATTTTGTGAACTTGTATGAAACTTTTTGAAAATTTTTGAATTGTTGCATGATTGTAAAACCTAGGATGGCTTATCTAATTATGATTGTATTATAGCTCGAAACTGTGATAAATGCTAAGCTTCTTATGACCTTGCACACTTGAGATTTTCGTGTCATTCTAGGCATTTTTTCGCACTTTTCCCTTAGGTAGAACCCTGGACACCTAGGCGAGGGACCACAGCACCTTCGTGACCCTCTTAGTTGCTAACCCATACTAGTGGTTTCACGCCTTGATGTGTTAGAATGTCTTCTAATAGTGTTCTAAGGACCTTCTTCTTGTTCCTTCTTGCAATATGGTCGAAAAAAAGGGGGGAAAGTTGAATAAAAGCGTGGACAGTGCTCCTCTGACCTAATAGCGAAGTAAATTGGGGTTCTGGCTTCTAACCAGAGTGTTCCTTTCGCCAAAAGCTATAAGGATATGAGCGCATGTGCAAAGCTCCAGGTAATGTGGATTTGCAGTTCATGTTAGTCCCGGAAAAGAAAAAAAGAAAAAGTTAAGCAATTATGTACAGAAAAATAAAATTCGACCGGTACTTGTTGGAAAATAAGAGGAAGGATCCTTAGGACTCTACTAGAAGTATTTCTACCACCTCAAGGCCGTATTCCACTAAGTGGCGTGAATTGCTTCAAGAAGTGGTCCTCGGGGTCCTATCTACCTTGTTTGGACTACAGGGCTTCGAACTAGGGGATTTGCACACACACAGCACAACACGGCCAATGAATGCGTGAATGATCTCAAGTGGTCTTTGTTTAGTATTTTGAGTTTCATTTTGGCTATGATATTTTCATTTCTTGCCTGAGGTTGTGTATTTAGTCACTTATCAGTATCCCTGGTTTTCCATGTCTGTTTGCTTGGGTACAAGCAAATTATTAAGTGGGGGGTATTTGATAAGTGCCTAAATACATCATGCTTTAGCGATGATGTTCTTGTACTTTCATGCAACTAATGTGTATTTTCGATGACATTTTGCGCACTTGATGTTTTTATTTTCATTTCAAGGTTTCGAGTACCAAGTGCGCGTGATCGAACCGTATTCGTGTCGTTTCGGGGAAGATTGAAGAAGAAATAAAGACTTGGAGCACCCCGGAAGCCGACACACCGCACACGGAGCCGTTTCTCTCGGCCATGTGCGGCCACTGTGTGGCCCGCACAGTGGCCGCACACCCTGGCCAGTGAGCTGTGCAGCCTAGTGTGCGGCCCGCACACCGGGGCGCATAGTTCACTGGCCAGAAGAGTGTGTGGCCACTGTGCGGCCCGTACACTGCCCGCATGCTCTGGGGATTATATAGGGATTCTTCAGGGTTTTTAGAAAGTTGTTGTTCTCTACCCGGCCTCCACTCCACCACACACCATTCTCATCATCTTTGGAGGGATTTGGAGGAATTTTTGGGCAAATTTGAAGGCGAGAAGAAGGGGAAGACGTGGAGAAGCTTCATAGGGCTCGCCGGCGTGGATCCGATGAGCTGCACCATCAACCCTAGCCGACATCTTTGAGGGAGTTTTTCTTGTTTTTGTTTGATGGAATCTTTGTATGATGAGCTCCTTAATTTTGTGATGTCGAACTAAAGCTCCCAAGGCTACCGGGCTCCCGGTGAACCTTGGGAGGAGACTTTGTATGAATGACCTTTATATTGTTTTGAATGAATGTGTTGGTTTGATTGTTTGGTTTTAATTCATTATCTTGTTGCTCATTCTACAATGGATGGATTCCATAGAATTGATTTTGAATGATACTTGTTTGGCGGGATGCTAGCTTGTATTAGGTCACTTGATGAGTTAAAGAGGGATTCATGTATTAATACACCGGAGGTTCCGGGTGCTAATAGCTTTCCGTGCGTTTAGGGTTAATTTAGCCGAGAGTGTGCATTAGATTAACCCTAATCAAGACTCCTTGTTCTCATTGACATCGTAGGGGTCTTTTCTGGATAGAGAAACCCGTACTGGATTAGGGCTACACTATGGAGGTTCCGGGGTAGTCGACATCCGAGTCTAGCGGACCAAAACCAAGCCAACCCTAGTTTTATAATTATCATGGTCTTTCGTATTTAGTCTCCTCCCTGGGGAATCCTCGCCCGAGGCCTTCCCCAATTATTGGCTTCTTCGTCTCTAACTTTATTCCGGATTGAGCTTTATTTTATTTGCATTTCCTTACTTGTTTTTATTATTTTAATATTGCTTCAACCGTGTTTCGATCAACTAGAAAGTGACTCCCAAAAGGAAGTAATAGTAGATCTCGGTCCCTAGGGAATACGACCCTCCTTGTGAGGTTATTACTTGACGACCCGTGCACTTACAACCGGGGAGTCGCGTGCTAGCTCTGTAGCTAGTCGCGCGCTCGCTCATCATAAACCGTGACACAACATTATAAAAGCCTGTTTTGGAGACTGTTTTTGGATCTTTTTGGCTCTCTTCTGACCTAACTTCTGGGGAGGCACGGCTAGAGTTTGGAGAGGACTCCGTGGATGTTTGTAGCTCGTCATCGGCGTATACACCAATGTCCGATGATCGCACAAGACTACGGCAACATCACACATAAAGGGGTTTTCATCTATGCATTCAATTTGTATTCCTTTAATTATTTTGATGGATTTGTATAGCTCCATGATTAGCTAAACACCTTGTGGGTATTCAGACTTGTAAACCCTAGGATTATTATGTTTCTTTGACATTGCTATTATGCTTTTCCATTATTGATGAATAAAATTGAGTTTCAATCTTAATTTCATCTTGTTATTATTTTCCCTTAGCCGTGACGCTAGGGTTGAGAAAAATCTAGGTTATCCTTTGGAGGTGTGACAACTCCTATAGGGTTAGACTACTTAAGATTGAAGATGATTTAAAGGGTCAATCGTCAGGTAGTGGAACGTCCCTTTACCCCTCTGATGTGATTCTTCCTACCTCCATGTTCCATGATTTATTCGCGGTCGAGATAGAGTAAAGTGGTAGGAGATAAACTCCCCTAGGGCTTAGTTGCGCGAGCAACAGAGTGAAGGGTTGAAGTGAATCTTAGTGCTAGGGCTTAATATAGACTAAGGTTCTCTCACCTGTACCAAAGGGTTAGAACTATACATAGGAACAGGGTTAATCACTAGGAGTCCCTAGAAATTAAAGCAATTCCACACAGTGTGAGGCTTAGGTTGATAGACTCCCCTAGGGCTTAGTTGACAAGTTAATGAGAGTCAAGGTTCGTAGTGAAACCTAATGCCGGAACATAGTGTTGGGGTTAGTCACGGTTGACCTTAGGTTTGGGACCGTGTTTTTAAGGATTTCCTTGATTTAATTAACATCAATAGGACAGTATAATAGCATTGTCTTGCACTAGAAGCATAAGTCCTAGGGGTAGCTTGTCCGAGTACCCATCTTTACTCATTGCTTGTCCTACTCTTTTTACTACTACTTGCACTCTCTCACCTTCCACACTTCTATTTTAATTCTCATTTTTATCAATTGTTTTCACACCCACTCATTGATTTCTTTCCACACATCGCACTAGCTACATAGTGAATACTTGTATCTCAAATCCCTATTCCCTGTGGATACGACTACCCACTCACCACGGTATTTTATTACTTCGACAACCCGTGCACTTTTAGGCCTCTGTCAAATGCCTAGCCCGTACGGCCTTAATGAGGGCCTCATTGAGGCCGTATGGACCATGTAGCAGTTAAAGTCATTGCCACCTTCTCTCTGTCTTCATTCCTCCTTCTTCCACCCGATTTTCTCTCTTCTTTCTCCACCAAACCTTGGCCAAATCTTCTCATTTCTACTCCTAGATCACCTCCTAACCTCTTTAAGAAGTTGATCTAGTGGTTTTACTTGAGCTTTACTAAAGTTTTGGCAAGCTTTTATCAATTAGAGTTTTGATGCCCTAGTCTCATCATTTTCATTTTTCTTGTTTTCTTGGTGTTTGTTTGTGGAATTTTTCATGGATTTCGCTTGCTCTTTGTGATGAGAAAATCATGGTTGAGGTTTATTGTGAATTTAAGTACAAATTTTTCAGCTTTCATGATCATGGGGAACTCTTTCAACATGAATAGTACCTATACGGCCTCAATGAGGACAGTATGGATACTATTCATGAGAGTTATTGAATTTTTTCTAGGGTTTTGCATTTTATTTTGGATTGTCTCGGATTCCTTGATGTTTAATTGAGTTTTGTATATTGTAGGAATGCCGAACATCAATATACTCACCTTGAAACGTCCAAGGATTGCGATGACAACCCCCGTAGAACCCTGTTTTAAGCATGATCTTCACAAGGTAAAGCATAAAGTTTTGAAGACTAAACCTTCTGACACATTTCATCACATTGGATGGGGTATCTTGGAAATAATTGGGATGGATAAATGAATGAAGGAGTCACTCTCATGGTAGTTGGGCGAATTTATTCACGACTACCTATCTCCAACTAACCTTGGGAGTTTTGAACATTTTCAAGGCACACCACGACCACCTAAAATACCGGGCGATGACTAGTTCTTTTCTTGAGCATGGACACTTGTTTTATTGCTTTAATTTATTTTGTTATTTCCTTTTTAGTTGTATGTTTGGTTTGAATAAGTTGGGAAGGGTTATGCCCTAAACAACCTTTTGTAGAACTTTGTGTATTTTTTTATCTAGTATGTGTGTTTGATTACTCCCTAGTGTTTTATATTTGTTTTTTTATTTAATTCTTGTGGAATGATGATTTTCCCTTGTGCCTTATAGGGCATTGAGGGATGTTTGGTGAGCTTCTCCACATCCAATGTAGATTGGACCTGACTTGTATAGCTCGTCGTAACATGTGTTCGGGTCACCTCCCTCCATTCATGCGAGATGAACCGGGGAAATTCATTTTCATCCTCCTCTATTGTTTTTATTGCTTATATTTCCATGTTCTTCATAATTAGTATACATTGAGGGCAATGTATAATACTAAGTATGGGGATGGGTATATTACTTGTTTTAGGGTCATATTTACATGCTAGTGTCATTAATGATGGCTTTATTCATTCTTGTGAGATTCTTCTTGCATAGACTAATGATTGATGTGAGTTACACATTTTTGTGCTCTATTGAATCCTGTTTCACCTCTAGTACTGTCTTGTGCACTGAATCTTTTATTGATGCCTTGGGAATAGCCAACATGACTACTCTAACTCTCTTGTATGCTTAACAAATAATTTTGAATACTTGGTCTTAGAAGACTAAGTTCTATCCCTCAATGAACTCTTAAGAACTTCTAAGTCTTTTTGAGCTAGTCCTAGTTGTGTGACATGTAGTGATGATAAATGCCTAACTGTACGTATTATTTGTGTATGTCCGCGTATTATTCACATATTTTTATATGTGTAGATGCCCGTTTTTGGTCTAAATTGGTTTATTTTGTGCTACATGCACAATAGTTACCGTGGGGAGCTCGTCAAAGAGTACTGTAGCAGAGATACTGTAGCATTTTACTATAGCACTCCACTGCAGTAACTTACAAAAAATTCAGGGTGCTACAGTGCTCGTATGCGGACCGTATGCTAGGCCGCATGGCATCCCGAGAATAAGTTTTTAAGGCTTGGGAGTTGATTTTCTTAGAGAGGAAGCCCTAGGTCTTGAGTATACTTGCCACTATCTTTAAATCGGAGCTAGGAGCAGCCGTTGAAGGCCATTTCTGGGGAGAGAATGATGAGGAGAGTGACATACGACGATATCCACCTTCTTGATCCATAGTTGAGAGGAGAATCGACACAGGAAGCCACCCCTTTGGTGGCATCTTTGGAAGTGTCCTTCGGCCTCTACCTTTTGAGGAAGTGTTCTTGTCATTGTATTTGGTTGTTTTCATGTATTTCCTTGAGTATTTTGTATTCATGAGCAACTAAACCCCAAGGTCACCGGATGTAGGTGAACCTTGGCGGTGAACTTGTGTATAATGTTTGCTTGATTAGTTTTATGCATTTGGGACTTGTTTGTTAAACTTGTTTGGTGTATTTGAATGCTTGTTATGCATGAGAACTCTGTGTATCAATGTTTAGAAAATGCCAGGAGCATGACCATTGCCCTAGTATTAGGCTCACCAAGCTTAGTAGGGATACATGTACGAATACACTGTGACCATCTGGTATTTGTACCCCTCCATTGTTAGGGTTGACCTTGATTGTGTCTTCTCCCTAACTTGAGAAACTTATCGTTCTCATTGCAAACGTGTGAGGATTCTAGCGGAAGAAATTCCGTACTAGATACTTGTACCGGATTAGGGATCAATTTTTGTGACCATCGGGTTGGTTTAATTTAGGGTTTCTCGGTCCAAACTACCAATTTGCATGCTAGTTAGGGCAACTTCTGCACTTTGATAGCCCCCTTGAGAATCCTCATCCGTGACCCTCTCTTTACATTGTTCTTACCCTCCGATTATCATCTCCGCCTTAGAGCACTTCACTTGCATGTTAATTGTCTTTTTACTTTTCTTTGCACAACACTTGAATTGATCGGCCAAACAATCATAAGAAGAGGAAGTAAGGGTAGATTCTTGGGCCCTTGGGAATACAATCCCCTCACGCATGCATGAGGGGTATTACTTTGTGACCCTGTGCACTTATGGGACATGCATCAAGTGCAGTTTAAAGACATGATCTATGATGAATGTAAAAAAACAAAAATTTGAGTCCATGTCAGTATTCCTCTGCTAATGAAGCATGAATGCGTCTATGTGGACTGTAATCAAGTAGTTGGGTGGCTTTTGTGCCTAACCAGCATGTGCATCCTCCATAAAGATTTTTGTGTAGTCTACGTTAGTCGGACTCGAAAAAAAATGAAAAAAAAATGTGTTTGTATAGGTAAATAAAAAACCCTAGCGATCTTTTAATTGCCTACTTGATGTTTTAAGCAGAAAATGGATTCAGTTTCAAATTCAAGAGTTACAAGGATCTTACTTGTTTATTGAAGTGGCACTTAGCATTTGAAGGACCAGTATTCTTGTATGTGGAGTGAGCAGCATCTAGAGCTGTACTGATTGAAGTCATTAGGCTAGACCAAATCAAGGTAAATGAGATAGAAGATTCACTTACACTGCACAGACATTTAAGAGGTGAGGCAGGATCTTTCTGTTATGCTTATTAATTGTAACTCAATATCCAGACATCATTATCCATTGCTTGTAGAATCTTATATGTATTTGAGCCGGAGATAGTACATTTAGTCACTTATCTTTCTCTTTGTTTTTCATGATTTGTTTGCTTTGGGACAAGTAAACGCTTAGTGTGGGGATGTTTGATAAGTGCCTAAATGTATGTATTTTAGTATATGTATTTTATACACTTAGCATGTATTTTTATAGGAATGGATGCTCGTTTTGTGCTTAATCGAGTATTATTTGTTTTGTAGGGCATGAATACACCACGGGGAACACGAGAATATGATTAAGGCAGAAAAAGGAGAAAAACTAGGTGTCGCAATACTGTAGTAGTTTATTTAGCAAGAGTACTGCAGCAGATTCACTGTAACACCTGAGGATTTTTCATGGAAGGAATTGGATTCGAGGCATACGACCTTAATGAGGCCGTATAAGAGGACATCTGCCCCATCCAGTGATGGATAACTGATTCATACTGCCCATTATTGACCTCGTCATTGACCCCATCATTCACCTAGGTATGCCTCGGGTTTTGGGTGTTTTGGGCTTCATTTCATCTCCATACGACCCTCATATGACCGGTATACCCTTGAGGCATAAAGAACACTTCTAGGGCATGAATAGGGGACTTTTGGCCAGCACTTGAAAGGGAGAAGAAGAAGAAGAAGAAGAAGAAGAAGAAGAAGAAGAACGACGATATCACTTGGAAGACGACGATTTTGGGCCAAAGGAGGAGGCAAGAGCTTCATCATAAATAGGGGGAAAGCTTCACCATTAAGGGAGCAATGTTCCAACCAAAGGGAAGCGTTATTCGGCATCTCTTGGATGGGGGAAAGCGTCATTTGGCCGGACCTCCACCTTCTCCTTCATCATTTCACCTAGAAAGTGTCACTTATGAACTCTTTGCTTGATTTCTTTTACTTTGTTGTTGTTGTTTGGATGATAACACACTAGACTCCCAAGGCCACCGAATGTTGGTGAACCTTGGGGTTTATTATGTATTTTGGATGATTTATATTTATTTGCAAGTTTTGGGTTGATTTATAGTTTAGTTCATTGTGCTTCATGTCTAGAACTACCTAAAGGAGAAATCAGTAGTTCTTTCTTGAGTTATACACGTAGATGTGACCTACTCACGTGTATAAGATCTTTAATGAACTAAAGGGGTTTCATGTATTGATATGCCGAGAAATTGGGTATCAATAGTCCTCCGATCTTTAAGGGTAAACTAGGGTTTAGTGTACCCTTATCTTGGGATCTTCTTGTACTTAATGTAATCGTAGGAATGTTGGTTAGGAAGAAATTCCAATTGCCATTCGTATGGGATTAGGGTTCAATCACAGAGAAATCAGGGTTAATCTAATCTTGAGATACCTCGGTCTAAATCACCCAAGCTATCTTTTTACTGTTCATCCTTATATAATGATGACCCCTCAAAGGGATCCACATCCATCGGCCTTCACTCACCTCTGTAGCACTTGCAACTACCTTGTTATCGAATTTGTTTATCCATCTCTTATTTGTTTTATTGCTTTTAATTAGGTATCCTATAATGATCAAGATGTTAGGTTAGATACTAGGCGACGGAGGAGTAATAGTAGATCCTTAGCCCAATGGAATACAATCCCCGTGCCTTTGTACGAGGTATTACTTGGTGATCCCATACACTTGCGGGAAGCTCATCACTATACCTACAGGGCATCCGTCCCATGGCAACCCCGGTGGTACAAAGGGTGTCTGAGGCCCCCCTTTTTTGTAGAAGGGGCACATAACCCCATTTCGGGAATGTAGTGCTTTACCGGGAACCGGGAGCCCATAGCAAGTTTTTCTCGTTATTGAAGCCCGCCGTGGCATTTTTTTCGGTAAAGAGCCCCTCCGCGGCAAGTTCTCTCTGTTACAAGCCCCGCCTGGCAAGTGATAAACGTCTAAATGTATGTATTTTATACATATACTTGCGCATGCTTTTCATATTTTATTGATGCGTCGATGCCCTTTTTCGGTCTAAATTGGGTTATTTCGTGTTTTAGGTGCAAAAGATGCTTAGGGGAGCTCAACGACTTGATTTGGGAAGAAATCCACGCCGAAATCGTCGTTTTACGGGGCGGCACTGTAGCAACACTTTAGCAGCCTGAAGCACGAAGATTTGAAGAATTTTCTATGTCTGGAAACCATCACGGGCAAGCTCACGGCCATGAGGTCAACCGTAAGCAATTCAAAGGCAGATAGTACTGTAGCAGTGTCACTGTAGTGATTTGTTTTGATGCATCAGTGGTACTGTAGCAGCACTATAGCGATTTTGCAACTTTGCGGATTCTTTCGACTCACATTACAGGCTACCTCACGGGCCACATATGGACCGTGAGCTCACCCGTGAAGAGGCCTGAGATCATCTTTAAAAGGGTTTCTAGGGCATTATGTTGCTTGTCTTTGGCCAGCTCTTCTCCTTCATCATAATCTAGGACATCAAGGCTGCGGGAGAAGGCATTTTTGAGGAGCAAATCAAAGGGAGGAGGAGATCAAGCCCAAGGGAAAGCATCTAGGAGTTCGTTGGCGTCGATCCGGCGGATTCCCATCACCATCTTCTTCTACTCTTCATCTTAGGGGAGTTGTTATGAGCTTTATCTTGTATTTCTTGTTTTCTATACATTCATCTTTGTTGATGATGAACTAGACTCCCAAGCTCACTGATAAACGCCTAACTGTACGTATTATTTATGTATGTTTGCGTATTAATAGAGTGTTTTTGTATGTGTGGATGCCCGTTTTAGGTCTAAATTGGTTTATTTCGTGTTACAGGCACAGAAGATACCGTGGGGAGCTCAACAATATGATTTTAGAAGAAATCGGTAGCAATTTTATTGCAGTAGGGTTTACTGTAGCAATTTACTGTAGCGGCACTGCAGTAACTTACGCGATTTTCGGGATTTCTCGGAAATTGTCTCTCCCCGCATGCGGGGCCGCATGGGAGGCCACATAGCTCGCTGGAATTGGTTTTAAGAGCTTTTTGCACAACTTTTGAGGGGGGATTTCTTTTGGGAGATTTTTGGGCCGCCGCCCCACCCATTTTGGCGGCGATTTCCGGCAATCTACGGCACGAAGCTTCACCAAGAGGGAGACAACGTCGAAGGAGGAGATTGGAGGGAAGATCCAAGGCATTAAGGCATATTTTCAAGGTTTTCATCCATCAAGGGATTCCAAGGCTAGAGGGAGTGTTTCTTGCTTCATTTCGTGTTTTGTTATCCCTTGTATTTGTTTGAGTTTTCCTCTTCAATGAGGAACTAACTTATTTGTGATTTGGACATGATGAACCTTGGGGTTGGTAGTTTGTATTTTAGTTGATCATCTTTATTGATGCATTGTTTGATGTTGTATTTCTTTTATGGAATCTTGTAGTTTGTGGTTCAAGCCTTGTGTACTTTGATGTGTTGATTTGCATGAGAACTCTGTATTTCAACTTCTAGGTTGTACTCGGTTGCGTGACCATCGCCCTTGTACTAGACACACTAGGCTTGGAAGGGATACATGTACGAATACGCCATGACCATCGGGTATTTGTACCCCTCCAACCATTAGGGCTTGACCTAGGTTGAGTTCGGCCCTAATTTGAGATTTCCATAGGCGTAAGGCAATCGTACGAGGATTTGGACGGAAGTGATTCCGTATTCCAATACTCGTACCGGATTAGGGGTTATCACCGTGACCATCGGGGTAACCTAATTTAGGAATCTCTTGGCCCAACTACCATCATAACATTTCATCCTAAATTCATGGCTTAATGACAACCCTAGGGGAATTCGCTGTCCAAATCACGCCTTCGCATGTTTGATTCTCCCTTGTTTGCTAAATGTGTGTAGTAGTTGCCCGGATCTCATTTTAGTTATTTCTTTCTCCATTTTGTAATTATTGCATGACAATCGAATTGCTAGGTTAGGAAATAGATGAAGGGGGAGTAATAGTAGTTCCTTAGCCCTTGGGAATACGACCCCCTCGCGCGTGCGTGAGGGGTATTACTTGGCGACCCGTGCGCTTGCGGATCGATTCAATCACTCACCGGGCATCCGGTGAACCTTAGGATGAACTTGCTTGTTTGGATGTTTTGAGAATATTTTTGGTATTTGGTTTGGTTGTGGTCTAAGCTTTGTGTTCTTTATTGTATCAAATTGCATGAGAACTCTGTGGTTTGAATTCTAGGTTGTACTTGGTTGCGTGACCATCGCCCTTGTACTAGACACGCTTGGCTTAGAAGAGATACATGTAAGAATATGCCGTGACCATCGGGTATTTGTACCCCTCCACCCATTGGGGAAGAACCTAGATATTGAGTTTGACCCTAATTAGAGATTTTCCTAAGCGTAATGCGATCGTAGGAGGATTTGAGCGGAAGAGATTCCGTGTTCCAATACTCGTACCGGATTGGGGGTTATCACCGTGACCATCGGGGTGACCTACTTTTGGACGTTTCTTGGCCTAACCACCATTGCCTTTGTTACTCTAGCATCCTTCTAGCTTTAGTAGTCCCGAGGGGATCCTCGCCCGTGGACCTCGCACTTTTATTGCTAATTGTTTCCTTAATGTGCTTGTGTGGTGTGTCTTAGTCCATTTGTTTACAGCTTTGCTTTTTTTTGCTTTCTTATCTTGTTTTAAATCTATAGTTGGTAGACTAGACATTGCTGTTGACACGACCTTTTGCATGTGTACCGCAAGTGCACGGCCTTGTCGAAGTAATAAAATTACCCTGGTGAGTGGGTAGTCGAATCCACAGGGAATAGGGATTTAGAACACCAAAATTCACTATTTAGTTATGCGGTGTGCGAAAAGAAATAATCGGAGTGATGAGTGAATTTATGGAAACAATTAGAATAAATGACAAGAAAGTAAATAGAGAGATGAAAGACAAGAGAAAAGCAAGTAGAAGTTAAAAGAGAAAGACTAGCAATGGGTGAGATAGGGTATCCGGACAAGTTACGTCTAGGACTTATGCTTCTAGTGCAAGACTATGCTATTATACTTTCCTATTGATGTTAATTGAGTCGAGGATATCCTTAAACTCACGGTCCCAAAACTTAAGGTCAACCGTGACTAACCCCAACATTATGTCCCGGTATTAGGATTCACTACGACCCTTGACTCTTGTTGACCTGTCAACTAAGCCCCAGGGGAGTCTATCTTCCTAACCCTAACACTACGTGGGATTGCTTTAAGCTCTAGGGATTCCTAGTGATAAAACCTGTTCCTCTATGTAGTTCTAACCCTTTGGTCCAGGTGGAAGAACCCTAGTCTAGATTGAGCCCTAAAACTCTATCTTGACCGCTAATTAACCAAGGAAACGGAGGTAGGGAGAAATCACACCGGAAGGGAAAGGGGTACATTGCTACCTCACAACTCTCCCTCTCAACCCTCTTCAATCTTAAGTAGTCTAATCCTATAGGAGTTGTCACACTTCCAAAAGATAACCTAGATTGTTGTCAACCCTAGTGTCACGGCTAAGGAAGAACAATAGCAAAAGATAATTAAAACTGAAAATCGAATTTATTCATCAATAATGGAAAAGCATAATAACAATGTCATAGAAACATAATGATCCTAGGGTTTTACAAGTTTGAATACCCACGAGGGGTTTAGCTCCTCATGGAGCTATACATGTTCATTAAAGTGTAAAATAAATTGCAAAATAAGAACATCAATGAAAACCCCCTTGCGTGTGATGTGGCCGTGGTCTTGTGCTGCCGTCGGACGTCGATGACGATGCCGTTGGCGTGCTCCAATCCTCCACAAAGTCCTCTCCGAAACCCTAGCCGCACCCTCTCGAAGTTGGAGAGAAAGATAGCTCAAAAGATACTGAAAAAGTCTCCCAATCAGGCTTTAAATAGGCTGAGTGCGGCTTTAAATTTGAACTTATCGGGGCTTCACACGGCCGTGTGGAATTTCCACACGCCCGTGTGAAGTTTCTGTCTTCCTGAAAAATTACTTCACACGGCCGTGTGGAATTTCCACACGCCCGTGTGAAGTCTCTGGCTTGCTGGAAAATGATTCACACAGCTGTGTGTTAATTCCACACGCCCGTGTGAATTCTCTGGCAACTTGATCTTAGGCAGAAAATGCACAGTAACTTGCTACAGTGAATTGGAACAGTAACAAAGCTACATTGCTGCTACAGTACTCACCGAAACGCTCCCAAATACGTTGTTGTTCATCGAGGCCATTGAATTGGGCACACAATCAATGGTAGATCGTGCCGATTGCTTCAAGCCTCCTTCTTGGTGAAGTTCTCCTAGGCTACACGAGTTAGACTTGTTGTGAATGTGACTGCCTTTGTGCCCCTCCAAAGAAAGTTCTCACACACTCACAAGTCCATGTTCGTGCCTTGTTCCTTGCTTGGTCCGAGAACCTCCCAACAATGGCGAACACGAACTAACTTTGTTCCTCTTTTCCAACTTGGCTCCACAAACCTACAATGTACAAGAATACACAAATGCACACTATTTAGTGATAAAATCTGATAAAAGAGATGATCATAGTAAGATAATAACGCTTTGCGTCACTATAACACAAGCACTTATCAAATCCCCCCACACTTAAGCTTTTGCTTGTCCTCTAGCAAAAATAAAATGTGAAAATACTTGGGAAGAACAATTGAAAGTGCTCGGCCTTAGGTTCACCAAAAATATTCAAAGGAAGCATTCTACAATTAAGGGGAAATCAAAACATTGCATAAGGTTATCATTACTCTAGCTAAAAACATGAATAAAAAAGGATAACAACTCGAAGATGTGTAAGTATGTGCGAATTCACTCAAGAGAACCATGATTATTCCTCAAACTCTTATTCAAAAGGACTTATTTATATACGAAAAATAAGAGAGGAGGTAGTAGCTTCACACATCCTCGAAGGTAGCCCTTTCTTAGGCGGCCGCCAAAGGTGGCTTTCACTCTTTCGATGAGGTAGCTCTTTCTACCGGGGTAGTAGCTTTCACGCATCCCATGAGATACCTCTTTCTCTCATTAGGGCATAACTTGTATCCGACTTATGAGAGTAGCTTCATACTTCATGGGTGGTAGCTCTTTCCACCCCAAATGCATACATAAAAGAAAACAACTATTCACAAACTCAGATATATTTTTTTTTTCCATCTTTTTCTCTTTTTTTTTATATGCATTTTCCAAAGTAAAACTAAGAACGATGATAACTTGTCCTTAAAAACTTCAAGATTGGGTTTCCAAAAGATTTCAAGAGTGAGTAGTGCAATAAGGTGTAATCGAGCGAAAATTCCCTAAAAATTCAAGTAAAAACTAGAGCATGATAGGATATAATGTTTAAAAATTCTCCTAGACTCTAAGAATACAAACGTTGCAACTAAGGTGAACCGCCATAGGCTACATGAGCATGAGCAATTGAACGCGCAAGTAAAGGTGTGTGCAATGTGAATCCTCCCCCACCCCCACACTGAAGATGTACATTGTCCCCAATGTACGCATACAAGCACAATAAAAATAAAACAATGAACAACAATTAGTGTGGAATTAGACAATCGAAACATTACTCCCCTGAACTCCAAGTGTTGCGTTTGATGGAGCTAGGTTCATTGAGAGTTGAGTCTCAATGTTTTTGTGGAGCATACACGGTCCCATGACCGTGCCTATGACTATTCCTCAAATTTCTTCCATCCAAGACCATCTGCACACATACGCAAGGGTTCAGTATAGCTCAAGAAAAACGAAAACAAAGCTCAAGTATATAAAGATATGTTAATGAGATACAACTCGAGACAGAATAAAATAAACGAAAACTAACAACAAACCCAGAAGGAGAGTCCTTTCTGGGTACTATAAGTCCAATAGAAAAATATAAAGTGCAACAGAAGTGAAATAAACTAAAATAAAACTATGACGCCTCAGCGTCGGTGTCCTGCTGTGGGTCCTCTGGTGCTGGTGCTGGTGCTGATGGATCTGATGGTGATGGAGACGGAGGTGGAGTCGGTGAAGGGACCCGACGGGGTCGTACCACAGATCGCTCGAACATCTGTATAACCATGGCAAGCTGTGCCGATAACTGAGCGAACTGCTATGCTTGAGTGGTCCTCAACTCTGCAAACTCTGCTGCCTGTACGGTCCTCATCTCGGCCAGCTCTGTCTGTATAACACCCACAGCACTCTCGAGGCGCTCGAACCTGTCCTGACCTCGAGAATGGGAGAAAATACGCACTGGAGGTGGCTCCGGTGCTGTGGGTGGTGTCTCGGCCTCTGTGTGCTCCGGGGGTGGCTCTATCGCTGCCTGTGTCCCCTCGTGTAGAAAGGCATCGGGCCAGTTCAGCGTGTACTGTTGGTAACGTCTTCTGGCTATTCCCATCTGTCTCAACATTTCTAAGTTGATTGGTGAGGGTGTGACCGTCTTTTCTATCCCTCTGATTGCTGCCCGAAGACCCATCCCCTTCATAAGTCTTGTGATGTATGGCCCTGAAAAAATAGTTCCAAGCCTGGGGTACTGACTTTGATGACGAATGGATTCGGCTAGTATATATCCAAGATGAAGCGGCTCCTTCTGTACCATTGAATGTAAGTAAAGGAGCTCTTGCCGACTAAGAACCCCTGTACTATCGCCTCGGCCGTTTATTGACCTACTTAGAATGGCATGAATGTATCTATAAGCCGGTCATGATAGACAGGTAGCTTTTGATATACCTTGTTCATAGTTCCCTTGTCCACACAATACTCTACAAGCTACTTGAGGGGTCAAACTGCCGGGATAGTCAGTTGGAAGGTTCTCGTACTCCTCTGTTTTTGTGAACGCCTCGTGTATAATGCCATATAAATGGAAAACTGTGTCACTGACATATTGTACTCATGCCCAAATGCCTGAAACTGTATAGAATTGGCACTCATCAACTCCCTACTTGTTTTGTCAAACTTGAAGGATGAGAGCACCTCCAAAGTAAGCAGACGGTTCGCTGGATCTCGAATAGATAGTAAGTTCTTCCAACTTCCCACTGCAACAAGCTCTTCAATCTCGTCTGCCATATCATTACCCCAATCAGCTGGTCTTAAACAGTCTACATCTAAATACCGAGATTGCCCGATCTTGAGTTTCGCCAATCTTCTATATATTTCTCGGTATTCAGATGTGGCGAAGTTGGTTGGTTCTGGAGAGTGTTATCGTGCCCGTTTATTAGTCTCTTTCCTAGGTGCCATTCCTGAAAAGAATTGTAAACGGGAGTTAATCATTTGAGTATAATAATTTGCCCTGATAGGTTCCATACGGCCGTGTGGATTATCGGGCGGACATGGTTGCAAGGTTGTAGAATCAAAACTCCATGTTCTCAGAAAAAAAAATTCGCTTAAAAACCCTTGTAAACTCATTGGTAACCAAGTTAATCATGTAAAACAGCCGAAATACTTATCATGAACGTTTTAAATCCGGATTGATAAAGATGGGGAAAAAAATCAGAATCGGTCAGAAAGCTCGAAAAGAAACCTCAATGAGTGTAGGAAACGGTTGGGAAATTGGAAGAGGAGGTCAGAGAGTGTTTTGGAGTGAAAGCGAAAGAAATATGAGTGAATTCCAAAAGAAAATCTTTGGCTTTTTGAAGTTCTGGGAATTCACACGGCCGTGTGAACATGTTACACGGCCGTATGACTTTGGAATTTAGGTTTCACATGGACCAACACACGCCCAGTGTGCACTCTGATATCTCTCTGAACCACCCCACACGGCCGTGCGTTAATAACACATGGCCGTGTGCCTTCACAAGGGAGGTCCACAGGGGCTGGTCCACGCCCCTGTGGATTCACGGGAAACACAGAAGGTCTCTGAAACCTTTCACACGGCCGTGTGTTAATTCCACACGGCGGTGTGCCCAACCTGGCCAAGAACACAAGGCCAACCACAGGGGCACCTCACACGCCCCTATGGCTTCACTGGATCATCCTGAGAATTGCTAAGTATACCACACGGCCGTGTGAACACTCCACACGGCCGTGTGCCGTTCACAAGCTCTCTCACAGGGGCAGCCACATGCCCCTGTGAATTCTCGGGAGGAAGAGGGGTTTCTGCAGAGTATTCACACGGCCGTGTGTTAATCCCATACGGCCATGCGCCGTAGCACTAGGTTTCTCACAGGGGCACCCACACGCCCCTGTGGTTTCTCTAAAATGAGAGCTTGGTTCTGCAGGCTGTCACACAGGAACAACTCAAATACGTATCTTCATCGCGATAACGGCCCACGAAGCCCTCAAACAAAAATAAACATATCAAATCCACCAAATGTCATCGAAACAAATACAAGTTGCATGATAGTATACAAATTTTATAACTAAAACATGATGTATTTAGGCACTTATCCACCCAGGTGATAAGTGCTTGTGTTATAGTACCGCGAAGCGTTATTATCTTACATTGAGCATATCTTTATCAGGTTTTATCACTAAATGGTGTGTATTTGTGTATTCTTGTGCATTGAAGGTTTGTGGAGCTAAATTGGAGAAGAATAACGAAATTAGGTCGTGTTCGCCGATGTTGGGAAGTTTTCGGACCAAGCAAGGAACAAGGCACGAGCTTGGACTTGTGGGTGTGTGCCAACCTCCTTTCGAGGGGCACAAAGGCAGTCACATTCACAACAAGCCTAACTCGTGTAGCTTAGGAGAACTTCGCCAAGAATGAGACTTAAAGCAATCGGCACGATCTACCATTGATTGTGTGCCCAATTCAATGGCCTCGATGAAGAACGATGGATTTGGGAGCGTTTTCGGGCTAGTACTGTAGCAGCACTGTAGTTTGTTACTGTAGTAAAAACACTGTAGCAAGTTACTGTTCACTTTCGGCCGAAATTCAGAATTCCAGAGAGTTCATGCGGCCGTGTGGAATTAACACACGGCCGTGTGAATTAATTTTTTCAGCAGAACAGAAATTTCACACGCTCGTGTGTTAATTCCACACGGCCGTGTGAAGCCCCCGATAAGTCAATTTTAAAGCCGCGATTCAACATTATAAAAGGCGATTTTGGAGACCTTTGGAGATTTCTTTTGACCTATCTTTCTCTCCAACTTGGGGGAGTGCGGCTAGGGTTTCGGAGAGGATTTCGTGGAGGTTTAGTGCGCGTCATTGGCATCGTCATCGACGTTCGACGGACGCACAAGACCACTGCCACACCATACGCAAGGGGGTTTTCATTGATGTCTTTACTTTGTGCTTTCTTTATTACATTGATGAACATGTATAGCTCCATGAGGAGCTAAACCCCTTAAGGGTATTCGGACTTGTAAACTCTAGGGTTATTATGTTTCTTTGACATTGTTATTATGCTTTTCCATTATTGATGAATAAAATTGAGTTTCAATCTTAAATTCATCCTGGCTATTGTTTTCTCTTACATGTGACACTAGGATTGAGAGCAATTTAGGTTGCCTTTTGGAGGTGTGACAACTCCTTAGGGTTAGACTCCTTAAGATTGAACAGGGTTGAGAGAGAGAGTTGTGAGGTAGCGACGTACCCCTTTTCCTTCCGGTGTGATTTCTCCCTACCTCCAATTCCTTGATTTATTAGCGATCAAAATAGAGCGAAGTGCTAGGTAGATAAACTCCCCCAAGGCTTTGGGGTGACGTGAATCCTGCGCATTGGAGCTTAATTTAGACTAGGGTTCTTTCACCTGGACCAAAGGGTTAGAACTACTACACATAGGAACAGATTTTATCACTAGGAATCCCTAGAGCTTAAAGCGATTCCACGTAGTGTTAGGCTTAGGTAAATAAACTCCCCTGGGGCTTAGTTGCGTTAGCGACAGAGTGAAGGGTTGACGTGAATCCTAATGCCGGGACATAGTGTTCGGGTTAGTCACGGTTGACCTTAGGTTTGGGACTGTGTGTTTAAGGATTTCCTCGACTCAATCAACATCAATAGGGAAGTATAATAGCATAGTCCTGCACTAGAAGTATAGACCCTAGAGATAGCTTGTCCGGATGCCCTATTTCACTCATTAGTAACCCTCTCTATTCTCTTACTTGCACTCTCTGTCATCTTCCATCTTTCTATTCAATTTCGTGTTTTTTTATTCTGTTTGATTGTTCATTCACTCATTGATCCAACTATTGCTTTTTCGTACTCCGCATAGCTTTATTAGTGGAATCTCGTATTCTAATTCCCTATTCCATGTGGATTCGACTACCCACTCACCAGGGTAAATTTATTACTTCGACAAACCCGTGCACTTGCGGGATACACACAAGGGGTCGTGTCACCAGGACAACCCTTCATCGCCGCCGGCCGATCACTCGATCATACGAGCGTGCTCCGTCGGAATAGGTGATCCCGCCGTGTAAACTCGATGAAACTTGGCCCGAGGGGATTTCATGTGATACCGAGTGATGCGGCGGGGTCGCCGGGCCAGGATGCTGCCGTCGCCCGGTAAGCCCTGCTGGCGCTTGACACACCCCTTGCGTGTGTACCCCGCAAGAGCACGGGTTATCGAAGTAATTAAATATCCTAGTGAGTGGGTAGTCGTATCCATGAGGAATTGTGTTCATAAACAAGTGTTTTCGTTGTTTAGCTATGAAGAGAATCGATGGTGAGAGAAATTAATATGAATAGATATAAAAGAAAGTAAAATAATACAAGAAGAGAAATAGCGGTAGGAGAGGGAATCGATATAAATATGGGGTACCCAGAGAAAGCTCCCCTAGGACTAATGCTTCTAGTGCAAGACTAGTATTATACCCTCTAATTGATGTCTTATGAGTCATGGAAATCCTTAAGTACACGGTCCCAAACCTAAGGTTATTCGTGACTAGTTCCAGCATTATGCCTCGGCATTAGGTTTCAGTACGACCCTTAATTCTCGTTGACCTATCAACTAAGCCCCAGGGGAGTCCATCATCCTAAGCCTCACACTACGTGGAACTGCTTGGGGTTGTAGGGATTCCAAATGAAAGACCCTGTCCCTAAGTTTAGTTCTAACCCTTTGGTCTAGGTGAAAGAACACTAGTCTTAGTTAAGCCCCAGCACTAGATTCACCACAACCCCTCACTTTGTCAGAGAGTCCATCTCCTAGCACTTCACTCTACTTAGACCGCAAAGAACTCTTGGAAAATGCAGGTAGGAAAAATCACACCGAAAGGGAAAAGGGACATTTCGCTACCTCTCGACTCACCCTCTCAACCCTCTCCAAACTCGGGTAGTCTAATTCTGTAGAAGTTATCACACCTTCAAAGGACAACCTAGATGATTCTCAACCCTAATGTCACGGCTAAGGGAAAATCAATACAATTAACATACAAGATTGGAACTCAATTAAAAGCATCAATCAAGAAAGCATAATAAAAGTCATAGAAACAATATCATCCTAGGGTTTACAAGTCCGAATACCTACTAGGGTTTAGCTCTCCATGGAGCAATACAAAATCAATAAAGAGTTTAAGAACATATGCATAAAAACCATAAATAAAACCCCCTTGTAGATCGTATCGATGGTCTTGTGGAGCCGCGTGTCTTCTCCAACAAATCCCTTGTCAAGCTTAGGGCACACCTCGTCGAATCGATGCTGATGAAAGCTCCCCCAATAGCTATCTTCCAAAGGATGTCAATGCCGATGCCGTATAATCGCCTCCAAAGACCGCCAAGAATCTCTCTAAACTATAGCCGAAATTCCCCCAAAAGATAAGCAAGAGATAGTAGAGGGGGGTCCCCAAATAGATATGAAAACGGGCTATTTATAGGCTGAAATCGGGCTGAAATCAGGGTTTCCCACGCCGCTGTCGATTTTCCACATGGCCATACAGAATTTCCAAACGGCCGTGTGGAATTTCCACACGCCCTTGTGGATTCTCTATTTTGCTGATTTTCGGCGGACTGTGAACAGTAACATGCTACAATGTTTTCCTACATTATTTTGCTACAGTAATCTTGCCGAAATGCTCCCGAATTCATAATTCTTCATGGAGGACGTTGAATTGGGCACACAATCAACGGTAAATCATGTTGATTACTTCATTTCTCTTCATTGTTGAAGTTCTCCAATGCTACATGAGTGGGCTTTTGTGAATGTAACTGCCCTTGTGCCCCTCTAATGGAGGTTGACACACACCCACAAGTCTAGACTCATGCCTTGCTCCTTGTTTGGTCCGAGAACTCCTCAACAATGGCGAACATAACCTATTCTTGGTTCTTTCTTCTCCAAATTGGCTCCATAATCCTACAATGCACAAAAGAACACAAATGCACACAAATTAATGATAAAATCTGAGAAAAGTAATGCTCAATATAAGATAATAATACTTCGTATCACTATAACACGAGCACTTATCAGCGCTGCCAGCGGATCACTCGATCACACAAGCGCTCTCCTGTGGTGTTTTGATTCTCTTTGCCCTTGTTTTTTGTTCATTTCTCTTAGATGTCATGGTTGTTTCCCCGTTGAGTTTCCTTTGAATCTTCTTGTCGAACCGTTGGAGTTGTTTCCCGGGTGTTTGAGAGCATTTTGGAGAAGATTAGTGGGTGAGTAGGTTGTGCACAGGCCGCACAGCCTCACCTGGAGGCTGTACGTCCTCTGTGCAGGGCCGCACAGACGCCGCACACCCCAAGCAGAGGGCTGTACGGCTGGTGTGCGGGGCAGCACACGACCCATACACCATCATTTTTTTTTTGTCTATAAAGAGCCCGTTTTGGCTTCTTTTTCTTCATTTCTTCTCTCAAGTTGATCACTCTTTTGGTCAAGGTAAGCTTCCATCATTTTTGTTCCTTCTCATTTGTTCTTTGATGAAAATGGTTAGGATTGTTTGTGTATCCTTATGAGAGCTTGATTGTTGTCCCTTTTCTTCCTCTTTGATGGTTAATCTTGTGAGGATTAATTGTATTGAGTTGTATGGCTTTAACTTCATGAAATCCTTGAACCCTCATCATCTTAATCCCGGAATTTGTTGTAGCACCAACCAAAGCTAGGTCATTCTTGCTTTCCTTGTTGATTTTAGGAGTTGTGAGAGGTCTTTTCTTGCTATAACTTCTTGTTATGGTGTTTAGCAAACCCTAGATACAACCATCCCCCATTTTGAGCATTCTTCCTTCATCTTAGTTAATCAAATGTTTGTTGATGTATGGTTGCTTGTTTTGGTTGTTTGATTGCTTCTAGGAGGTGAGGCTTCAAGTAAGGGCAAGGAGCTGGTGGAGAAGTGACTCTGGGGCATTTTGCTTGCCAAGTTTGTGAGTGGGAAAAATTACCAAAATTGGACTATGATTCATGCATGATGTTTATTTGATGTTTAAGTTGTTGGCTTTGAATTATATAGTCCTTATTGCTAAATCTCCTTGAAAGCTTTAATCGAAGTTTATAATCATGATGATTTATGAATTGAATACTTGCAAAGTTTATATATATATTGCTTGTGGTTCGGAACTTTATGTTCGAAGTATATGATCAAACTATGTATTTTCAATAGTTTTGATGATCTCATTATGATGAACAAAAGGGCATGTGAAATCATGTTGATTTTCATTGTGTTACTTATCTCTAAGTATCTTGAAATTTGGAACTATTGATGAGAGTTATGCTTATATTAGATCCAGAATGGCATGTGTTTTCTTGATGATTTCAAAGAACCTCTATTTGTATTTCATTGAGAAAAGTTATATTCTTATGTGATAATTGTTATTCAAGGTATTTCCATTCTTGTTGAGAATCAAAATGATTTTTATGATGCTTTATTTCTATTTGATCATGCTTGAGCTATAGTCCTATCTATAACTGATAAGTGCTCGTGTTATAGTGATACGAAGTATTATTATCTTACATTGAGCATTACTTTTATGAGATTTTATCATTAATTTGTGTGCATTTGTGTGCTTTTGTGCATTGTAGGGTTGTGGAACCAATTTGGAGAAAAAGAAGCAAGAATAGGGTTATGTTCGCCATGGTTGAGTAGTTCTCGGACCAAGCAAGGAACAAGGCACGAGTCTAGACTTGTGGGTGTATGCCAACCTCTGTTGGAGGGGCACAAAGGCAGTCACATTCACAAAAGTGTAGCTCATGTAAGATTGGAGAATTTCGCCAATGAAGAGAAAATGAAGTAATCGACATAATCTACCATTGATTGTGTGCCCAATTAAACAGCCTCAATGAAGAACGATGAATTCAGGAGCATTTTCGGCGAAGTACTGTAGCGGAAAACAATCTAGCAAGTTACTGTAGTAAAAACACTGTGGAAATTCTGCAGCCTATGTGGAAAATCCACAGGGGCGTGTGGA
This sequence comes from Dioscorea alata, assembly GCA_020875875.1. Taxonomy (NCBI): domain Eukaryota; kingdom Viridiplantae; phylum Streptophyta; class Magnoliopsida; order Dioscoreales; family Dioscoreaceae; genus Dioscorea; species Dioscorea alata. Next base: position 8,316,317 of record CM037013.1, on the reverse strand, counting down.
ACTCCAATTTCAGCCCGATTTCAACCAATAAACAGCCCGTTTTCAGATCTATTTGGGGACCCCCCCTTCTATCTCTTGCCTATCTTTTGGGGGACTTTTGGCTAGGGTTTGGAGAGGTTCTCGGAGGTCTTTGGAGGTGATTATATGGCGTCGGCATCGACATCCATTGGAAGAAAGCTGTTGGGGGAGCTTTCGTCGACATCGATTCGGCAAGGTGTGCCTTAGGCTTGACAAGGGATTCGTTGGAGAAGACATGCGGCTCCACAAGACCATCGATACGATCTACAAGGGGGTTTTCTTTTTGGTTTTCTTGCATATGTTCTTAAACTTTTTATTGATTTTGTATTGCTCTATGGAGAGCTAAACCCTAGTGGGTATTTGGACTTGTAAACCCTAGGATTATTATGTTTCTATGACATTGATATTATGCTTTTCCATTATTGATGAATAAATTCGAGTTTCAATCTTAATTATCTTTTGGAATTGTATTACCTTAGCCGTGACACTAGGGTTGAGAACAATCTACGTTATCCTTTGGAGGTGTGATAACTCATATATGGTTAGACTACTTAAGATTGAAGAGGGTTGAGAGGGTGAGTCGTGAGGTAGCGAAGCATCCCTTTTCCCCTCCGGTGTGGTTTCTCCCTAGCTTCGTATTCCTTGATTTCTTAGCGGTCGAGATAGAGTGAAGTGCTAGGAGAGGAACTCCCCTGGGGCTTAGTTGCACGAGCAACAGAGTGAAGGGTTGACGTGAATCCTAAGCACTGGGGCTTAATTTAGACTAGGGTTCTTCCACCTTGACCAAAGGGTTAGAACTATACATAGGAACAGGGTTAATCACTAGGAATCCCTAGAGCTTAAAGCAATCCCACGTAGTGTGAGGCTTAGGAAGATAGACTCCCCTGGCGCTTAGTTGACAGGTCAACGAGAGTCAAGGATCATAGTGAATACTAATGCCGGGGCATAGTGTTGGGGTTAGTCACGGTTGACCTTAGGTTTTAAGGATATCCTCGACTCAATTAACATCAATAGGAAAGTATAATACCATAGTATTGCACTAAAAGCATTAGTCCTAGGAGTAACTTGTCCGGGTACCCCATCTTTATATCGATTACCTCTCCTACCTTTATTTCCCTTTGTGCACTCTTTTACTTTCTTTTATATATATATACATACATAATGAATTCTCTTATCATCGATTCCATTTATAGCTAAAATAGTGATAACGCTTGTTTCTGAACACTATTCCCTGTGGGTACAACTACCCACTCACCAGTGTATTTTATTACTTCGATAACCAGTGCACTTGCGGGGTACACACGGAAGGGGTGTGTCAATAACCCCTCACTGAGTATTCTAGTTACTCACCCCCACTTTCTTCCTCCCAGGTGATAGCACAGCGTAGATGTGAAGGTGTGAAGCGCTTGGTTAGAGTAGTTACTATCTTCACATTTTGAGTGGTGTATGCTTTTTACGTTTTTGCATCTATTATCAGGGATCCACTATGTATTGTTGAACCCTATCATGTCTTTCCATACTTGAAGCTCTTCTGTATGTCAGTCTGATCTACATCATGTAGGAGATGGTGTATTTTGAGTTGGGACTTATTGTGGTTGTTATTGTTTTGGTGGATGTTGTTACTTATACTTCTCACCTTGGTATTAAATTGATGTTCTTAAGTAGGATGAGTAATATAAGTATTTGTTGTTAACTTCTGCATTCTGGTTATAGATGAAATATGCAGTGAACAAGTTAGCCTTACTGCTACCTAGGGTTGAGGCAGTGTTGGACCTCTCCTGGTTGTCATGGTGGTATGTCGTGCGGGGGACCAGCTGGTCAGGGCGTGACAGCTCCAGCGGAATCGGTGATCTCACCGTGCAAACTCGACGAAACTTGCCCCGAGGGGTTTTTATGTGATGCCGAGTGATGCGGGGGGGGGGGGGGTGATAAGTGTCTAAATGTATGCATTCTAGTATACTTATTCATTACACTTTGCATGTATTTTGCCATATTTGGTGCCCGTTTTTATGCTTAATCGAGTCATATTTTCTTTGTAGGGCAGGTAGAGGCCATGGAGATCGCGAAAACATATTCTGGACAGAAAAAGAGAAAAAAAACTAGGTCGAGGTACTGTAGCACCTGGGGGTCTTCGGGCAAAAAACTCCTGAGACTTTTGCCTAAGTCTCACAGCCCCGTCTGCTACCCCATGAGGAATTTCCAGAAACTTTAGCCTAGTTCTCACGGCCACGTCTGCTACACCGTGAAGAATTTCCAGAATCTTTTACCTAGGCTTCACTCCCCCATTAACTACACCGTGAGGCTGGGGATCTGTGGTTTTCCTTGACCTAATCTACATCCGTACAGCCCCCCATATGGCCCGTATGCCTCGGGCTTATAAATGTTGACTTATAGGGCTTTTGGATAGGACCTTTGGCCGGCTTATTAAAGGGGAGATCGAAAACACCTTTTGGAAGATGACGATTTGGAGCCAAAGAAGGAGGCAAGAGCATCATCAACAAGGGGAGAGCTTCTCCATCAAGGGAGCAAGGTTCCATGCTGAAGGGAAGCGTCATTTGGCAATCTCTTGGGTGAGGGAAAGCGTCATTCGGTCGGACCTCCATCTTCTCCTTCATCATTTCATCTAGGGAGTGTCATTTATGAGCTTTTTGAGTGATTTACTTCACCTTGTTGTTATTGTTTGTATGATGGCACACTAGACTCCCAAGGCCATCGAATGTCGGTGAACCTTGGGGGTTCATCATGTATTTTGGATGATTTGCACTTAATATTATGTTTGGGTTAATTTATGATTTTGTTCATTGTGTTTCATGCCTAGAGCTACTTGAAGGAGAAATCCGTAGCTCTTTCTTGAGTTGTACACGTAAACGTGACCTACTCGCGTGTATTAGATCTTCGATGAACAAAAAGGGGTTTCTTGTATTGGTATTGTCAAGAAATTGGATATCAATAGCCCTCCGATCTATAAGGGTAAACTAAGGTTTAGGGTACCCTTATGTTGGAATCTCCTTGTACTTAATGCAATCATAGGAATGCCGGTTAGGGAGAAATTCCACTCGGTATTCTTATGGGATTAGGGTTCAATCGCCGAGAAATTGGGGTTGATCTAATCTTGAGATCCTTCGGTCTAAATCACCCAAACTACCCTTTTACTTTTCATCCATGTATCATGATGACCCCTCAAGGGGATCCACATCCATAGGCCTTCACACATCACTACAGCACTTGCAACGGTTTTGTTTGACTTTAAATTTGTTTACATATACTATTCTTATTTCTTTGCTTTAATTAGAGTACCACAATCATGCTGAGATGTTAGGTTAGATAATAGGCGATGAAAGAGTAATAGTAGATCCTTAGCCCCATGGAATACGATCCTTGTGCTTTTGCACTAGGTATTACTTGGTGACCCCGTACACTTGCGGGATTCCTCATCACAGGATCACAGGGCCAAGATGCCATCGTCGCCCGAGACGCCCCGCCAGCGCCACCGGCCGATTACTCGATCACACGAGTGCGCTCCGGCGGAATCAGTGATCCCGCCGAGCAAACTCGATGAAACTTGGCCTGAGGGGTTTCATGTGATGCTGAGTGATGGGGCAAGGGCGCCGGGCCGGGATGCCACCATCGCCGAGGACGCCCCGCCGGCTGTCACGGGCTTGTTATTTCGTCCCTTGGTTGGTTTTTATTCACATTGCACGTGTTTGTTCAAGGGTTTCAAACCAAACCAAGGCAGCATTCCAACTTAGAATATTAAAGATTAGAAGCTGACAAGTGTGAAAAATGTGAAGTACGCAAGAAAGTAAAGCAAGTAAGCACTTAAAGAATAATATGCAAGAACACAAGTAAAAGAACAAGAAAGAAGATGAGGAAAATTCTCTCTTGTATATTTGAGGCTTGTAATGAAGCTCGCTTATGTGTCTTTACAATTGTCATGAGGAGGTTTATATTATTAGTGTTAGCCCTAGCCCCAATACGTTGATCTGAACCTTTATTAGTTATATGTTTTTTAATAAAACCTGGCTTGTTTTATCTTACTACATTTCTGTGCATGTGTGCTTGGATAGAACTATCCCTGAGAGTTTGTTCCGCACAAGTTGCCGAATACGTGATTTGGGCAGTAAAACCTTGGTGCGTAAAGGAACAACTTTCTAAACATCCCTAGTCAATTACTGTCATGGGAATGATAGTAAACTAAGACTAGTATGCCTATTGTGTGATAATCATGTTTTACGGATTATAGGACATGTGATGTCAATCAATAGACATAGCCACGTGTTAGTGAACAGTGTGTCTGGATCGATCCATTCATGAGATCACTACATGGTTGCAAAGTCATAAGTGGTTCTCGTGTAACGCTTATACTGAATCCTTAGACTCAAGGTCGCTATGGAGCTTGGATGAATGTTGGTGTACTTTGACATACGCCTAACGTCATTCGTAATAGAGTGACAAGTATGGGTATGATTGGGTGCATCAAGATTCATAGTGAGTAACATTTGCAATGCGAGGGGATTGCCACTCTCTGAGGAGAGAGAATATCACCGGCCACTTGATCGGTGAAACTGAGTAGTGCGTGGCCACGCCCAAGTGAAATGGTAAGGGTTATCATTTATTTGACCTAGTCAGTTCACCGAGGATCAAGAAATCGATCGACAAATAAATAAGGGTGACTAAGCTCCATGCCTTATGTTGATCGAGATATTCAACTGGCAAAGGAATCGGATAAGGTTACAGAGTTAGTTGATTACCCAGTCGACCTCCGTTTTAATTCGGGTAGTCACATTGCCATGCTAGACAGCATTTGTGACTTATGGGCCTTAACGAGGTTAAAATCTGATAAGTGCTTGATTATACATGTTTTACCTACTTGTTTTACATACATTGAGCATCATTTTACCATTGATTATGTCTCATAAAGTGTATTTTGGTGTTCTTTTATGCAATTAGGTTGTGGAAGTGTTAAAGGAGGAAAAGGAAGCAAAGATGGGTTATAAAGACGTATTGTTGGGAGCTTTTGTACAACACAAGTGTCAAGGCACAAGAGGGGATCATGCACATGAGGGTGTGTGCCAACTTCCTGAAGAATTCAAGATAATTTGTGTGATGGAAGGGCACAAAGGCAGTCACACCTTCATGTCCCAACTTGTGTGATGATAGTTAAAGCTCTCAAAGGATGATTCGAAGAAGGAGAAGTCTTATAACTCACCACATGGGCGTGTGCCCGACCATGTGGCCTCAAGATGAGAGAGTTTGGATCATGGTTATGAAGAGAGTACTGTAGCAAAAATACTGTTCATTTCACTGTAGTAATATTGTAGCGGAATTACTGTTCACGCGACCGCGTCAAAATCCCACGCGACCGCGTGGGAATTCTGCAGCCCACGCGATCGCGTGGGATCTCACGCGGTCGCGTGAAGACACGTGACTGGCGCGATTCAGACTTATAAATAGGCCGTTTCGTCGATTCTTTTGATATCTTTTGTGTGGCTTTTGAGAGAGGAAGCGGCTAGGGTTTGAGGAGGAGGTCTTTGCCGAATTGGAGGGCCGTTCTTCACCAACTTTGATAGTTCTTTCCTCCGTCATAGCATCGAGGGAGTCATTGGCAACCTAGCTTCGGAGAAGGATCTTTCAAGACGTTGAGCGACCCATCAAGGCCATCATCACGAATTCAAGGGGGTTTATTTCCATGGTTTACATTGCTTTTCATTGTGTTATGTTTTGCTTTGTAATAAGCCCCATGGAGGGCTAAACCCTAGTAGATACTTGGGCATGTGAACCCTAGGTTTCGATTCATGTATTGACTTTCTTTATGCTTTCTTTTAAATCCGAGTTTATTTGAGTTTCAATCTTGTTTTATCATTGCTTGCATGCCTTATTGATTCGTATGGTTGTTTGGTATGCTTGATTTGTTGCATTGGTGAGAGAGAGGTCTCCATTAGGGTTAGAACATATGAGATTGAAGAGGGTTGAGAGGGTGAGTCATGAGATAGTGGAGTGCCCCCTTTCCCTTCCGATTAAGTGTTTCCTATCTCCGTATTCCCTAAGATCTATGCAACCATATTTGGTGTGAGGTGTGAGATTGAGAGATTTCTCCGCCCGGACCTTGTAGGGGGTTAGGGATCTTCCGCCTAGAAGTAGGGTTAGATCTAATTTTAGGAATCGGTTTCACTTTTAGGTATCCCTAAAGCTTATTGCGGTCATATGGGGTGTGAGGTGTTGAGATTGAGCGATTTCTCCGCCGGGACCTTGTAGGGGACTAGTATCGGTGGCCTGGAAGCAGGGACTGATTATTCTTGGATTACCTCGACTCATAGAACTCGGTTTAGGAGCATTTAGTTAGTCTTGCACTTCATGATAGAACCTAGGGGGAGCATTGCCCGGGTATCTCATCTTCATTGATTGAGATCTCCCTTTATTTACCTTTTGCCTATTCATCTCTGGTATTAATTTCTATGCACACTAGATCACCACAAAATCACATTGGTCATTAGGCTAGATTGCAGAGAAGAAGTTAGTACTAGTAGCCCTGTTCCCTGTGGATTCGACTACCCTACTCACCAGGGTAATTATTACTTCGACAACCCGTGCACTTGCGGTACACACACGCAAAGGGGTGTGTCAAAATCCCATTGCCGATTTTAAAACAGGCCTACAGGATCGCACACGTAAAAGCCGTGAAATCCGGACTCAATCTAATGAGTCGAATAGCTAAATGGAGTTTAGATAAATCAAGAGTTGATTTAGTCTAACAGCGAATGTGTAAAGATTGAGTTATGAGATAACTTAAAAATTGAGGGACTTAATTAGAAATTAAGTGTTAGCTTATTGGATCTAATATGATTAATATCTAATAAGAGGAATCAATGGTTGATATTGCATTGGGATTGGTTTTAGGGTTTTATAAATACATGTGTATTAGAGAAAAACCCTAACCCTAATCTTTCCTCTCCGTCTCTCCCTCAAGGAGGCCGACGGTCCGCCCTAGCTAAGAGGACGCCGCCGCCGCCGGTCAAAGGTGTTGTCCGCCTTTTTCCCCCTTTTGGAGAAAGGTTTCTCCATCCGGATTGCCGCTACTCGGCTCCGACGAAGGTATAGGTCGACACCCCTTTGATCTTTCTTGTTTATTCATGTATGTTAGTTCACAGGCCGGCTTTTTCATTGATATTTCTTTATCAATGGAGATCGCCGGGGTGAGGGTCTTTTTGAGATTATTTCATAATGGTTGTGGAATTTTTCTCAAAAGATTCTCAAATGTGAAACATTCGCCGAGTGTCGGTTTTTGGATTTACAATTCC